>CM066727.1:31683333-32920000 GCA_033961575.1 Aselliscus stoliczkanus | reverse complement strand
AGTGTGGTGAACTAATTTGTGGTGCCAGGGTGATGCTATGTTGGAAAGGGCTGTGAATAAGTTATGAACAGTGGATTTTTACGGTGGTGAAACTATTCCGTATAATACTGTAATGGTGTATATGTTACACTGTGCTTTTTTAAAAACCCAGTGGAGTAAAAGGAAACTTCATACACTGTTGGTGAGAATGCAGACTGGTTCAGCCACTGTGGAAGATTGTATGAAGCTTCCTCAAAAACTTAAGAATAGAATTACCATATGACCCAATGATACCTCTCCTAGGTATATACCCAAAAAACCTGAAAAACATTTATCTGTAGAGATATATGTGATCTGATGTTCATTGCAGATTTATTTATGGTGGCCAAGACATGGAAACAACCAAAATGTCCTTTGATAGATTATTGAATAAAGAAGATGTGTTATATGTACACAATGGAATACTATTCTGCCATAAGAAAAGATGAAATACTGCCATTTGAGACAACATGGATGAATCTTGAGATTATTATGCTAAGCAAAAGAAGTCAGAATGAAAAAGTCAAGAACCATATGATTTTACTGATATGTGTTATATAAAACTGAAAGCAACAAAGGAACAAGATGAACAAATAAAGAAACAAAAATTCATAGACAGACACAGACAATAGTTTAGTGGTTACCAGAGGGTAGTGGTGTAGGGTGGTGGTAGATGAGGGTAAACAGTATCAAATATATGGTGAAGGAAGGAGAACTGACTCTGGGTGGTGAACACGTAATGTGATATATAGGTGATATATTACAGAACTGTAGACTTGAAACCTGTGTAATTTTACTAACCACTGTCACCCCAATAAACTTTAATTTTTAAAAAAATTGCACTTTAAGGGCCAGCCGAGTGGCTCAGTTGGTTAAGAGCTAGCTCAAGAGTGTGAGCTGAGCTCTGAGCAACAGCAGTTCTATGCCCAGCCCGAGCCGAGCAGCTGCTGAGCTGTCAACAGGTAGCAAGATGGCTCAGATTAAAAAAAAAAAAAAAAATTTCACTTTATAGCACGAAGAGTGAACCTAAGGTATGCAAATTTAAACAAAACAAAACACTTAGGAGACCAGGGGTTCCTGAGATGGGACACAGACTGTAAAAAATTATCTAACTGTATTACAAATCAATGAAATAACTTTGCTGAAAGAAGAGGAATAAAAATATGCTGACCAAGTAACTGAAAATTAGTGGAGTCTACAAGACTGAATGCAAACATTTTAAAATTATTGTACTTTATTTAATAATGCTGTTTCCTATAGGGGTGTGGTTAATGATGGTGACACAGCTCTACATGTGTAAAATTAACAATGGGTTATGGATGGTTAGAGCCAATTTCTCACTGTTGGAGTGGGAGGTTACAGATCAGCAAGGAGAGGGGGAGTGATTCTTATGGTAATGGATTAGAGTTGGAGACATCAGTACGAACACATGTTCAGGTGAATGTAGATGCAGGTGATCACAATAGAAATACTATATGTACAGATATGTATATATATATATATATATATATATATATATATATATACACACACACACTCATACAGGCATATCTCATTTTTTATTAATTAAGAGGGCCTAGGAACAATGGTGCTTATTAACCATGAACACACATGCAACCAGATCTTAGTTCTGAATATCATTCTGTTTGGATAAATGGTTGAACTCGCGAACAAAGGAAGAAAATCCTCAGAATAAGCCTGACACATCTTGTAGTAGTAGAAATTAATGAAGTGCTCAAAACATGCATACACATACATTCATGTTCACACAGATAACATTGAGGGTATATTCAAAAGACATGGGAGTTAACTGAAAGAGATTGCAGTGTCCAAAGCTGCAATATTTTGAGCAACAAAATAAATAATTTACCATTGGTTTGTAACTCAGAATATAAAATAAATATCCATGAATATATATATATATATATATATATATATATATATATATATATATATATATATATGAAGAAATGACTGAATAAGCAACTGGAGGAGAAGAGATACATACCCTGTGCAGAAGAATTCCAAATAATTTATATAGATTCTCCTACCTCAAGGAGATTAAACATAATTCCATCCTCCCAAGTTTGACATGCAACCATAATGACTTACTTCCAAAGAGTACAGTATGGACTGGAAAATGAAAAGTTCGCTGTAAGTAAACATTAATATTTTTTGAAGTTATATCCATAATTGCTCAGGACTGAAGATGTGGACAAGCACTACCCCAATCAACTGATCAAGTTTAAAATGTGGAGTTATGTCATATATGTACTATTGATTTTATGTATTGAGAATGACAATATACCTCCATAGTCTTCTTGCCTTCCAGGATAATCATGAGAAACACATCACTCAAATCACAATTGATGGACATTTTACAACACTCCTCCAAACTATCAAAGTCATCAAAAACAAAGTCTGAGAAACTGTCACATCAAAGAGAAGCCTAAGGAAGATATGACAGCTAAATGTATATATGCATGGTGTGTGTAGGTGTGTGTGTATGTGTGTGTGAAAGTATGCATATATAATCATTGTAATAGTGGTGTTCCTACAATAATTCTCTTTCATTTTTACTCAGTGACTAAGTGTATATTTGAGTAATTAGTTAATGAAACTGCATTACAGAATTTTCGAAGATGGAAGTAAATTCCTCACAATATATAAATCTTGTTTTAACTGAATTCCTGCACTGTTTTCTGTTTCTCTGGTCATTAAGGAATTATCTGCCAATTTAAAACAATATCTTTGCTTCCATAGTGTGAAGGTTTAACTATATAACTACACATTTACTTTCTGTTTGAATTCTACCTTTCAGAATGTTCAAAGGTCCTTGAATATTCAATTTATCTCCATTGCATCATTATTAAACAGCAAATTCAATAACAGGTATAATAAAATTTGCCCACCTCATTTTTTTCTTAGTCTTTCTTGGTATCTATTTCGCTAAAGGGGTGGAAATTTTAAAAGAAAGGAAGAAAATAGAGAAGGAAGGAAGGAAGGAAGGAAGGAAGGAAGGAAGGAAGGAAGGAAGGAAGGAAGGAAGGAAGGAAGGAAGGAGGGAGGGAGGGAGGGAGGGAGGGAGGGAGGGAGGGAGGGAGGGAGGGAGGGAGGGAAGATGGAGGGGATGGAGGGAGGAAAAAAAAGAGAAAATAATCCCCATACTTATGTCTTCTAAACACTGGTATTCCCTTTTGTCAGCTGTCTTCTTATGAAAATATTTCAATTAATTCTTCATGTTTGATATAAAGTAAATGAGATATTGACATATAGCTGATATGTATAGAACCGTTTGACAGATTTTTTCATAGAGAGTTAAATAGTAATATCTTATGTATAATATAGCTTACTTTTGAAAGTAACATTAAAATCATAACATTCAAAGTAGAAAAAGAAAATAATAAACTTTTAATACCTCCATGGAATAGTGTTCTCAAGATAATTTATAGAGAATTGAAGGGTATTTTCTCAATCTGTTGCTTTCTTCAAGCCTGTATTTTTCAAGGTTCTGTCACTAATTTTAAGAGTTATGAAGTCTCTTGACTTTAATTGGACCTGCACACCCATGATAAACAGAATTAAAATAAATGCTTAGGACTGTTTCCCCTCACTTGATCTATCAAAGACCAGTAATAACTGCCAAAATTAATTAACATTATTCTAATCTTTCTATGATTAATAGTCAATAGTCATTAACTACATTTATATTCCTTAGTCAGCATTCATATAGAAATTTTATAATATCGAAAATCAACCTCCCCTTTTACATCTTAATTCAAATTGTAGTATATTTTGAAAAATGTATTAAATGCTATAGCTGGAAGGAGAGAGAGCCCATGTGGATTTTCAAAACACAAATGATTAAATTATTTTTTTCTATTGGCTATATGTGAACATGTTACAAATTATTTACATAGTCACATAGCTAATATCCTTGCTCATGAAAGATTGCAATTTCTGGACTATCAATATAATGTTCCATCCACTGTACCAAACTACCATTGCATTATTTGCATTAGTACCTCTACTTTAGATGTCTTAGTGTCACAATTATATCCATGTCTTTAAGAAGATGTATTTGTATTTTTGTAATCTTGCAGGTGTTCAGAAATACTTTACAAAGTGTCCCCTCCCTATCATTTTTCTGTGATTAAGTCAAGCTGTCTCTTTATGGCAGCTACAATCTCTTTCTTTCTTATTTTCTAATATATATCTTATGTTACCTGTCTACAGTACACTAAAATCTTTTTTTCTATTGATAAAAGTTTGACTTCAATGATAATCTCCATCTAGCAAACCATTAAGCGTATTTCAATATGTAGACTCTATATCAGTTTCAAAATATTACACTTTTAAAAGAAGGCTTTTATTTCACCCAAGAGTCCATTCAACCTCAAATAAATACCTTAATATTTGTGTAATATTTTTAGACAGATGGATTTGGATAAGATTCAATGTCTGGGGAATATTACTAGGTAAGAGTCAATGAGAATTGTTAATGATTCTATTTATGTTTAAGTGTATGTTTTTGTTTTGTTTTTAGACTTTATTGGGGAATTGGGGGAGGGGAACAGACAAGTTGATGTCTTTTTGTTCTTAGTATAGTTGCAGAGGACGTTGCTTCACTGGACCATGTTGGTATCGATCGTCATTGCGCTCTTCCCAGATAAGGAAGATTGGTCGCCTTCCTCTGGATGGCTGCTCAGCATGGCTATTGGCATCTCACGCTGGCTGCCAGCCACTCATGTTGGCTGCTGGCCACTCACTGTAGCCTATGGCAGCCCACTGCAACAGAGGCTGCAGCCTACACCGTTGCCGGGACTCATGCAAGCCCAGCTCCAGATGGAGCTGTTGTTAGCTGTAGAGGGCGTGTCACTGGCCCTCATATGTGGGATCCCAACTGGGGCCACTGGCGTCCCAAAACCAGCTCTTAACCAATGCGGCACTCAGCCAGCTCTAAATGTATGTTAAACACAAAATCTTCATGAAGAAAGAATAGTTTCTCAGTTCTTCAAACTATGTACTTACATAGAAAATAAAATGAAATTGATACTTTTTCTGTCCTATGGTTACATATTTTTTCCTTTGATTTTTCTTTCTAAGAATATTACACAGAACTGCTGAATTGGAAGTATTGTTTAACTTAACCCATGAAGAAAAAAAATATGAGTAAAAATTAAACTCAGCATATATGCAAAAATTTTGCAAAATGATGCATTTCATAATAACTTTTCAAATTTTTTTTACTAGTGAGTAATAAGAGGTTTCCAAAGAAAGAGCTATATTAAAGCAATAGTGTCTCCAAATAGCTCAGTTTAAAAAAAATGCATAGTGGAATATGACTTCATATTAGGTAGTATGTCAATGTTCACACTGGAACTAATACCGTATCATTCAAACACATAATAAATACGCATTGAGTGTCCTCACTACATCTAGTACATTGGGAAGCTACAAATATGCTCAAATATAATTTCTGAAATCACATTCTAACTATGTTTTATATATTCTAAACTTGTTATTAAATTATTTATAGCTACCCCATCAGAAAGGTACAATTGTGGTATGTACTCAAATTAGTTTCAAGATTATTATAAGATCTTTACTGGCAGTAATAAAATTTTCAATATTAAATAAGGAATAACATTTCTAAAAGCAAAGTTGCATTATCTAGCACAGTTGGAAATGTGGTTTCACTTAATTGCATGGTTCAAGAAATATTACTGATGTGTCCCACTGGGATTTAGTGATTCAAGATCATACATTTTTGAAGAACACAAAGCATAAAGGCATGTCGCTCCCATGCCGATTCTCTGACTGTACCTTTGTGTTGGCTTAACCTACGAATTGTTAGTCTGACCACAGTTATGCAGATATGAAATTAGCATTTACAGGTTGAATAAGATTGTGGTAAAAATAAATTATAATAGAAAAACACTCTTTTTCACAGTCTGATACTGTGCAGACAAAAATCCATTTTATTAGATGGCAACATTTTAAAATATCATTTTAATAATAAAATGAATACTTCTTTCATCTTGAATTACATATTCATGATGTTTTTGATTCTTATCATTTCATGAAATGAAAACATAAATCCTAATTTTAAGTAAAATAATGTACTTTCTGCAACATATATAGGATCTATTTGGGCTTGTCTTTACCAGAATATATTTATAGCTATTTTCTGTTCACAATTTCTGAATAAAAATAAAAGGCTCACATTATATTATGTAAAATATCATAGATTTTCAAATATAGCCATATAAAGAACTAGAAGTACTATAAATTTACAATTATTGTGATAATTATAAGTGTCAAATACATAAGTGAGGGTCAAAACTATTATTTGAATTCCATAACTAGAAGATATAAATTTGATCAATTCTTCGGGAATGTCTAATCATAGGAAGGTTAGTATATAATGTTATCCATTCATTTTTCACAATCAATGCTTTTTTTAATACATTCTAAACTGAAATAGTTTTACCACTATATATCAGGTCAAGGAAATTTCTCTCTACACAACTTCACTTTAGCTTTGGTGACATATAATACTATCTTTTTCTCTCTACCACTTTCAGTCCAAATCAGTTATATTATTTCTGCCAATTGAACATGCATTAACCACTTGAGAAGGTCAATTGATAAGTCGACTTAAGAAGATCCATCTAACAATTAGTTGGTAATTACATTCTGACTGGTCACTTGATTAAAAATAATACACTTAGTTTTTATGTTGACATAGTACATTTAGAGAGCCTAAGCTAGAACACATAAGTAATTAAACTAAAATAATTAAATAGGCACTCTGAAAATCTAAATAAGGAGCATCAAAGTTAATCAAACATAAAACTTAGGTTTCGGTAGCACAATAGCGTCCTCGAATAATCACTCCAGGAATATACATGTATTAAGGGTCAAGCTTCCAAAAGAACCAATGCTATTTCTAAAAAGTAGTAATACTTTACAGGAGGAAATAAGAATTATATGGTATATAAAATTTAAAAGGAGAGGAGCACAACATAGACCAGAACTGAACCACATTAACTTTCTCTCTCTGCTTCCTTCCTTTCTTATATTCAAGAATATAATAATATTGCAAACTTAGCTGTATTCTCGATGTCATTAAGTGTCAGTACACCAAGTTTTGCTGTGTACAGAGATAAATATGAAGACATTTGTTACACATTCCTTTAAGTTTTCCAAAAATTGGATGCAATACATAATTTTCTAAAGCCTGTTTTTTCTCATCCAGCAATACATTATGAAAGTACTCCCATGCCCTATCAATACTGACTAACAGTAATTGAGTTTGCTTAATAATTATATAATAGTCCACAGACTATAATGAGCATACTTTACCAACTTTTCCTATATCAATTATATTTTTTGCTTTTATGAATAAGTGTTTGAATAAATTCCATCTGTGTAATTTGGTAAAAAAAAAGATTGCTATATATTACATTCTCTGAAATGAACTAATTAGTTGTATTTTTAAATATAATACACTTTCCACATTGCTTCTAAAACAGCTAATTCTTCACACTTAACCCAACAATGTATAAGCACACCTTTTACACACTCACTCTTGCCAAAAAAACCCAAAAAAACCCACAAACAGATATTATATAAAAGTATATTATAATATTTTAGTTTTATTACTATTAATTAATATATCATTGGTACTTTAATTTGTATCATTATTATCAGCAAACCTGACTATGGTACCATTATTTGGGTTTGTTTTACAGCGAAATCCCTCTCCATATGTCTTGTTTAATTCTCTTTTGGATTTAGTTATTTTCTTCTTGTCAATGTTTAAGTGTTCTTTATATAGTATACATGCCAAAAACTTTGTCACATCTATTACAACAAAAATTTTAACACTTATCTCTTGACTTTGTATGTATATACTGTTTTAAATTACATGTATTACTTATAGTTATACTAATTAGTGTAAGAGTCTCTCATCCTTTCTACCACACTTTTTACATATTTTGAAAATAATAGAGAAATATTTCCTTTACAAGGTCATTTCACACCAAGGTCTAAAACTTGCCACATAATCTGCAAGGTTGACTTTACTCTAGCAATATATCTGAAGGTCAAGCAGATGTTGATTCTAATTGAAAGTGTCATTAGATAGATTAGGCTATTTTCTGCATCAGAGATAAGAAAAATATATTTTTTTTTAATGTGCACCCAATTATTGTTCTTTCCATCAATCAGAAAAATGTGTTGCCATTTGACATCACTTTATCCTCAATCTGGAGAATAGCTATAAGAGTCTTATATTAGCACATGAAATTTTGTTCTGAATCTGCTTCTTCATTTTCAAAAGGTCAGTTGAATGATCTCAAAGATGATACAAATGTATTCAAAGATCAACTAACATAAAATCCTTAAAAGTGTGTTTAAATTACTTTTTCTCAGTCTCTGCAAATATAAGTTTGATAAAATATACACGATTATCATTTCTCACAGAAAGGCCCATGTTAATAGCATTTGGCGATTTATTTTCTATGGTTTGCAAAATGAAATTCAAATTTTAATAACTGGTTTTCATAAATTATTGTAGATTATTATTTTCCAAATATACCTAAAAGTACATAGCTGTGTTTCAATAGACACAGACACAATATAAAAGTATATCATGTAGCAACACATTGCACCCAGAGTGTAAAACTATGTTCAAGATAGAATTGAGCATGAAAAATTTATCTTGTCATACCTAGTGCTCCAATATAAACTGAGAAGTATTATAAAATATGTTTTAAATTTGGAAATATTGAACTCCAAGAAAATGATACATATAAAATCTGGTATTGTAAAGAAAATATATTTAAACATGATATATTATTTGCCATTTTCAATATAAAAACAATATTGTAGGTAGGAAGTAAGAATGACTGAATGCTTAAAAAAAAAAAAAAATATATATATATATATATATATAGATAGAGAGAGAGAGAGAGAGAGAGAGAAAATACATACAGACATGTTATATGTAAATTTAGTTTATATATATGTTCATATCTAACATGTTAGATAACATAATCTATATTATTTTAGATAGTATATATAATATATTTAATTGTATTGCTTAAATGTGGTAATTCCAGTAAAAAGTAAAAATTGAGTATAAACAGTATTTTAAGATTTAAACTAATCATTCCTTGAGCCTTATTAATGTGCTAATATTAATAAAAGATACAAATTCATCCAAAAATTACTTTAGGTATGAGCATATATGGCCTATTTCTAAAGCATAATCATTTTAGTTTTAATCTAACAGATTAATGATGAAAACTAATTCATGTGAATAAATTAAAATTAGTGAATCATTTTATGGCTTCATATTTTTAAAATACTTATTGAAAATTTAAAATACTGGAAATAAACTCAGATACATAAACATCTAAAATTTAAAAGAAATCCTTGTTTGAATTAATTTGTTATAAATTACTAATACTTTTCATAGAAATCATCAGGGAATATTCATTTCAAAGAGGATGCATAATGTAAATATAATATTGTACCCAATATTTTTCTAATTACTCAATATTTATAAGAATGGAAATTTAATCTGCCTAATTAACTATTTTGTAAGTTTATTATATCAAGAATAGGCATAATTTGAAATTTTATCCTAGTTTTTCCCAAAACCAGGGCCTTTTTTAAACATAAAGCCGAATATATCAAAACCAAAAAAAAAAAAAAAATTAAAAATTCTCTCAGATCTCTGAACCAGAAACAAAGTAGAGGAGCTACATGTCATTCTGGGAACAGTCCTGTAAAACGGATGGTGAAAATACCTAATGCCAGTGCCAGTCATGTTTAATCCAATGCAAGCAAAATTTAATTGGACCAACACATTGTGTTTCAAAAGTAATCTCTCCTGTAAATTCTCCACATTAAAATTAATTTAAGATACTAAAACAGACTCCTGGTAATGACAAGCAAAAATTTATACTCATGTATAGTTTTCAATACTTTCAATATTTTCACTAAATATAAATGCTTTTATATATCATGTATGTTGAAACTCTTTTTGAATATCTATAAGCATCTGAAAATCAAAGTTTGGCAAATATACATATGATTAGTATTGAGCTCAGAGATTACACAAACCTAAATTTAATGAGTAGATATTATTAACCTTGTGCCCAGGGCAGGGGCGGAAGGTGGGGTGTGAGTGTGTGTGTGTGTATTTATTATACCTAGCCCTCATTAATATGTTCTATTTATTGTTGCTGTTGTAAGGAATACATGGCTCAGAGAGTTGAAGTAACTTTCTAAGGTCATACAGTTTGTAAGACCCAGGATAAGAATTTAAAGCCTTCTTCCCACCTGCAATATTCTAGCTTTTTTCTTTGCACCAAACCCCAAAAGCTAAATGGAAAAAGATTATCAGAAAAGTCACTGAAAAGGGACTTGACAACCTCAAATGTAACTTTTTTTTCTCACATGCCTAAACAGAAAATCTTTCACACTCACATATATGTACCTTACAGAAAAATCTGAAAATAGAAAACTACTCATTAGAAATGATATGTCTACAACAAGATAAGTTACTATTTAAATGAAAGATATTAATTTTTTTCTCAAATTTGACCTAAAATACATTAAGCCTACACATAAGTTTTCAATCTCTCTCCAAATTCACAGACATCACAAAGATAAAAATTTTCTTTTTACAGCACAAGAATTTAGGTGTCTACATTACTCAGATGCAGAGTCATTTCACTCTATATCACTTTGCCGATCCTAGGAATCTTTTCCATGTGGGATAAATTATTTATAAAACCCACTACACAGTATATGCATTTAAATATGTAAATAACTAATTCCTTTGTGAAAACTACCAAAAATAATAATAAAAATAATGGTGTTATACTATTATAGGTTTTATTACATACATTTAGGTTCTGTGATACTTTGTTTTCTTCTGGTATCTGTCTAGGAAATTCTCTGTTATATACATATCTTAAAATATCTGACCTAGAAACCACATGTAAAGTATCCAAAAAATAAATCCTCTTGTGCACACACCACTTCTAAAATAAATCCTATCAAGGAAAGTATCTTTCATTTATAAAACTTGCGGACTTTCCATGTATGGCATTGTCAAATATGTACATCTTGAAGTGAATATAAGAGAAAATCCAGAAGGCTTACATACAGAGTGCTAGAAAGTTGCTTGAGAAAAAAAAAAAAATATCCAGTGCTTACATAACATTAGGATGAGGATAGAAGTGAAAATGCAAAGTAGCTTTTTGGATCTGATATGATCTCTCATCAACCTTTATCTGGAAGATTACCAAAGCCGTCCTGGGAACTTCCAATATTGCACCCTTCATGGATTTTTTTTTTTTCCATCTGTATAACAACATTTACTCCATTCCCCACTTGCAATCTTCAATCACAAAACTATATCTAAAGAGCAAGGATAACTAGTAAATGAAACTGACAAATTAAATACTTGTTAACACTACATTTTGTTTTCCTAGACCATGACAATTGATTATGAATTATTCTGCTAAGAAAATTCTATAATTCTCTTCTCAATAAACCTCCACCATGATCTCAGATACAGACATGGACTTGATTTTTTCCCCCATAATTAACAATTTCTGTCACTGCTATAGGTGATAATATATCCTAAAGCATGAAGATTATAGTATAATGGTCCAGACTCTCAGTGTGCTTCGTTTTTTTAATCTTCCTGTGTGAATACTGCCTGTGTTAAGTCTTTCACAAAATCTTAACTCTTTCACAAATACTTAAATCTTGTATTGTTGGGACCTCTTTTCCTACTTTGAACTGTTCCTGTATTTCTGTGACTTTGCAAAAGAAGAGATAGACTTTTGTAAAAATTATGGAATGACAACTATTTTCAAACTAATATTATTTAAAACAATCAGCAGGGATTTTGAAAACAATGTTCTCTTTTTGTCCTCTTTCCTTATATCAATATCACCTGTCTTTTCCAATTTATAAACATAGGAAGAAACCAGGTAATTGATTCAGCTTGACTCTATACTTACTGACACAGTTGACAGACAGAATATATCTTACATAATTGTAATAGGCAGACCTCTACAGAATCTGATTCATTAGAATAGATTATGTATAGTCTCATTTATTTTTTTTCCATTGCATGCTGCTGGCAAGTGAAGATAGAGAGAATTTTTTAAATTTTCTTTTGATTTTGTTTCAGAGGTAGGCTAGCCATCACTTCTGTACTCTGTCTTTTTCTTTATAATAGCATGTTCCTTGTTACAGCAATGGATGAGGGCTAGACAGCTATAGCTAACAAGAGGAGAAGTAGCAAGGTCACATTTGCTCACTTTTGTTAATTGATTAGTTCCTTTTTCTCTGACACTGGTGAGTTTGTCTTTGATAAACATATTCTCAATGCAGTGTTAAGTCCTGAAAAATCTGATTTTTAGAGAGAACTAATTATGGGTCTCTATGAAATCCCTATCATGATGGGATTTGTTTTAAGAACAGGTAGATAAGTAACCAAAAATGAGAACTGCTATTGGAGCCAAAAGAACTACAAAACTTTTGCACAGACAGTGGTGGCTACCTCATCAGCACAAGAGATTTATATTAAGGAAAGGCTCACATTTCAATGTCACAAAATTTTTCACAGAGAATAAAAAAGAGTATAAATACAAATTTCTTCCCTTCGGTTAGAAGGTCCTTATGGACTGAAGAAAGTAAAGATAGGTCTCCTTCTCTTGGACACTTAAATTAAAACAGACTTATTTGGAGCAATAGACAATTCAGCTCAAAACAGGAGTCTTCTAAAACACATCTACAAATCAGGAAGATTTAACAGCAACTCTTAACACTGGGCAATATTTAACAAAATCTCTTTACTCATTTTCCCTGTTCAACTAGGCAGATGATTAAACCAGATTTGGGATACAAAGCCATGTGTTATCACTTCTATGGTGAAGTAACAACCAGAGTTAAAGAAATTAAAATTTGTGAAAATATATTTTTTTCATAAAGGTTTTATGGACATAGATCATTGTTTCTCATTGTGTTTCAGAAGACACAGATTTGGGAAAAGGCAAAGCTTCTTTGGTTTTTCCAGAGTATAGAGAAATCTGGTAACAGCATAATTAACTTCTTCAGAAACAATTCTTTTCAGGTCGGCAGAGTGGCACGTTGGCATCCCAAGCCAGCTCTGAGCAGTAGGGCCCTGGTTCGGATCCCAATATGAGGGCCACTGACACTGCCCTCTACAGCTAGGATGGTGAACAACAGCTCTACCTGGAGCTGGGCTGCCATGAGTCGCCTCCAACGGTGTATGCTGCATCGCTTGCTGCAGTGGGATGCCATAGGCTACCATGAGTGGCCTGCACCTGGTGTGAGCTGCCAAAAGCCACCTTGAGCGGCAGTTCAGAGACCTGCGACTGATCTGCCTCACCCAAGAAGAGTGCAATGATAATACCAACATGGGCCAGTGAAGCAATGTCCTCCACAACTAGACTGAAGAATAAAAGGACAGCAACTTGTCTGTTTCCCTTCCCTGGTTCCCCAACGCTGTTCCCCTCCCTCAATTTCCCAATAAAATCTTTAAAAAAAGAAAAGAGAAAAAAAAAATTCCTTTGATTGAATTTACACATTTAAATTGAGTTATTGAGTACATATTGAATAGGCTAGTCATTATACAGTGATACTTAAGTCAATGTTGGAAAGGTATTAGCCATAAAATATTTGAGATTGGTCAATTAATCCTCCCAAACAGGAAAGGTTATTTAAGACACGCAGTAATAAATTAAGACTTCATTGTAAACCTTAGAGCAACAACTGTCAATTAAAATTATAGCTGCCTAGATGACTCAGTTGATAGAGTGTATGCTCTTAACAGAAAGGTTGCTGGTTTGACTCCTGCAAGAAAAAAAAATAATAATAATAATAAATATAACAATTATAATAAAACAGATATAGCTAAACAACAATAGAAGATGTAGAAGGCAATACTGAGATTACTTAGTTAATCCAAATGAAAGTAGGAAAAGAGAAAAAAGAGATGATACATATAAAAGTAAATAATAAGATAGTACCCTAAAACTGAGCCGTATCAATTCTAACATTAAATGTACATAATTGAATTAATCATTTAAAGGCTGATGTTATCTTGATTAGTTATTAAAAAGTAAATGAAGTCCTAAATGTATAATATTTCCAACAAATGACATGCAAATATAAAAGCAGAGATGTAAAAGTGAAATAAGAAAATACGTAAATAAATATTCATAAGGAAGCTGAGTAGTTTTATTAATATTAGAAACAGTATAATTAAAGGCAGGGTATATTATAAGAGATAAAGGGGATATTTCATGGTGATAAAGTTTAATTTATCAATGAGACACAGTAATCCTTAATATGTATATATCTAATAATAGAGCTTCAAAATACTTAAAGCTAATTTTAAAAGACCTAACATTTTAAAAGCTCAAATTTATAATTATAGTTGGAAATTTTAACATTTTCAGTAATTAATAGTGTGCCAATTCTCACAGATTCACTAACGCATAGGTTTATGTGTGTATGAGGTATGATCAACAAATACAGTGAATGTTTAAAGAAAAAAAAATTACAAAAAGACACATTGCTATTAATCCCCCTCAAAATATCCTCCCTCACTTCTAACACACTTATTCCATTATTCTTGAGATTTTCTGAAGCAGTTCTGGAAGTCTTTCGTGAGTGTCTTTAGTTGCAATGTCATGGCTACCTCGATGTCCTGAATCGATTCGAAATGTTTACGTTTCATGCTCATTTTGACTTTGGTGAAGAGCCAGAAGTCGCATGGTGCCAGATCCAGTGAATATGGTGGATGAGGACACACCACAATATTTTTATTTGACAGAATTTGCCATATATCAGAAGCGACGTGTGACATGGAGATTTTCCATGATGGAGGATGAAGTAAAGACACTCATGAAAGAGGAGTTCCAGAACTGCTTCAGAAAGTGGCAAATGATGGGGTAAGTGTTTTAAGTGAGGGGGGAGTATTTTGTGGGGCTTAATGGCAATGCATCTTTTACCATAATATTTTTTTTTTATTTAAACATTCACCATTTTTGGTGATCACACCTCATATATACATACAAAATGGGTACTGACAAATTATATGTATACAATTAAGATATAAATATTTAAATGTTATTAAGCAGCATCACTTAATTCACAATATAGTACATATGACCAACAACTATGACATATACTTCACTTCAAGTGCACATTGAAGATAAAGCAAAATACACCAAAGGCTGTACCATAAAAGAAGTATCAATACATTCTCAAGTACTGAAATCAGACATAGTAAATCCTCTGACCACCACAGAATTGGACTAGAAAATGATAACTAGACGATAGCTAAAAATAAGTAGATTTGAAACTGGCATGAATCCAATATTTCCACCCCCATTCTTTTTTCTTGGACTCCTGCAACCTAGGGAGAGAGAGCTAGATTCAAGTATTCCTTCTGGTATAAAACACATGCTGAGAGCAAATTACCAAAGCACTTTGTGTAGAATAGGAAGAAATTGCTTGCCTAAATGCAAATAAAATTTCGCTTTTTCATTTAGTGATTAGCCTTTGTGTGAACAGCCCTCTAAACTATAAAACTTGGAGATGTGGAGTAGGGTAGGGTAGAACCAAGGTATGAAAACCATTCAGAGTTAACTACAAGATCTTACTACCAAACCAAGGTGATTAAAACATTTTTTTAAACAATCCTAAATTCTGTTGGGTATATGAAAAATAGTTAAAGGGTGATGTTTGTAATTCTTGTAATATTAAGTTTTCCCTGCAATTTATTTTTTCTCCTTTCTGCTTTCTCAATAGCTTTATGGTAACTTTGGAATTAATATAATTATGTAACATTTAATTTCTTCATCTGGCTGCTATCATTTCATTATTTTATATTCCTTAAAGGTTATGATAATGAAAATCTGTAAATTTTTTTAATGCTAAAGGAAATATTTTCCTATAAATGCCAAATAAAAATATCAATTACATTTTTTCTAATTTTGACAGGTAGAAAAAATGCAGGGTAACATATTAGAAATAAATAAATTTTCTAGATATATATTTAATTGTTAGTGAATTAAAACTTATTAGGCTACATTGTACAGAACATCAAGAGAACATAAAATTCTTAATAAGAACAAAAAATGTCAATTGACCTATTTATTCTATTATTCTCTATTTTGTTCTCAGCATTTAATCTGAAAATAAGACTCAAGTCCACTCTTATATTAAAAATAAACTAGTTTTCAACATTTATAAATGTAATATATTTATCTTCACTGTTCTTTATTACTTAGGAGTATTTTAGCAAACTGGTTTGAAGTTTTTGACCAGATTACAAAACTAAATTAAGATACATGGTGTGATTATAATGTATAGTTATTGAAATCTCTTTTTATAAAACTGTTAATTTTGAAAAGTTTAATAACTCTTTTTTTTTTATGAAATCCATCAGCAGAGGAGAAAAATCATGGATTGTTTATATACTTTTTGAATTTTCATTCATGTATTGAAGAATTTAGCTTTGGTCCTACTTGCTTGATTATTGTGAAATAGTCTCGATAATACATTCAGCTACAGCATTTTCTAGAAAAGACATTGGCTATTTCACCATGTCAATAGTTAAGAGAGTCACAATTTTGCAGTTTCTAGAATAGTAGCCTTCAACTCAATCTAAGCTTTAACAAAATGAAAATACTTTCTAAATCCACATGAAATGTTGTAGTTAATTATAGTAGGAATATGGAAAATCATTTTCATGGAAGTGAATAGCAGTGCCTGAGAATGGCAGTGCAATTGGGCAATTGGATGACATCCGATTGCACACAATGAACCACAATTATAAACAAACATAAACCCAAAATGAATGTGAGCCAGAACTGTGTATCTAGTTTGATGAATTTGTTTTATTCAACTTAATACATTTTTATTCCATTTTAATATTTTCTCATTAGCCACTGAGTGACTGAAAATAATTAGTCATTTTAAAATTATACTTGATTTGAAAGGACTCATTTGCTTGTTAAATATTCTGTTTCAAGATATAAATTTCATATTAAATATAAGTGTAATTTAGGAATAGAGTATGACAAAATTGTTGTTGCTTGAAGAGAACTGTTTGTAAGTGAGGGATACAGGCACTAGGAAAACTATCATATTTACCTATTGGAAACAGAAAAATTTAAAGGAACACTTTTTGGAGAAATTGTTGCAGATCCACAAGACACAAAGAGAAAAGGGTGGGGTGAGATGAGAGAAAGAGGACAGAAGTGAGACTATGAAGGGAGAAAATAGGTGAGGGGTAGGATTGGTTGCCAAGATCCTACTGTTAATTCTGTCTGACTGGGTTAGAGACTGGGTTAATGCTGTCATATCCCAATCCTCATTGTTTTGGTAATGGGAAACCCACTTGATAGTAATGAAATGGCAATGAGAAAAGCTTCATGCAAATAAAAGAAAAATTATAATTCAAGCAAGACTACACATGTCCTAGTTAGCTGCACCTTCAGAGAAAGAATAAAGAAGGGGTTTTCCACATCAAAAGATGCCATCCTATAGAGGAGGAAAAGAGGAAGGAACATGACCTATGTTCATAAATGTGTTGACCAGATCCTTTGGGCCAAGGAAGATCTTCCAAATCTTGCTTCTACTGCATGGGAAGGTTTTAGTCCATGTGATCTTAAATCTATCCATCATGTATTGTGTGACCAGATTTTCTCATTTAGGCTTCTCATACATAATTTCTCATAAGTAAAACCATAGGTATTAGAAATGCAACATTTGGACAGCATGGATGCACTTTCTCCCAATACTTTATATGGAGTTCAGAGTAGTTTAAGCAGCCTTTGACTCAGAAGGTCCTTCCTCTTATCTTTACTTTGAAGAATTGTGTCTACCCATAGAGGAGAACTAGATAGGGCATCAACAGCTTGGAACAATGCACAAAAACATGGTGCTCCAGGATCTCCAGAGTTACAATATGATCTATGCTGATGGGAAGACAGAAGAACGCTGTCAGAGCCCAACATGACTTCCGGAAGTGTGGTTTAATTAGTGATTCTACAACCAGATCCGTGTATTATTAATTTATTGCACGAGTCTTTTAGCAATGTAAGAGACATCTTTTTTTTTTTTCCTTCAAGGAAATACAGAGAAGAGGTACCAAGTTAATAGAGGAGAAAATATTTCCATCAGAAGAGAAAAACAAGTCTTAAAAGGATAGGTGGTATAACAATCTTTCCTTACCCAAGATATGATGATCATGATGTCTAGGAAGATAAAGACTAAGTAAATAGGGCAGTAGGAAAAAAGGTGTTATATATAAGTATGACTGTGGTATAGCTAGGGACAGAGAGATAGAATAAAGCCATTTTTCAAAATTGTTGTACCTCTAGAATCCAGAATGCTTGTAAGAAAATAGGAGTCTCTTAATAAGTACTTTATTACACGTGATGAGTGGGACAAAAAAGTCTATTTTCCTACCTATCTTTCCCTAAATGTGTAGTTTAGCAAATTATTTATGGAGGCTCTTTAATGGCTATGTGTTTTTTTTGTTTATTTTTGTTTTTTATTTGAGGGCAGTGTCACTGGCCCTCATATGTGGGACCTGAACCGGCGGTGTCCCAAGCCAGCGCTCAACCACTGCGCCACTCGGCCGGCCCGCTATGTGTTTAATTTGCACAATTTTCCCCTTTATTACATAATTACAAGAAGTATGCTAAACTGATCACTGTTTGCTGATTTTATTCCTTAACATTTTTTTACTATTAACTAACCTTCGTATCTTCCCCGCTTCTATACAAGTCTCCCTGAAAAATACCTCACAAAATGTGTCTTACTGATATATCAAGAGTAATGAGAAATTATATTACAAACTAATTGTATACCTAGTAGAGATTATATATATTCAAAATCTTTGTATTTATCATAAATATTATAAAATGCACATATATTAAGTATACAGTTCAAAGATCGTTTACAAAATTAAAACATGGTGTACCTACTTCCATTCACCCTATACACGTTCACTTGGCCTTTCTCTGTTACTACCTTACCTCAGCACTAACTTCTCCCCTACTTGGAACATTTTTGTAAATGCAGTAAGCTCCAATGTTCTCTTTTGTATCTGGCTGTATTCAGGCAATATTATGTTGTGAGAACCATTTATAATGCTCTCTTTTTTTAATTTACTTATTTATCTATTTTTAATTAGTTTCAGGTGTACAACACAGTGCAATAGTTATACATTTTACCCCTGAAAGTGACAACCCCACCTCCCCCAATTTGCCACCCCACTCCCCCCCATATCATATATATCTATTACTCTTCCTCTGACTCCCTTCCACTGTATAATCCACATCCCATGACTATCCATATATATTCAATTACAGTTGGTATACAATCTCCGCTTCAGGTATACAGTGCAGTGATCAAGTCTCTACTCCATCCATAAAATGGTCTCCCCAACAAGACATGTGACCATCTGAAGCCCCACAAAATATTTACACCATTATTAATTATATTCCCCGAACTGTCTTTCATATCCCTGTGGCAATATTGTAGTTGCCTATTTTTGCTGCCTAATCCCTTTCCCTTCTCCTTCATCGCCACCCCCCTCCCAACTAGCAACCCTGTTTTACCTCTATATGTATGAGACAGTTTCTGTTTACATTGCTCATTCATTCAATTTTTCAGATTCCACTTATAAGTGAGATCACATGGTATTTGTCTTTCTCTGACTAACTTATTTCACTTAACATAATATTCTCTAGGTCCATCCATATCATTGCGAATGGTACGATTTCATTCTTCTTTATAGTGGAGTAATACTCCATTGTATAAATGTACCACAGTTTCTTAATCCAGTCATCAACTGATGGGTATTTCGGTTGTTTCCAAGTCTTGGCTATTGTAAATAGCGCTGCAATGAATATAGGGGTGAATATATTTTTTTGAATCAGTGTCTTGGGTTTTTCGGGATAAATACCTAGGAGTGGAATTGCTGGGTCAAAAGGTAGTTCCTGTATATAGAGAACCCCAAAGACTCCATCAACTATTGGAACTGATAGACGAATTCAGTAAAGTAACAGGATATAAAATCAATGTTCAGAAATCAGTGGCATTTGCATATACCAATAATAAACTAATGGAAGGAGAAATTAAGAAAACTGTCCCATTTACATACAATTGCTACATGAACTATAAAATACCTAGGAATAAATTTAACCAAAGAAGCAAAAGATTTGTACTCAGAAAATTATAAGACACTGAAGAAAGAAATCAAAGAAGATACAAATAAATGGAAACATCTACCATGCTCATGGATAGGAAGAATTAATATAGTTAAAATGTCCATACTGCCTAAAGCAATATATAGATTCAATGCAATTCCTATCAAACTACCAAGGGCATTTTTCACAGAAATAGAAAACATAATCCTAAAATTTATATGGAACCATAAAAGAGCCTGAATAGCCTCAGCAATCCTGAGAAATAAGAACAAAGTCGGGGTTATCACGCTACCAGACATCAAAAATACTACAAGGCTACAGTAATCAAAACAGTATGGTATTGGCATAAAAACAGGCACATAGATCAGTGGAACAGAACAGAGAGCCCAGAAATAAATCCAGACATTTACAGACAGTTAATCTATGGCAAGGGAAGCAAGAATTTACATTGGAGTAAAGATAGTTTATTCAATAAATGGTGCTGGGAAAAATGGACTGATACATGCAAAAAAATGAAACTGGACCACCTCCTTACGCCATATACAAGAACAAATTCAAAATGGATTAAAGACTTAAATGTAAGACCTGAAACCATAAAAATCCTAGAAGAAAATATAGGGAGTACATTTGCAGACATTACTTGGAGCAATATTTTTACTGATACATCCCTGTGGGCAAGGGAAGTAAAAGAAAAACTGAACATATGGGATTATATCAGACTTAAAAGTTTTTTCACAATAAAGGAAACCATCAATAAAACAAAAAGGAAGCCTACTGATTGGGAGAATATATTTGCCAATGATATATCTGATAAGGGGTTAATATCCAAAATTTATAAAACACTCATTCAACTCAACACCAAAAAAGCAAACAACCCAATAAGAAAATGGGCAGAAGATATGAAGAGACATTTCTCTAAAGAGGACATACAGAAGGCCAACAGGCATATGAAAAAATGTTCAACCTCACTGGTTATTAGGGCAATGCAATAAAAACCACAATGAGATACCACCTCACTCCAGTCAGAATGGTTATCATCAATAAATCAACAAACAACAAGTGCTGGCAGGGCTGTGGGAAAAGGGGACCCTGCTGCACTGTTGGTGAGATTGCAGATTGGTGCAGCCACTATGGAAGTCAGTATGGAGGTATCTCAAAAATCTGGAAATGGAACTACCTTTTGACCCAGCAATATAATACTCTTTTATATTTCAGAATCACATTTAATTGTAGGAACAAACCTCAGTTATTGTTTTAATCTGTTCTACTATTGATATTGTTAAAATTGAATACAAAATGGAGACCAAACCAGATTTGAAAATTCCCTGAGAAGACAAAGCCATTTAAACCACATAAGCAAAACTAAATCTAGCTTATTCCCACAAATGTCTCTAATAATCATAAAAGAAATGTCAGTCATGTTTTTAAAAAGTGGTATAAAATAATCACTTTTAACTAATCCCCTGATGTTGAGAAATCCCCATTTTAATAATCATTGTAAAGGTTAAACTTCCTCATTTTCACTTTATAAGCCATCATGTAATATCATGCCTTGAGCTTCATATCAAGTTTCAGCTTGAAAGCTCACAGTTCACAAACTGTTCTTAATGCACAATAAACTCTTACTAAATACTTACTGTATTGATCTAGTGGTTTTAATTTTGCTATTTCTGAATTTTTAACAATAGGGAATTGAATGTTTCCACTTTGAAGCTTTATGAATACTGCTTTGAACATCCTTCTACAGGTCTTTGGTACACAGTACATATTTAAATATTTTTCTTAGCTATACGTCTGAAAGAGAATTTTTTGAGTCATAGAGGCCATAATCATGTGTCCTAAACAGTCACTGCCAAATGGGTTTCCACAGTGCCTAAAGTTACTCTTAATACCAATACATGAGTAATCTAACATATTTTCCAACACATCTCCCACAGTTCTGTTCTGTTTTACATTTTAGCCACTCTAGTAATGTTTTATTAACTTTCTTAATTTTTGCTCTTCTGTTCCTTATATTTTTTTAAATATTTTGAATTTCTCAATATTCAATTTTGCTATATTTATTGTTTTTAGCTTTATACACTCACATAGCTATGAATCATTACATATTTTTGTGATGTTCTAGATATCATATTGTATATCCCTAATTTTTCACAGTCTACTTAGAGATAATATTATATGACTTCATGCAATATATAGAAAATGCTCATTTTGTATACATCCCTTTCCATCCACCATAGTACTTTTATGTTATAGTTATCATACATATTATATCTACTAATATTATGAACCCCACAAACTGGGGTTGCATTCAGTAGCTATGCAGATTGTAAAGATAATAAAAGAAAACTTAGTCTTTCATATGTACCTGACTATTTACCTGTGCAATGTTCTTTAATTATTAAAAAAAAAATGAGTTTACCCCAATACCATTTCCATTCTGACAGAAGAACTTTCATAACCATGAGTGTGTATATGGTGACCATATATAAATTCTTATGTGTATTAATTATATATATATTCATATATATATATATATTCTTATATATATTCTTATATATATTCATATATATATTCTTAGATTTATTTTTATCATAAAATATATTTATTTCATTTTTATCATTGAAAGATTTTACTGGATATAGAATTCTGGGATGAGTTTTTTCTTTTAGTGCTTTAAAGACATTTTTCATTGTACTCTAGGCTGAATAGAAGTTACAGTCAATAGAAGGTAATTCCTCTGAGAAAATGTCATTTTTTTTCTTTCTGTTTTCAAGGTTTTCTCTTTATCTCTGTTAGATAAACAGTTTCTATGAGGTGCCTAGATTTCATTCTCATTAAATAGGTCCAATGATCTTCTCACATCTATACAATTATATATGTCACCAAATGTTAGATTTTAGCCATTATTTCAAATCTTGTTTTTTAATTCATAGAGGAAATAGGTGTTATAATTCATTCAACTTCTTGCCACTATAACTGAAACTAGAATCAATTCCCATCTTGATTCTATGTTCTCCGGATTTCTTGCAATTTTATACTATGTTCTATATATCTATATCTATATCTATATCTATATATATCTATATAATATATTAATATATATATAATATATAATATATATATTATATATATATTATATATATATTACATATATATCTATATCTATATCTATATATATCTATATAATATATTAACATATATATATATATGTTAAATCTCAGTGTTTTGTGATCTACATATTCAGACCTGCCGTGACTTGAATTCCCCTGTGGCTCCAGTGCCTGCTTCCACTTCTTTGGGAAGTGGAATTGCTGGGTCACCTGGAATTTTATGTTTAATTTCTGACGAACCACCATACTGTTTTCCTTGGCAGCTACAATGTTTACATCCCCACCAGCTACGCAGCGAGCCTCAGTTTCTCCACATCCTCACCAACACTTGTTATTTGCTTTTAGAAAAAAAGAATCCTAAGGGGTGTGAGGTGGTATCTCCCTGTGTCGCCCTATTTGTTTTTACCTCACAACGCTTCTCAGCCCAACCCCCTCTCTCCACCATGCTCCCCCATCTAGCTCACTGGGATTATTACAACTGTCCCCAGCAAGGTATTGTCCTGTGGTTTTATCCCCTGCACAGGACTGCTGCCTGCACAGCTGTAAGGGGCGAGGTGTCCTGGGGGCTGGCATATATATATATATATATATATATATATATATATATATATATATATGTTTAAAATATCTAGGTGTTTATAAAGTGCCTGAAATATTGGCAGGATTGAATATTCATTGAAGAATTCAATCTTTCTTACCACTGCATACCTAAAATTAGGTTTTAACCTGATCAAATTTGCCATCAAATGTATTTTTTTTTCATTAAAATTAACTTTATCTAGATTTTTTTTTAAACTTTTAAACTTAAAATATGGCACATATATACACACAATGCATATTTTAAGTCTACAGTTGGATGACTGATAACAAATCAAACAAACTTACGTTAACTGTTACTCCCATAAAAAAAATAAGTTATAACCGCATCTAAAAACATCTTTCATGTTTCTTCCAAATTGTTATAAACTTGTAGGTTAAAGTGAAATAAGATTTCTTTTTTTTTTCTTTTCTTTTTCTTCTGTTAAATGCAAATCTCCTCTTTTAAATTGGGAGATAATCAACCATTATTTTGGCAGAAATAAAGCTGGTGTCAGCTTCTGGGTCCAGGACATAAGCGAGTTGCAGCTTATGCTCCTTATCTTTTGGAAGACCTATGCTTGGAAGCCGATGGCCATGTTAAAGGTTTGACTACCTTGAGACAAGCATATTATGAAAAGTCAAAGCTATGTAAAAAGACTGTAGAGAATGAGACATATGGATATGGGGATGGGCAACGAAAGCTTAGTGAAGGAAACACCTAGAAAGTAGGCCTTTCACTTAGCCAACACTGCTGAGGGAGTGTTGAACCACCTAGTCACGTTGCTCCTAAGCTCTTGAACCAAAAACTGGAGAAAAATAAGAAGTCTTTTTGATCTACCATGTTTGCTATGTAACAATAGATGCCTGGTGTAGATAATAACTGGGACACTTCTTTGTCCTTATTTCTCAATATCCTGAATTTTAGCATCATAGCTTAATCCGGCCTGTTTTTTGCCTTTACATAACTGAATTATACAAATACATTTGTGGGTATGGTTTATTTCACTCAGTTAAGGTATGAGATCTCTCTCTCTCTCCCTCTCCCTCTCCCTCTCCTTCTCCCCCTCTGTAGTTCTTTTTTCTTTTTCATTGTATACAAGGAAATACATGGATAAGCACACACAGAACACACTTCTTTTCTGTCTCGCCTATAAATCTGCAGACCAGTACTTTGTTTTGAATTTGTGGTGCAGCAAAGGTCATTTTTCTCATGTTTTTCATGTGGATACCCGATCCTTTATTGAACTGGTACTGAACCAGAACCCCACATAAAAAAGAATGACCTTAATTGTGTTCTGTGAGGCTAGCTTGTTTTAAACAACGTAGCCATATGTACTTGGTCCTGCTTCAAGACTCGATTTTGTTTCATGGGCCTAATTGTTTATCCCTGTGTCAATACCAATTCTCTGAACTACTTTAACTTTAATGTAAGTCTTAAAACCCAGCAGAGTCAGTCTATTCAACCACTGTTATTTGCTCAAGATTGCCTTGGCTATATTTGCTGCTTATATTTCCATATTCATTTTAGAACCAACTTGTACATTTTCACAAAAAAATACCTTTTGAGATTTTGATTAAGGTTGCATCATGTTTACATATAAATTTGGGGGGAAATATTAACTTTATAATATGGATTTTGCTAATTAACAAATGAGCTGTATGCCAGCATTTATTAAGGCATTCTTTATTTACTCTCAACAGCTTTATATCTGACTGTGGGAGGTGTCTTAACCAACTTTTATTTATTTTTAATCATGTGGTGATTATAATGCTACTCTGAATGTTCTATTTTTAAAATTCATTTATTAATTGTCTCTAGTTGCTTTATAAACTTGAAATTGAATCTGCACAGTGACCTCACATCTAGTACACTTGCTAAATTCTTTGGATTCTAACAGTTTAATTGTAATCTCACATGACAGTTACAAATCTTTATTGATTGTACTGCCTCACTTGTCTGACATACTTGACTTTGGACCCATGTCATCATTCAACTTTAAACCACCTACATTTCATCTTATTTGCTCCAAGAACCACCCCATTAATATCCTACATTCTCTCTTATTCCCTCTAGTTTCTCTGCAACTAGAATTATTCTTTCAAATTTCAAATCTGAACATATTCTCTTGTTTAAAAATCGTAAGGGCATCAGTTACTTTTTTTTAGCTTAGCACATTTTCTTTCTGGGTTTGTCCCTGCACAACCTCACAGCCTGTTACATGGCTTACAACGGCTTTGCCTTTCACGTCCTATGTGTAGAGCTGACATTATATACACAGGATGCCAAGTTAAATTTGAATTTGAGGTAAAAATAAAATATTTTTCATATATTATTGCATGGGTCATGCTTATATACATTTTTTAAGTATTTGTTGTTTACCTAAAATTCAAATGAAACTAGGCATCTTTTTCCCTCTGGATATAATAATCC
The DNA here is from genome assembly GCA_033961575.1 of Aselliscus stoliczkanus. Lineage (NCBI taxonomy): Eukaryota > Metazoa > Chordata > Mammalia > Chiroptera > Hipposideridae > Aselliscus > Aselliscus stoliczkanus. The sequence continues at coordinate 32,893,565 of CM066727.1, read as the reverse complement.
TATACACAAATCATCTTATGAATCCTCTTGGGAGACTATTACTGGTTCAGAAATGAACTTGTGCTCTAAGGTGGGACTGTGATCACCCTGGACATTTTCTTGGGTCTTTCTATATAGAAGTATTTAGGATTTTGTGTATTTTTTTTGAGGGCAGTTTCACTGGCCCTCACATGTGGGACCTGGACCAGGGCCGCTGGCCTCCCAAGCCAGCACTTAACCACCACACCACTCAGCCAGCCCTAGAAGTATTTAGTTTTTATATATGATTTCTATCTGTAGGATGATATAAGCCTTAACTTTCTTGTGGACATCTTTGTCTGGAGAAAAAATAAAATAGAGGAAAGTTGACTAGAAATATGGAAATATGGAGAAAACAAGAAGAAGAGAGATCGATTACTGACAGCTTCTGTGAGTCCCTGAATCCAGTTGTGGGAATAAACAAAGAACAACCAAATTAGAACAGGCAAAGGCTGTTTATTCAGACTTGCTATAAGCAAGCGAGTCATCCACCATCACTTGAATTCTGGCAGAGACTCAGGGCAGGCAGAGAAGTGAAAAAGCTTCATAGTGGAAAATAGGAAGGGAAAGCTATAGACAGGCTACCTAGAAGTGAGGTACTCTATGGGATTGGACAGGGATGCACATTTGACTTTCTTTGTTCGGTTCTAAATTGGAAATGGGAAAAAAAATTAGGGAAGCTGCCAGTGATTCATAAAATCTTGACCATTTTGGACCAATTATTATAAGAGTTACTGTTTGGCTTCCTTGGTTGTCAATTGAGATATCAATCTGTGTTCCTGCAAATCTAATTTATTGCAGTCTGGTTTCTTGGGCTGGTTGCTATTGATAATGGGTTGATTTTCTGGGAAGGTTGCTGCAGCATGTGTGTCAGATGTTTATTTCCATATATGGTCTGTCTATTGTTCATTAATATATTCAGTCTTTCATAGTCATCTATAAATCATAAATTTTTCAGTAATATGAATCAATAAATTCCCCTTTATACTTAGTCTTGTTTGAGATGTGTGTAAGTAAGTTGCCTCAAGAAGAATTCTGACAAATATCAAACCTTTAGAAATTTTCTACCCATTGTTTTCCCATAAAGAAACAACATTATTAACCTGGCCTGCATACCGAGAATAATTGGCTTTTCTCTCTCTGGTCTATTCCGGCATCAATCTATCAGTAATTTACAAGCACTCAACCACCATATTGATTTTCTATCAATTCCTGTAATGAATGGAGTATTTTCTCTCCTTGGGGATTTTGCTCCTCACATTTCTTTTTCCTGGATTGTTTTATATGCAACCTACTCTCCGCCTTAAAGCATCATTATCATTTTAAAATTAACTCTTACACATTCGTGAGATCTCAATTAATACAACTGTTTTCGGGGAAATTTTCACTGATATTCAACTTCAGATATCTATGATACACTGGTTTTTGTTTTTTGTTTTTTGTTTTAGATTTTACTGGGGAATTGGGGAGGGAAACAGTGTTGGGGAATTGGGGGAGGGGTCCAGCCAAGTTGTTCTTCAATCTTCCTATGGAGGGCGCCAGTTGCCATCTGGCTTCATGTCAGCAGCTCGTGGTCTCTAAGCTGGAGATGCTGTGTTCAATCTTAGTTGTGGGTGGGTGTAGCCACCATCCCATGCGGGAGTCGATCCCAGCAGCTTTGTTGGTAAGAGCTCACGCCCTATCCACTGAGCCAGCCATACAGCCTGCAGCTCATCTCAAGGTGTTGAGTTCAATCTTTAGTTGTGGGTGGACGTAGCCCACCATTGAACAGGCAATCTTGTTGTTACAACAGCTGAGCCATCCTACCACTTGTAGGCAGCCCAGTGACAGATCAGCTAGGGCGCAGCATTCACTTGCCCATGTGGGAATCAAACAGGTGGCCCTGTTGCTCAAAGCATGTGCTCTAAGACAACTCAACCAACTGAGCCACTTGGCCGGCCCTATGATACACTATTTTATAATCGTGAACTTCTCTATTAAATAGCACGTCACACTTTTAATCAATACATAAATTGTTTAATTTATTATTCAATATCTATCCATTCTGCTAGGGTAAAGGGCCTAAAATTTTGGTTAATTGTTAACCCTTATAATTTGCCAAAAGATGGTGATTATATATATATATATATATATATATATATATATATATATATATATATCTGAATTAATGATTGGAAGATATTCCATATATATTTTGAAGTAAGTGGATTAAATTATATGCCTCAAAACGTTTAGCTATTTACTGAACCACATTAGTTATAATTAAATATAAATTAAATTGACTAATAGCTATAAAGCATACATATTTCTAATATAATACCTTAGTAAAATAACAATGGAAAAGGACTCGTCAGAAATGTGAAAGAAAGCACAGTTAACACAGAATTGAAACATTTTCTAACTTCAGCCTCTCTCTAATGTGTATATGGTGTTACTCTATAATAAGTCATCCACAGTTGTGCCTATTTGTATACCAACATAACAATGCCACATACTCTGTTTTTCATATATGCACATTCAATTTTAAATCAAACTTCTCTTTGGATTATCAAATATGTCTGGAAATTTCCTGGTGGTATTTTTCTACTACATTTCTGTGTTATTTCATTTTAGGAAACTTTATTTGATAACTCCTGGGTATTTCTCCAAAATATCACTAATATTAACTAATTCAGTAGTTTTTTTAGGTTTTATTGTGTGAGAAAAATGGACACAGAGAGAGAAAGACAAGAAGAGAAGGAGGGAGGGAGGGAGGGAGGAAGGGGGGAGGGAGGCAGGAAAGATCTACAGTTTTCTAAAAATTTGATTTGAATTATTATTTCCAATTATGCCTGTGGTAGAACACAATATACATTCTGCTTAAGCAATTTCTTGACTATCACTTAGTTCTGTGGTATTATACATATAGAGCTGTTTTATGAACTATAATAGTTATGATGATATTATAAATTTATAATATAAATAAATATGTATACTGTTAAAAAAGAAACAACAGGCCCCAAGTGAAGCCTCTTATGTTAAACCCTGTATCAGTAAACCAAGACTTGATACCTAACTTAATTGCAGTTCCGGCCTCTCCTCGGACTTTGATTTTTAGCCAGTCAATCTGTAGTTACTTGACAAACAGTAGTGAGGTAATCTGCCTGATAGACCCCCACCTCCCATCAAATGAAGGTGACCTTGCCATTCTTTGCAAGTAACTTCCTGGTCTCATTCTCTTCTGTTGAGGGCCATGGTCCCCAATATTGAGGGGCTTGCAAGCTGGCTTTAGTGGGCTTGGTGAAGCATAAACTTGTTTTCCTGCTTTCATTGTTTCTTTCCACACCTGGAGGGTGCTTATTACTCATTGAGGTATGTGGTGAGGATGGCCAGTTCCTCAGGACACAAAAGAAAGATGGCTATCAGGGTTAATGGAGAAAAATTGTATTGAGAAACTGACTCCCTAAGGTGTTACTGACCTGTAGGTTTCGGGTAAATAGTTAATGATCTACTTTTCACTGAGACAATGCATATTTTCTTGTTATGTTACACGTACCCTTGCACGTACCCCTACCTAAAAGAATGTATATAAGCCTGTAACAAATAAACTGGGGAGCACGCTCTCTCTCCATTTTCTGTCTTTTACTGCAACAAACAGTTTCTGTCTGTTTATCGACCGCCGACGCCGTGTACACCTTCTCGAACCCTGGTCAGCGGAGGCAGGTCCTCCGCACTCTTCTGACTATAAGGAGCTCCTTTCTATCTACTAGATGAGATGCTGCCCAATTTATGAATCACAGAATCAAGCCAATTCAATCTTTGAATTGACTCCACTGAATTTGGGTATTTTTTTGTTCATTTGTTTTGTTTTGTTTTTGAGGGCAGTGTCACCGGCCCTCATATGTGGGACCTGAACCAGGGCTGCTGGCTTCCCAAGCCAGTGCTTAACCACCGCCACTCGGCCGGCCCTGAATTTGTTTTTAAACAACGTTTATATGTATAAACATAATAGTTTTCATTAACTTAAATGTATGGAAATTGGTGCTAAAGTGACAAAGATACAACATGAACATTTTATACTTTTTTTTAAAAGATGGGGAAAATCTATTTCAATTGAAACTTGTACTGATTATGGGTCTTAAAAAGCGATGTTATGTCAAGTGGCAAAACACAATTGTTGCTTCTTGAATTTCCAGCTTATTATCCTTAGCAACAGTTAAAGTAGTTCATGAGCTAATTGAAACAGAGGCCAATAGCAACAATTGTAATTTATATGAAGCTATTAGACTTCCCTTGACAGATTCCTTCTGATGAGTTAAAGAAAAACCACAAAAACTTGACATTTTGCCACACAAAAGTAAATTGGTCTCCAGTTCCAATTAGAATGACACATAATTTACATTGAGTAGCTTAACTTGTTGTTAGAAATAAATAAATTAATTAAAAAGACATATAACCTGAGGTGACCATGATTTAGTAATCCGTTGCCACAGTTCACACAGAGAGCAATAAACCTAGACATTTTCTGCCCGATAATGATTAGAGATGTAATTCAGGGTAAAGTATTAATTTCTTTTGATGCCAAAGTTCAAGAAGCACCATGTGTTCTAATGTTGACTAATATTAACTTTGGGGAGAATTTCCTCATTAAAAGTTCATGACAGTAAGCATGACTATTTAGCAATATTAATAACCACAGAAAAGGAAAAATCATGCAAAGGTAAAAGAAAATGTAGAAAACATTTTTATTAAATTTCACACTGACTTATTTTTTTGAATGATTCTTACCTCAGCTTAGCTAATTACAACATACATTGAAATACAATAATACAAAATTAATCAGCAAGGACTGTAAGAAATTAGAAAAAGGGAGATCAATGTAGGCTGAAACAGCATGAGAATAGCAGGACTTAAACTACACATGAAAAGATTAAAGGGAAATAAAAATTAAAAAAAGGATTAAAGGGAGACAAAAATACAGCGAGTCTTTGTGAACGAAAATGGAGGAAAATAATAGTAGATTCACCCTGAGCCACAAATATAAAAATTAATTGCATAAAGAAAGTTTTGTAATTTTTTATAACTTTATGAGCTTTTATCGTTACAAAAAGTGGTAACACTTTATTAAATTTTCTATTTTTATTTTGAAAATATATTATTTATAGATTTATTTTCACTTCCTCTCTTTCCAAAAATAGTCCATAAGCAATATGAAATGAAACAGCTAGGAGAATAAAAGGGTGAGGTAAATATTCAGAGAATGACTGCTTTGCTGAATTATACTTTTGTGAGAGACCTTTCTCCATTAAGAGCTAGCTCAAAATATTATAGCAATGCAACAGATTCTTCCAATTCTGTCTTATATATAATGAGGATATAAATATACTAATTGCTGCTTACATGAAAGTTAAATGATGCACCCAAAAGGTCCATAGCAAAGCTACTAACAGAAGATAGAACTTGTCTGAGGCCCTGCAGTTTTTCCCACTACAGGTATTCCTATTCCTTGCCCCTGAATGCCTCATGAAGTTAAAGTACTATGCAGTATTCCACCCAGATTGATAGTGTTACTCCCTTTCTTTCATAACACACTATTGAGACATCATATCATTGCTAGAATAAACCAGATACAATTAGAAAATTGTCCATTTCCTGGTTACTTTCATGTACAACATACATTGAAAGTATTTAGGCGGGCCGGCCGAGTGGCACGGTTGTTAAGTGCTGGCTTAGGAAGCCAGCGGCCCCGGTTTGGGTCCCGCATATGAGGGCCAGTGACACTGCCCTAAAACAAACAAACAAACAAACAAACAAACATGTATTTAGGACTTTCTACATGGAAACAGAATTAAAAGCATTCATCAAAGCAACTGAAGAGTAAAACTGCTTTCACAAGGTTTATCCCAAGATTGCAATTTTTGATAAAAGTTATTGCGATGGATACAGTTCTGGGAGTTTAAAAATATATGATTGATCTTTATGTGCAACATGGGAACGAAAAATATGACTGGAAACTTAGACAGATAAATGAATTTTTTTTCCTTGAAAGTTATAGAAAAGTTTCTTTTCCAGTCTATGAGTATATTTAAACTCAATTTTCTTTCTTTCTTTATTTATTTTTGCCTCCCTACATGTGGCTTCACAGTATGCTTGTTAAACTAGAAAGATGTCTTTGATAAACCTTTTAGGGCCTGTAAGAGGAGAATCTTTAATTAAGAACCAAATATAAACAGCCTACCTGTCAATATTTGAGGTGCTCTATTTAGAATACCCCATAATTAGGTCCCCTGAGAACATGAAGCATTATGCCATTATTTTCCTGGAACATTATGCTCACCTAATTTTTCTGTCCACTTTCAATATTTTTATTACTTTGCACAATATAGTATTGAAATTTTAACATTTTCACCTCTGTTTAAACCTTCACTTGTTGTCCTTCCCCTCTTCATTCCAAGTGTCCCCCTGTAAACAAATTTATTATCTTCTCCAATTAGTCTAAACAACTCCTATCTAGTTTACTGGGTTAAAGAGACACTGATGAGCCTTAGCATCAAATACTCAGACATTTTCCTAACAATGTTTGGTCATGAGTAATATGACTGAAAGATTCAAATCTTTATTAAAGTAACACATGAACTATGCCCCAAATGAACCAATTACCTTAGAAAACCATTTATATTAGGAATTCAAACAGCTAAGCTATACAGGATGAAATTATCATTTTATCTGTGTGTTTTGTTTCTAGTGAGTTTTTTTTTTTTTAATTGTATGGTTTTAACTGCCAATGTAATGCTTGAAAATGTTATTGCTTCTGGGAACAACACTACAAATAATGACAACTGAGGCCTGCAGCTCCTTAAGCCATTACTTTAAGACAATTGTTGCTTGTTCAGCAGGACATTGAAAATATGCATTTATTAGTCCAAATTCACACTTGTTTACATCATAGGTTTGTGGATTTTGGCTGGGATAACCTTTCCACATTTCTGCGCTAGAATATGAAACCAAAAGCCACCAAGGGTCTGTCCCATATATACAGGAAGAACACACCACTTACCTTGTGCTTATCTACTGCATCCATATTACTTAACCTTATCACCAAAATGTCACCATATTTACCATTAGAGGCATTTTGCTGAGGTAGAAAATAAAATCGCCTTCACAAAGTTTCTACTTCAACACATGGTAGAAATTTGCTTCTCATTTTCTAGTTAAGAAATCCATTGAACTTTCTTCTGTTCTAACCTTTTTGAACTCTGTATAATATCCCTTCCAGCTAGTAATTTCCACATACAACTACAAATTTTCCTCTCTCCCTTTCTTTTTTTTTCCCCTTTCATTATCTCTGTTATTAGGCTAATGAACCTATCAGTCTTTTCTGGCTGTTTTCTTCTTCCAATTTAACTGAGCTCTGTGTATGGCTGTATCCTATGACCGTTTTATTACTATGTCCTATATCAATATCACATATTTCCACATTGTTTATTTTCACCTCAGTGCATCTCACTTTCTAATGTTAATAATCATCCTTAGAATGTCTCCTATATTTGAATTATGCATTTCCACATCTCCTGAGATAATCAGTTTGATATTACTTAATAGGATCCTATTCTCTTGTCATTTGGGAAGAAATCTGAGGGTCATCTTTATATTTCATTTCCACTGACCTCTATGAGAACTATTATGGGCCACATGTTGCTAAGTTTATCTTTTTTCTCTTCTGTATTCACTGAAGAGAATACAGTCAAGTGGCCAGTTTAGGAGCAGAGATCTTAAATAATGACTGATATTGACAAAATAAATGTAACGTGCTATTTTATGGGTCTGTGGATTTTTTTGGTGGGATAAATGGCATATCATATTTCGATTTATGCTTAGATGTATACTTAGAAATTAAATGTGCATATATATGAAATTTTACCTCCATAAAAAGACTACCCTTTATTGTTTGAGACCATTAACTTGCAGAAATGCAGTTGAGAAGGTGTCAATAACCTATTCTTTCATTATTGCCTCCCATACATAAATGCTATTTCATACCAGTTCAACTTTTCCTTCTTTATCTCTTTCTAAAGGAATTGTTGAGTACTGGTAAATTCTGATTATGGCTGGTTATTTACAGATTTGAGAATGGAATTTAAAAAGAGTCCTTCATTGCAGCCAAAAACTTGCAGTTGTCATAAACTAAGTAATGGTTTGACACAGGCAACATGGATACAGGTCAGCACCTTCTTCCCTTGATATTTTTGTTCCTGTTTCTTCCAAGGCAATTTCGTTATTTGCTCACCACTGTTATTCCTGAAGCACCTTTTTTTTTTCCCATACCATGCTAGAATAAGTAGTGTTTTCAACAAACTATACATTCACTGCCACTTGCCAACTAGTAATTTGTTCACTTCTTTATATTGTTGCTACTGGAATTTTTAGTAGGGCTTGCTACCATATCTAAGACCAACATATAAAAATTGATGGTTTTGAACTTTTATTTTTCTTTTGGATTTCCTTTTGTGGGAATTAAAATGTTTAGCCTACACTCCTACATAAATGACAATGTGTTTCAGTTTTTGAATAATTAATACATATTCATTTTTTTCATTACATACACACACACACACACACACGATGTCAAAAAGTGTATACACATTTTAAGAAAAGAAAAAATATAATCATTATAATATCATTATAATATCATACATATGCCAGGAAATTCATTAATATCATTATAACACACTGAATTCTGGGAAGGAACATGCACAGTCTAAAAAGATAAGCTAGCAGCCTGTTGTCAATCACAGGTGTCAATCAAGTGGTCCCATCCCTAGGGAGGAACAGCCCATTCTAGAGAAAAAGGGATTAAACACTTCAAGTCTTAGCTAGTCAGGCCTTTTTTAACTTTTGAGCTTCCTTTGCTAGGCCCACTCCAACTCTTTGGAGTGTACTTTCTTTTCTTATAATGGGCCTTTCTCTAGTAGAGAATGAGTCCATCTCTGCTGCCCAGACCCGCTTCTACCTCTTTAAAACGTAATAAACTCCTTACTTCTAATAAACTCCATTTCTGCAACTTTGCCTCTCTGGTCCATGTCTCCATTCTTTGGCTTCAGGAGGTTATGATCCCGGCACAAGAAATATCCCACATCACTATGTGTTTGCTATATATTTGGAAAAAGGGAGAAGAGGAATCTAATTACAGAGACTATAAGAAATCGCTGATCCCATGACTATTTTACTTGATACAAGTTCAGTATGTCTTTTTTTAAATGTTTTTGTAAGTGTTCTTAAACATTTCCATTCCTCTGTGCATAATCAATCCCTGAAACTGAATTATTTGGTCCTTTACTTTTATCTGTCACTAATGTTGACATGATTAGGCATTGGATGTTACTGTTTTCTCACTGACGATTCCATAAGCAACATTTTGTTATTCTCACTTTGTAAATCATCATCACTGAGATACAATTTACATCACGTAAAATGCACTCATTTTAATTGTAGACTCCCATGTGTCTTCACAAATGTATTTGATTAATACTGTTTTACCACTGTGAAAAACTGACATAGGTAGAGAAATTTACAATAGAGCTTGAGCAGCTGTGCCAGAGGAACTGCCTTGCATGTTACCCCTCAAACCTTTGAAATGTTTGAACTGGGCAAAATACCCTTTGGACTGAACCAAACCAACACTGTAGACCAAACAACAGTTTGTAAAACTAACAGGAAAGCAGACCTCCCGACTACAAGGCTGATGGTTATAAACATTCTTGATAATTAGCACCACCATGTATAGCTAAAGAGTAACTTAGCTTTTTTGCACCTATAAAAATTTCATCCCTGGCTTATTAGCACCAATTCCTTCCTTTTACCCATGTAATTATTTCCTTTTCCTTTCTTATAAATATCTCTTGTCTTAGCCTGTTTATTGGAACAATATTTGGGTTTCTGCTGGAACCAGTGCTTACTATAAAGCTATTCTTTGCTATATAAACAAAAAGAAACACACAAACAAACAAAAAACAAAAAAGCCCTTGCTGCCCCCTTTCATTTTGGTCTTTTATTTTCAGGTTAATACCATCATAAGAATGAAGAAAGAAGCATTTCCTTCACCATAAAAAAAGTTTCTTTTATAGTCTGTCTCCCACAGCCTCAGCTCCAAGCAGCAACAGATCTGTCATTGTAAAATAACTTTTATCATTCTAAAATGTCATATAGGGCCGAGTGGTGCGTTGGTTAAGAGCTGTCTTGGGATGCCAGTAGTCCCGGTTCGGATCCCACATATGAGAGCCAGTGACACTGCCCTCAAAAAAACAAAAATAGGGCCGGCTGAGTGGCGCGGTGGTTAAGCGCTGGCTTGGGAATCCAGCAGCCCCGGTTCGGGTCCCACTTATGAGGGCCAGTGACACTGCCCTCAAAAAAACAAAAAACAACAACAACAAAAAAACAAAAATAAATAAATAAATAAATAAATTAATTAATTAAATAAAATGTCATATGAATAGAATAAAGCAAAAAGCACTACTTTACATAAGGGTAGTTTGACTAAGCATAGTGCAATTAAGATTCATCCATGTTGTTGAATGTATCCATAGTTCATTTTCATTCATTGTTTAGTAGTAGTATATATTACAAAATATGGAAATTTCTTTCTTCATTCATTAATTGATAGAAATTTGATATGATTTTCTGGTTTGGTGCTATTAATTACAAACACCTACATTCATGATGTAGAGTGCCTATTTTGGTATTTTCTTTTGTCTGTTCAGTGTTTAAGAATTCTTGATATATTCTGGATACAAGAGCTTTTCAGAGCGCCGTTTGAAGAACACATTCTAATTTTGAGAAAGTACATGTGTGATTCTGAATAATTATCACATAGACTGTAAGAAAATATTGATAATATGTACATTTGGGAAAAAAAATATTGGCTCCAAAATATAAAATGTGGGGGTTCAGAACTAGTCACCACAAGATACACCTCTGTGGTATGTAGACTATTTTGAGCTTAAGGCAACTTCAGCAGTGGTCTCAAGAGAAAACTCTTCTCCCTTCCTGCTCCCTTAAATACGTAAAAGACTTTGAATGATGGGTCTTGCCCATAATAAGAGATTATCAGAGATAACTTTTTTTTTTTTTTTACTGTCTATAGGGCAGGGCAAACTACTAATTACTAAACGTGTGCACTCCTTACAATGACCTTCTGAAGTCCCGAGGTGCCTTACCTCATCTCTAGTTAAGAATGTCATATATATCCATTTCCCCTTCCTGTCTTCCCACCTCTTGCACATGTGGGATCTCTGACACTCATGCATGCAAGGTTCCAATACATATGAATTTATTAAATTGGGCTATTTTCTCTTGCGTATCTCTCATGCCTATTGGATTACTAGACCAGCCAAAAGGACTTTGAGGGTATGGAAAAGTTTCTTTCTCCTCCACAATAGGAAATCCTTACAGCTCAATTATAAGGAGCCAGTAAGTCAAATACATAAAGTACCTTTATGTTTTCTTAAGTGCCTTCCAATGTGCAAAACTTTCGTTTTTGTGTGTGTATGATCTGTCATGGATCTTTGCTTATATCAAGGTACCTATGTAGTATTCTAGAAGATACGTAATTGTAGCATTTATATTTAGATCTATGAATAATTGCAAATTAATTTTTAAATTTTATGTACAATCATAATTTATATTCATTTTTTCATATGGATATCAATTTTTTCTAGTGACTGCTGAAAACATTTACTTTGGCATGTCTATGAATTCTCAGTTGATTATGGGTTTAATTCTGGACACTTTATCTACTTCTGTTGATCTACACATATATGTATGGTTATGTCCAAAACACACTGCCTTGAGTACTGGAACTTCATTGCAAGTTTTGAAGTTGAGTAATTTCATTATTCCAACTTTTCCTTTATTATTATTATTTTTTTAATTTCTAAAAGTTTTTTTTTTCTTTTTACTATACCAGTCCCCTTCTTTTTTTCTAATTGTTTTTATTATGGTTTACACATAACTTTTAGAATCAGTTTGTCATACTCCACAAAAAAACAGAAACCAAAAACAAAAACAAACAAAAAATTTTTCCTTCCGGTGGGTGGTACTGACATCTAAAAGTTATTTTATCTTGGAGAATAACTTCTTGCTATTGACATGATGCTAAATGAAATTTCTCTCCATCAAAACAACCATGGCACATGTGACTATAATAAAAACAAATTAAAGTCTATGAAAACTGCCTTATGGTTATACAGCAAATTAAGAAATGTTTATTCAGGAAATCTATTAAACTTGGATAAAATCAGCCAGTGCTTGTATGTCCCCTTCCTTCGCAGCTCGGCATGGCAGACTCAGTTGGAGTCAAAGCAGGTAAGAAGAAAGGCTCACTGTCAGCCAGGTCTCATCTATTCTAAGGCTATACTTGCTCCCTGAGAGAGACAGGCCACAAACATTCCTCCTCAACCTCTAGCTTTGAATTTCAGAACCTCTATTCCAGGTAAGAACAGCCAAGAGTGCCGTGGGTACTTTCTTCTCACCCAGTCCCCATTTTCCAAGAGGAAGTGTTACCCCATGCATTATAAGCCAATAATAAAGAAGTGCCAATTGCTCTCTCACCTCATCTCAATTGTAGAATGGTGGTCTCATGCCAGGAAAGAAAATCCAGGAAGATCAGAAGTTACCTCTCATCCCATGCTCTTACAAAGCAAAAGAGTCACTCTATGAGAAGTGAGCTGCTGTCCTCATGCTCCACTCTGGGGTAAAAGGTTTTACCCAGGGAGAGAGGGAGGTATAAGAACCATGAGCTCCTAAATTCTCTCTAATGGAACTGAATTTATTTAGAATAGATGATAGAGAAATTCATACTTATGAGTGCTCTTGAAAACAACAGAAAGCTTTCAATAAAAAATTAAAAGGAGGCTGTACCTACAAGAAAACAATAAGCTAAACTGCAGACAATCTATAGAAACTTAACAGAAACAAGCACAGGAGACAGCTAAAGCAGAGCCCTCCTAGGATCAGAAAATAGCTCAATAATAGAACTAAAGTTTGTTTACCCTTGCAAAAAGTTCTGAATTTAATTGTAACAGAATATGGAGCTATTTATTATCCAGGGCATTGTTGAAAATAGAGCAATCAGCTGGAAATTAGTTGAGGCTATCATCTGGGTGTGATAACAACAAAGCAGACATCTTAACAGATATATCAGAGAAAAGGACAATCAAAAGGAGCCGTGCATCCCAGGGTAACTGCGCATGCCCAAAGCTGTGCCTTCTGAGGAAGGATATCAAGGATGAATATTCTGGAGGTTTCACTGAAACAGTCCAGTCAAGAAACTTAAAAACAAAACAAAACAAAACAAAAAGATAACAAAGTAAGTTAAATAAACAGCAAGAACACCAATCTAGAGTTGTTACAAAGAGGTGCCTAAAATGTCCACTTGTCAACAAAATTTTATGACAAATGCATCAGAAGTGGGAAATAGAAACCACACAAAGGAAAAAAAGCAGGCAGTAATAACTGCCAATAAAGGGCCTACCTATCAAACAGCATGTAAATGAATACCTCAAAGAAATTATAATTGAGTAAAATAACTAAAAGGAACCATACTTTAAAAACTAAGGAGAGGTTCATAAACAATGTGTAATCAAATAAAGCATATTAATAAAGTTAAATAAATTATTATATTTAAAAAAATACTGGGCCAGCTGAGAGGTGCATTGGTTAAGCGCTGGCTTGGGATGCCAGTGGCCCCGGTTCGGGTCCCATATATGAGGGCCAGTGATACTGCCCTCAAAAATAAATAAATAAATAAACAAATAAAAAATAAAAAGTAAAAAAATACTGAAACTCTGGACTGGAAAAATACATAAAGTAAAATAAAATAATTACAGATGTTAAATAAAAGAACTGAGCTAGCAGAAAAATCAGCAAACTTGAAGATAGCTCAATAGAAAATATGCACCTAAGAACAAATAGAATAATAAATTATAAGAAATAAATGGAACCTTAGAGAAATATGGGACTTCATTAAGCACACTAAGAAAAATGTAACTGAAGTTCCAAGAGGAAAGAGCATGCAAGGAACCAAAAAATATTCAAAGACATAATGGGTGAAAACTTTGCAAATTAATGATTAAAGCATTAATCTAACACCTAAAAGACCAATAACCTCCAAGTAAGGCAAAAGATCCACATCCAGATGCATCATAGGGGGGAAAAAAAAAAGACAAAGAAAAAAGTTCTGAAAGATCTTCAAGGCAAAGAGAAAATCTTAAAAATATCAAGTCAAAAATGAAACAATCAGTTGATGAATAAAAAGTGCAAAAAACAAACACTGTAAACCAAAAATCTTACATACAGAAAAAACTATATTTCAAAAATGAAGACAATATAAAGACATCCTCAGAATTTGTTACCAGCTGATTTGACTTACAAAAAATACTGAATAATATTCTTCAGGATAAAAGTGATCTAAGATTATAAATCAATTCTATACGAAAAACAAAAAAGTAACAGAGCACTGGTAGAGGCAAATGTAATTATAAAACACAGTATAAATGTGTGCTTCTTTCTTTAGCTGACTTGAAAAACAATTGTATAAAACAGAATGAATATGATTATATTTTGGGACTGTAACATATAGTCATGTAATATATTTGACAATAACAAATCATTGTTGTCAAACAATAAAAAAGTGCAATTGAAAATTGTTATTGCCAAACAATAACAAAGCACAAAAAAGGTGGATTTGAATAAAGCTAGTGGAGTAAGGAAACAACAGATGGTGACTCAACTATACAGAAAGTAATTAAGAGAAACATACTGTGTTGTACACCTGAAACTAATTAAAAATAAATAAATAAATTTAAAAAAAAAGAGAAGCATAGTAAATACAAAAAAGTCAGTATAACAATGTACCTTTTCTAATCTGAGCATCTCTAATAACATAAAATACATAAATTAATAATTATAACAATGTGGTTTTTTTGTTTGCTAGAAATTTACAAGTAATATGTGTAATAATATTAGTGTAATAACAGGGAAAGTGGGGATTGAGCTATACAGAAATAAGATTTCTACATTTTACTGGATATATGTTAGTATAATATGAAATATGAAAAATTAAGAAGTATATCTTAAGGCAATGATCAAACACTAAAAGAAAAAATTCAAACAAATACAGTAAAAACATAATTCAAGGAATTAAAATGTTACACTAGTGGTTATTTTTATAAGGAAAAATGAAGCAGTGAAGGAAGAACAGGGAGACAAAAGACATTGCACATACTGAAAACAAATATTAAAATGGCAGAAATAAATGCACCTATTTCAATAACATTTTACATTCCCACCAAAAGTACAAGGGCCCTAATTTACCTACATTTTCACCAAAACTTAACAAATAAGAATATAATAACCATCCTAATATGTGTAAGATGATATCTCATTATGATTTTGATTTGCATCTCCCTAATGATTAATAATGTTGAGCACTTTTTCACATACCTTTGGGCCATTTGTATGTCTTAAGAGAAATGTCTACTCAAGTCCTTTGCTCATTTTAAATCAAATTATTATTATTATTTTGTTATTGAGTTTTAAGAGTTTCTTATATACTTTGGATATTAATCCCTTATCACATATGAGTACATGATTGGCAAATATTTTCTACTATTCTGTTAATTACCTTTCCGCTCTGTTGATTGTTTCCTTTGCTGTTTATAATCTTTTTTTTTAATGTAGTACTACTTTTTTATTTTTGTTGTTTGTGTTGTGGTTGCTGCCTTTACTTTTGGCATCATATACAAAAACAAACAAGAACAACAAAAAAAATTGCTATGACCAATGTCATCAAACTTTATACTTATATTTTCCCCTACAATATGAAGTTTTAGCTCTTATGTTTAAGGCTTTAACCCATTTTGAGTTGATTTTTGTGTGCAAGATAAGCATCCAATTTCATTTTGTTGCATGTGGATATCCAGTTTTCCTAACATCATTTGTTTAAGAGACTGTCTTTTCTCCATTGTGTATTCTTGGCTCCCTGAAGATCAGTTAACTGTGTATGTGTGGATTTATTTGGGGGCTTTCTACTTGTTCAATTGGTATATATGTCTGTCTTTGCACAAGGACCACACTGTTTTGATGGATGTAATTTTAAAATATATTTGTAAACCAGGGAGCATGAAGTCTTTAGTTTGTTCATTTTGTTCAAGATTGTTTTGGCTATCCAGGGTCTTTGGATGGTTGTATATAAATGTTAGGATTGCTCCCCTGTATTTCTGTAAAATAAAGAATGCCATTGTGATTTTGATAAGGACTGCATTAAATTTATTTTTAGGTTTGGGTGGTATCGACATTTTAGTAATACTAAGTCTTTCAATCCTTTAACACAAAATAGCTTTTCATGTATTTCTGTTTTTATTAATTTCTATCATCAGTACTGTGTAGTTTTCATTGAACAGGCTTTCACCTCTTTTGTTAAATTTAGTCCTAAATATTTTATTGTTTCTGATGCTACTATAAATTGGATTGTCTCTTAATTTGCATTGTTAGTATATATAAAAACACTGATTTTTGTATGTTGATTTGGTATCCTTCAACTTTATTAAACCCATTTATTATTTCCAATAAAGAAATGTTAATAAAAGGAATCCAAATAACAAAGAAAAAATAAAGCCCATATCTGTTTGCAGATGACATGATCTTAAATGTGTGAAACACTAAAGATGCTATAGAATAGCCTTAGTCTTTAGGGCTAATTAGTACCACTATTTAAATAGACCTATTTTAGGTCTCCACTGAAATTTTCATTTATCCACCAAATCTCTCCTCTCTGGCTGACAAAAACTTGATTGTTCCTGTTCTGCCCTGTATAGCATCTGGGAATTGATTCTTCAGCTTACTGCTTCTTGGTACTTGTCTTTCCACAGTGGCTGCTTTTGATTGCCCTGCTAGAATCTCACCTTACACATGTGCAGCTTAGTATTCAGCCAAAGACTCAAGTGATCCTCTGTCTTTCAAGATCTTTCACTGAGTCCAGTACCCTTCTATCATATTCCAGCCACCTTGGCTTCCTTGAATTCTAACTTCTGTATGTACACAAAAACACTCCCCAGCTGTGCACTCCAATGTGGAGACAGTCTCCAGCAAGACAGGGAAATTGTAGAATTCACTTTTATTACTCCTCTCATTGATCTAAATACAGAGCAGTCCTTTTCCCAATGTGTAAATAGTTATTTCATGTAATTTGTCTAGTTTGTGCTATTGTTATTGTTGTGCATCATAGAAAGACAGTCTAGGCCTGATAACTCTATAATGGCTAGAAGGATAAGTATTTCTCACAATAGGATTTAGTTGTCCCGGAGGGGTTATATCTTTGCTCATAAAAAAATTATCATCATACTTACACAGAAATAGAAAAGAAAAGGAAAACAAAAACTTTATGCTTTAAGTTTCATTTCTAAATATTTTAGACTTAAAAGAGTGACAGTTATATACTCTGTTAGAGGGACATCTAATGCCATAATCTGTACCTGAAGTTATGTTATGTTTGGGACTTGTATAGTTCCTGACATAGATTTGTCATACAACTCTTTGTTCGCAAATACATCTAGAGCTATTATTATAATTTTGAATACAATAAACTGCAATTTATGGATAGCAATATCTTTTAATTTTGGATTAGGAAAAATGTCCACGTGCAAGAAGCAAGGAGAAATTAAATAAAGCAGTCATAATTAGGAGAGGAGTCATATTTTTTTCTACTGTGGCAAAACATACATGCTTATGTCTGTACATGCACATTCATCCACACCATAACCTCACTTACTGATACCCTACAGACATACACTCCCTAAAGTTAATAAATAATGAAAGTTCTTTTCAATACTAGGCATACTACCATCATTTCCCTGTTTGCTCAGTAAAGTTAGTTGATGGTGGTTAGAACTCTTTCAACACATTTTATTCTGAATTGGGAACATTTTTCCAATGACACAGATTTTCAAATAAAGCCATCTGCATTTCTTTCTACCAGGATGCATATATCATAAGAATTATCTGAGTAGTAAATTTTAATAATATGAGGTATTAGCATGTGAAAACTTTTTAAACTAATGTAAACTAATTTAAAAACTTAACATATGAACTGTGCTATATTAATAAACAATCAGTTCTAAAATAATTCTTAGCTCTAAAATAATTCTAATACATTTTAAAAGTTCAGACTAAAGCATAGTTTTAATTCTAATATATAATCCAAATCTTATTTTGTGTTCACAATAAAAATTTTTTTTGTTATTTGCAAAGCACACACACACCTCCCCAAGGATTAAGATGTAATCACTAGCAGGGTAAAAGTTTCCCATTCCGCATTATATGCTAAGGAGTGCATAGAAATCTAGCAGGATAGCTATCAGATTCCTGGAGAGGTTCTCTGACTTTTGGACCAAGTGACTTTTATGATGCATGACTAGGAGACCACGAGAGCCCCGCTGCCTTCACCAAAGCTAGGATCCAAAAGCAGCAGGAAGGTTAGTAAATCCTGAATAGTTCCATCGCTTACTTTATGGGTGGGGTTGCACTAGCTTCTCCCATGACAGGTTTGAAGGGCAATGGCCGAAATCTTGTGATTGCTGCTATGTGATGTGTCATGTTAGTGGCATAATCTGCAGATTAGCAGCCATGGCTGGGGGACGCCTAGCAACTCTTGAAATATAATCCTGGAAAGAAAGTCTAAATATGTGATTTTATCTTCTATGACAGGGTGGGTGGGTGAGTGAGCTGTCTCTACTTCAAATCTCTAACAGGTTCCATTGCTTTAAGTAGTCAGCTCTAGCTGGTTTTTCCTGAGCTTTGTCAAAGACCAACTTTCAGGTTATTGGTCTTTAAAAAATGAATCCTTTTCTTCATAAACTGGTTTTAAAATCTATAGTACCATTTGCAGATTTACACACTTGTAAATTTTGTAACTACTTTATGCTTCAGTATAGTCTACAGATGAAGTTAGTAGTATTCCATTTTAATGTTTGCTATAATATATATAATTTTAATGTTTCTATATTGTGTGCACAGGGTTTAATGTTATCACTAGTTTAAAATATTTAAAAATTTATCAAGTAATTTGCACAACATTAGATGTTTAGCTTTTCTGATTTTTAATATTTACAGAAAACATTGTAATGAAATATATAACATTTGATTTATTGAATCAAACTTTAAAATAAAGCATGGTATAGTCACAAAAGTAAGAAAAGAATAAGCAATGAAATTAAACAAATCTAAGCTTAAATTCTGGTTCAATTGTTGACTTGCTGTACAACATCTGGAAATTTTCCCTACTTAAAAATATATATAGTATCTAAAACCAGTATTTTTTGCTTTACTGTCTTAGTCGTTACTTAGTTGTCTGATCTAGAATAATTTTTGGAATCATTTTTTCAAGAAGAGTTCCTGGTACAATAGTCTTGAAGTTTTCTATGGATAAATAAACACAAATTGGAAGCTATTTCTTTCAGCATTTTAAAGATATAATTTCATGGTTTTTTAGCTTCTATTATGAGGTAGCTTGGAAAATTATTCTCAGTGCATTACTTGTTCCTTGTATAGAAATATACCCCAGGGCCGGCAGAGTGGCACGTTGGTTAGGAGTTGGCTTGGGATGCCAGCGGCTCTGGTTCGGATCCCACATATGAGGGCCAGTGACACTGCCCTCTACAGCCAGGGTGATGAACAGCAGCTCCACCTGGAGCTGGGCTGTGAGTCCCATGGATGGCTGCAGTGGGCTGCCATAGGCTACAGTGAGTGGCCGGCAGCCAGCGTGAGCGGCTGGCAGCCAGTGTGAGCTGCCAAGAGCCATTGTGAGAGGCCATCCAGGAGCCGGCAACCAATCTGATTCACTCAAGAGGAAAGCAATGATGGTACCAACACGGACCAGTGAAGCGATATCCTCCACAACTAGACTGAAGAACAAAAGGACAGCAACTTGTCTGTTCCCCTTCTCTGGTTCCCCAACGCTGTTTCCCCTCCCCCAATTCCCCAATAAAATCTTAAAAAAAAAAAAAAAAAAAAGAAATATACCCCAATGCCTTTTGGTATGTAACTTTAAAAATAATAATTGAAAATGTTTTCTGATATTGATCTATTGGGATAATACATGTTTATTACTAAATAAAAATTAACTTAGGAAAGATGAGTGATTGTTAACTGATTTAGATATTTTAAGACATAAATCTCTTAAATATAGGTGTGGTGATCACTACTTTGCTATTAATATTGAGGTCTCTTTGGATGCTGTTATTATCAGAACTACTTACTCTATCACTGCTATATCTCCACTACTTTAGATTTCCATGACAACATTAACAGTTTTGGAAAATTCTTAACAATATATTATCCATTTCTAAAAGTTTCACATTAATTTCCTCGGTCTCTATTTTTCTATGATTTGAAAAATAAATCATGTGAATCAAATTATACAACATCACTCTTTGGAATCAACTTTTTTCATTCAGCATAATTCTACTTCTCTGGAGAGTCATGCATGTTGGTGTGCCTAAGAATGGACCCTTTTTTATTGCTGAGTAGCATTGCATTGTATAGATGTATCACAGTTTGTTCAGAGACATCGGAACCAATTCTAGTTTTTGTCTTTAATGAAAAAAACTGCTATGGATATTCACGTACAGGTTTGTTTTTTGTTTTTTTGAGGGCAGTGTCACTTGCCCTCATATGTGGGACCCGAACCGGGGCCGCTGGTATCCCAAGCCAGCGCTTAACTACCATGCCACTTGGCCAGCCGGTATTTTCTGAACGTAAGTGTTTATGTTTCTGGTATAAATTCAAGAGTGCTATTGTTGGGGCATATAGTGTTTGAATGCTTATCTTCTTTAAGAAACTGCTAATCTGTTTACAACAATAAAATTTAAATTAAAGTACTTCTGAAAAATTGGATGTGGCAACTGATTTATTTTATATAACGATAATTGAGTTTTTTGATATATGTAATGAAAATCTTTGGACCTAACTAAATAGCTTTATCACTGCTTTATTTTATTGTATAAAACATTTTGTGAGGGCCGGTGACACTGCCCTCAAACAAACAAACAAACAAAAAAACATTTTGCTAAGAAATCTTCAATAATTTTACCATGCAATAAAGTTTTTGTATGCTAAATAAAATGGGTTCTCAAAGCTCAATTACCATTATCATTATTTCTTTATTTTTAATGACTTCAAGTAAGAAGAAACAAAAAAAGTCCCTGCAATAATTAAGTTGACCTTGAGCAGTGAATAGAGGTAATATAATTTAGAAAGATGCAATATATAATTGTATACAAATAATATATTAAAACTTTAATGTAATTAGGGTTGGTTCAATAAAATAAATAATAGTACACTCAATAGTACACTCAATAAGAACCATACAGGTTCTACAGCTAATAGCACATCAAGATGTTTCTAAAACTGTAAGTGTGCATATGAAAGCATTATACTTATTAAGTAAAAAGCAATAAAGAATTAGGCTCAATCTAGAATAATTGTCAATTTGATTTTCTTTGTAGATTACATAATATTTCTAATTTTTATTGTAGTTATTCCAGTATAATAAATCAATACAGCTAGGTTTATTTGAATTTAAAATGAGGAACTATGAGTAAGTAAATGATAGGTAAATTTTATAGTGATATATAGTGCTACTGTTCCAGTGAAAAGTTTAAAAAAAAATACTTGCAAGGAATATTAACACCTTTATCTGGGAATAGTTTATGAATGTTTAGTTTTAGAATATAATTTCAAGAAACCCAGAGATCATAGTAAATAATAATATTCATCTTGAATTGGCCTGAATTCTACTAACATTCATAAATATATGTATACACACATATTTATACACATATACACATAAATACACACACACATACATCTGTATGCACACTTTAGCTACTTTGGGCTGTGATTAATAAATTGTCTCTCCTCTCATATAGAGACCTGGTGATTCTGTAAAAATGCTGGCATTTATCACATAAAGCAAAAATAGAAGACAGAATGGAATTCTGCATTAGGTCCCCACACTCCAATTTCTCACAAGGCAACACAGTGAATTCCAGGGGTCTATCTGAATATGTAGTGGGTTTCTACACAAAAAAAGAACCCCCTAAATTTTGAGATTCAGACTTGTATAAGGACTGCTGGTATGTGCCCCTCTCCCCTCTGGAAATATATAGAGAAAAATCCTCTCTTTACTTCTATAACATAAACAGGTTATCTTTGAGGAGTGTAAGCAGAGGTTCCTAGTTTTACAATCTGAAGTGTATGCAAATGGTTCCATGGAGTAGATGGGAAGATGTTTTTTATTTTTATTCTAGCTTGTCAATTTCCTTTGCCCAGAATGTGTAGAACATTCAGAAACAAGAAATGTAAGGAGAATTTTCTCTGAAAATATTCACTTCTTGGTGTTACATGGTTCTGGCCCTTGGCAAAATTTCCCAAGTATATACCTTTCTGTCTACCACTTTGATTAATATAATCCACAGAGTCTGGCATCCCATCTGTTCAGCTTGCCTTATACAATGCTTATTTAAGTGTGGCCCTCAATTTTCTTTTCAAACATGTTTCTGACAGTATTCTATCCTTATTGCCTGAAGTTTTGTCTGAAACTGTGAAAAGTCTGAAATTTGAAGTTAGCCTGACAGTTGTATTCTGAGAGAAACACTATACCTCTGAATCACAGAATAAACCATTTATTACTCAAAGACAAACAATGCAAAACAAAATCAGCCAAAACAGTACTTTGCATTGGTTCCCCACACCTGTTTCCCACAGGGCTCCTGAGGGACAAGCTTCCAAGTGCATGGACACTCAGTTTGGACCACAAGAGAGAAAATTTAAAATTGTGGGACACATTTTATATTGGCTGCTAATATATATATATATTTTCATCCTACTCTTTGGAGATGGAGAGAGAAAGACCATATCTTTACTTCTATAATGTAAACACATCTAAGTTTTTGCAACCCTGCAGATATAAAGATAGAGGTTTCTGTATGTTTATTATAGCTTCTCAGTTTCCTTTATTCAGAATACATGAATTAAATTTTCTCTCATCACAAACCATCCTCATGGATAATGAAACTGCTTTTCAGAAAGTCACAGGGATAGATAAATTGATAGCTAGATAGATAGATATGACATTTATAGAATCTATAGGATCTATAGGAAATATCTATCTATCTATCTACCTATCTATCTATCTATGTGGGGGTGCCCAAAACAAGTATACACATGACTTGTATTCATCTTTTGGTACTGGTATATATTGAGAATTACAATTTTAATACAGTGTTTTTTTCCTTTCTTAAAATGCATATACTTTTTTTGGTGCCCAGTGTGTGTGTGCATGAGTGTGTATAATATATATATATATATATATATATATATATATATATATTCCTACTTATCTATATATCTATCTGAATTGATAAAGTGATTTTAAAAGATATGCAAAATAGTATTAAGCACACAAATAACATTATTAGTTATCAGGGTTATGCAAATAGAACCCAAATGAGATACCTTGAAATGCCCACTAAACTGGTTAAGTTTAAAAAGAGTGGAAGTGCTAGTGTTAATGAGACTGTGGAGCAAATTTCATGCATTTCAAATGGGACTAAAAAATGGTGAGAACACTCTAGAAAACATTTTGGAGTTTGCTATAAAGATAATTTACCCAAGAAATATAAAAATATGTACATGTAAAGACTGCTATGTGAGTGTTTATAGCAGTTTTACTTACAATGGACAAGACTGGACAATGATTATAAATTGAAGTATATCTATATAATAAAATGCTGCTCAGATAACTACAGGTTGGGATGGGATATCAGATTGAAGATCCTCAAATACAGATACCTTGAAAAGTTAATCTATATCCATAGAACATTTATTAAGATAAGAGCATATTATGGATCATAAATCACACCTCAACAAATATAAAAGAATAGGAATCATTTATAATGAGTTATCTGTTTACACCTGAAACTTTGAGCTCTGGAAAGCTACTTTGAAAGAGGTAACTAAAATTTATTTTTTTAACTGTAATATTTAATGATGTGAAAATAAGGATAAACAAGCCAGATAAAGAGTAGAGGAAATTAAGAGAATGATTAGTTCCTCATAGTATTATTATTATTATTATTATTATTATTATTATTATTATTTTACTATTATCTGATCATATTTTTGAAGGAAGGGAAGGGATGATCACAGGAAAGACTGGGAATTTGGGCAGGGCCATGTTCTTTCCTAGAAGTGGAAGTGCAACCTTAACATTCTCCATGAATTTGAAGGTACCTGTAAAATAGGATGAATCACAATAAGATATGTTTCTTGAATCATTTGGGTAAATTTTGAAGCAGTCAGTAAGGAGAATTAAAAGGAAAAATAATGAAAGATACTTGAAAAATACAAAGGACAGTAGTGATGGAACAAGAGAAGCAGGAGAACACTGGATTTTTTTACAATGAAAACTTTGAAAAATATAGAGAAGTTGTAAGAGTGTTAATATGAACACTGAAACACCAACAATATAAATTCACTTGCTGATTTTTTTGTAATATTTTCTTAATATATTTACATATTTATGAATATACAGATAGAAATTCATGTATGCATATATATGTATATAGATATAGGAGTATACAGATGTTTCTGAACTATCTGAAAAAAGTTGCAAAAATCAATTCTAAGCATGTCAACGTGCCACATCCAAAAAAATAAAGGTATATTTGACAGAATTCACAACAATTATCAGACATAAGAAAATGAAGAAAACATCTTTAATGTTGTTTTATAAAATATATTAGATATCACACAGATTTTCACCCAAAATGTCTTTTATAGCCCTTTTAATTTTTTATTCAAAGTCTAGACAAGATTATTTATGTTATCTCTTTAGTTTCTGGAAAACTGAAAGCTTCTTACACTGTTTCTTCATGATGTCAACTTTTTGGAGGAACCAGGCAAGGTGATATACTCTTATAGGTCATAGATAATATATAGATTATGTTAGCAAAAAATTGTTTTATTCTATAATTTGTTCTAGATTTGTGTTTTCTGATTTAAAAAGTCATGACTTTATTAGATATCTTTTATTAGACACCTTCACTTAAATATTAATGAAGTCATTTGCAAATGACTTTTTTTGGACTTTATTTCCTTTAAAAAGTAACATGACAATTAGTGAATATGAAAATAGAGTATAAAATGTGTAGGGTATCATAGAGATTGGTTGGCTAACAACAGCTAAATGTTAATGGATACATACTTGTATCCTAACAAAAATATAAATTGCAACATATTAAGATTTGTTCCCAAATTTTGAGAATCATGAATGCTAAAATCTTAACATTTATTCATTGATTTAATCACAAATGATTGTTTACTCCTACTATGCGCCTGGCTCTGAGAGCAAGACAGAAATTTACACAATTTACTTAATTACCTAAAAATTTATGTGGACTAAGACATTTAAGCTTTCACATGGCTCAAGAGAACTCAAATATAATAAGGAAAAAGAAAGAGATGGAGATGTAAAAAATCTTTACTGGCTATCAGTTTGTAAACAGCCATTGATTATCACAGAATACTAATTAGTTGCATAATAAAATGCATGGCTGCTAATATAGGACAATCAGATTTTACAGTTTGCTGAAAGGGTACAATTGTTAAGCTAATATATTCTACCCAGAGAAGGCCAAACTGAGTGGATTGTATGATGAGTGCAGCACAGAGGACCTAGTTGCACTGAGACAGATAAATGAAACAGGAAAGGAGCAGTGAGGTACCTGTAACTGTCAGTCTCAATCACTGAAAAATTTAAGTTGCCCTGAAAGTGTGGGCTCCACAAATTATAAAACAAACAAAATATAGCATCTCAAAAATGTTTTGTGTAATTAAATTAACTCTATATTCAGGAAAACCCAGCAAATATGGCTGTTGTTGTTTTAGTGGAATGGATTTTGACTGGGGCTGGGCTGGCCGAGTGGCTCAGTTGGTTAAAAGTTGGGTTAGAGCACGTGCCCTAAGCAACAGAGCCACTGGTATGATTCCCACATGGGCCAGTGAATGCTGTGCCCCAGCTGAGCTGTCGCTGAGCTGCCATCAGGTGGCAGGATGGCTCAGCTGGTGTAACAACAAGATTGCCTGTTCAATGGTGGGCTATGCCCACCCGCAACTAAAGATTGAACTGGGCATGTTTAGTTGAGCTGCCGCCCAGATGGCTCAGTGGATAGGGCATGGGCTCTTAACAACCAAGCTGCCAGGTTCGACTCCCACATGGGATGGTGGTTATGCCAACAAGCAACTAAGATTAAACACAGCATCTTGAGCTTAGAGGCCACATGGTGCAGACGGGAAGCCAGATGGCGACTAGCACCCTCCACAATGAAGACTGAAAAACAAAACAATTTGGCTGGTGCCCTCCCCCAACTCCCCAATAAAAAATGAAAAATCTTTAAAAAAAAAAAAGAAATACTGGGGCTGACCTATTGAATCAATTGGAACATGTAACAAACAATAAAGAAAAGTAATATACCTCTTAATTGTTTTTTTAGCTGAGCCATCCTGCCACCTGTTGGCAGCTCAAAGGCAGCTCAGCTCAGACTGGGCATCGAACTGCTGTTGCTCAGAGCTCAGCTCACATTCTTGAGCAAGATGTTAACCAACTGAGCCACTTGGCCGGCCCCTTAATTTTAATCATTAATTTAAAGAATTTGCAAATCTCTTCCAGTAAATTATTTCAAGTATACTTGAATGTGCAGATTGGCAAATTAAAGAGCAAAGGATAGTAACTTAAAGATATCACTCAATGCAAACATGGATCAATAAACAGAACCAAAACCTTTTATTTCTTCCACAAAATTGGTTTTCTGGGGGGAATAAAGTTGTGTTATTGATTGACACAGTATTGGTTTTGAACAATAAAGAAAAGGAAATATATTTTCCATAAAGGGCAATATTGAAAGATATTTAATAACAAAGTTATTATTAGTTCAGGATGTTCAGCATTTTCTTCTAAGTTTGAAAACATGTCACCCAATGTTTCAATAATACTTAGTTGATGCTGAGCCCAGGAAAAATATGTCAAAATATTCTTTTTGTTTCCAATAATCAGTCTTGAAACATTCTCTGTCCAACTGAATCAATAGGACAGCTAAGAAACATGTCTATCACTTGTTCTTTTTAAATAGTTACCTATGCGAGGGCTGGCTGAGTGGTGCGGTGGTTAAGCGCTGGCCTTGGAAGCCAGTGACACCAGTTCGGTTCCACATATGAGGGCCAGTGATACTGCCCTCAAAAATAAATAAATAAATAAATAAATAAATAAATAAATAAATAAATAGTTACCTATGCTATGTATTTTAGTGCCCTCCTGCATCTATCATCATGTATTTATCATTGTATATATATACATATTTAGCATGGGATTCCATTATTTTTCATTATGCATGATTATCTAATCTATGCTGTATTTAAAATAATGGAACCCCCAAGAGTGTTATTTTGCTGATATCTACACCACTCCTATAAGCAATATTAGCCCATGGGTCTTTAAATACTAACTCCTTTAACATCATGCATTCAACAGACTAGAATTGCTTTATTTTGTTATCATTGCAGGAAAACACTGATCTACCTTGCAGCAGTAAAATGGATATATTGATTTGAAAGTTTATGATTGAAACAAAACTTTCTTTTCAAGATAGATTAAACTTAATTAAATCTTAAAAAATAGAGAAGTGTTCACATTATTACCTCAGTGTAGACAGATGACAGTGATAGCTATTCTAATAGGTAGCGTCTGTGCCTTAGAGTGTTACCAGGTATTGAATAAAAAGCTCTGTGTAAACTTTATCACAAATAAGAAAATGACATTATGATGAAAATATCATTTTTCATGTTATTGCACAGCTTTACTCTACTGGAACACTCTCTCCACATTCGTCATCTGGCAAATTTTTACTCATCTTTAAGACTCAATGCATATATTAGTAATATTGTAAAACCTTCCTGATTACACCAAGTGGATCTTTCCTTTCCTCCTCTGTCGTCCAATTCAAAATCTGACCCATGCACCTTTGTATCTCAAGGTAAACATGTATTGCATGACAGCAATTATGAGTTAATAAAAGAGGTGAGTGGGATGACATTTGTTTTGTTTTCAAATAGTTTGTTAGTGTATGTGAAATCTTTAATAAGGAGAATAAAATTTATTTTTTATTAAATTTACTGAGGTTGCATTGGTTAATAAAACTATATAGGTTTCAAGTATACAATTCTACAATATAATACATCATCTATATATTGCATTGTTTGTTCACCGCCAAAAGTGAGAATAAAGGTGGTCAAATATATGGTGGAGGGAGAGGAAAACGATTCAGAAAGAAAATTTTTAAACATAGGAATAGGTAGAATGAATATGAGAAACAGAAGACTACCTAAGAAAAGCCACACAAATGACTGATACAATAATGAATTATCTAAATTGTAAAAATTCTAAACAAACACAAATAACACAGTAATGTAGTGATCAGTTTGTAAAATTCCCTCTCGTCATCCCCAGACTGAGTACTTAGTCTCAGGTCCTACAACGATATCTTTGTATTTTTATCCTAACACATACGACAAAATATTATGATTTTTTTTTTCTACTTGTTTCCTGCATTCCAAGGACCCCCTGTAAAAGATGGCACATTTCTAACTTACGGTTATATATTTTTATCTCCAGCATAATTCTCTTTATATTTCACACCCATGATTAATGTTGAATGAATTAAAGGATAAATGAATGCACAGTAATGCATTATTGCTGAGTAGTAATATCCTTGTAGAGCTATTTTGCCATAGGGTTTTTTATGAAACTGCCCATTTTGAAAAGATCAGACCTTAAAAAATTGACCTTTCAATTCACTTCTACAAACATGATGTTTTAAATGATCTTTAACTACTGTATCAAAATTGCCCGAACTTTATAATTTTCATTGTATTTAACAGGCTACATGAATTCTGGGTCTATCACAAAATCACTGGAGTTTAACATTATTGTGGAAGGAGAGAATAAGAACAGTTTTTGTTCTTGTTTTTGCCTACTGAGAAACTTATGATCCTTTACAGAGTTTTTTCTACTAGTTTTAATATGAATATTATGTATTTTATCTTTTGAACATAGTTCTTTCCTTGTTTCTGCAATGAGGTAGCTAATACAAAAACACTGGTTGAACTCTAAGTATTATACATGAATTTGGGCTGTGAACTGTTTTACTGATACCTTTGTTTTCTTGACCATACAATCTTTTCATCCATAACTATACTTCTGGCTTTTATTTATTTATTATTTATGTGATTTCCTATGCCAGTTTAGATCATTTTGGAGACCAAGGTGGTTAACTGAAGGTGGGAGAGTCCTTGCTTGCCATGATGTTCTGTCTGAAACAGACATCTCCAAGGCCCGCAGTATAGCATATCTTTTTCATGCAGTCATCCTCTATATTGGCATGGGCAGAAATACTTCTTGTTTGTTTCTTCTGTTTTTATGGTCCAAGCCTCTTCTTTGTCACAGGCTTGAGGTATTTCGGTATTTCCTGATCACTGTTTAATAAGTCAGCAAAACATTTGCTGTGCCAGTTCATCACTTAGCTGCAGAGAAGAACTCTGGACGAGTTTGCCAAAGGTATATCCACTTAGCCATCCAATACAAATGTCTCTGTTCATGTATTTGAATTTGGAGTTACTTTGCCCACTTTAAAATTTTGCCAGAATGATGATAAATTTGTTTTCTCATCCTCCTGTGATTATTTTCCCATGAAAAAAGCAACGTCACCTCTCTATAACATTGGAAGAGTAATCAGAAAAAAGTTTCAATGGACAAGAGAAGATATTTTTTAAAAATCATGGTGACATGGGGTCTATTTGTTGATGATTTATTGACCCCCTTATCACAACCATTTTTAAACCCTCCTCTCACCCAAGACATGATTAGTGGTAACCATTAAAAAACCACTGGGACACATTTTTCTGCCCTATTGATCAAGTGGGAAAGCCTGTTACCAAGACAAAATGGCCTCGGGTCAGAACCATCAGCCACAGCTGAATGATTTTCTTAAGCACAATACACACAAATTGAAGTGAACAGTTTTCACGGAATCCTTTTGTGGCTTGAGTATTGTTTGTTTGATTAGCTGTGTATCTTGGATAAGTTCAGATAGTAGCACCTGAAACTGGTCATTAGGTGTAGCCTGTGGGCTCTATGTGTTAATTTCTTCATATTTGTTGCTGCCAAAACTTCAGCAGCACAAATTCCAAACTCCCTCCATCACTGTTAAGGCCTAATATCCATTCAGTAGACTGCATCTTCATCTCTTCCCCATGTCTTAGCAACCGAGGAGCTGCTGCAGGGCCTGGTTTCCACCCAATGAAGGAACAGCTTGCAATCATCTTGAGAAGCAGGGAAAACTTCCACAGGAACTACACACTGAGATTTAGGAAAGTTTCCTGATATCACCTGATTAGGAGACTGAGGTGAGTGAATTCCTTAGTAAGAGATATCCAATGTCTGAAACTTCATTTATGATATTAGGATAGAAATATCTGGGCTCAGAGCAACTGTATGGCTTTGGAAAAAATATGAATTTTATGGGAAAGGTAGTATTATCACAGACCAAGAGCTAGAGTATTTTTGAAAACTAAAGCCCAGTGTTGCTTGTTTAATTATACTTCATTCTGCTAAATTCATATATATATATATATATATATATATATATATATATATATATGCCACTGAATATTAGTCAACATAGCTAGATTATGGAGTGATGCAGTTATATCTTCACCCTCTCATCACTGCCATATCCATATGTACAACAAGGAAAACTTCACAATAGGTATCTGAAACTAAAGGATGGGACAAAGGGAGTAGCCAGTAATCTTAATTATTCCTATTCTTTTCCCCAATATATGGTTATTTTGTTCTTTAATTTTATAGGCTACAGATTAAGAGGAGACACATCTGTGTCTTATTCTGAGATCGTGGACTTTGATCCTATGTTGACTTTTTTTTTTAGAGGGCAGTGTCACTGGCCCTCATATGGGATCCGAACCTGGGCTGCTGGCGTCCCAAGCCAGTTCTTAACCACCACGACACTTGCCTGGCCCCCTATGTTGACTTTTGAAGGCACTTTGTGTTATGACCCTTGAAAAAGGATTACATGTATTTTGTGTGTGGAAGGGAGAGAAGTGGTAGATTTTATAATTGTGAAAAATTTTACTATACCACCCTCTATGCTTGATCAAACATATGGTGATGTTTAAATAAAATAAAAATGTATTACAATAAAAGGCACATTGTCATAATCCCTTCACCCCTCATTTCGAACACACTTATTCCATCATTCTTGCCACTTTCTGAAGCAGTTCTGGATGTCCTCTTTCGTGAGTGTCGTTAGTTACACTGTCATAGCTGCCTCAATGTCCTGAGTGTATTCAAAACGTTTACCTTCCTTGGTCATTTTGACTTTGGGAAGAACCAGAAGTCCCACCATGCCACATCCAGTGACTGAGATGGATGAGGATTCACTGTAATGTTTTTATATGACAGAAATCACCATATAACAGAAGTGATATGTGACATGGAGCTTTGTCATGATGGAGAATGATTTACGGCACACTTTAAAACACACCTTCTCTCAACCATAGTTCACACTTGACTGCACTGAACAAGTTGAAACCTGTCACACAGTGTTATTATGCTCCCCATATTGAAGATCCCTGCCTTTTTATTGGATGGCACTCAGCAGCAGCAGTCACCTTATTTTTCGATCATGCCGTGTGTTTTGTGTGTGTGTGAATGTGTTTAGCTCATGTTTAATTTAATATAATAAAGTGCATATTATCAAAATACTGCCATTACTTTTCTAAAGTGTTCTAAAAATAACCTCATCAGTTGCATTGCTATGTAGAAAGAATGCATATGGAATATGATTATTCCATGAAAATCATGATATAATGATAGTAAAAAAATTAAATATCAAGTTTGTTAAGATCTTATATTGCAGTCAATTTCTATGTGCCTCAAATAGACTTTCTTACCTAATATCCTTTAGAGGCAAATAATGAAAAATTGGAATTATCATCATTTCATAAAAGGGAAACTGAGTCTGGGGTCACATAGACTCTAAAAGATAGTGTAGAGATTTGACTAAAGTAGTTTTGACTTCAAATTAATATTTCCTGATTTTACTACCATGTGTATTATATGTTATATGTTGTATACTGTACATTGTATATTACATATAATACTGGGGATGCCAAAAAAAATGAATACAAGTGGACACCTTGCTCAACGTTGCTCAAGCAGTAGTTCTCTGTAATCAGAGGTGTCTGGACACTGTTGGAAACCACTTTGAGCACCGCTTGTAATTGCAAACATGACTTGTATTCATCTTTTGTTAACGGTATCTGTTGAGTATTATAATTTTAATGCAGTTTTTCCTTTTTAAAAATGTGTATACACCTTTTGGGCACCCTCTGTATATACATGCACAATCAATTAAACATTAGTTTTTTGGTTTTTTTTTTGTTTTTGTTTTTTTGTTTTTTTTGAGGCCCTTATATGTGGGACCCGAACCAGGGCTGCTGGCTTCCAAAGCCAGCGCTTAACCACCACGCCACTCGGTCGGCCCAAATGTTAGGTTTTTAAACATGAAAACATTTTCTTAGCTTGGATTCCCTGGAAAATAAATCCTGAACCAAATTATTATATGCTAACACCTTTTTGGGATGATGAAAACACAGAGAATAAGAGTGAGAAATGTAACTAAAGGAAGAAACAAGATAGAACTAATGAAGATAAGAAAGGTTACTGAACTGGACATAGCAAAGTTCTTAGTCTGGTTAATTGGGATGTCTCTAGAGAAAATGCACGAGAAGATTTTTTGCCAGAATAATCCATCATGAGAGAAGGGATTATCAAGTAACTTGCTAGCTCTTTCCAGTCTCCCTTTTGTCCAAGTCGCCTCCTTGGGCTTTCATCTGGCCTTACTTAGACCACACAGGCAGTTCCTGCCAAAGCCAGAGCTCCCATGAGTTCAATTTGATGCGAGTGTGAGCAGAGTAGTCCCTCCTAAATTTATGCAAGAGGAACTGGTGACAGCTGACCCTTTACACTCATGGGAGAGGGAGAAATACTGTTAGTGCTGCCCAGCTCATCATTAGGGGAAGTGCGGCAGGCCTGTATCACTTTTTATCACCTTGCGTTGATAAAAATATTATTTCCACCACATTCTGTTTGTCAAGGAAGTTACAAAAGGAGAGGACATAAATTTCATCTCCTCACAGGAAGGTGGCAAGGCCTGAAAAACAGAACATTGAAAATATTCTTGTAGTTTTTTTGAAGTTTGAATTTGCCATGTAGTTCTTTTTAAATTTGCATTTTCTTCTCTTGGCAAACTCACCTTCTGCCTACATGCAAAACACACTCTCCCCAAACCCATTGAAGTTTTTTCCTGTGACATCATTAAGCTTAGCTGAGATATTTGAGTAGCTTGTTATTTAAGTCAAATACAGGTGTGGATGAGTCTTCTCAGAACAGTACTGTGGTTTTCTCTCTTGGAAAATCTGTGATCTAAAGATTCATGGATTTTTACAACACACACACACACACACACACACACACACAGGTACACACTCAACATATACTGATGGCACAGATATAAGGAAATTGCTCTAAATACTCCCACCCCTCAAGAAAAGGCAAGAACAACTATCAGTGACCCATGCAATTTGGAAATCCAGACCGGGAATTATAATGATGAACAATTTTGGAAATCCAGACCGGGAATTATAATGATGAAAGATTTTCCATGGTTCTTGGCTCAATCCTTCAGGACTTTCATTCATTCTTTTAATAACCCTTCCTTTTATATAAAACACATTCCTTGTTTGTAGTTTGGTAGTCTCTTTAGTCTTTCTGTCCACAGAAGCATGCAGTTCCAAAAGTCTCTTTCCAATGCATGCTGTCCCTGCTCCTTTAAATCTGAGTCAACCCAATTCCTTTGAAAGCTCTTGTGATTGCTTATGAATTATTGAATAATCTACACTAAGGGTTAGCAAATCTTTTCTGTACAGGGATAAAAATGAAATATTTTTGTTTTTGCAGTCATACAGTTCTCTGTCACAAGCACTTAACTCTGTTGTAGCATAAAACAGCCACAGTCACCCATAGCCAATATGTAAGTGAATGAGTGTGGCAAAGTGGTAACAAATCTTTACTCACAAAAATATTCAGTGAGCTTGATTTGGATTTTAAGACTAATTTTCTGACTGAGACCCCTCCCTCTAATTCTATAAAATACATGAAGAACTCTTTCATGGATTTCTTTGAAATAAGCCACCTCTTGCTTAGGTCCCCATATAAAGCCGTTGTGTAGGATAACACACTTATAATTCAAATGAGGTCTGGTATTCAAACGAGAGGATCTACAAGGCACAGGTGTAGGATTCTCAAAGAGCTTTTTGTCATTTGAAATAGGCTGTAAAGCACTGCCCTAACTCTTTCTGAGTTACTGGCTAAAGGGCTTACAGTGATAACCTAGACTTCATATTTATACCACCCAAAACAAGGGAAGGGGCCAATATGTACCCTGGATTTAATTCTGTCTATAAGTCATGCCTTAATTTTAGCATCATTTGTCTTTTAGAGATGCTGGATATAAGTGTTTACTTTTCTATCATAGCCATTTCAGGGTCCTTTATATTTATTAGTTCTATCTATAACTTTATTTGTTGGGGTGGTTGACCTTGACACAGTCAACATACTGTGAGGAAGTTCAGGTGACACCAGGAAGTCACAAAAAGGTGTTCTGGCTGACAGCCTCAGCTAATGTCCCTACTGATAGTTAGCAACAAGTCTATAACCAAGCTTTCAGCTGATTACAATCCTTGGCCTTTGAGGTAATTCAGCTGATGCAGAATGGAGAAATGATGAGCCATCCTTGCTGAATTTTTCCTAACTTGTATATTCATGAGTAAAACAAATGTTGTTCCTTGAAGCTATTAAATTTTGCAGTGATGGTTTATGCAGCAATAGGTAAGTGGAATAATATCTAAATTGTGATATCCTAAAATATCTCCTATTCAATTCTCCCAAATAAATTTATATTGATAAACATTGTAAGTAAATTTGAAATTTCATTATATGTAAATTCTTCAGGCAATTAATCATGGCAGCATAAAAGGCTACATCTTCTAAGAAATGTTTCCTCATATGGAAACTGGAATAATCATTTGTTAGTTTATAGGGAATAATCCATGATTCCTTCACTCAGCATGTGGTACCAACTGACTGGGAGAATTTAATAGTTTCTTGATTGTAACTCATTGAGCACAATGGTGGGAATTCAGTATTTTTTTTTTGGGGGGGGCAGTGTCACTAGCCCTCATATGTGGGACCCGAACTGTGGCCATCAGCTTCCCAAACCAGCGCTTAACCACCACGCCACTCGCCTGGCCCAGGAATTCAGTATTTTAAAGTAACATTATGCTTTATAGATGATATATTTGTAAGTTTTGAAAGAGTTTTCTCCAAAGGGTAATTTAGCTACCTTATTATTTTTTATTGTTTAGACTTGTAAATCTCTAAGTTATGGCTCTGTAGTTATGTCTACTTGAAATAGCCCTATTAGTTGAAATAACCCTATGTTCTCTCAAAGAAATTTGTTGTTCATGGAAAGAGCATGTTAAAGTAAAACAATCCCATACCTTATATTAAATAATATAAAGAAAACCATCTCCATCAAATTTTTCCAACACTGTATTAATTCTGGTTTAGAGTTAGAGAATATTTCATTTTACTTACAAGATATTATACAGAATAAAAATCTTATTCTCTTACTCAATTTGATCCAGAAGCAAAAATGAACAGGACCATGATCACAAAATATCATTACTGAAGACACATTAAAAGCTCTCAGTATATGCTAGACATTGCTCTAAGTGCTTTACATCTCTTTAGAACATTCAATCCTCACCATATACCTTTTTTTTTTTCTTCTTCTTGTTTTTTTTTTCTTTTAGCTGAGCTATCCTGACACCTGATGGTAGCTTAGTGGCAGCTCAGCTTGGGCTGGGCATCAAACTGCTGTTGCTCAGGGCTGAGTTCGCACTCTTCAGTGAGCTCTTAGCCAACTGAGCCCCTCGGCTAGCCCCTCACCATTTACCTTTAAAATAAGTTCACTCATGACCTCATTTAACAGATAAGGAGACAGAGGCATAGATATATCAAGCAACAAAAACAAGTTCACAAAACTAGGAAGAGGCAGAACTAAATTTCAGACCCAGTTAGTATGATTTGGGACCAATGATCTTAACCACATTATTGGGCTTCAGTAATAATTGTCATAACTATACCTAATTTAACCAATTATGAATGAAATATTAGCATGACAAATGTATTACTCAATAAATTACCACCTTAATAATGAAGTACACAAACACTACAAGGAAATATTCTATGACATTATAACTTATCAACTAGCAAACATGTCATGCCCCTTGTTGGTTAGTTATGTTAAAAAAAAAAAAAAGAAAAGAAACAAAAACTCATAGAGTGTAAGGGGGAGTGGGATGGCAGATGAGAATAAAGGAGGTCAAATATACAGTGATGGAAGGAGAACTGATTCTGGGTGGTGAACACACAGTGTGATATACACATGATGTACTACAGAATTGTATATTTGAAACCTATATAATTTTACTAAGCATTGTCACCACAATAAATTTTAATTAAAAAATGAGTTATATAAAAAGAAAAAAGTTATAAAGATGTGTTTTGGTAACAAATCAAGGTTTCCAATCTGATAATATAATTCCAAGGGCATTTTTCTGAGCCATCAAGCATGATGTCTGAAGAATTATTTCATAGAATATTTGGTGGATATATACATGGAAGTAGCTCTGACAGTTTGCATTGATATCTTCATCTTTGTTGCATCTGCTGATTTACAAAGGTGGATAGTTCAATTTACTGTATACATTTAAAGAACTTCATTTTAACACTATTTCAATAACGAAGTTCGTCTTTACAGATTTGACTCATGGATTTGAAAGTGGTCAAAGATAAAACATATTCATGTGTGTCATGTGACTAATACTCATTCAGTTTTCGAGTATGATGCAGATTTTAAGGGATAGGCTCTGATGTCAGACATATGTCAGTTAATATGTTGTTTCCATCACATACTTTCTCTGTGATTATTGGTAAATTATTTAATTGTTTTAAGTCTTAATATGTAAAGCTACCAAATGGAGTAATAAGACATGACTCATAGAATGAAATGGGATCATTTAAGTGATCCTAAAATGAGGATCCTCACAAGTGAGGTAACTTGCAAGGACCAAATGAGATAAATAAAATTCTTAGCCCATAACCCAGGATAGGTACAAGTTTAACTAATTCTGTAAATAAATGTAATATGAGAGACTTATATATTATGTTATGGGCTGAATTGTGTCTCTGAAACCCAATGTGATGGCATTTGGAGATAGGTCTTTCAAAAGAAAATAAAATTTAAATGATGGGCTGGCCGAGTTGCACAGTGGTTAAGCGCTGGCTTGGGATGCCAGCAGCCCTGGTTCGGATCCCACGTGTGGGGGGCCAGTGACACTGCCCTCAAAACAAAAACAAAAAGTTCAATGAGGTCACCAGGGTGGGGTCCTAATCCAATATGATTTGTGGCCTTATAATAAAGAGAAACTTTCTGCCCCTTCCCATTCTCTCCTTCTCTCTCCTTTTCTCTCTCTCTCTCTCTCTCTCTCTCTCTCTCTCTCTCTCTCTCTCCCCCCCTCTGTCTCTGTCTCTGTCTCTTTCTCTTCTTCCACATGCATACCATGTGAGAACACAATGAGAAAGTGGTGTCTGCAAGCCAGGAGCAGCAGAACCTTCAGATGTGACCAGCTCCACTAGCTGAATCAACCTTCCAGTCTCCAGAACTGTGAGAAAATAATTTTTGGTTGTTTAAGCCACTCTATGGTATTTTATTTGGAAGCCTGAGCAGACTAATATGTTAGTATAATATTTTGAAAATAAACAAGCTTCCCAACTATGTATGTACATAAATTATTTAATAATTCTGAGTAATTTTCTTTATTTATAATCTCAATGTGTCTTCATATTCCTTTTAGTGTCTCATTTGTACAATATCTCGTTTGCCTGTTTTTATTCTAGTTGTTTATTTCCCCAGTTCTTCTGTCCTATGATTATTGATAGAATGAAATGATCAAAGATAGACAAAGGGCAGTTCACATGACCTGGAATACAATCTTTTAATTGCCACTGGTAATATATATATATATTTTTTCTACTAATACCTCTCAAGTACCAACCTATAATAGTCATCTTTGCACTCTTTGCTCTAACCCCAATGAGCTACTTGTAGTTTCCCACGATGGGCCATATTCTGCTTCCCCATGTATCCTTTGCAATAGGAGTTGTCTCTTTCTGAATATTTCCTCCCTAACATCTTCACAGGGTTTTCGATTTCAAATCCCTGACTCCATTCCACATAAGATTTTATTAAAGTACTTACTTGTACATTTAATATTTTCAATTTACTACATTAGAATATATACTCTGCTGTTACAAGTTTTCCTCCTCTAATATACTAAACACTCTAAAAGAGAGGGCCTCTATTCTTTTCTTCAAAATATATATAGTAGGATGTCCATGTGTGGTATATAGTAAATACTCAGTAAGTAATTTGTTGACTTAATGAAAACATTTAAATTACATTTTGCTTCATTTTATTCACACCCTTCCAATTATGTTTATTGATTCAAAATATATTTTTAAATTGCCAGCTCTGATTAGGTTACAGTACAGATCATGGAGATGCAAAAATGCAGAAAATATAGTTATCACGCTTAAAGAGCAGTGGATTACCAGTATAGCAGGCATAAAAGGATATTTGAGTAAACATTTTGAAATTTTATTCAACCCTTTGACAATTAATTGGTTGAATGAGATGTAATAAAAGAAACATAGAAATAACTTTTAGAATTGTGGCTGCATTTCTTTGTATAGCTAATGAAAGTTTTGAAAGAGAAAGGATATCCAGAAAACAGTATTTTTATATATTTTGTATTTTGTATGAGACAAATTTGAAGTGTCTCATCATATAAATATGTTGGTGTCTAATTGAAAACTGGAACTATTGAAACTCAGAAGAAAATTCTGGCATTTAAGATTTGGGACTGTGGCAACAGATCAAGCACTTTTTTGTGAGTTTAGAATACGTTTTTATCTCTTGTACCTTTATACTTTCAGATAAACAGATGGTGAGGAGGGATCTGGCAACAGGAAAAAAGTCGTAGGAAAAGATTATTTGGGGCATAATTAGTTGGAAATTTGTGTACTATGTAGGGCCATTTGTAAGATTTACAAATATTTAAATAGTTTAATAAAGTGCACATCGGAAGCCAAAATTATAATGATATAGAAATATCAGCATCTTTATTGCACTCTAATTAATTCAACAATTTTATTAGGAAGCCTTAGAAGGTGTTGGCCAACTATTTATTATTGACCCAGCCAAGAGTAAATAATAATACATCTTCTCAAAAAACTTTGACATTTATTATCACTTAATCTTAGTTGACAAAGAGTACTGCTCAATTTTGTAAAATTTCAGAGTTCAGAATCAGTTCTATATATCTATAGCTCAAATTAGTGTTTATTGGCATTGCACATATGGATTCTGAGGATCAAAGAAAACTCCATATGTTTTTACATACTTTCATAGGTCTGAGTGAAGGAACTGAATAGAAATAATTGCATATAACAGCAAGCAGCTGCATTAATTCAAGATGTTTATGCTTCGCTCTGCATTATCAGTTTCTATGTCTGTCAACAGCAAATTTTAGGACTAAGGCCAATTTATGGTTATGCATCACTCTCCAAGCTGTTATTAATGTAAAATTCCAGAATGCATATATTAAATATATTGTTATTAATGGGAAGGAATGCAATATTTATTGTTATTTATATGATTATGACTTATTTGATACATTTTACAATTTATGTTGATGGGATCTATTACAAACTCACGGGTGTCCTGTGCTATCTCTTACCCAAGTATGAACTACCAGTGGTAGGGATCATGTTATTTTTATCCTTCATATTCCCAGTGTCTCATCTTTAATCTTATAGATGTAAGTGTTTAATAAATGTTTGTGCAATATACATGTACAGCTAATGTATTATAGAACTGTACACTTGAAACTTATATAATATTATTAACCAATACGAGAACAATAAATTGAATTTTTTAAAAATCTTTGTTTAATGTATGTATCCATTCTAATTGGTGATTGTGTATCTATAACTTTTTATTTCCTATTGTATTTCTTGAGAAACTGATCCAAATTTGCTTTACTCTCCCTTTCTGCATAACTGATGTGTTTATTCCCTTCTTTCTCAGAACACTGCTTCCTATATTGTTGGGAATAAAGGCTTATAGAATGAACACTGATCTGTAAATTCCTGATCTCTACTTCAGAAACACTCCTGCATCAAAGATTAAAATGCTTATCATTTCTTTGTAGGTAAAAGGTTAGTCTGATCCAATCTCTAGTTAACTGATCCAATCTCTAGCAGTTTTTGCATCAATTATTTCCACCCTTGCGATATGTTCTACCTTTCTTCTTTAATAGTTCAATCACTGCTATACCAATCTTCTAACACTTTCGCCTTTACTTGTGACTAGAGCATCACCTTTTATCTATTTCTTAAAACACCAAGCTCAGAGTCACTCACTGCATGTGCAGATTCCAAAGCTAGAAACTTCCCTTAGGCTTCTATTGATAGCTAGCTCCTTTTCCAGCTTTAAGTCTCTAGGCAGTATCACTATCCCAGAGAGGTATTTTTCAACCACTTATATAAAATGATTCTATGCATCCAAGTCTGTCTCTCTTTTTTTTTTTTGTCATATTATTCTTTTCATGTGCTTCATATCATATATTAATATTCCAACTATCTTGTTAATTTATAATTTTACTACTTTATTTTTTGGAACCCCTCCCAGTCATAATGTAAATTCCATTAAGGCATATGTACTATATATATTATTTGCCATTGTATCCACAATCCACAATTCCTTGAATAGAATCTGACTCAAGGTAGTTCTGTAGGTGCTGCAGGTCTGATGTGGCTCAGAATCCCCGCCAGCACAGGCCCTGAAGGTCTGGGGATGAGTTGGTGTGACCTTGGTGTATCATGTGTACAATATCACCTAATCTCAGCTACCACAATGGCCAAGGATGCCACAGGCCGATTCTATAGGAGGTGACAGGCCCTCAAAGGTATGTGAGTATCAGCAAGCCTCGATGCACCCCACCCTCACACTGGAGAAGACCTAAGACTGATTGGGTAGGATGCCTAAGCTTCCATATCCCCACTTCCCCAGCCTCCTCTCGCTGCTATGGCACCCTGGGCTGGAAAGGTGGAGCCAGACACACGTGCCTTTTCAGGAAACCTGATTCTAATCCCTGCTTCCTTCCTACCCCAGGGGTGGGAATGCTGGTGATATCTTCAGAGCATGAAGGGAGCTTCTGGAGGTGGGTGCAAATTTCCTTTCTCAGGAAAACATTATGGCTCATGTGGGGATCGAACTGGCAACCTTGGTGTTATCAGCACCATGCTCTAACCAAGAATTAACCAGCCACTCTGACATCATCACTTTTGAACTCCTAGGTTACCTCCCTATTGCATAGAACTATACAGTATTAAGGTAAGAAAATAACTAAAAGACGTGGTTTAAAAGCCAAACTATGTTCAGGTCACTCCCCTGTTCACTTCTTAATTAACTTAAATTAGGCATAGAAATTTCATTTCACACCTCCCCATAATAGTAAAAAAATCCCAATGAAATCACCCTCAATCTATCCAT
Source organism: Aselliscus stoliczkanus (assembly GCA_033961575.1). Classification (NCBI taxonomy): domain Eukaryota; kingdom Metazoa; phylum Chordata; class Mammalia; order Chiroptera; family Hipposideridae; genus Aselliscus; species Aselliscus stoliczkanus. The sequence goes on along the minus strand of CM066727.1, from coordinate 32,851,581 downwards.
TTTCCATTCTTCTGGTACATGTCATAACAACCACATGTTTTCATACCAGATCCCTTACATTGTGCTTTTCTGGATTTCCTTTGATGAGAAAACTTATTCTCATTTGCTTAATTTTTTTTTTAACTGAGATTCACTCCTTTTTTCTACTTCCCATTTTTTTCTCTCAACGTTTTTTTTTTTTAAGGTGTATAGCTATATTTTCCCTGGAAATCTTGTCCACTTCTGCCACTGTCTGTGCAAATGCTTTCACAGTAAATATCTCTTGAGTTTCCCTTGTACAACTGTCTTGATTTTTCTTATATAATTGATTTATGAGCATTTCAATTTGAATACGTAACTAGCAGTCTTCAAAATTCTTAGGGACATCACTCCAGGATTATTAGACTAAATAAACTGAAAGGGAAATAGCATGGAGTTATCTACCTTCATATTTGGAAAACCTAGTCAAGAGGACCAACTCCAACAATAACAGATGCAATTCAAATGGTTATAATAGTGAATGACTATTAAGTGCTGAGTATGTAAACTGTCAATAACTTTATATGAATCACAAAATATAACTAATTAGAAAGTCTGGCATAACAATCAATAAGCTTGGAAGCTCATTTATTAGGTATTGGAATGGAATAATATAGACAATCAAATTGTGATACTTGTCACACATTTCCTTTATATATTCATCAACTTTGACTTGCCTCTATATATTCGTCCATATAAAAATTGCTTCACCAAATTTTCAGTGTCAGGAGTTAGAGGTGGAATTTTATTTTCATGAGACAAAAGACTGAGAGTTATAAAAGCACTATTCCCCCAAAGTGATGTGCCTTTAAAACAGTTTGCTTTATGTTTTAGAACAAGATTTTTTTTTTTTTAAAGTGATCTGACAACAGTGATGAAAGTTAAGGGAGCTCAAAGAAGAAATATGTGCTGTGAAACACAGGAGAGATGCTTAAAGATTTAAACATAGTTTTTTTTTAGTTTTTTTCTCTTTTCTTAACCCAAAAAATATTCAGATTTTTGGTACGGTATGAACGTTTAGACATGTTGGTAGTCAAAGAAAGACCTCCTGAGGACCCAGTGTTATTCCAGTTACAAAACTGGCTTCTCCTGAATCCACCTTATTCTCTGAGGCACCACTTTGATATAAGCCCTCATGATCATGGCATTCATCTCTAGTAGTCAGTCTCCCTGCTTCTGGTGTCTTTTCTCAGTTATATTACATATCTATACATATGGCTTCATCTTCTCAAAATGCTTCTAATATGCTTCGATTGCCTGCTTAGTGCACTGATTCATTGTCTCCCTTTTCTTATCTAATTATATACAATTCCTAAGCCAGATACTGAGGACTATGTGTAAAATGACATAAGTCCCCTGTAATATTTCCTGCTACTCCTCTAACCATATGTAATGCACCAGTCAAATCCAGCTAGTAACCATTACTTAGGTTTCTAATTCCTTCAGCACACAATATACTCTCCAATGTTTCCTACTGTCTTTTTCCTACACATTTTTAAATTCTGTCTAAAATGCTACTTCCTGATTACCTCTAATGAAATGATTTTTATCTTTTGAAAACATAGTAAAAAGTTTTTGTGATTTTAATTTAATTTTTGAAAACATAATAGAAAGCTTTTGTGATTTTAATAACTTTCAAAAGTTGCTTGTGTTGGGCCGGCTGAGTGGCGCATTGGTTAAGCGCTGGTTTTGGGATGCCAGCGGCCCCGGTTCGGATCCCACATGAGGGCCAGTGACACTGCCCTCTACAGCTAACAACAGCTCCACCTGGAGCTGGGCTGTGCGAGCCCCGGTGATGGTGTGGGCTGCAGCCCCTGCTGCAGTGGGCTGCCATAGGCTGCAGTGAGTGGCCCACAGCCAGCGTGAGCGGCTGGCAGCCAGCGTGAGCTGCCAATAGCCGCGATGAGCGACATCCAGAGGCCAGTGACCGATCTGCCTCATCCGGGAAGAGCGCAATGACGATACCAACAGTGAAGCAACATCCTCCGCAACTAAAACTGAAGAACAAGAAGACGGCAACTTGTCTGTTCCCCTTCCCCGATTCCCCAACGCTGTTCCCCTCCACCAATTCCCCAATAAAAATCTTTAAAAAAAAAAAAAAAAAAAGTTGCTTGTGTTAAGCTTATTTATATACGTGTGTGTATATCCTTTAAAAGAGTGTAAGCCACTTATGAACAGTTATTAACTGATGAGGATTCAATCAAAAATATTTATCCAGGATGAAAAAAACTATAAATTATGTTTCAGTAATAATTTCATACAAAAGACTACTCTCATCACAGATGTATGGACTGGTTCACGATCTTACAATGAATATTTGAATTAGTTATGACATCAGAAACAATGCCATGAGCACAGTAGGCATTAGCATGTTAACATGCATATTTAAATAATTTTTGATTTGCATATATACATCCTAACTAAAAGTAATTTTTATGGTAGGCTTTTTCATTTACATACTTTTATGTTCTTCTTTACCTTACTGTGTATCTAGTTTTTTTGTTTTGTTCACTGTTTCCATATACAATATCTATATTGTAGACCACTACAAAATTATCCAATAAAGCAAAATGATATAGTTAAATTAGCCCCTCCCATTCATTACCTATATTTATGGAAATTGGTGAATTTAGAATACTTGAGATTTTTTTGTTCTGACTTAGGCTTTAAACTCCTTCTCATGCATACATTTTATTCATGGCATTTCAGAAGAGAATATTTTTGTCAAACCACAGTGTAAGATTTAGGTAAATGTAGAAAGTTTAGCAAATGGATTATGCCCAGAAATATCCATATAGAAAAATACTTGCTCTTAGAGATTTTTACTGAATTTTGCACAATCCTCATATTTTCAACTGGACTAATACTCCACTGCCAAATCATCTGTAAGGTAACCTCATGAGATGTTAAAAGGAAGGAAAAATGTCACTGAGGTATGTACCGAAAAACGCTGTTTCTCCTTTGGCAGTCACTCTACAAAGCAGATGCCAAGTACATATGGTGATGTACTTGGCTTCTATCCTACCTTGTTCCTGGCTTCTACGCTACCTTGACAGGCCAAACGCAGTCACAGATCGCTGCAAAAGGTTAAATGCCACACCTCCCAGATGAGCAAAAAAAGAGCCGCTAGTCTCTTTCTAAATGCTTTCTTAAGAACAGCAGGTTCTTATCCATTTGATTTTACCTAACTCACTGACAATAAACTGAACAAAGTTATATGAGGCAGATGAAAAGAAGGTAGGAGAATCATCTCAACACCCTTAGCAGTAATTATGTCATAAAATGTGCATCTTGGCATGTTTATGTAATTGAGGGAATAATTTATTTTGAATGTACATTTTATTTATTTCTCTATCCATTGTTCAGCAAGATAGATTGAAAAATAAGTTTTATAAATTTTAAAAAAGTTCTCTCATCATACTAAGGAAGTTTGCGTCCTTAAACTGATGAATCATATCCAAATGAAAAGATCCTTAACTGAAGTGCTAATAACATGTTAAAAAATGGGACCTTTAATTTACTTATTTAGGAAATTTACAAGAAAAATAGAATGAGTGATTTTTCCTTAGTTTTCAAAATAATAGACCAAAATTCAACCAAAGTAATTTCATAGGGGAACAGACTTTACGCAGATCAAGGAGTTCTGCATAAGTGGGGTTAAATTAATTTCAGTTCTGTAACCATAATTTTTAATTAAATAAAACAAAGAAAAATACATGGGATAAGTGGCCTCAATATATTATAGTTTATTTATCTATTAAAACTTTTTAAACTCAAAACCTACACTTGTGTCTGAATTAAGCTTTATTGAATTGGTTCTTTACAGAGGACTTAATATCCTTAATAATTTATTTATATACAACTTTTCCACATGAATAGCAATAATATACTTTTTTGTTTTTGAGGGCTGTGTTACTGGCCCTCATAGGTGGGACCGAACCGGGGCCACTGGCTTCCCAAACCAGCGCTTAACCACCGCACCACTTGGCCGGCCTGAAGTAACTTTTGAATCAACAGTTTTCATTACTCTATGTGTTAAAGTTTATTGGTTAATGCTTTTGACTCATCTCTTTGTACATACTGGTAAGTTATGTCATTCTTGTATAAACATACTTCTTATTTCTATTACTAAAATACTGTCTGCAAAAATCCCCCTGTATAATCCTGTGAACAAATTGTGAACATATAAAATAATCTCTGCATCTATTAATTTGATGCCTGATGACATCACCATTGAATACATGTTTTAACAGTATCTGCCCACCATCTCATGGTATGGCTCTTGTGGAGACAATGCATTTGTTTGTCTTATTCTGATTTTAGAGGTTACTTCTCATTTTTAATAGGGGAAGCTTCTGGAATATATTACATTATCCTTAGCATAACCTTTGGATTTTTACTCTACGTGCCAAATTCAATGTTATTTTTCATAAATCATATTAGAAATAAGATCTGAAATTATAGTGCTTTCTATGTTCTCAACCCTACACCACAGATTTCTCTTTTGAATAATTCACATGAACTCAAGAATAATCTCAAATTAATGGTAATTTGAGATATATGAGGTTTATGGTGATTACATAGAAGTACTTTTTGAATCAATAAATCAATTACAGCAATGTAACTCTTACTGAATCAATCATAAGTTATTCTCTATAACCAGTTATTAAAAGCCACATTCCAAATAGGGCACCAAAATCATTACAGCTGAGTTTTATAACACATATCTTTTCCCCTGAGGGAGAACTTCCTTAAGGTTTATGGAGCAGGGAGAAAATTATTCCTAAAGGATTTAGACTATGGAAATGTGGTGTTGAAGTGAATAAATGGTTGAAGAGAAGGGAACAATCTCACAATATCAATTTCCTTCCACAAAGGTTTTCTTATGGCACCGAGAAGAGTGATTACTAAAGAACACAATCAAATTATCTAAATCTTAGAAGTATTTCACTCGTAGCTTCTTTTTACATGAACTGGGACACCCCTGACAATTTTTGCCACCTATATCATTCTAGTCTACTATGTCTTAGTAATGTATATCACAACGGGTAAATCAATTCTCAAGATGTTTTGGGGAAAAATGTTTATTCCTCAATAATGTTCAGTAAATATGAGAAGTTAATATTTATAATATTTTTTCTATACTTCAAGTTATTTTTTCTTCATTAACTTGGTCAATAAATATAATACCAAATCTACATTTGTGTTAAAAGGCAGATTGTAAACCTCAATATATATCATTAGAATGTACAGCATTGTGACATATTTTAGTATAAAATGCTAGAAATCACTTTAAATGTTTGATGAGAAATATTTCTACTCATATGTATAGGTTATTAGGCATATTTTGAGGATAAATCAATTTACCAAATTATACCACTTATGTAAAATCCCCACATACTTATAAAAGGTAAACACTGTAGCTATTCTGAATACCTTTTACTTTTACTTAAATATTAGGTCGTCAGGAAAGTCATGACATATTTTTCTGTTTTCCAATGCAAAAATGCATCATGACTTTCCTGACAACTCAATACATGAAGTGTGTGGCTTCTGGGGCTTTGTGGATGCTGTTCCCTTTGCACTAATCTTCCCCTGAATAACGCATATTCATCATTCATGAACCCACTTCCCCACAGGATACTTTGAGGATTTACCGATGAGTTTATGTGACTAAGTGTTCCCATTTCACCATATATTTCTCTTATGGAATCTACTGAATTACTTGATATATGTTTTTCTTTATTTCCTGTGAGGAAAAATTTATATCTATTATGGTTATCAGTATATTTCAGACATAATACAGCATGGTACAAAATAAGGACCCAATAACATAGTCTGGTAAAAAATAAAAAACCCAAAATGGTTACTCAACCAATAAACCAAAGTAGAATAACAAGGCAGTTCAGTGTATGAGGAAAGGCTTTGCTATAATTATAGATGCAAAATCAATATCTGTGAAGTAGTGAGTAGGCTCTCTGTTACATAAAATGTCCAAACAAAGGTGGGTGGTGTGCTACTAGTGAGTAGCTTCTGGTTAGTATTTTGGACTAAAAGATGATTCAGTTTGAAAACTATAAGATTATATTATTATAATCTCATATACCAAGAAATTCCTCTTGGTCAACATATTTATATTTTCTGTATTTTTTTCTTCCAATTACAGGATCTTTCTTGCCTACATCAATTTATTTAGTGTTATACATCACTTATTATTAAACAAATTGATTGATTCTTTCTAATGGTGAATGGTTTAAAACATCTTATATACTTAGTTGAGTATGATTATTTTCTTTTTAAACTTCAAACTCTTATTATTTACTCAAAGTATCATCGCTTTATAATTATATCTAGGGATTTTGGAATTGGAGCGAAACTTACATTTTAATATTGTCAGTTACATTGACAATACTGTCAAATAATTCATATGACAATATCATCAATGAAATAACATAATTTTAGTCAAAATTAGGTTACTTGGATAAAGAAGAAAGAAGATGCAATACATAAAAACAAAAGTAGGACGGAGCGGGGATCGGAGCCGCTCGGCAGGGTGTGTGCAGTCCCCTGAACCCTGGCGGCAGTCCCTCCAGGAGCGCAGCAGGAGAACGGCGCGAGCGCCCGCCGGCTCCAAGGCAGAAGCCTTAAACGCGGGAGCAGGGGAAACACAGGACTCACCCGCGGAGACTCAGCGCGCCGGCCGGAGTCACAGGTCCCGGAGAGACGGAGCGGGGATCGGAGCCACGCGGCACGGTGCGCGCAGTCACCTAAATCCCGGCAGACCGTTTGGGAGAGCAGCAGGAGATCCGCGGGGGCGCGCCGGCTCCGAGGCAGAAGCCTGGAACCCGGGAGCAGGGGAACAAGAGGACTCGCTCGGACACGCAGCGCGCCGGGGGGAGACGCAGGTCCCCGAGAGACGGAACGGGATCTGAGCCTCGGGGCAGGGGGCCTTGCAGTCCCTTAAACCCCGACAGTCTCTTCGGGAGAGCAGCAGGAGCACCGCGGGCGCGCGCCGGCTCCAAGGCAGAAGCCTGAAACCCGGGAGCAGGGGAAAAAGAAGGCTCACTCGGACACGCAGCGCGCCGGGCAGAGACGCAGGTCCCCGAGAGAAGCGGAGCGGGGATCTGAGCCACACGGTAGGGTGCGCGCAATTCCCTAAATCCCGGCAGACCCTTTGGGAGAGCAGCAGGAACTCCGCTGGAGCATAAGAGGCAAAGGCCTTAGCTTGAAACAGTGTTGGAACTGTGGCTTTGTTTATTTTTATGTTTTTTATTTTTTTTCCCTTTTTCTACTCTTGAACAGAAAGCAAAAAAAAAACCCAATAACTCACCCACTCCCACAAACTTTGGCCCCCGCCAAGACAGTCTTAAACTGACTCCTGAAGGGAGCAATAGGGGCAGACTAGGAAGATATCCTTACCTGCAGAGGGTTGAGAATTTCCACCCAGTAAAGGCTGCAGAGTGAGACTACCTACCCCGCCCCCACCTTTAGGCAAGGCTTGGAAGGCAGGGCAGGTTCATCTGCTGAGGCACTAATTAACAGATTCTTAGCAGCAGGCTTTTGGTAGTGAGGAATTCTTTAATTCTCCACGGCTGTCAACCCAAAGGGTGCCCAGAGACACTCATTGAGCCTTTGGGGGTGCAGCCTGCCTTGGGACAGGCAAAAGCAAAAAGGCAGTGACTTTGTAAAAACCACCGATCATACGTCACAACCACACTCAAGTACAGCAAACCTGCAGTGCCAGGATTACGCTAGGCATCAGGTGGCCTACTGTTCCCACAAGACGCACAGGAATTTTTGTACAGCAGACAAACTGAAGAGAGCTTGGTGGACTTTAGCCTAGACCAGCACGGGTATTTTTGATTTGTTTGGTTTTATTCTGTTTTGTTTTCCCTTTATTGGCTGCTTATCTTGGTTGTTTTTGGTTTTTATTTCTATTTCATTCTAATCATATTGTAGTTTTTAATATAGGCATATATATATAGGTGTATATAGGTGAATATATGTCCATATATATGGGTGTGTAGACAACATATATACATATTTTTTTTTCCTTTTTCTTTTCTTTTTCTTTCTTTTCTTTTTCTTTTTCCCCACCCTCACTTTCTCTCTTATTTTATTCATTCTTCTCACTGCTATACTTTTCCTCTTTTCCTTTTTTTCTGCAAATTTTATTTTTTAAATTTTTTCTTACTTTTTTATTATTATTTTAGTTTATTTTTTATTTTTTATTTTTTTAGGTATAGCTAATCGGTTTCTCATGTTTATTCTATTTTTTATTTTAGGATATTGTATTTTATTTTGTTTCCTCTTCTGTTATTATTGAGTATGTGGTTTTTGTTTTGTTTCTGTTTGTTTTCTTCATTAGTATGATTGATATTTCTGTACAAGTTGACTGTAGTTTGCTGGTTGGTTGTTTTTACTTGTGCGAGCATTTTGTTTCCTTTGGTGGCTGCGGAGGTTGTTCTTGTTGATCTGTTATGCTCTAAAATCACTCTGCAGCAGTGGGTCCAAACAAACAGACACAAGAATCATCATACCCGGAGGCCAACTTTAAATAAAACCAGAGCATTTCTGGGTTTGACATACAAGAGTCACACCCAAAAAGAAGTTACTACAGGTACTAAGACCCATAGGGTCCAAGTTTCATCAGAGGAGTCAATCCTCTCACAGCAGCTCATAAACTGCAGAAGCTGCTGATCCTCACAGCTAATCAATCTGGGAGTCAATCCCACCTACTGACAAACCAAAAGTAATCAAAACTAAAACTTCAACAAGTGAGGACGCACGACACAAGGAACACCTCAGATACAAGCACAGGAGAATAGGGAGACTGAGTAATTCAAATATAAAGGACACACACCATATAAGTTTACTCCAGAAAAGACTGAGAAATCTGGGCGATCTATCTGTTATATTGAAGCAAACACAAAGAGTAAGCCAGAATGGGGAGACAAAGAAACATAACACAAATAAAAGAACAGAAGAAACTTCCTGAATCAGTGGAAATAGAGGAAATAGAGGTAACCAACCTATCGGAGACAGAGTTCAGAACACTGATTATTAGAATGTTCAAGGAAATTAATGAAAATATAAAGAAGGATAGAGAAATCATGAAAAGCAACCAGCTAGAACTTAAGAACACAATTACTGAATTAAATAACAAACTTGATGGAATCACTAGCAGACTGGATGAAGCAGAAAATCGAATCAGTGACTTAGAAGACAAAATAGCAGAGATCACCCATGCGGTACAACAAAAAGAAAAAAGAATGAAAAACATGGAAAATAATTTAAGAGAGCTGGGGGACAACATCAGACGCAATAACCAACGGGTCATTGGAGTACCAGAAGGAGAAGAGAGGGAGCAAGGGATTGAGAATATATTTGAAGTAATAATGTCTGAAAACTTCCCTAACCTGGCAAAGGACATTGAAATACAAGCCCAGGAAGTGCAGAGAGTTCCAACCAGGATGATTCCAAACAGGCCCACTCCAAGACACATTATAGTGAAAATGGCAAGGGTTAAGGACAAAGACAGAATGCTTAAAGCAGCAAGGGAAAGGCAGCAAGTTACTTACAAGGGTACCCCCATAAGATTATCAGCTGACTTTTCTACAGAAACTTTGCAGGCCAGAAGAGAGTGGCAGGAGGTTTTCAAAGTGATGAAAAATAAAGGCCTACAACCAAGATTGCTGTATCCAGCAAGGTTATCATTTAAAATCAAGGCGAGATAAGGAGCTTTTGCAGAAAAAATAAGTTAAGGGAATTCATTACCACCAAGCCAGCTTTGCAGGAAATGCTAAAAGGGCTTTTAAGTAGAAGAGAAAAACAACCTATGAAAGACTACGAACACAAATAAGAAAATGGCAATAAATACACACCTATCAATAATCACATTAAATGTAAATGGATTAAATGCTCCAATAAAAAGACATAGGGTGGCTGAATGGATAAGAAAGCAAGACCCCAGTATATGCTGTATACAAGAGACTCACCTCAGATCCAAAGACTCATACAGGCTGAAAGTAAAGGGATGGAGTAAAATATTTCATGCAAATGGTACTGAGAAAAAGCTGGAGTAGCGATACTTATATCAGATAAAATGGACTTTAAATTGAAGAATATAACAAAGGACAAAGAAGGACACTTCATAGTAATGAAGGGATCGATCCAACAAGAGGACATAACTCTAGTAAACATCTATGCACCTAACATAGGAGCCCCTAAATATATAAAACAGATATTGTCAGACATAAAGACAGAGATCAACAGTAACACTATCATAGTAGGGGACTTCAACACCCCGCTGTCACTAATGGACAGATCCTCCAGACAGAAAATCAATGTGGAAACAGCGACCTTAAATGACACATTAGACCAGCTGGATTTAACAGACATTTTCAGAGCATTTCATCCCAAAGCTACAGAATATACGTTCTTTTCAAGTGCACATGGAACATTTTCTAAGATAGACCACATGTTAGGCCACAAAACAAGTCTCAATAAATTTAAGAAGATTGAAATCATTTCAACTGTATTCTCTGACCACAATGCTATGAAACTAGAAATCAATTATAAGAAGAAATCCGGGAAGCTGACAAATAAATGGAGGCTAAACAATATGCTATTAAATAGTGAGTGGGTCACAAATGAGATCAAGGAGGAAATCAAAAGATACCTCGAGACAAACGAAAATGAAAACACCACGACCCAAAAATCTCTGGGATGCTGCGAAAGCAGTCCTAAGAGGGAAGTTTATTGCAGTGCAGGCCTACCTAAAGACAGAAGAAAAATCTCAAATAAACAGGTTATCCTTACACCTAAGGGAACTGGAAAAAGAACAGCAAAAGAGGCCCAAGGGGAGTACAAGAAAGGAGATAATAAAGACCAGAGCAGAAATAAACAATATAGAGAACAGAAAAACAATTCAAAAGATCAATGAAACCAAGAGCTGGTTTCTTGAGAAGATAAACAAAATTGACAAACCTCTAGCCAGGCTCATCAAAAAAAAGAGAGAGGACTCAAATTAGCAAAATCAGGAATGAAAGAGGGGAAATGACTACAGACATCACAGAAATACAAAAATTCTAAGAAATTGCTATGAGCAACTATATACCAACAAATTTGACAATCTGGAAGAAATGGATAGTTTTCTAGAAGCATACAACCTTCCAAAGCTAACGCAAGAAGAAACAGAAAATCTAAATACCCTGATTACTACCAAGGAAATTGAATCAGTAATTGATAAGCTCCCAAAAAACAAAAGCCCTGGACCAGACGGCTTCACAAGTGAATTTTATCAAACATTCAAAAAAGAACTATCACCTATTCTTCTCAAACTATTCCAAAAAATCCAGAAGGAGGGAAGGTTTCCCAAACTCTTTTTATGAAGCCTCTATCACCCTGATTCCAAAACCAGATAAAGACATCACAAAAAAGGAAAACTACAGGCCAATCTCCCTGATGAATATAGATGCAAAAATTCTCAATAAAATATTAGCAAACAGAATTCAGCAATATATTAAGAAGATCATACATCATGATCAAGTGGGATTCATCCCTAGTGCGCAAGGCTGGTTCAACATCCGTAAATCAATTAATGTGATACACCACATCAACAAAATGAAGGATAAAGATCACATGGTCATTTCAATAGATGCAGAAAAAGCATTTGACAAAATCCAACAGCCATTTATGTTAAAAACCCTTAGCAAAGTGGGAATACAGGGATCATATCTCAACATAATAAAAGCCATATATGATAAACCTACAGCTAACATCATACTCAATGGGGAAACGCTAAAACCATTCCCCTTAAGATCAGGAACAAGACAAGGCTGTCCACTTTCTCCTTTTATTCAACATAGTGCTGGAAGTTCTAGCCACAGCAATCAGACAACAAAAAGAAATAAAAGGCATCCAAATTGGCAAGGAAGAAGTAAAATTGTCATTATATGCAGATGACATGATATTGTATATAGAGAACCCCAAAGACTCCATCAAAAAACTATTGGAACTGATAGACTAATTCAGTAAAGTAGCAGGATATAAAATCAATGTTCAGAAATCGGTGGCATTTGCATATACCAATAATAAACTAATGGAAAGAGAAATTAAGAAAACTGTCCCATTTACAATTGCGTCAAGAACTATAAAATACCTAGGAATAAATTTAACCAAAGAAGTGAAAGATCTGTACTCAGAAAATTATAAGACACTGAAGAAAGAAATCATAGAAGATACAAATAAATGGAAACACCTACCATGCTCATGGATAGGAAGAATTAATATAGTTAAAATGTCCATACTGCCTAAAGCAATATATAGATTCAATGCAATTCCTATCAAACTACCAAGGGCATTTTTCACAGAAATAGAAAATATAATCCTAAAGTTTATATGGAATCATAAAGACCCAGAATAGCCTCGGCAATTCTGAGGAATAAAACAAAGTCGGGGGATCACGCTACCAGACATCAAAACCTACTACAAGGCCACAGTAATCAAGACAGTTTGGTATTGGCATAAAAACAGGCACATCGATCAGTGGAACAGAACAGAGAGCCCAGAAATAAATCCAGGCATTTACGGACAGTTAATCTATGACAAGGGAAGCAAGAATTTACACTGGAGTAAAGATAGTCTATTCAATAAATGGTGCTGGGAAAAATTGGACTGACACATGCAAAAAATGAAACTGGATCATCTCCTTACGCCTTATACAAGAACAAATTCAAAATGGATTAAAGACTTAAATGTAAGACCTGAGACCATAAAAAATCCTAATTGAAAATATAGGGAGTACATTTGCAGACATTACTCGAGCAATATTTTTACTGATACATCCCTACGGGCAAGGGAAGTAAAAGAAAAAATGAACATATGGGATTATATCAGACTTAAAAGTTTTTTTTCACAACAAAGGAAACCATTAATAAAACAAAAAGGAAGCCTACTGAATGGGAGAATATATTTTGCCAACGATATATCTGATAAGGGGTTAATATCCAAAATTTATAAAACACTCATGAAACTCAACACCAAAAACAAACAACCCAATTAAAAAATGGGCAGAAGATATGAAGAGACATTTCTCTAAAGAGGACATACAGATGGCCAACAGGCATATGAAAAAAGTTCAACCTCACTGGTCATTAGGGAAATGCAAATAAAAACCACCATGAGATACCACCTCACTCCAGTCAGAATGGCTATCATCAACAAATCAACAAACAACAAGTGCTGGCGGGGCTGTGGGGAAAAGGGGACCCTGCTGCACTGTTGGTGGGATTGCAGATTGGTGCAGCCCCTATGGAAGTCAGTATGGAGGTATCTCAAAGAACTGGAAATAGAGCTACCGTTTGACCCAGCAATTCCACTCCTAGGTATTTATCCTGAAAAAACCAAGACACTTATTCAAAAAAGTTATGCACCACTATGTTCATAGCAGCACAATTTACAATAGCTAAGACTTGGAAACAACCAAAATGCCCATCAGTAGATGACTGGATTAAGAAACTGTGGTATATTTATACAATGGAGTATTACCCCGCTATAAAGAAGAATGAAATCGTACCATTTGCAACGAGATGGATGGACCTAGAGACTATAATGTTGGAGTGAAATAAGTCAGTCAGAGAAGGACAAATACCATATGATCTCACTCATATGTGGAATATGAAAACTGTATGAATGAGCAAAGTAAACAGAAACTGTCTCATAGATATAGAGGAAAAATCAGGGTTGCTAATTTGGAGAGGAATGGGGATGAGGGAGAAGGGGAAGGGATTAGACAGCAAAAATAGGCAACTACAATATTGCTACTGGGATAGGAAAAACAGTTTGGGGAATATAATTAATAATGTTGTAAATATTCTGTGGAATGTCAGATGATCATAGGTCTTATTAGGGAGACCATTTCATGGATGGAGTAGAGGTTTGATCACTGCACTGTTTTACTAAAGTGGAGGTGGTATACCTACTGTAATTGAATATATATAGATAGTCACGGGATGTGGATTATACTGTGGAAGAGAGTCAGAGGAAGAGTAATAGATATATATGATACGGGGGGGTGTGGGGGGGTGTATTGGGGGTGGGGGGTTTGTCACTTTGAGGGGTAAAATGTATAACTATTGCACTGTGTTGTACACCTGAAACTAATTAAAAATAAAATAAAATAAAATAAAATAAAAAAGAAAAAAAAGAAAAAAAAAAGAAAAAAAAAAAAAAACAAAAACAAAAAAAAAATAAAATAAAATAAAAATAAAAACAAAAGTATGCAAGATGATACATAAATGAGGAAAAGTTTTTGTTACAATGTGAAAAGGAAAGCATTAAAAGTAATGTTTGTTATTTTCATTTATATGAATTAACATATTCCATTCATATTTCAAACTACTATGATTTTACCAAGCTTTATTTTTAGATAACAAATATCTATTTAACAAAATTGATTCATTGCAAGGAATAAATAAATTAGAAGTAACATGTTTGTAGAAAACTTTCAATAATTTGTAACTACTATTGTTTTATTTTAAACATGGTGCAAGTGATAGAGAAAGCAATAATATTGTGGGGATTGCATCTCATCTTATTGTGTACTGCTGCTATAATTGTGACTTTAGTTCAGTGTTGTTACTATTCAAAAAATATAATTGGGATTGGTATCCTCTGGAGAATTTTCAAGTACCCTGCTATTCTCCTTCATATAAGCAATACAACTTTTCCATCTCACAATATTTTATATGTCCCTGGGAATTTGTACTATGCATTGGCCTTAATCCTTGGAAAACTATAATGCCTAATGTATTAATTTTCTATTGCTGCAATAACAAATTGCCACCAAGGTAGCATCATAAAACAAAACAAATTTATCTTACCGTTCTGGCAATCAGACATCTGACATGGATCCCAACAGGCTAAAATGAAAGCATCATTAGCACTGTGTTATTTTCTGGAGGCTCTAAAAGAAAGTCAAATTTCAAGCTCATTCTTGTGTTCACAGAATTCAGTTTATGTATTTGTAGGACTAAGTCTCTATTTCCTTGCTGGCTATTAGCTGGAGATGACCCATACCCTCTATAAAACTCTGCATTCCTTTTACAAAGCACCTGTAACACAGAATCAACAATGAGGTATCAAATCCCTCTCAGGCTGTCACTATTACATCTCTCTAGGCTAGAGCTGGGAAAAAAGCTCTACTTTTAAGGATTCATGGGATTATATTGGAGATCTCTGCCCCCAGATAATCCAAGATAATCTCATCTCAAAATCCACAGCCTAGCTTACATGTACAGTCACTTTGGCCATGTGAAGAAACATATTCACAGGTTCCAGGAATTAGCAGATGGATATTTTTGGTGGCAATGGAGAGGTATCATTCTGCCTATCATACCCTATTATTAATCTGCTAATAAATTTACTGTGTTCTCTTAATTACTATGTCAAAAATGAAAAATAAAAATAAAAATAAAATGCTATCTATTCTAGGTATCTACCTTTCCAAACCAAAAGTTCAACTCTCCTAATCTCTTTTACTTTATCTAATGGTGGCAAAAGCAATTGGAGGGTTTGAAATTTGGTTTAAGGTTTGGATTCACATAAACAAGTCAGTTGAAATTAGTCTTCATATAGGCATGTGTATGACTGATTTTAAGTATACTTTCTATATTGCATTAGTCACTAATTTTATATGCAATATTTAAGAACAGGAAATATTATATTAAGAATATTCTTGTATATCAACAGATGATTGGCTAAAGATGTGATTATACACACACACACACACACACACACACACACACACACACAATTGAATATTAGTCAGCCATAAAAAAGAATATACCATTTGAGACAACATGGATGTATCTAGAAGGCATTACGCTAAGTAAAATAAGTCAGAAAGAGAAAGATGAATAACATATGATTTCACTTATATGTGGACTTTAAAGAACAAAATAAACAAACAAACAAACAAGCAGAAACAGATTCATAGATACAGAGAACAAACTAATGGTTGCCAGATGGAAGGGGAGTAGGGGGCTGGGTGACAAGTTTAAAGGGATTACAAAGTAAACATTGGTAGTTCCAAAATAGTCACAGGGATGTAAAGCATAGCACAGGAAATATAGTCAGTAATATTGTAATAACTATGTATGATGCCAGGTGGGTACTACACTTATTGGAGGGATCACTTCATAAATTATATCAATATCTAATCACTTATACTACACACCTGAAACTAATATAAAATAATATTGAATGTCAACTGTAATTGAAAAATAGAAAAAGAAATTAAAAAGAATATTCAAGTGCATCTCAGAATCTTTCACAAGTCTAGAAAAACAGGATATGAAGAAAATATAATCAAGGATCTTTACCAGTTGAGACAGTAGTAGAATGATTAAAATTACTGAACTAGTGTCAGATAGCCTAGATTCAGAGAACAGTCTTATCCAAAATTGAATAATTTTAGTTAAGTTATTTAATTACTTTAAGCCACAGTTCCTACACCTAATGTGGAAAATATTAACATCTAATTCATAGATTGCAATGAGGATTAATTGAGTCAGTATATATAAAATCAAAGTAAATAAAAATTCAATACATTAGTTTTTAAATTGAATGTGATATATATTTACCGAGATTTTTCATTTGAACTTATGAAATTTCTGAAAACAAAAATATGTTTTTCTTAAAAGTCATATGCATCTTAATTTAAAACTCTAGTATATTAAAAATAATTCACTTTATAACTACCTCTTTGTATTTATGCCAATATTTTTTTTTTTTTTTTAAGATTTTATTGGGGAATTGGCGGAGGGGAACAGCGTTGGGGAATCAGGGAAGGGGAACAGACAAGTTGCTGTCTTTTCTTCAGTTTAGTTGCAGAGGATGTTGCTTCACTGTTGGTATCGTCATTGCGCTCTTCCCGGATGAGGCAGATCGGTCGCTGGCCTCTGGATGTCGCTCACCGCGGCTATTGGCAGCTCACGCTTGGCTGCCAGCCGCTCACGCTAGCTGCGGGCCACTCACTGTAGCTTATGGCAGCCCACTGCAGCAGGGGCTGCAGCCCACACCATCACCGGGGCTCGCACAGCCCAGCTCCAGGTGGAGCTGTTGTTAGCTGTAGAGGGCAGTGTCACTGGCCCTCATGTGGGATCCGAACCGGGGCCGCTGGCATCCCAAAACCAGCGCTTAACCAATGCGCCACTCGGCCGGCCCCTATGCCAATATTTATACAACACTATGTTCATATGTGTATTGAATAATTTTTGGTGCAATTGTATTGAAAACAATTTGGTGCATCTGATGGGAAAACACTATTAAAATACTTCAGCTGTTAACTTTATGAATATTAATTTTTAAAATAACTTAATTAAATTTAATTTTTGAGGCAAAGTAAATTGCACATATTTATTCATTATACATCAGTGCCAGAGGCTTTCACTTCTTTTTAATACTCTTTGATAACAAAATTATTTTAACTGTACTTTAGTCTTCAAAACATCCTTTAAATGTAATTAATTACCTAAAAATGGCATACGTAAGGTAACAGCATTGACTTCTTAGGTGAAAAAAAAATAATATGGATAGCTTTTATATAGTGTAATAATTTAGAGTGCTTTTGAGAAGACACCAATGTATTTTGTAAATTAACTCATGGACCTATTTACCAAAAATTAAACAGATGCTGCTTTCATAAACACATTTAAAATGTCAGCAACTAAATAATTTATTTCTGAAAGTTCTTTTTTAAATAATACATTTTAGTCATGTAACTTGATACATGATTTAAAAACTTTAAAGGCACAATTTTGAGTTACAGTTTTTTAAAAACTTTAAGTTAAACATAAAGAAAGGCACACAAATCTTATGTAAAAAGCTCAATGAATTAACAGAAAGTTAATACAACTATATAATCACCATACAAATTAAGAAAAATAATAATACCAAGACTATAGAAGTGCAACCGTCTACTTCTCCCAAAGTAATTGTTTAATTTTACTTTGATGGGTTAATGTTCATCATTTCGAACTGTCTGTGAATGGAATAATCTGGTGTCTACTTTTCTGCTTCTGGAATGTTTCAGTTAATACTGTGTTGTTTCATGTAGCAATATCCATTTATTTTCAATACTATTTCAAATTGCATTTGTAAATGTAATGCAATGCATTTATTAATTACTATTGAAAAATACTTGACTAGTTTCCAGTCATGTGAGGCAATAAAATAATATGACTAAAGCATATCAATATATGATTTTTAATGCAGTTACATACAATTTATTATTGTTATGACTACTTACCTAGACTCAAAGTAGTTATACAAATTTTCACTCCAATCATAATTTGAGCATTCTTATTATTTCATATCCTGCAACCACTGTTTTAGCCTTTCTAGTTTATGTATAGTGAATTTCATTGATTTTAATGTCACTTCAATAATAAGTGATATGTTGAGTACCTTTCATATATTTATATTCCATTTAATTTTCCTTTCTGTGATGTCTCTGTTCTAGTCTTTCTTTCCATGACAGTCTTAGAACATTTGTCTTTTTGTTACACATTTATGGGGAACGGGGTTCTTTATATTGGGCTGTTGAAAAAGTCATGACATAATTTTTCTGTTTCCATTGCAAAAATGCATCATGACTTTTCCGACAACCCAATATATCGCAGACATAAATAAACTCTTTGCTACAATAATTGCAAATTTCTTCGTAGTCTCTGGAGTTTGTACTTTTATTTCCTTAAGGTTTGCTGTGGACAGATTCTAAAGTGATCCTCCAAAGATTATTCCACTTCCTGGAGCCCATAGCTTTGACTCTTCTCCTTGTGTGTGGGGGCTCTAACTTGTTTTTAACTGATAGAATAAAGCAAAGCAGTAGGGTTGTTACCCGTGTGATTAGTTTGCACTACACGGCAACGGGCTTGAGATGTCACTACCATGATTTTGTTATGTTGTATAAAACACTGTCTTAGCAGTGCGGGATAAATAATTATTGCTGTCATATTGGAGTGAGCAGTCATGTTGAGGAAGCCCGCATGAGAAGAACCTGCAGTTAATCTTTGGGACTTGAGAAAAGCTTTCAGGAGAACGCAAGCAGACAGCCTGAGCCCTCAGTAAAGTAACTACAAAGGACTTTAGTGATAACCTGAATGAGCATGGAAGTAAATTCTTCAAACTTCCAGATGTGTCAGCTGTCCAGCAGCAATCACTGTGTGTGTGTGTGTGTGTGTGTGTATGAAATTATATATAACAATTGTATACAAATTATGTACATAAGTAGGGAAATGAACAAAATGATATCACAATATATATGGACATGAAAGGTAGAGAAATATCTAAAACCATTTTGAAAAACAGAGTTCACTATACATTAATGTATAATTAATATAATGTTATTTTAATTAATCAGGATGTCATAGGCATAAGAGTAGACAACTAAAATAATTAAATAGATTCAGGATTCCAAACAGACCCAAATATAAATGTATCTTCATACATTGGAAAAGTGGCCGTGCAGAGCAGTGCAAAATGTAGTCTTTTAGAATCAAGGTGTTGGATTATCTAGATAGCTTTATGAAAAACAATAAACTATGAATTCTATTATCTACCATACACCAAACTAATTCAAAACAGATTAAATATTCAAATGTAGAAAGCCAGAGAATACATCTTTTAGAAAATAGCACAGGATTGGGCCGGCTGAGTGGCACTGTGGTTAAGTGCTGGCTTAGGAAACCAGTGGCCTCGGTTCAGTTCCACATGTGAGGGCCAGTGACACTGCCATCACAAAAAAAAAAAAAAAAGAAAAAAAAAAAAAGAAAAGAAAATAGCACAGGATAAAATTTCTAGTGTCTTGGAATAGCCAGTCATTTCTCAAATAGGACAGAGAACATGAACAATAAATGACAGGTAGAGGGGCCCACTGAGTGGCGCAGTGGTTAAGCGCTGGCTTGGGACACCAGCGGCCCCAGTTCTGGTCCCACATATGAGAGCCAGTGACACTGCCCTCAAAAAAAAAAAAAAAGTAGCAAAAAAAAAAGACAGGTAGATATATTGACCTGAGTTAAAAATAAGAGCCTCTGTTTCTTGAAAGATATCATTATATCATTATATTAATTTTCTATTCTTACATAACAAATTACCATAAATCCAGTAGCTTTAACACAATATGCATTTATTGGATTGTAGGAAAGGTCATGATGCATTTTTGCAACGAAAAACATAGAAAAAATACATCATGACTTTTCTGACAACCCAATATTATCTCCATGGTTAAGAAGTCTAGGCATAGTTTAGCTAAATGCTCTGCTCAGGCTTAGATCAAAAGTCTGGTTTGATCTCTCAGAATTCTGTTGTGAACATCCTAAGTAATAAAGAAGAAAGGAAAACACTCTCTAATATTCACCATTTTCTCTTCACATGTACTGCTTGTCCTGTCTCTCATGCCTATAACTCCCTGCTTTCACGTGTCTTAGGGATGCTCTAAGGATCACCATGAGGGGAAAAAAAAAGGAAAAGTTTTACCTAGGGCACTGAGAGTGATTGGTGTCAGTGATCTAATCGAAAAAGTACAATGAGCAGGGTAGATGCGTATTAGAATTTTTCTGCTGAGCAGTCAAACAGTCTTATATCTGGCAGCACAACTTTTTTGCATGAAGTCAGATTATTGTGAGAATTAATTTGGTTCTCATCAATGTATGATCTATATGACACTGGGCAGATTATTAACATTCTTCCCATTAGTTGTATGGTCTGTTCCTCTTTCTATTGACCCTGAGTGGGTTCTAAGGGTGCTTTGACCAAAAGAACATGGAAAATGTTGTAATTATTGCCAGTTTTCAAGCCCAAGACTTACGAGAATGACAGCTTATACTTGCTACATGATGAAAAGCAGCTTCGATTTTCTGAGAAACTTCATATATTTTGGTAAAGAGGTCCTTAAGTTACTCAGCTGAGCGAAAAGCTGACAGCCAGTATTAACTTGCCAGTCACGTGAGTGAGCCATCTACAAAGTTGACCATCCAGTTAACCTCCAAAGCACAAACTGTCAAGTGAAGTCTCTCTTGAATTTCTGACACGTAAAATTATTAACACAAACTTTTGCTTTAAGTCACAAGTTTTGATGTAGTCTTTAGTGCAATAATAGGTAACCAAAATAATAGATGATCCAGAATTTTCTAAATAATGTGGAGGGCATTTATTGTTGCAAAAGAATGGACTGTTGAGAAAAGAAAAAATCAGACTAGAAAACCATTCTCAGCTGAAGACCATTCACTACTCTCAAAAATACCTGAAAATACTTCATAGTACATTATATGAAATGGAGTTAGTTATTAATAATTAACAAAAATAAGCAGTAACAATTATAAATGGCAAATGTTATACAACTTTTAAAATACTGGAAATAATGATTTTAGAATACTTAATCCTGGATTATATGACCAATATGAATAATTTAAGTCTCATTCCTACAGATCCATTCAAAATTATATAGATACATAGAAAATAATAAACTGAAACAATTGACCATCTCTATTTGCATTTCTTAGATGAATTTTAATAGGATGGCAGAATAACAAACATTATATTTGGGGAAATGTAGGAGGTTAATTTCAGTAAATCCTAATATTTTCCTATAGGAAAAACCTTATAGAAATCAGATTTTTATTACCAAAATGAATATAGATGGATCTTGATATTATTATGCTAAGTGAAATAAGTCAGACAGAAAATGTCAAGAACTATATGATTTCCCTTATATGTGAGATATAAACTGAAAGCAACAAATGGACAAGAAAAAGAAATAAAATCTCATAGACACAGACAACAGTTTAGTGGTTAGCAGAGGGTAAGGGGTGAGGGAGGTGGAAAGTGGTAGAATAGGGCAAAATGGATCAAATATATGGTGATGGGAGGAGAACTGACTCTGGGTTGTAAACACACAATGCAATATATAGACGATGTATGAGTATTCAACAAAAGTATGTACTAAAATGTTCATAGCAACTCTAATAGAATAGTAAAAATTTGGAAAATATTCAAATATCTATCAACATAACAATAGATAAACTGTAAAAAATATAGCAGTGTGAACAAATGGTTTAATTTACACACAACAATATGGATAAATCTCACAAATATAATGGTGAGTTAGAGAAGCCAGATACAAATTAGTATCAAGATATGATTTTTTAAAATATAAAATATGAAAACAGGCAAGACTATTCCATGATACTACAAGTCAATAATGACACCCTTGAGAAAGCGCTTAGTGGCCGAGAGGGAGCAGGAGGATTGAAATGCTAGCAGTGCTCTGTTTACTGACACGTGGGTGCTGCTTACTCCGGGGTATTCAGTATGTATTAATATAAATTTAGTGAGCTGAACAGTAATTTATTTACACATTTAATTTTCTGTATGTTTGTTATATTTCAACAACATTAAAAAAAAATCAAGTAGAGAAATGGCACACCCAATAACACACAAAGCTTTGAGACCACATATTTGAGTCTACAATTTTCCTCAAATCTGTGAGTAGTAATCACAAAACCACAAAGCGATTTAAAGAGAGAAACAAAAACAAAAACACTGTACACTGAAGCATACATAGGATTGCTGTATCTATTACCTTCAGATAAATTCACATCTGTATTTTGTTTTTTGACATCTGGCAAAATCTTGTTTAAGTTAGAAGAGTTGTACATAGTCTACAGTACTATGTATCTGAGATGTGTACTAAATGTAAACTTGAATTAGATCGTAGTCAAAGAGGTTTATGTCATATCATATCCTCCTATACAATACTAAGATTATATAAAAATGAAAAATTGCAACAGTTTCTTGAAGATGGCACTCACAAAATAAAAATGCTTTTTACTTTACTCAGCCTATTAAAAAAGCTACTTCACAATGTCAAAAAATTATTTTTGGTATAAAATGGTAGTATGAAACTAATTTAGGTCCCAGTCACATTTACTCAAGACTATGTATTTCCAGATAACAAAAAGCTGATTTTTGTCATTCATGCTTGATAATAATCTTTGTTATTGAATTGGTTATGCAGATATTTAAATGAAGTTGAAAAATGACAATAGGAAAGCCATTTTACCATAAAAATGCAAGTTGCAAAGCTAGATATAGCACGCAATCTTGGTGTATTCAGCTAAAAACCTCTATTTCTATACCTACTCAACAAATCATCAAAAAGTTTTCCCTGACTGCATGCTGCTGTAAACCATCTGAAGAAATCTGTTTGCAGATAAAATGGAATAAATAAACAGGCAGAAATAATCTGTAAACATAAATTCTTTCTTGTACCTCCTGTTTTCTCTAAATGCTGCTAAGAAAGAAGATGCATATACATGACTGGCTTGATTTTAATGACTACAAGAATTATCAATGATGTTTCCACCACTACCTCCCACCCCAAACCAAGCACTGTCATCCCTTAACTCTTAGTAATATTGTAAATAAGATTTCTCCTTTTCTTTATTAAAATTTTCTAGGTCATTCTTGTTAAATCTGTATATCTATCTTTCACAGATATCCTTATTTCTGCCATACAACCTTGGTACAGTATATCTACTTTCATTTTTGCCTGTATTTTTTTCCTTCAAATCTACATCAAATAAGTTAAAAAAATAGGAAAAAATTAATAAAATGACTTTAATTAAATATTGTTTGCTCTTTTGTCAGTATCTTCATCACCTATATTTTCACATTGGCTTTTCACATAGAATCGTCCAATGATTTGCATTTAATATAATCGGAGGCATATGCCTAAATTATGGATTGTGATTAACCTGAGAATGAATTATAAATTATAAGCCAACAGTGTTTTAGACAACATTAATCTTGAAATAACCAGGTACAGAGATGGGCTAATAAAGTGATCTGCACTTTTTTTTTTTTTTAATTTAACTTTTCAATAACCTTGTTCTACTAACATGGTTTTACTTCTTTATTTTAAAAGGATGGATGAGCATTCTTTCAGATATAAGTCCCTGTAAATCAATTAAAAAAGTCTTCAAAATTTTATATGAGTTTGTCTGTAAAAACTAAAATAAAAGATATGGCTTTCTTCAATCTAGAGTCATGTCTTGAAACTGAATTTGGTTTCGGCAGCTATTACAGAATCAGGCTTCAATTTGAACTGGCCCTTTAAGTTACAGGATTTGTGAAGATGCCTTGCTATAGATGCTTAACAATCTCCAGAGTTTAAAAATGAAAATGACCTAAAAAAAGAATCAAAGGATTGAAATTTAAATAACTCCAGTCTCATAAAGAATTATATACATATACATTTTTTTATTCCTATACTAATATATCATGTTCATGATTACTGAAGCATTATAGCATATCTGGATATTTCAAAATATCCAATCATGTATATTTTAGTATTCATGTTACTTACATCTCAAATGTATGTTAGAGCAAGCTTGATGATAACAGCAATTTTTTTTGGATATTGGCTTAGATTCAATGAATCTATCAAATAGTTTAGTAACTAAGATAACATTTAGAGTTAAAACATGAATGTGCTATACCAAATACATTAATGAAATCTTCTTTAATTTATCTAATAGAATTTTATATTTTCCATAGAATTAATGTTTATATTGCATCATTGTTAAATGTATACCATTAAATTTATATACAGATATTTCATATTTCTGATGTTATTCTAAGTTGTATCAAGCTAAAATGTTTTCATGTTTGTGTATAAAATATCAAAATACAACTAAACGTATAGTAAATTTCTAATTTAGTAACTTCATCATGCTGTTTATGTATTCTTATCACTTACATGTAGATATTTATGAATTTTCTAGGTATACAATCACATATTCTGAGAATAAACCTTTAAAACTATAGTTTACATAATATAGGCTTGAATGCATATACATATATATGTAATTTAATATCTATGAATTTTACATAATTTATAAAACTATAATTTATAACTGAACATGTAAATTATATTTTAGAATGAAATATAAATAAAAATATAAAATAGTTACGGTAAAATTATATACTATATATAATAGTTATAAAATTATCAAATAATTTAATTTTAGAAATGATTATATATTTCATGATTTTTATTTCTTCTTAAGGTACTTTGGGGTTTTTTTATTTTTTCTAGATTTTTACATTTAAAAAAAATCTCATTAAGCTTTCAAATTTGTTGGACATATTATTCATCATAATATAATATTAGTTTTGGTCTGAAGTATGTTACCCTGTCCCATTTGTACTAATCATATTTTCTTCTCTATATTTTTCTTGCTTTTGTCAGATAATTGTTACTACACCTTAGGTTCACTAATACTTTCTTCTACACTATGTAAATTCCTCATGTCTTTCCAATGAATATTTCATTTCAGAGATTCTGTTGTTCAGCTTCCACTTTTCTACTCATTATAATCATATTTTCCCTAAAAATGTTTATCTTATTTATAGTAGCTGTTTTACAGCAAGTGTCTGCTCATCTAACATGTCTGTCACATTTTGGACCTGAATGAATAAATGAATTAATACATTTATTGTTCTTTTATTTCATTTGTTTCTTCTAATGCCCAGTGGTTTTTTGTTTGTTTGTTTGTTTGTTTTTTAATTGCATATTTGTCATTTGTTTAGAGTTAACAATCTATCTTGTTTTCTTCATTCTAAGATTATTATTATTGTTTAGGAAATTTAAGTTACTTACAGATAATACTTGAACCTTTTCAGGCTTCTTTTTTAAGTTTTGTTTGGTGTATCTAGAGTAGTAGCCTTTTCTTAAGAATAATTTAAGAGACACTATTAAGTCCTAATCCTTTAGATGGCTTTACTAAATACATAGTATGTTGAACTATCTCTCTAAATTTGGGTCTTGGAAATTCATATTTCTTTCAGCCCAGTATAGTCTCTGAATTTTGTTCATCAACCCTTGTGTTTTTACCATACACATGTGAATATTGGTATCCAACAGAAGTCCAAAAGGGGTATCGTATAAATCTGCAAATATTTCTCAGCATATCTCCCCTTCTGTAGGGTTTCCTCCTACAAGTCACAGCTACCCCAGCTGCCATGAATTGTGATTACTTATTCAATTCACCACACTTAATGTTCTTTGCTTGGGTTACCCACCTTTACCATCCCATGCTCATAAAGCCTCTTTTTTTTATTTTATTTTATTTTATTTTTTATTTATTTTTAATTAGTTTCAGGTGTACAACACAGTGCAATAGTTATACATTTTACACCTCAAAGTGACAACCCCCCACCCCCAATTCGCCACCCCACTCCCCCCCCATATCATATATATCTATTACTCTTCCTCTGACTCTCTTCCACAGTATAATCCACATCCCGTGACTATCTATATATATTCAATTACAGTAGGTATACAACCTCTGCTTTAGTTATACAGTGCAGTGATCAAACCTCTACTCCATCCATGAAATGGTCTCCCTAACAAGACCTATGACCATCTGACATTCCACAGAATATTTACAACATTATTAATTATATTCCCCAAACTGTTTTTCATATCCCAGTGGCAATATTGTAGTTGCTTATTTTTGCTGTCTAATCCCTTCCCCTTCTTCCTTATCTCCATTCCCCTCCCAATTAGCAACCCTGATTTTTCCTCTATATCTATGAGACAGTTTCTGTTTACTTTGCTCATTCATATAAAACACTCATGAAACTCAACACCAAAAAAACAAACAACCCAATTAAAAAATGGGCAGAAGATATGAAGAGACATTTCTCTAAAGAGGACATACAGATGGCCAACAGGCATATGAAAAAAAGTTCAACCTCACTGGTCATTAGGGAAATGCAAATAAAAACCACCATGAGATACCACCTCACTCCAGTCAGAATGGCTATCATCAATAAATCAACAAACAACAAGTGCTGGCAGGGCTGTGGGGAAAAGGGGACCCTGCTGCACTGTTGGTGGGATTGCAGATTGGTGCAGCCACTATGGAAGTCAGTATGGAGGTATCTCAAAGAACTGGAAATAGAGCTACCGTTTGACCCAGCAATTCCACTCCTAGGTATTTATCCTGAAAAAACCAAGACACTTATTCAAAAAAAGTTATGCACCCCTATGTTCATAGCAGCACAATTTACAATAGCTAAGACTTAGAAACAACCAAAATGCCCATGAGTAGATGACTGGATTAAGAAACTGTGGTATATTTATACATTGGAGTATTACTTCGCTATAAGGAAGAATGAAATCGTACCATTTGCAATGATATGGATGGACCTAGAGACTATTATGTTAAATGAAATAAGTCAGTCAGAGAAAGACAAATACCATAAAGCCTCTTTATGGAGACCTTTGAGGTAGTATTAGGGCTCACCTCATTTATTTTCCCTTCACTCAGGGATTAGTGCTGCAGGCTTCCTAATATGCAAAACATTTTTCTTATATATTTTCAGTTTCCTTTCTGTTTAAAAATGAGATGAAAAGTCTGGTACTAGTTACTCCAGGTTGGAAGTGTCAAGTTTATACTTGCCTACACAGTTCTTGAAAATTTATGTCACTTTTTATGGTTTCCAACATTTACAAAATATTTTTTTTTAAACAGGTTGAACGCAGATTCTTTTAAACAACATGTTATATAAATCTATTATCTGCAGACTATCAATTCCTGTTAAATGTAGTTTCTGTTGATTCTCACTCAAGTTAAAAATTTCTTATTCCCTTGTATGCTTTGTAATAGTTCACAGTTTACCGCTCATTGTCTTTGAACAATAATTACAGTGTTCTCTGAAGTCTAGGAGAGTTGTCGCTTCCTTCCAGATATCCTTCCCTTCCTTTCTGCTACTAAAAATGTGAGAATGTCTCAACTCACATTAAAGATGTAAGGTCCCTGACTCCCTCAGGCTGAGCATACTCAGATTACATACACAATACATACACAATAGCAGTTCAAGAGTGTGACCACAAACACAAACCCCCCAAGATGTCTTTTCTTATTTTTTCTATGTATTCATTTTTTTTCTTCTTTTTCACTTTATGTCCTTCTTGAATTCCCAGTACTTGTTCACTTTTAATTCAAGGAGTTACTTCTTGGTATCCCATATGAAGGCAGGAGAAAATAGCAAGATTCTGGGTAATGATCTGTGTCTTTTGTGGTCTGTCTCAACCAGACAAGCAAAGCAGAGCGACTGGTGTATACGTAAAGGCCATGAGGGCAAATGCAAGATTAGTGATCGGTTTTCTGCCTTCCTTCTCTGACCACAGGTTTATGTAAAAACTGGCCTGAGATTTCCTTATTATCTTTTTCAGATCATTAATGATTTCAAGCTTCTGCTATTTCAGGTTTAGTTTAATACAGCATTTCTGTTTTTTTCTGTTTTGTTTTGTTTTGTTTTTGGGAGGGGGGTTGTTTTTATTGACCCAAGAAACTTAGCTTGCCATTAACAGAGATTTGAATACCTCACAGACATTTTTAAGAGTTTTGTAATTTTACTGAGAAAGCTATTCTAGAGAACTTAAAGCATTTGTGAAAGCCAACTAGCTGAGTATAGAGAGGGTGCCAAAAATAAAAAAAATGTATACACATTTTAAGAAAGGAAAACTGTATAAAAAATGTAATACTCAATATACACTGATAACAGAAGATGAATACAAGTCACTTTTGACTTCTGAAATTACAAGAGGTGCTCAAAGTGGTTACCATCAGCATCCAGACAGTTCTGATTACGGTGAACCACTGCTTGGGCAACGTGGACCAAAGTGTCCACGTGTATATATTTTTGTGGCATCCTTGGTATAAATGGTTAAATTTTGATTATTCAGAATAAAAAGCATTAATGTGCCATCAATTGCTTTCTTAAAATACAAGTGATAGGGTTATTTGAAGTTAGGTAAGTTAATGCTTGATAATGATCTAATAATCAATATCCAAATGGGTAATACATACCATTTCAAAATTGATTTATTTTATCAAAAGTGTTTGCCAGTAATTGATATTTGTCTGTGAGATTATTTGAATTTATAAAGTTAATATCAGTGCCAAAGGAGAAGTAACTTGGTTTAATGTACAATGAAGATTTAAAATCACTCAGGCTGTTGATTATGTAGAATAAGTCTTAATTGCTCACATATATTTGAATACACTGAGCCAACGTTATAGTCAAATATATGACAAGCAGTGCTTCACAGCACAGATTTCTACACTGCAGGATAAAACCTGAATTATAAAATAATCTCATAATCCATATTCTATTAGAAGATATTCCTATAAGAAACATTTATTTTGAGCCTAAGGTTTCTTCTTGTACTTCTCTAATTCCTCTATAAGCCAAATCCTTATAATTGTAACAGCTGTTAGTACTCTAATATTGAGTTTTATCTACTATCAACATGAACTGCACAAATGTTATTTTTGGCATCCCATGAGGCACTATGTTTGGTTAAAAAAAAAAATCTAAAAATCCGTCTCTATATAGGCAAAAGGGATTGAAAAGGTAACTTTTTTTTTGTTTCTTTCAGGAGAAAAAAGATTTCACTGGATTTTAAATCTCTTATTCAAATGAATTAAACCTTATAACCACACTTACAAATGCTGGAGGAAGTCACAGAAAAGAAAATCCTTATTATATACTCATGCCAGAAAGTTAGCATTTCCCCAGCAGCAAATTTTTATTATGCTCCACAACTTGAGATATTGTTAGAAAATGTTAAAAGGATTTGCTCTGGTAAATCCGTATGGTTAGAATTATGGTATGTGGAAATAGCATATCCTAGAAACAATGTTAGAAAAATAAACCCTTTCAGATTTACAATGCCATATTAACAAGACATAAAACCAGGAGGCAAGTCACACTGAAATTTAAGTTGCTTAAACATGCATCTCCAGATATAAAAGGAAGGTGAATTTATAAACCTCTATTACAAAATAAATAGAGAAATACAAATGTGCTCTTATAAAATAAATGGATTTTCCTCTCCAAAACCAAAAATGAATCTACACAAATTATTAATTTATTTAATTTAATAAATATACTATACAATGTATGTCCTATATGATAATATTTAAATCAATTATTGTGTGCATAGGTGAAATGCTAGAAAATAATGTAAATAGTTATTTGGTTGTCACAATATATATGGTCAGTTTATCAAACTTAATATGAGTTTTTTTCCTTTATTTCAGAGGGTCATCTTAAAGAATATCATATAATCATGGGAATTTCAAAATGTGACCAATTGGATCCTGAAAAATACCACAAAATCCAATAAAATGCAGTATTTATATTTAGATACTTTGAAAACAAATTTATCTGGTGAATTATTTAAAACCAAATTCTAACTGAGACTTTCATGATAATGTCACAACAAATTTTATTTATTCTACTAGTGGAATATACTTGTAATTTGTAGAGGGGATTGGTTAGAATACTGATACTTATTTCACATCTAAAGAAATACTAAAGAGGCTTCTTTGAGAATTTAGGCCTTACTTATATTCAGGTTATAGAGGTAAGAAATTGTAATAAATTCCACATGCCCTTAACTCATTATCCTTAAGTTTACTAGACAACTTAAATTATAAAGAAATATCACTTTGTGCAGATGTAATACAGATATATATATATATATATATATATATATATATATATATACTTTATATATGAATGGGAGTAGCCAACAGCAGTATAAAATATATATTTTTATTAGCTCATCCCTGATTTAATTCCCTTACTAAAATAAAACACTATGCAGAAAAAGATTTGAAGAGAGCTGCTTAAGCTACTGTACACACCATAGAGCTAAATTATTTCATAAGTAAAAGAGACAACATAAACTATGACTACTGTGGTGGAGATCTAAGAAACAAATGAGTCATTTGATGTCCCATGTAACAGTGTGTTTCCAGGGGAGTCACAGGACTTGAAATGGAAGCTGCAAAGGAAACAATAAGTAAGTAGACTAACCAAATGTGGAGAACACTATAGTATAAGTACTACTCAGTCCTCACCGCAGCTTTTTTCAGTGGTTTGAATTTATTCCAGCAACAGTGGAAATCTGATAAGGAAGTCAAAGTTCTTTCTGTACCACCAGCAAACGATAGAATTATTTGTTTTATATATTTATTAAACTTATCGGGGTGACATTTGTTAGTAAAATTATACAGGTTTCAAGTGTACAATTCAATAATACATCATCTATATATTGCATTGTGTGTTTACCACCCAGAGTCAGGTCTTTCATCACCATATATTTGACCCTCTTTACCCTCTTCTACCTCCTCCCTCCCTACTTTTCCTCTGGTAACCACTAAATGGTTGTCTGTGTCTATGAGTTCTGTTTGTCTTGTTCATGTGTTGCTTTCAGTTTTATATCGCACATATGTATGAAGTTATATGGCTCTTGACTATTTTTCTGATTTATTTCGTTTAGGATGATAATCTGAAGATCCTTTATAAAAACCAGATTATGTGTTTATAAGCAGATTCATAATCTGCAGTTAGGTAAAATACTTAGACTTCTCCAAAACATATTGACTAATGTTATACTATTTACGTGTGGCTATCACAGAATTTCACACAGAACAGAGATATAATATTACAGGGAATATAGTTATTTTCTAATCAGGAATGCTAGAGATATCATATTTCATAAAAATACAGATAATTATTTAGCATTTGGCAGTGGAGTCTGTACAAAAGTATGCTTTCATGACTTCTAAATGCATATAGCTTTAATTGTTCATCTTCAGGGTTTACCTCTCCTCTGATGTCCATAATTCATTCTATCTATGTATCTATGTATCTATGTATGTATGTATCTATCTATCTATTTATGCATCTATATATACACTTATCTTTAGAAACCGACTCAAACTCATCTGTTGGTCTAAACAAATTTCAAACATTATTTAAACAACTAGTTGATTTTATTATTTCCTCCCACTAACTCTTGTCCAAGAGGTAAGCTCCTCAACAATATCACTTAAATCAACACCATTGTGCCAATAAATTTTTGTTGTGACTTTTGACCGCATCCTTTATCCTTCACTATCTTTCTGCTTTGTACTTCTAGTATAGTGGCATATCTTCTGGGACATATCTTCACAATGTATCCAAAGTGATTCACCTATGATAATAGACTATAGAAATAAAATCAGAAGTGATTACTATCATTCTCTATCACTTACCATGCTTTGTGTTTTTCACACATTATTAGTACTACTAGAGTTGTACTTCTAAGACCGCATATCAAAACACATTGCCACACCATCCTTTGATCACATCAAAACAGAATTCAAATTCTCCCTCCAATTTTAAACAAACAAATAAAGTGAAAATAAACAAAAAACAACAATAAGCTAGCCCAAAGCTTTTCATCTAAATCATTTCCTACCATATTACTGGTAGCTCACTCCATGTTAGGAAGATTTCTTGCTCTTCTTCATGATTAACAAATTAATTATCACAGCAGTAAATGTTTCTTGCTGATCTCTATGCTAGGAATGAGATTTTCCCTAACTTAGTCCCACTTCATGCAAGGTCTGCTCAAATGGCACTGCTTTTCAGGGCTATTTTTATAAAAATGGCCCCATCACCTATCATTCTTCATCTCTTATCTGGCTATATTATTACTTTCTGAAATCATAACGTGTTTGTTTATTGACTCTCACTGTTAACTAGAATGTGAACTCCATAAAAGCCAGGATTTCATCACTGGCACATAGAACATATTTTATTTTATTATTTTGTTAAATGAATGAATGTATGACTGTAGAGTTGAGGATATTCTTTTCAAGAGGGTTAAACACCAATTTTACCCAAAAGCTTGAAGCTAACTATTTAAGGAACTATGACATAGAGGCACATCAATAACTGAGGGGAAAACAAAACAAAACAAAACAAACAAAAAAACAGCTTACATCAAAGTAAGTAATAATTGTAATCATTAAAATTAATACAAAAGGTCACTTGTAATTCAGTGTCACTAGCTTCATATTTTGCTTTAAGCGCTCATTTTTAGGACACTTATGCTGCCTAACATTTACAATTAGGTGTTTTTGCTTGCTTATTTTTTTGTTTTACAGAGATCTGTTCTAATGTCATCTAAAAGGGGGATAGTGAATCACAATCTACGATCTTAACAGTTAACCAAAACTCCTTTTCTGGTAGCAGCAAATTCTGATGGAGGTCCTGTGTACATACAGAAAGAACTATTTGCTCTATAATGGGATAATGAAATGCACAATATCTTGTGTTTTGTATAATTATTATACATGATAAAAGGAAGTTTTATTAAATGTATTATGAAATGTATAGACCTGGAGTTTAGACTTCCAGAAAGCTGAAAAAATAAGAAAAATATAAAACATATAATTAGAACTATCCAAAGAATAAACATGTAGAAGAGGAAACTTATAATGGAACTAGTATATTTCCAGTAATTAAGATAATTTTCTCATAGTTTCATTCCTAGTAAGCCTTTTTGAATGATGCTTATGATGCATTGTTTGTTGAAAGCAGGCAAACAGAACATTGTATGTAGTTCGATTTTAACCTTGTTACATTACAAATGGCACTGTCCTTGTCAACCTTACCATTTACTCTATTAAAATTGATTTATTACATTAGTTTGCAATTGTGTTTCAGAAATGTGTGCTGACAACTCTTCATTCAATTCATCAGTTCCTTCTTCCAAAAGATCAATTACCTTATTATATTTCCTAGACCATTACTTAGGACTGAAGCAAGTTTCACAAGATAATTACTTAGGTTGTCCCTTGTAGTATTTTTTAAATCTGAGTTTTTTTAACCTTTCTTATGCCAAGATAGAATTTACAAGATATCTAGAGATTTATTGATAACTTAATTTAAACATCCTCGCAAAGCCTTTCATGTCTCATCCACTATCTCATTATACATATTTTCAACATGCATTACTATTTTAACTGAAACATAGTAAATTAAACATGTTTCAACATATCTAATTTATAAGCATAAAAGTTGTATTACAGGAAGGTCAAATAGCTCTTATAGGTATTGTCTGGAAGCAAAGTACAATTAAGTCCATCGTATTCAATATGTTGTAATAACATCAAATATGATGAGAAGCTATTCTAATGGCAGGGATGTTCTCTCCCTTCTCTCTTGCAAGATTTCTGTTTATACTGTTTTTAGTATACCAATCTGGTGCTATCTTAAAATTCTAGCCTGTTGACCATACTATATTCTTGCATTCAAATTTTATTTAATGACTTCTGACTAAAGGGTTCTGAAATTTAGATGAGAATCTGCCTTATGCAAAGAATATTACAAATATGTGAATAATTTGTGTCCTAAAATATATTTAAAAAAATATGCAAACGTGTCTTTTCTTATAAGGCTAATTAAAGTGTTAGAGTGCTTTTTTTAAGAACTATGCTGACAATAACTAGATGTTTGATATTTCTTTTAACACTATTCTCACAGATCTAACCAGTGAAATTGAACAGTGAATCAAATAAGTATGAATACTGAAAAAGAGGAAAAAATACACTATTATGATTGTCTGCAAATGCCCAGGGTCAAAAATTAAAATATTTTTTTAAATATTAAAAAATGTCATACAAAGGTACATGACATAACTGGGATGACACAAAATGACATAAAAACTGGGATATCTACAACAAAAATACACAAGTAGAAAACATATTTTGAATATAATAAACAAACCATAAATTATATTAGAGTAAAACAAAGCAAGAGACATCCAGAAACTATGATAGAGGGAAAACTTACTAAAGGACAAAAATAAAAGCTTTACATAAATCGAGATATTTTGCTTTTAAAAGAAAATCAACAGTCACCAGAAATCCACTACTATTGTTAGAGCATAGTGTACTGCAATCTTTTTGGATGTTAGCTTTAATTATTATAAAATATCCATTACCCTTGATACAGCAATTCTCCTTCTAAGGATTTGCCCCCAGAGATACAATTGAAATATGAAAAAAAAAAAAAAGTATATGAAAATAACTTCTCCAAATATTTTTATTATAATAGTAAAAACTTGAAGACATCTTAAATATACAATAACAGGATATTAGTTATGTAAATTATATTATATATAAACAATTCCCTCAGTTAATAAATACTAGAACATTAGATAATCTTTAAAATTGTTTATGCATATATAAGTATAAATATAAATATACCCATATATACAGAAACACATTCAAATTACCCTAGTTATAAAAACCTGTATATGTAAAATTATATTATGTAAATATACATAATATTCATTTAGTGAAACCTGGAGTAATACTCCCAAAAATGTCAAACAATTATATCTGTAAGGTTGACGTTCACACAATGATTATTCCATGTCTTATACTTTATGGTTTAAATTATGAATGCTCTGCATCTCTCATTTTCATAAATATATTTTATTAATTAGTGGGTGAAATTAAAGTAGAGTTAAGAATGTATTTTTATTTGTATGTTTG
Source organism: Aselliscus stoliczkanus (assembly GCA_033961575.1). Taxonomy (NCBI): domain Eukaryota; kingdom Metazoa; phylum Chordata; class Mammalia; order Chiroptera; family Hipposideridae; genus Aselliscus; species Aselliscus stoliczkanus. The sequence goes on along the minus strand of CM066727.1, from coordinate 32,816,083 downwards.
ACTATTACTTATCAGTACAGAATTGTCAGAACAATAAAATACCATATGGTTTTAACACTAATATCTAAAATAGATGGTTCATTAATTTTAAAGTTATTTCCTCCTGAAATAATATTTGTATTAGAAGATATTTAATTATTTGTTACTATTTTATAGAATATTTATAGAATTTATGCTTCTTCAAAGGATACACAAAAATTATACAGATATATGGGAAATTGCCTCCAAATATATGGAAAAAACAAAAAACCAAAATGCTACTGTGCAAATGCCTGAAAAAGTTGGTGGTTAACTGTATTTTCTTTACCTTTCACAAAAGTCTTTAATTAAAAATGGAATCTGTTAAACATATGTGTGTCAATTGAAAACAGAAACACCAGTTTAGCTTGAAACTGTGTAATAAGATGATACAGAAATTGTTTTCTATTATCTGTAGATGTTCTTTCCTTTAGTTATAAACTAAGTTTGTATTTTTTTTTTAATGAGACTAATCACATGACAACAGAAACATTTCAATTATTCCTTTGCTTTCTAGGTGTTGTTTTGTTTTGTTTTAACTTAATCTGTGCCCTATAAAAACAAATTTATCTTTCTCTTTAAGATAATTTTAGTCTCATAATTGATCAAATATCCATGCATTGAAACATTTAGTGAATATATATTTTTATATCATCCATGTGACCAGAAATAAACTAGACACGGTAGCCTTTAGAAAACATAGAAAAACTAAAAATTCTTAACTCTAGGAGAAATCTATAATCCAATAATTATAATAAATACATTAACACTATAAGTACAAAATATTGATGTAGTACCAAGCTCATGATAGGGAGTTACAGCAATATCTTTCCATGGCAAGAAATATTACCCTTCTTATAGAAAATATCCACTCTATCAATGCAAAAATTGAAAAGTCCGATATTTTCCCCAAATCATAGAAAATAAAAGGTGTAATAAGGTGAAACTGTTATACTGATATGGGTAGAATCTTTATGATTTAAGTGCGTTGGAGGTAACTAATTTTGAGCTGCAAATAGAAAACTTAGTGAAAAAGTTTTGTCTCTCTCAAGTTGTAGCTCTCTAAACCTGTGACAAAGATTTGAAAACCGCCCTCTGGTGACGTCTGAGGACTTCCTCTGCACCATCTGTTCTTTTGAAATGTCAGCACTATAAGTATCCAATACTGAGAACAAGCTGCAAGGAGCTCACGGAAATAGGACTACTAACTTATCAGATTCGGCCCACTACTTGCCGAATGGCAGCAGAAAAAATCTGATCTCCTTTACTGGATGAATATGGTCTTCATCAGAAAAAGCTAGAAATGTAGAAACTACTGGGAATTTATTGACACAATATTAAAAGATTTTGGATAAAGATGAAATTGTATATGGTTAAGTTAAAATTTTATCATTGCCTTTTTTGGCTGAGATACTATAAGAAACTCATTATATTTGAATATATTTAGAGCTCATTACACTTTGAAATGTTTGTTATGGGCCAGATATAGGAATGTAATTTGCCTGTATTTGAATCAAATAGTATTCACAAATGGTTTAATCAACAAAATGATATAATCGTGTTCTGTGATATAATCATGTTACTTATCAAGTTGATAAGAAAAAAATCCATAGAATATCAATCAACTCTTATCTCAACCTTACTTATACCTGCAATCAAAATATAAATATATATATATATATACATTTGTGTTAACCACCTTGTGGAATTTTAATAGTATCTGTTTATCTCTATCTTCCAAGGCTTTTCTCTTTGCAAACAACCTTGAAAGGATAGTCTGAAAATAAGTGCAGTCAGCTGCACTGCTCACAAGACATAGAAATGTGAAAAATTTTCCCTAATAATAAATATTTGGGAAAATACAAATTTGACTGTCTCTCCTAATTTTTTTAAAATATGCATGTTTAAGCAAATATTATAATGTCTTGTGGTATTTGAAAAATGTATATAACTACTTTAGTAGAGAGAAAGAGGGTTACTAAATAAATCTATGTGATTATAAACTGTCTACATTTAAGTGACAAAATGTTAATTCTAAGTAGATTGTAGAACTTAACTAAGCATATTGTAATACTTGAAGCAAATATTAAAACACTAACACAAATAAATATAGAAAAAAAAACCAACATGTAAATAAAATAGTTTTCTAAAAAATACTTAAATGGCCCAAAAGAAGATAAAAAAAATGAAAACAGTAGAACAACAGATAGAAGAAAAACAGGAAATAGATTATAAACTGGTAGACATAAATCTATGCAAATTGTAACTACATTATTTGTTAATGGGCTAAATATTACAAATAAGCCAGAGAATGTAGAATCAAAGAGTGAAATGGTGTTTGCCGGAAGATAGATAGAGAGAGTAGAGACTTAAACTAATCAATGAGTATAAACTTTCAGTAAGCAAGATGATAATCTCACAGGGAAGGTGAGAGAGACAATTGTATTTCCTGCATTCCTCTTCATAACCAACCTAGAATATTGGGCAGGGTGGGATAATGGTTACTTCCTCTGACCCACTGAGGGCTATGGACTCTCCTAACACACTCCTGATCTTTGTGGGAATCAGTTCCATGTCTGTCTTCCTTGTTTGACTGAGTTCCTTCAGGGCAAGGACAACGTCTTATATCCTTTTTTCTCTCTTTTTAATACTATAAAGCAAGATTTTATTGTATTATGAAATGTCTGGACTTAAGAAGCAGAAGGAGAATATGTAAATAATGCAGATTAACCTTAAAAGTGGGTTGTGCATGTGTCCATTTCATTGTGCATGGCACAGTTTTTGAAAAATAAACTGGAAATATCATTCCTGTGTTGAAAATAATTATTCCATGAAGCAAAGAAATCATTCATGTATTCAATAATTGGTAAGAAAGAGTAAAATTCCAACATACATTTTCGTTGTTTCACTGTCCTATTTGTTATATTATAAAAAAGGAAATAGCCAATAAAAGAATAGGCAAAAGATATGAGCAGACATTTCACCAAAAATATACATAGAGCAAATAAATATCTGAAATAAATTATCATCATGAATCTTTAGGGAAATCAAATAAAAACAACAGTGAGAGAGCATTAAAAGCTTATTAAAAGCGCTAAATTTAAAGTGACTAGTTAAGGGCCGGCCGAGTGGCGCGGTGGTTAAGTGCTGGCTTGGGAAGCCAGCGACCCTGGTTCAGTCCCACATATGAGGGCCAGTGACACTGCCCTCAAATAAATAAATAAATAAATAAATAAATAAATAAATAAATAAATAAATAAATAAAAGTGACTAGTTAAACCAACTACTTGCTAGGATGTAGAGGAAACTGGACACTCATATACTGCTGGTAGGAATGGGAGCTGTTGTACTATACTATACCAATATTCAACTATAATGCATTGTAACTTATAACTTTGTTAAAGGGTAAATCTCGGCTTGTGTTCTTACACCAATTAAATAAACTTTTAAAAAATTGATGCAAAGGCAAGATACAAATTAAATGCCATTTAAAGAGATACATACTAAGACACAGAAGGCTAAAAGAGAAATAAGTAGAAAAAGATATCTGTGCATACAGTAAATTGAAAAAAGATGGACTGGTTGCAGTGATATTGGATAAGATAGATTTTAACAGAGAATACTACCAAAATGATAAATGGGTCATCTCCTCAATGAATATGATGACTAACTGTGTGTTTATGCAATAAGAAACGAATCAACATACATGAACCAAAAAATGATTTAATTGACAAGTAAAACTCTAAAATTATATTAACAAAATTTCATACTTCTACCTCAGTGATTGAGGTAGCAACACTAGATTCAAAATCTTACAATGTATACATTATCTGTTATCAACTGCCTTGACCTCATTTATATTTAGAGGACACTATTCCAAACATTAAGTGAATACATTTCTTTTCAAGCAAACATGGTATGTTCATCAAGTTAGGCCATGTGATGGGCTCTAAAATAAATATTAACAAATTTAAAAGAATTTGAATTTTGCAGAGTATGTTATCTAGTAACAGCAGACTTAAGTATGTATGTAATCATTAATAATTATACAGGAAAAGCTTAAATATGTGAAATTGAAGATTGTATTTAAAATAATACACACATCAAGGAGGACATCACAAAGAAAATTAGAAAACTTTTAAAAGTGAATGACAATAAAAAATACAACATACCATGATAGCTTGCAAGATGTAGCTACACAGTGATTACAATAAAACATGGACCTGTAAGTTTTATATGACAAAAGAAGTAAAGACTAGTAACACCAAAGATCTAAATTCTACATGCTTGATAATGTTAGAAATTTTCTAACAAAGAAAGCAACAAAGTAAACAGAAGAAAGTAAATAAGAAAGATGAGGAATAAAATATAATGGAAAAAGACAAACAATAGATGAATCTAACAAAACCAAAAAAAACTGTTCTTTAAATAGTTCAACAAAAAGAATAAACCTCTGGTTAAATGAAGAGCAAAAATTATTCACAGCAGCCAAAACACGTAAACAACCAAAGTGTCCTTCAATAGAAGATTGGATAAGGCAGATGTGGTGCATACATACAGTATTACTCTGCCATAAGAAAAGATGAACTCCTGCCATTTGTGACATGGATGAATCTTGAGATTGTCATACCACGCAAAAAAGTCTGACAGAAAACGTCAAAAACTATATGACTTCACTCATATGTGGGATATAAAATTGAAAGCAACAAATGAACAAGATACACAAACAGAAACAAAAACTCACAGATACAGACAATAGTCCAGTGGTTATCAGAGGGTAAGAGAGGGGATGGTATAGAAGAGAAAAGAGGGTCAAATATATGGTGATGGAAGGAGAACTGACTCTGGGTGGTGAACACACAATGCAATGGATAGATGATGTCAATAAATTTAACAAATAAACAAATAAATGAATGAATAAACCAAAAAAACAAGATAAAACACAAATCAATATCAAGTATGAAAAATCATTATCACTATAGATCCTACAAACATTAAAGGTATAATGAGAAAAAAATATATATATATATATGCCCATAAACTTGAAAATATACATGAAATGGAAAAAATGCTTTGTAAGTGCCAAAATTGAAAGAAGCAGATAACTCTAATAGCCATATTTTTTTAAAAGTCCATGTTATGAGAAACATTCTCAGAAAACAAAGCAAAACAAAACAGTAGTTTCAGAAGTCTTCACCAATGACTACTATCAAACATTCAAGGAGTAAATAATATTAATATTATACAAAATCTTTCAGAAAATTAAAAAGAGGGTACATTTTTCAGACTGTTTTGTGACACCAAAAAAATAAATTCTAATATCAAAAATTCACAGGGACATTACAAAAAGAAATAATTAAAGAAATGATTGATATCTTTATGACTAAGATGCAAAAATTATTAACAATACACAAATTTCATATAGATACATAAAAATAATCATATATCTTGGCCAACAACATATATATTATAGTAGGAAGTATTTTTGGCTATCTGGATCATCTAATACTGCCAATACATTAACTTTATTTTTTTGGTAGTCCAAATCCTGATGGGTGGTGTCAGTCAACAAGTCCTTTGAAGTTCTATAGTCAACAGGATGTCAGTCCGGTAGGAACAGTGACTGTCAGGAGAGAATGAAAAGTGTCCTGAAGGGCTGGCCAAGTGGTGCGGTGGTTAAGCGCTGGCTTGGGTAGCCAGTGGTCCCAGTTCGGGTCCCACATATGAGGGCAACTGACACTGCCCTCAAAAAAAAAAAAAATGTGGCCTGAAGATCAGTAGGAATAGAAAATCAAGATGGAGGGGTAAGGGTACCTAGGGGATTGTCATGGCAACATGGTTTTGGCTACTACATGTTGGAGCAGTGGCCAAATTAAGCAACTTTGTAGTTGTCAAAAAAAAAAGAGAGTGTGTAACAAAGAGATGATGTAGAACTGAAGACTCAATATTTTGGCTTTGGAAATTTATTTTTTATTCCATATGGCACAAGGGCTCTCTCTGGCATTGAACTGATGGAAGAAACAAAAGTTCTCTATGCATTACATCATTACAACCTGCAAATATTTCCAAAGTACAAGGACAAGCTGGAACCACACTACCACAGAAAGTTTTTACTAAAATGGCGATAGCTGTTAATACTTGTTAAGATAGCTCCTGTGGACTGTGTCCTTGTACAGGATCTTAGATCCTCAATAAAGAAACCATAGTGTTTCTTTGAAGGTTGCCCTGCTGGATCTGGGAAGGCTGTGGTATCTTCTGAATATGAACCACAAGGAGGAGAGGCTCCTCTGTGCTCAAACAGATGAGTGACTAACTAATAGGAATGGAATCTGTGCACTCAAAATTGAGGTGCTATGAATGAAGGGAATTTATTGCCATGCCCCACAGATATTACTGCCATCAGATGAAAAATAAACATTCTTCTTGAACCATATAGCCTTCCATTTCTTGCAGGAAACTCAGCTCCATTATAATCCTATGGGACCAATGTCTTATATGAGTTCCATTGTTGACCTAAACATCCTTATGTGGCTCAGGACTATAATTAGCTGTTTCTTCATAAGTCTAAGTAAATTTTCATTTTCAATTTTTCTCACCTGCCTGTTCAGTAGACAAGTATCAAATTCTAATTCTTGTCTAAAACAGTAATGAAGCAAAATTAATGATGAAGATCACTGACATCAATATCATATTTTACTGAACACTTAAATTTCAGCAAACTCCTACTTAAAAAAAGAAAATAACGTGTAAATGAACAATATATATTCATTCACATGATCACTGTTTTTCTGACAATAAGCCTCTCATTTATTTTCCTGCATGCTACAATATTTTGGAAAACATTGGTTTCTTTTGAATATCAGTATTGTAGGTAATTTTATTTATATTGGCATTATTACAACTCACACTTTAAGATATGCTCTTTAGACCCTTAGGCAGGAAGAAATAAACCAAGGATAATGGTCCTTGAGGATCAAGATATTTATTACCTCTCCTATACAAAAACACAGTGCAAGATGACAAATGAGCCCCGTGCAAAAAAAACATATTTGAAATAAAGTTTTGAAATTGAATTAACTCATGGTTCCAAATAAACCATTTCACTTGAAATATGATTACAATTACCCTAGCACTCAGTTTCTAAAATGTCAGTAAACAGTCAAGTGAGAGAGTAAGTAGCATGATACAGAAAGTATTTAATTATTTTCATTTAATGACATTTCTATAATGGGACCCTGTGGAATCTATCCACTGTTATCTTTGCCAATGGCTATTTTGGTTCAGAATGAATACATTGAGAGAATGAAAGCATTTGTTAATTTAAGTTGCCAGCAGTTGTAGTGAGCCCAACAGCTAAAATGATTGAGATACCCATGGACATATGTGATCTGAGGACAAGTTGGCTGTGACATCATTTACACTGTTTTAGCTATCTGGTTGGCTAAATGCCTCTTTGGCAGTCCCTGATCCATTTGCTTCTCTCATAAAAGAAAGTATTTAGTTTGACATGATTGCCTCAGCTCAAAGAGGATCTATCTAGTTAGAATCTCCACACAAATGTTTCCGTCATGACCTCAGGGAATCTTGACTATCACTTCTAGGACATTCCTCAAGTCATATTTAAAATGGAATTATCAGAGAAGGCAATTCAAAAAATACACTATTCTTTCTCGCTTAATTTACTTTTCCTTGTGTACTCAAGGAAATCTCAAACCTAATAATAATAATAACAATAATAACAATGCCTCAATTAGTGTTGTTAATTTTTTTATCCTCAAAGCATCCATTTGTGCTTTTCCACTTTAGCATAATTATAGATATATACATTAGCCTTCAAAGCAAATGTGAGGAAATGTGTCCCTGTCCAGATTAAATGTTAAATTTGGCAAACCTATTGCTGCCTTCAAAGTTCGTTTTCTTAAGCTATACTCCCAGAGTGCCAGGATAAATCTGCCTGGTGCTCCAAGGGCACTGCATACCTGGAATTTCCTATTTGTACCTGCCCTCTTTCTCACCCCCAAGGCATCTTTATCTTTAGTGATTCTGATGCTATTATCAGAATCATATAAGCTGTTTTCTTCAAAGCTCTTTGGTACAAACTCTGACACAAGGCAGGAATAATTATATTCTCAGGAATAATGGGCATAAGGTCTCTGCCTATTTTTAATTACTGGAAATGTTTCCTCATTTGCAAGACAACTGTTTCTTCTTTTATCTCCACATGCCATTCCCAATTCCTCCTTTACTCTATGTGAATAAGCAGACTCAACCTTCTCTTTCTCACAAAATTCCTCAAATATTTTAATGAAGCCAAACTGACAATATGGTATTTTTGTTTTTAATTTTTGTTTGCAAAATCACAAAGGCACCTACGCATATATCATCTTTCATAGTTCCTGCTCCGTGGTTTCAAAATACTAAATTGGAAACAAGCTACACTTTGACTTTCAATACAGGAGCTTATTTATCCAGAGATATGGAAATGTTTCCTCATTTCAAAACCTACAAGGCCTATTTAAAAAATTGCAATCACACAATATCAAGGCCCTGAATTTATGTGGTTTCATAGTATATTATAAAAGCGCATACAGAAAAACAAATTAATTTCATTTCTTTATTATAACATATTCAGAGTTTAAAAATGTAAAATATTTCTATTTTAACTGATTGTATTTGCATCAATCACCCATCAAAGGAAATTACACTTGGGTATTTATTCATCCATAAAATATAAATTGTCTTCAATGTGATGAAATAACTGAAGCAAATTTTATACATATTTTACCAGACATTGTCATTGATCACAAATGATGACTGAATTTGATTAAGTGTAGATGGTTACATCATCAATATAATTTTGTGTAAAAAATTTATTCACAAAAAAAATTTAGAATCACTTGCTCCAAACCATAACATTTGAAAAGAAATAACAATCACCCTGAAGGTGGTCTAGAAGACAAAAGATATAATAAAAGATAATATCTGCAATATTTGATAAAAACTTATAGTGACTTCATTCTTCATTTTTGAATGTGAATATTTTGTGATGCTACTAGAAAACATAATTTTTGGGGTTAAGAATAATAGACAAAAGTCCAGAAGTTTCTGATTGATGACAACACAAAAGTGTATCTTTACTGACATTATATTGGTATGAGAATATAAATTATCAAGCTCAAAAGAAGAGACTGCCATTTCATCAACCTACTTAATCTATGTAAATGTGATACAGATTCAAGTTTCTAAATGATCAAATTTCTCATGTTTCTAGTCATATCTGTCAATTTGGAGAGTATGCTGTGTTGCTGTGTTGTATTAACAATTTTTTTGAATGAGCGAATTTAGAAGAAAGGCAATTGCCCAAATAAGGTGTAATTGTGTGTGTGTGTGTGTGTGTGTGTGTGTGTGTGTGTGTCTGTGTGTGTGTGTATAGATACAGATATATAGATGTAGATATAGATATAAATATGTTCTTTCTATTTTCCTAAAGATAAGCAGAATCTTAGTCTAAATAATAAATACCTAAATACATAGTCCTAGTTATATAAAATATCCCAGTTTCTCTCCAGATTGCTTTACAGCCTTCCTTTGTAGAATAATCACACTTGGATATTTTATTTTTTAAATAAAATTTGCATATACATGTTCAGACAATTTTCTAACATGTTTCATATCCTAATTGTAATAATCTTCCACTGTCAATAAATATTAATTAACCAACACATTAAAATGTATCTGAAAATATAATATGCTTCTCTGGAGGGTAATTATTATTAAATTGATGACCTTCAAATATTGGTGGTGTCTTAATTTCTATGATATATTAGAAGAAACTAAATTAAAAGTATCCATAAATTCATGGTCCATTTTGTGGAAGAGACTTTAGTTACATTTTGCCTCTTGAAATAATTTTTAAAAGCTTTATTCCCTTGTTTTTTATTTTTATTTTTCCATTCTATGGATATCAAGAGAACAGTTATAATTGCTATTAAAAAGAGAATATATTTTCAAAATTTGATCACATGCATACCTTAGTGGAAATATACTATACTGATATATATGCATATGTTATAGAAAAATAAAATGTCCAATTATGCCCCATATAGAAAAATAGTGTCCGATCAGATATATTAATCTAAATTGCTCAATATGAGAAGACTACTCTTAATATGAAATGAAAGTCAGAAGCTACACATTAAGACAAATGTTGAAATTATTGACCAATAGGCTACATAAAGAACATTTTATGTTGCAAGCCAGGTTAAAAGTGCTAAACTTTTGAATTTTCACCATATGAGAAATAATATCTGACCTGTTTTAAGAACAGAAAACTGTGGTTCAGAGATGTTAAGTAACTTTCCAAATGACTCTCAAGTAGTAAATGATAGAGTCAGGATTTGAACCTGAGACTTTGCTGCTGAGGTATCCTCAAAACATTCTCCAAGAAGGAGAATGTAGTGATGTCTTTCTGAGAGACCAGTGACTTTTCCAGGTATTACTAAGGACCTCAGAAAATATAAATAAGTAGTAGGATAGGGTAGGACTGTCTCTGATGAAAATATAAAACAAATTAAAGACAAGCATTCTTTGTGATACAATAGGAGCATCCCTGGCATATTACAAGTTTAACAGCATCGATAGTTTTCCAATACCTGTTTATATGATATTTTCCCAATTAATCAGAGTAGTGATGCGGTGAGTTGGCAAGTGTGACATACTGCAAAAACACACATAAATTATTTTTCAGAAAATACTTATTCTGAATATTCTTATTCTTAAATGCCACCTTAAACAAAGGAAACATACTTAAACAAAGGAAACATACTTAATGTTACTTTTCAGCATTACCAACATTAATGTTTAGTGTATACTTAGTCATAGATAAATTTAATCTACTCAGGATGGCTTAACATTTTGAAGGTATATGAATATATTAAATATTTTGATCTACCACTGATGATATTTGCTGCTGCTACTGATACTGATTATTTGTTTCTGTGGAAAACAGATATGCCAGAATATAATTCACTGCTTTCAAAAAAGATTAATTTGGAAAGCAGTAGATTTAAAATTTCTTCAATATCATTTAAGCTTTCAATTGTCACCAAAGGCAAATTTCACGAATGCAAACTAGAGTTGCTAGTACTGTATTGATTATTTGCGTAAAAGTGGATTTGAGAGGGGGCACCAAGTGGCTCAGTTGGTTAAGAGTTGGCTTAGAGTGCGGGCTCCGAGCAACAGGGCCGCAGGATCTATTCTCACGTGGGCCAGTGAACGCTGTGTCCTAGCTGCACTGTCTCTGAGCTGCCAACAGGTGGCAGGATGGCTCAGCTGGTGTAACGATGGCCTGTTCAATGGTGGGCTATGCCCACCTGCAAGTAAAGATTGAACTGGACACCTTGAACTGAGCTGCTGCCTGGATAGCTCAGAGGATAGATCGTGCACTCTTAACAACAGGGCTGCTTGGTTCAACTCCTACATGGGATGATGTCTATCTATGCCCACACGCAGGTAAGATCAGACGCAGCACCTTGAGCTTAGAGGCCATGAGCTGCCGATGGGAAACCAGATGGTGAATGGTGCCCTCCACCACGAAGACTGAAGAACAACAATTTGGCTGGTCCCCTCTCCCAATTCCCCAACACTGTTCCCCTCCTCCAATTCCCCCAAAAATCTTAAACAACAACAACAACAAAAGAATTTGACTGGAATGTGGGTTTCCTAAAATATGTGTTAAAGAATAGTAAGTTAAAATTATGGAAATTATATCACTTTCATGTATTAGAAAATATTGTAGGAAATATTTTTTAAATTAGGAAATTTTAAGAAAATACTCAAATTATGAAAACGATTTTGTGAAATTGTTATGGAAAATATGAAATTATTATGGAAAAATGTGGAAATTATATTACTTTCTTTAAACATATACTTTATGGAAAATATAGCATTTTACCAGTAAGTTAAATTAGTTTTCGTGCTTACTCTTTGTAAAAATTCAAAAATTACTTATTCTTATTGATAAAGATTATTTATTATAAATCTATTTTACTTTTTGCTGAATCTGTCTAAAATTATCACCTTGTGAGAGGTGGTTAAGATTAATTATTTTTAAAATGTGGAGATTAAGGTATATTATACAGAGATGTACATAAAATACTGAGATAACATTCATGTTCTAATATGAAAAATTACATTGTGGGGAGGATAACCAGGCTAATCAGGTTGTTATCATGAGAGGATTTTTTTTATTTTTTACCACCATTCCCATTACTATGCTGATAAGGAACTTAAAGGAAACAGATAAGAATATCTTCCAGGGTGTGCAGGGGTAGGCATCATCTACATTTTTCACACATTATACCTGTTTTAGGAACAGTGATATTGAGTCTGTTTTTGATCTGGTGATATTTGAGGTATGAGAAGGAATAAAGTAAAAATGAGAGGGAGAGGGAGATAAATGTTAAGAGCGACCTTGATAAAATGTCAGTACTAGCACAAGTCAACATATAATACAGTTAAAGTGTGTGTATGTGTGTGTGTATATGTGTATGTGTGTATATTCATTTCTTTCAGTGTAAAAAAAATGTGCCATTTATAATTTTAATTCAAGTACACAAAAAGAGGCAGGAGAAATGATAACATATTTTAATAACAAGTTTAGGGATAATATTGTTAAAATTTTACTACCTAAAGTAATATACAGATTCAATGCAATCCTTATTACAATTTCAGCGATATTCTTCTCTGATTTAGAACTAATTCTAAAATTTATATGGAACTACAAAAGACCCAGAAAGCCAAAGGAATCTTGAGAAAAAAACAAAATGGAAGGTATCACGCCCCCTGATATCAAGCTACTGTACAAAGCTACTGCAATCCAAACAGTATGGCACTGGCATAGACAGATATATAGATCAGTGGAATAGAACAGAGAGCCCTGAAATATAACCTCGCTTATGGTAAAATAATTTATGACAGAGGAGGCAAGGATATACAACACGGTAAAAACTGTCTTTTCAATAAGCAGTATTGGCAAAACGGGACTGACAGATACACAAAAAAAATAAATTGGACTACTTTATTACACCATATAAAAAAATACACTCAAACTGAATGAAAGACTTGAATGTTAGACCTCAAACTATAAATCTACTGGAAGAAAACATAGGCAGTAAACTCTGTTACATCATTCTTAATAATATGTTTTTGGATATTTTCCATGGAGCAAGGGAAACAAAAGAACAAATAAACAAATGGGACAACATCAAATCAAAAAGTTTTGGAACAGTGAAGGAGACAATCAATAAAATGAAAAGATAGCCTATTTAATGGAAAAAGATATTTGCCAATGATACATACAATAAGAGTTTAATATCCAACAATAAGTAACTCACAATTTAACACCAAAAAAACAAGCAGTCCCATTAAAAAAAAGGGGCAGAGAACCTGAATAAACACTTCTCCAATGAGAACATACAGATGGCCAGTGACATAAGAAAAGATGCTCAACATCACTAATCATCAGGGAAATAATTAAAACCACAATAAGATATATATCAGCTCACACCTGTCAAATTGGCTATCATCAATACATCAATAAATAACAAGTGATGGTGAAAATGTGCAGAAAAGGGAACTCATACACTGATGGTGGGATTGTAAATTAGTATAGCCACCATGGAAAACAGTACAGAGATTCCTCAAATAATTAAAATCAGAGCTACCATATGATCCAGCAATTCCACTTCTGGGTACTTATCCAAATAAAAAAAAAAACAGTTTGAAAAAATATATGAACCCCTATACTTAATGCAGCATTACTCATAATAGCCAAGATGTGGAAGGAATCTAGATGTCCATCAATAGATGAATGAATGAAGATATATATATATATATATCTATGTTGTCACAAATCGCAAGATTCCATTCTTTTGTATTGCTGAATAATATTCCATTATATATATATATAATATTCCATTATAGATATATATATATATATATCTATAATGGAATATTATATAATATTCCATTATAGATATATATATAATATTCCATTATATATATATAGATATATATAATGGAATATTATATAATATTCCATTATAGATATCTATATATATATATATATATATAGATATCTATAATGGAATATTATTCAGCAATACAAAAGAATGGAATCTTGCGATTTGTGACAACATAGATATATCAAGGGAGTATTATGCTACATGAAATAAGTCAGACAGAGGAAGACAGATGCCATATGATTCCACTTGTAGGTGGAATCTAAAACAAACAAACAAACAAACAAATTAAACGAATAAACAAAACAGCAGAAACAGACCCATAGATGTAGAGAATAAGCTGACCATTGCCAAAGGGGAGGAGGTGGGGGCTGGGAATAAAGAGTAGATAGATATTTTACTGTGCTTACTTACTCAAACATTTTAAAACTTTTCAGGAGGAAAAAAAAAAAACATTTCCTCTATCATTATAGTGTAAAAAAAAATTCTTGGCATCTATGCTCCTTCCTTCATTGTTGAAGCCATAGATACGAGTATTATTAAACAAGTACATTTTTTATAACTATATAACTTTCACAATCACTTGAAAACACACACACACACATATCCTTCATTGCGAGGTACCACATCTGAATATCTCTGGGCACACTAACTTATCTTTGCAAACACTAGCCTTTCTATACAACACAATTATATTAATTTTTGTGCTTCTGATTAGCTATGATATTCTTTGAAGTAGGTTTGTGGATGCAATAAATTATATTGACAATCAACATTTAAATTAGAAACAGTAATTCAGATTGGTATTGTACTCTATTAAAACAATCCCAAATCAGTTACTTTTCTCCCAAGAAAGTGTCTGAAACTCACAAATGATGATATTTGCATCCCCCATCTTCACACATTAAGATAGCACTAAACTCACAGAAATAGAGAACAGATTGGAGGTTGCCAGAGGTCAGGGATGGGGGCTACAGCAAAGGGGTGAAGGTGGTCAGAAAGTATAAACTCCCAGTTATGAATAAATTAAAAAACAAAAAACAAATCAGTTTACATTTGACCAGTATTATTTTATAATGTCTTTAATCTTTTCAACACTGGATTGTGTCTTGAAACTATAGGTTATATTGTAAGTGAGTACTTTCTACCCAACTATAATATGGTTATCTATTTATTATATCCCAAAGGCAAAAGATTGCTCTGTTTGAAGGTAAATTTAAAACTTAAGATCAACAACTGTATCTTTAGACACCATAATATACTTGTATAATATTTGTGTATATAACACAAAGGCATCCTTTTAAAGATTTATTTATCAGTTATGTATCAGTTGAACTCTACCTAGACTTTATTATATATAAGGAGATTACATGTATATGCGCTATGTTTAAATTACACATTGGATCATATTAGATAGTTTACTAAAGATTATCTTTAAAAATTCTAAGTGGATTAGTATTACCTTAGTTAACAAAGAGAAAAAGAGGAGTTTTAGGGCAGTGAAAACAGTCTGTATAATGTTATCAGAACAGATACATGTCATTCAACATTCATCTAATCCAAGGGTCTGCAAACTTCTGAGATGTAAGAGCCGCCAGGGGTCAGCAAACTGGGGCTCCCGAGCCACGAGCGGCTCTTTGTGTATGTACATGTGGCTCTGAAGTAAAATTGAAAATGAAAATAAAACTATCATAGTTTCATTTATAAAAATTTTAAAGGATATTATTCACATAATGGTGATTATGTAAAAATATATTTATGACTCTCAAATAATTTTTAAATTGTTGTGAGGGACAGGATTGGCTCTTCCAGGGGTCAGCAAAATTTTGAGACCGAACCTACCCAAAGAGCTGCATGTGGCTCACGAGCCACAGTTTACTGAACCCTAGTAATCCATAGAATGTACAACACCAAGTGTGAGCCCAGCGTAAACTATGCATTTTGGGTGACAATGACATGTCAATGTAGGTTCATCGATGGTACCAAAGACAGCACTCTGGTTGGGGATTTTCATAATGGGGGAAGCTATTCATGTGTCTGGCAAGGAGTGTATGGGGGAATCTCTTCCCTTTCCTCTCAATTTTTCCATGAACCACAAAGTTGCTTTAAAAAACAGTCTTAAAAAGTAAATTAAAATGCTAAGTAAATCATGCCTGATCGAAACCCAATATACATTCATCATGCTTTGTGGATATTCAAAGTAAACATTGCAAGTAACAGTAAGTTAGAAATTGAATTAAAAAAAAAATAACCAGAGTTTATTTATTTTCAATAATAGTGGAATATTGCATAAATCATAAGCAGACCCATTTCATTTCAGATAGCCAAAAGAGTATAGAAAATGTTAAATATATTGCTACATGTTTCTTTTCCGTTTTCATACTTTCAATACAAAAAAAAATCCTAAAAAGCATAAACCCTATTCATTAGCCAGTTACAATATACTTTTTCAAAATTTAAACATAATTTTGCAATATGGAGTTCCTAAAAAATTCCATAGATATCTAAAACTTTTTAATAATCAAACCTGTTTTCCAGATTAATTTATTAATATCACATGTTTTCAAACCCTTTATTAAAGGCAGAAAACTAGTATAAAATTAGAACACATAAACAAACCCTTCATAATAGTCATATCTAAATAACCAAGAAGCATTGAAAAGTTAGTCAATATAATTAGCCATTATCAACACAGAAATTAAAACCAAACATTTTATCATCACGTATCAAATAATGGATTAAAAATATCAGACATGAAGTTTTGGTGAGATTGGCACAATCAAAACTCATATTGGAGACATGAATTGGTACATTTGCTTTTGCAGAATGTTTAGCTGCATGTACTAAAATGGGACATGAGCTAGTATTCTACTTCTAGGTATATGTATCCTCCAATAGGAACACATGTTTTCTCCCAAACATATACACTATAATATTATTAGCAGCACTATTTATAATAGCTCCAAATGGCCATCACTCCCAATGCGATGATAAATAATGTGTAGTACGTTTATACAATGAGATACTGCACAGCAATGACAATGAGTGGCCTACAACTATACAAAAAAAAATGGGGCTATATCTTGTAAGTATAATATTGAGGGGAAATTCAGAAACTGAAGAGTACAAAAATGTATGATTCAATTTCTGTAATATGCAAAATTGGGAAAAACTAATGTATGCTATTAGAAAAACAGAGCTTTTCTTTTGGAGTTGAGTGATTGAAAGAAACAACAAAAGGTTCATGAGGGGTATTGAATATGTCCTATTTCTTGATCTGAGTACTTGATATATACACAAGAAGTAAAATATTATTTCTATGTTTTCTGCACTATTTGGGATGATTTTCTGTGATTTGATAATGCATCTCAAAAAGGAGATTTATTCTATACAATTATTTAATGTTTTGATGGATAGTATTTATATAAATATAATTTTATTTGGAATATAATTAAAATAAAATAACTAAATTATGTAAAATTCCAATCTTAAATTCAAGTTTTTACAAGTTCATACTTCAATTCAATATCTGATGTAATTTACCTGTAAGGTATTTAAACAGTCTTTGATTACAGATAGAATTATAATTACATTATACTGCAAGAATAAGGCTTTTTAAAGCTAACACTTAAGGACTTTAACTAACCTCGTAATTATATTGAATGTGTCACAGTGTTTTAAAATAAGGCTATTTTGTCCCTAAAGTAAATGTTGAAGGGATTCTGAAAGCCATCAGTGAAAGTAGTTACAGTATCTATATTGTCTGTTGGTAAATTACATTATTTTACTTTTAAGATTAACACTTGAAGTACCGAAAGTACTATCAGAGATAACCTGAAGGATTAGCAGAGTGGATTCCATCTGCATACAAAATAAGGAAAGAGTCCGGCTGAGTGACGTGGTGGTTAAGCACTGGTTTGGGAAGCTAGCGGCCCAGGTTCAGGACCCACATATGAGGGCCAGTGACACTGCCCTCAAAAAAAAATTCAAAAAAATTAAAAAGAAATAAGGAAAGATTTTAAATAAAAATATTTCACTATAGTAGTAAATGTCTCAACAGATAGAAAGAGCTATTGTAATTCTGCATTTGTGATACATATCAGAAATCTCTCTCAGAAGCACTATTAGCAAAATTCAGCTCTCCTGATGCCTGGCAAAAGTTATATTTTGCTAAAAGTCAAGTGATTAGTGAATTTTTTGTCTTTAGTTTTCAACATTCTCAAATGTAAATAAATGAAAAGAAGAAACTGCTCAAAAATGTCTAGCCAGTAGGTATGGAGTAAAAGGGGCACTCATTATCTCCTGGGCAAAGAGTCCTGTTTAAGTTAGAGTGTAGAGATAGTGGTAGACAAGATGTCCAAAACGACGCTTTAAGGATGCATTTATATTCCTAAGGTAGACAATATTCCCCTTGTGGTCATCGTCTAATCTATCCCTGGCCTTTTTTTCAGAGAACAAATGCAGCTCCAGCCTTAATGTCCAAATATTTATTTCTAAATTGTTAAGGAAGTCAGTGTTGCAAAACATAAAAAAAGACTAATTATGTTTTGTTTCATTCGAAATTTATTTTATTTTCTTATATATTGAGTTTTATGGAAATCCTACTAAGTTTTTATTTTCATGCTAAAATTAAAGCTGTTATTCCATTTATACCTGGACTTAATTTCATGTTGTATTTTTTTTTTCTTTTTTTTTTTTCTTTTATTTTAGGGCAGTGTCACTGGCCGTCATATGTGGGACTGAACTGGGGCCGCTGGCTTCCTAAGCCAGCCCTTAACTACCACGCCACTTGGCCGGCTCTTCATGTTGTTATTTCTATTTACATGATTTCTCAATGTCCTCCATATGTACTGCCTTTTTTATTGGTATTGTTGAAAGAACTTTTAACCGAATATTAACTTTAAGATCAATTAGGTATTTTTCTGAGTAATATAGGGTTCGAGAACATGGGCTCGAATCTAGACTCGTTTTATAATTATGGTATAATCCTTACCAGCTGAGTCATCTGGGGTAAAGTATTGAACCTCTTTGCTTAGAGTCTTTATCTGTAAATGGAGTTATAGGATAATAATTAAATAAGCCAATCCATGGAAAATACTGACAGCAGTGGAAAGCATGTAAATTATCAATAAATGGTAGACATTATTTTCATATTTATACATAATTTGTCTGTTTATAAGTATTATCGGTCAGTCACTATATTTTATAGCCAGTCACTGTGTTATGCTGCCTACTCATTTTTAGCAATAACCTCATAAACTCCCTCTGAATTATTGAAATAATCTCCCAAATATTTCCCAGTTACCCAGTGATGTCAGATTAATGTGTAAAGAAATATTTTCCAAAATGTATTCAGTTAAATCTCGGTCTTTTTGATGCATCTTCAGAGAAAATGTTATGTAGTATAAATTCTGAGAGCACATGATTTTTATACAGTCTTGTTGGAGATAGATATGCATTTTAGCAAAATACAGCTCCTGGGAAGAAGTGCAGTTAAACTTTGTTTGATAATTTCACAAGTTTAATTTAGCACAAATAAATTTGTTCCAATTAAGACATGTTATTACTGTTATTAAGAAATGTTTTGAGGAGCATGTTATTAAAACACTGCAATTGTTCTATCTTGAGTTAATACTTTTATCCTTGAATTAGGCAGAGGTTTCTAACATATTCAGGGGATTTCTGGGCAATGGGGTCATTGCAAGTATACACAAATATAGATAAGCATCAAATATTGTCTGTGTAACTAAACAGAAAATAGCCTGCATATATGAACTGAATTTCATCTAAATACTGTATCTGTTTTTATTATTGATCCTATAAATCATAATGTACTCTTTAATATATAGAATTTTAATATTATATAAATATTAAAATATATTTAAAATCATTTGAGAATCCATAATACATTTCATTATTATAAATGAAAAGGGTAAGAACTACTTTTAAGGACAGAAGACACACATTTTGGAAATCAGCTAAACATGAACTGCATCTCTCTTCCTTCATCAAACCATAACACAATGACTGTAGACAAATCATTTAACCTTTTTGAAAAAACACATATAAGGGTGTTATGAGCACTAAGTTTGGTAATATTGCTGAAGATTTCTGGAGTCCACAGCTACAAGTATATTATGTTAGTTCTTTTCTGCTTTCCTTTGCTTCCCAAGTATAATTGTGTCAGGGCATAGACTTATCTTTGTCATTTCAATAGTCATTGCATATGTAGTTCATTAGATACTTTATAGTACTGGAGGAGCCAAAAAAAATTTATACATATGACTTGTATTCGTCTTTTGTTATCGGTATATATTATCACAATTTTAATGCAATTAATTATTTTTCCTTTCTTAAAATGTGTATACATTTTTTGGCACCCTCTGTATGTAGTAATTCTCTAATCAATATTTACTAAAGTGAATTGATTGTAAAATTGGGATGTAAGGACTTACAAAAAGTTATTAAAATAGAAATAAAATATGTAGCCAATAATCATATTACTAATATGTTTATGGAATTCTAGTTTTTATGCATTAAATAAAGATGACTATTTCTCTATTTCCTTTATGCATGTGTAAATAAATATTTTTGCATTTCATTTGCATAGGCACTTATCAAAAGGTTGTGCCAAAGGTAAAATTTATTTTAGAAGAATTTAGCAAAGGAAATTTCATTTAGTGTCAAAAAAAAAAAGAAAAAAAAACTCTCCCCCAGATCAGGACCTTTGTTTTGTTTCTGGATGTTTCCTAAGCACGGGAAGAATGCCTTGCACAGAGTAGACACTTGAGTCACACTCTTTAAAATAAATACTTTAGATTTCCAGGCCTATACCTAATGCTGCATGAATTATTTATCAGAAAAGTCTTCTATTAGCAGTCATAATGTATTATTTCATGGGTAACTACAGTTTAATTTCCAAAAAAAACTCCAAAAAAACAATTAACTTTATTTGCACTTATAGCATACTCGTATGGGAGGGCTATGATTTGGATTTAAAGCTTACCTGAATCTCTAACACTGAGTACTACTTTTGGTTTACCTATTAAAGACACCATGGGAATAACCAATATCTAACTGGGATCCATTAATACATTTTATAGTTTTGCTGATCACCCAAAGTTATAGTTGTTTTTATAGAACCTTTGGGAAAATACTGCAATTAGTCATCCTCATTCATCATGAGTACTTTTATATAACACATTTTGTGTGAAAAAAAATCGTTAGCTTATATACATTATTAATTATCCCTAGGCTCACTCTTTAATCCTGGGAAATATCAAAGACCAAATTAACCAACTATTCTTGCAGCATTACTTGTTTACCGAATAGACTTTCTAGTTGTTATATTTTAGCTTTAATCAACATGCAAATTAGGGTAAGGTACTTTTAAAACAAAATCTATACCGAAGCTATTTTTCATAAAACCACTTAACAGAGTGAAAGACCAAAGTATTACAGCAGAAGTACCTGCTCTCCAGCTGAGCTAATAGCAATGGAGAGTGTGTTTTCTATTTAGCCATGACACTGAATGTTGAATGACAGTTTGTCTTGAGCAGCAGCCTTGACAGAGCATCTGTGATCTGTCAATCAGGGATGAGTGGACAGTATAAAGATTTAAGGGACATGAGAATAAGGGAAACAAAGTAGGGAGAGCCTTGTCTCAGGAGGAGGACAAAGGTTTCTGAAATGCATACATTAGGCAAGCAGCAGTGTGGATGAGTGTAACAACTGCCCCATCAAGACACCAGATAAATTATTAAATGCTCCCAATTTGGAGAAAGTTGTCCACCTCCACAGGAGAAAGTTAGTATTTAAAATTCAGCACATTGATTTTCTAGGGAGGTAGATGGTTTTCATTTTTCTGTTTAAAAGACAAAGGGCTTTTGAGTCTACTTTTAAAATAATTGTTCTTTTCGATTTTACCACTTCACATCACTGAAAACAATGACTTCAAATATAATTACATTTCAAAAGAAAAAAAAAATTATCTCCATAGTTCAAAGCTAAAAGAGTTAAGCTCTGAAAAACAAATGGTCAGTGTTCAAATGAATATTTTCAACATTCTTCATTGGAGCTAAATACCTAAAACACCCTCATTTGAAGAAGATTTTTCTTTGTTGTCATTATTTAAAGTTTCATTAAAAATTCTAGATATTTTAGAAATTTAATTTGAGATAACTTCTATACCTGAACTTTAATATCTCACTTACGTTCTAATTTTGAAGCCCTATTATTAATCATCCAGTAGCTGCAGATATTATATAAACTTATAAATAATATATAAACTTATTTATATACTCATCAATTTACTTTATTATTTATGATGTTCATTAAAGTTAGTAATTATTTATGATTGCCAATAGCTAGTTATAGCAAATAAATATGCTTAATAATTGGTATTGATGGTCTTCATTCATCATTTATTTTAATTTATTCATGAATCTTTCGATATAAAGCCAAGTCTTTTTGATAATATGATTTCATTAATTGAAGTCTAGTCTGAACTTTCTAACCCTATCCATGCTGTGTTACCTCTGAATTTATTTTTCAGTTTCCTTAAAGAAGAGTCAGATACATTTCAGTTGTATCATTCTGCAGTGTTGTCTGCCATCTAGAAAGTCATGGTTTTCCAACATTTTCTAAGCCACCTTCTCCAATTGCCTATACCATTCTTTCAGTTTACACAATTTTTTTCAATAACTTTCTACCTAAGTTATTTTTGAAACATTCTGAAATACGGTCTCTTTCAGATTATTATGAGTTTTGCCTAGTTTTATAGTTGCCCTGCCCATTACTAATTCAATGTATTTTCCTTCCCTTACATTTATCATGACCATCAAAACCATGAAAACTGCAACTCTCTTTGCACATACATTTTATTGGCTCATGCAGTGTTTAATGTAATAATACAATTCAAGCTATAAAATATACTAACATTAACATGTTTAAGAATCAAGTAAACTTTTACGATTGCTGTTCCAAATTACGGCAAAGGGAGGTTTAAACAACAAAAATTATGTCACAGTTTTAGCGGTCAGAAGTCCAAATAGATTTTACTTGGCTAAAATCAAAGTGTGAGCAGAGGTGTGTGTGGTCCTTTTGAATGCTCTAGGGGAGAACATTTCCTTGCACTTTCTCACTTCTAAAGGCCACCTGCTTTACTTTCTGGTGACTTCCTCCATGGCTGAAGCTAGCAGCTCAGCATTTTCTCTCCTCTCTGACCTGTGTGTCTCTGATTTCTTATCTCTGTTGGTATGACCCTGTGATTTTTATTTCATGAAGTCCTTGAGATTAGTTGCACCCACCTGGATAATACAGGATAATCTCACATCTCGAAATTCTTAACGCATCTGTCTGCACAGTCCTTTTTGCCATGTAACACAGGTACAGTCAAAGGCTCTGGGGATTAGAATGTGGACATCTTGGGTATCATTATCCTGTCTACCATACTAAACACATATCTCATCTCCTAGAAAAGTATGCCCAGGTGCTACTCAGTAGAGAACAATCTGCAAACCTTCAGTGGTTACTGTGCTTTGAGCATCTGTAGGACAGTTTTAAAGAGGGGAGACAGTGTCTAGTAATCTGCAAAATCCATTAAATAGAAGCCTATTAAAATATCCTCCTCTGGGCCGGCCGAGTGGCTCATTGGTTAAGAGCTGATTTTGGGATGCCAGCAGCTCCGGTTCGGATCCCACGTATGAGGGCCAGTGACAGTGCCCTCTACAGTTAACAACAGCTCCACCAGGAGATGGGCTGTGCGAGCCCCAGTGACGGTGTAGGGTGCAGCCCCTGCTGCAGTGGGCTGCCATAGGCTACAGTGAGTGGCGGGCAGCCAGCGTGTGTAGCCGGCAACCAGCGTGAGCTGCCAATAGATGCGGTGAGCGACCATCCAGAGGCCGGCGACCCATCTGCCTCATCCGGGAAGAGCGCAATGACAATACCAACATGGGCCAGTGAAGCAACGTCCTCCACAACTAGACTGAAGAACAAAAGGACAGCAACTTGTCTGTTCCCCTTCCCCGATTCCCCAACGCTGTTCCCCTCACCCAATTCCCCAATAAAAAATCCTCCTCTGAATGTGTATTACATTTTATACTTTATCGTCTTACTTAATTAACATTCTATCATGAAGAATCTTCTGTGTTAATAAATAGAGCTGCCATAATATTTATTTCACATTAAGAATGAAACAAAATTTATTTAATCTATTTAATAATTTCTGCATTGATAAGTTTTCATGCTTTCCAGTTTTTTTGTTTTTGTTTGTTTTTTCTTTTTATTTTCTTTTTCTTTTGCAGTCAAGAGTACACTAACTATCCCTATATATCTACCTCATAGCCTAAAGTCATAGCCTAAGACATAGCCTAAAAATTCTACTTTAAGAGGAATAAATTGATGAAAAAGTACAATGTTACCACTGAATTCAGACAAAGAGTTCTCCAAAATTACTGTAACAAAATAATTCTCATCTCTATCTTAACATGCCTTTTCTACATACACTTGATAAAATTAAATTATTCTAATTTTATTCTCAATATCATTATTGAAACATATTTTATTGTTTTAATTTACCTTTCTCTACTTACTAATGAAAAAGGAAAATATGTCCTGTGTAAGTGATTTAAATAAGTTGTTCAAAGACTTTCAAGCTAAAGTGACTCAAACTAGCAGGTTATAGAGCTGCTGTGGTGCTGCCAGAAACTGTTCTGTCGCACCAGCATTTGATGTTCAGCCACAGCAACAACCATGGACAAGGGACTGGTTTCAGTCCAGGAACCTCAGTGTGGCCTGGCCATGAGCAGTGAGCAGGCCGGGAGGAACCGTGGCAGGGGAAGGTCTCCTACAGATTCTTTCTGGGGCATCGCTCGGCACTGTCCTCCACAGTCTGAACTCCTCTGATCATTTAGCATTTTCTGAGAGAGATTCTCCAGATAACTTCACAACTAATTCTGTATTATTAAATTGAATCCATGAGATACAATATGTGTGTGTGTGTGTGTGTGTGTGTGTGTGTGTGTGTGTGTGTCACTCTAGGTGACTCAATAGAAATTTATATATATATATATATATATATATATATATATATATATATTTCATTTGCTTAGAAATAATAAACTGATATAAATTATACATTTTCCCTATGTGTTTTCAGGGCTCATATACTACTAAATTTAAGGGTTGTAGTGGGGATAAAAAAAGATATATGCAAATCCATTAGCACAGTATATGCTAGGCAGGAAACTGTGTATTTTAATTAGACCTCAAACAATTTACACAGGGTTGTGACATAGCACAGGACCCAGTAACATTAAGTTTTCAAAAAAAGGGCGCTCTTTATTGTTTTATTCATTCAACATATGTTTATTTAAGGTTTACTATGTGCCAGACAACCTTTGAGTACATGGGATGGATTAGGATACATGTGAGATAAGAGTTCCTGCAGAAGACACGCAGCTAACTGACAACAAAATTATTGTAGGTTAACATAAAGGATGCAGTAAGAAGGACTGGTGGCATTTCCAATTTTAAATATACTAGTTAGGGCAGGCTCCAAAGGCAGATGATGTTTGAGATTACTGGGAAAAAGTGATGGATTATGCATGGGAATATCAGAGAGAAAAAAAATTCTAAAATGAATACATTCAATGTAAAATCCCTACAATACACCTGTATGTTAAGGAGTTATTTGCAGACTTTTCAAGTGCAAATCAGTATGCAGAAAAATATTTTATGTCAGCTCTAGTATGACAACTGTATCTAAATTATTTCACATTAAATATATGTGATTTTCTTGAAGAATAGCCATTAATCATTTAATTTAGATTAGTAAATAAAATTTCTTAAAAGCAACTATCACTTCTTATTTTCTTAATATTAGCATACAAGTTACATATAATGTTGTTGGCTATATTTTGGGAAGTAAAATCAGGACATATTGAGGACAAATTTTTTACTTATAATTTAGAATCTGTTTAACTCCCAAATAATATATAAGAAAAAGGAAAAATAGTTTAGGCTGATCTTTATTCTTTTCTTCCCTTTTTTCCTTCCTACCTCCCTATTTATGTCTCTTGGAATTCTGATTCAATGATGTATTTTAAATTAGTCTAAGGTCTTAATAATGATAAATTCAGAGACATGTAAATTACTCATTGTGTTGACAATAATTGTAATAATTAGGTCAACCAAAATATTCCTTCATAAATTATTACATATAGTCATTTTTATATCAACAGATGTGAAAATTATTTTACTTATAATAACCAATACTAGTGCTTCTGAAACTTTATGTATCCAAAAATTACTAAGAGGATATTATCAAAAGGACATATTCAGATTCAGTAGTTCTGAGATAGGATCTCAGGGTCTGTATCTTTAGCTTTTTCTTGAGGTCAATGGTTCATGGAGCATACTATGTGTAGCAATGGCCTCTACTATGCATCAAGAGATATTTTAATATATCAGAAATGTATGAATAATTTAATATCCATGAATACATTAATAACCTATATAATGTACCATGAAAGTTCACATTGCATAAGTAGTGATTATTTCCAGCTCTGAATATAAGAAAACAAAATGTTTGCAAAAGATATTATTTAGCTTCACTGCAGAGATGGTGATTTTAAAATAATTCCTTAAACATGGTAATTGGTGCAAATATCTCACATCCTGATATGGTAGAATATACTATGTCCATTTTTCTTTTTAGTTGATAATCAATTAATAAACTGTTTATCTAGTATTAATATTGCTGTTCTCTAAATATACATGAGAAACTTAGAGAGATAATGTTAACAATGTATATTATCGTACTTTAGAAATCCTTTTTATAAACATCTAATTAATTAATTAATTAAGAAAAACTACAAAATGATTTCTAACCTCACTGCAGTTTTCACATAGGCTAAGAATGTTTTTGCTATAAATATCTATCTTTTATCAAAGAGTACCATTTTGTATTAGCATTTACATTAAAAACATAATAATGTAATCAGATGTCAATTATTTGGGGTAATGTCTGTCTTTTTTCCTTTAATGGTTTATCAATGTATGTTTGGTTTTAATTAGACTTAACTTACTTAGGACAATGAGCTTTTCTTTAGAAATGCATAAGATCAAGTTCACAGAGTAATAAAATAACCACAGTTATTTTATTTAGCCTAAACTTTAAATTGTGACTTTTTGTCTCTGTTTTTTAATTATTTTTAAATCCAATGACACTATAGTATAAACTAATGAATAGGTTACGAACTCCTTGGCATGGACTTTTAACATGCATTTTAATATCACCAGGAGAAGTATAATTCTAGGAAATAGAAGTACTCAATAAAAGACTCCTGACTGAAGACATCGAATGGTGTTAATTTTCACTTCCTTCCTCTTTATAATACAATGCTCAATGTCTGTATCCGTTTCTCTTTGGAGAATGCACTATTTCTCTGAGCCATCTCCTAAGTTACTAAACACTTTAATTTCTCAATTACCAAAGCATCCTAGACAGTGTGCTATGCGAATTTTCCTCAGGGCAATGGCATTTCCTCAACAGAATAAATATGAGTTGTATATCTATACTTTAAAACATAAAGCCTGCAAAAAGTAACTTTTCTACTTTTCTAACGAAGAATCATTAACAAAATTATATTAATGACGTATCTTTGGAGTCTCTGGCATGATGTAAGAAATTGTTATGTATCTTATTTCCTTCCGTACTCCCTACTTCCTCAACCAAAAAAATATGCAAGTTAATGCAGTGATTCGTTTAGAATGTGGCTCTGAGAAGTGAGAGATAAAATGCATTATAATAGATTTCTTTTCATTCACAAGAAGTCCTGCCTCTATTCTTTAGCCAAGTAAGTGTTCATGCACTAATTATATTAATATTATTGCTGAGAATGTATTAATCATCTAATTTTAACCTTTATTTTAAAATATGTTGAGACAGATTGCTGAAGTGATTTAGTGAATAGTATATTAGTAGTTAAAAGCAAAGAAAAAATTATGTTAAATTTTCCTTACCCTTATTCAGTTTTCCCAATACACTTGAAGAAGGGAGTATATAGTGTATACTTATAGAATTTGGTGCAAGATTAAATGAGTAGATTTTTTTTATTCTAGATTTTATGAGCTATTTATACACTTGAAGAAATGGTTTTCAAAAAAAAAAGACACAGCAGGCCTCTTGTCTAAAAAGAATGAGATCCATTCATATATGTTTTTTAATAAGTGAAGAACACATTTTAGATACTTTGAACATAATGGTTTGACAGTAAATGCTCTTTTTATTGAAGAATTTGTTTTCCAAAAACTGTAAAGTGTTAACAAATTTGAAAGAAAATACTTTTTGTTCCGTTCGTTATTTTAATGGTACACTATTCTTTCTTAACTACCACCATCAAAGAGATCAAGGTTTAAATAAAGTCAGAAAATGAGTTAATTTTATAGTTTAGCTCAACTAGGCGAATGATATATACTTTGCCCTGTGTTAATATTGAGTTTATCTAATATTAGATATAATGTATTTGTATCTAACATTTATCTAAACCTTGAAATAATTATCCAGTACCATACTAACTAATTTCATCATAAAATAATATTTTATGACTTATATTAGTTTTTGAAAACTCTTACAAATTATAAAAAGGGTTAAGCTTTCTGAGAGAGAAGCTGGGCATCCTTTTACGTGTAATCTTCTAAAAATTAACTTTAAGACAAAAAAATGATTATATATGCCCTTGACCAAACTAAATTTCGATTATGATTTGTGTACATTAATAGGAAAACATTGCTTTAAGAGAAGGCATGTTTATACACATAGAAATGAAATAGGATACTCCTAGAATCTCATTAAATTATCACTAACAATAAATGTTGTTTTCAGAGCTTAGAGAAAATGAACAAAAAACAAATAACAGGTGCAGTTGAAAACTAAAATTCCTTGATAAACAGAAAGGATAATCAAAGGATTCAACGTAGTTCCAAATTGTGGTGTAATTAATTTTTTTTTGTTATTCTTCCTTAGTTCTCGATATCTTTTAATATTTTCTTTCATTTTAAAGAAATTGCATAATAAACTGCTATATAT
The DNA here is from genome assembly GCA_033961575.1 of Aselliscus stoliczkanus. NCBI lineage: Eukaryota > Metazoa > Chordata > Mammalia > Chiroptera > Hipposideridae > Aselliscus > Aselliscus stoliczkanus. The sequence goes on along the minus strand of CM066727.1, from coordinate 32,786,953 downwards.
TTTTCTTCTTTTCTCATCTTTGTTTCTTTCTTATCCTTTGAACACTGTTATTCATTTCAGTTTATTATTTTTCTTGTAATTTTTGTCTTTCATTTTCATTTTTCTAAAACAGAAAACACCTATATTTGAGGTTAGACAATATTGGGGAGTTGGAAAAGTCATGACACATCTTTGCAATGAAAAACATAGAAAAAAACGTCATGACTTTTCCAACAACCCAATATATAATGGATCAATCCCTAAAACAGTTTAAAAAGTTTTATTTGGACATATTTATTTTACATGCAAATTTAGAATAAACATTTCTTAAAAGGATTATTAAAGAGAAGCTGAGTCTACTTCAACCAATCCAGCATTTGAAATTGGGCCATCTTTTGTATCAGCCATAGTTAAAATTATCAATTATTAGTTGCAACAACATTGAAGGAAAAACTAATTCATAGATATAGGTAGGCACATAAATAATAATATTCTGTGCTTGCCATTTTTTCATCTCCTTAACAGCATTTACTATTATATACTAAGAACAAAAAAAACTATCATATTTTATGCTTTCAGTTGGACAGCAGGCAGTCTCCAGTTAACATTTTTTTTTAATATTTCTTTTTTTTTTTTTAGAGAAGTGTTGAATTCATGGCCAAATTGAGAGAAAGGTATAGAAAGTTTTCATTTACTTCCTGCCCACAAGTGTGCATAGCCTCCCCCATTACCAACATGCCCCACTAGAGTGATGCTTTTGTTGCAACTGATGAAGCTACATTGACAAATCATCCTGTTGTGAAATCCATGGTTTATATGATGGTTCACTGTTGGTGTTGTACATTTTATGGGTTTGAACAAATGCATAATGGCATGTGAACACCACTGTAATGTCACACAGTATGTTCACAAACCAAAAAATTTTGTGTGCTCAATTTATTCTTCCCACCTCACTACCCACTAGAAACCACGGATCTTTTTACTCCTCAGTAGTATTACCTATTTCAGCAAGTCACATATTTGGAATCATACATTATATAGCCTTCCTCAGATTGGTTTCTTTTACTTAAAATATATTTAACTTTCCTCCACATCTTTTTATGGCTTGAGAGCCTATTTTTGTTAAAGATGAATATGATAAAGGACTGCTATCCAAAATATACAACAAACACTTAAAACCAGTGATAAGAATACAACCTAATTAGAAAAATGGGCCAGAGACCTTAAAAGACACTTCACCAAAGAAGTTATACAGATGGCAAATAAACATATAAAATATATATTTCACTATATATGTCATCAGGAAAATATGAAGTAAAACAACAATGAAATATCAGTGCACACCTATTAGAATGGCCAAAATAAAGAACACTGACCACATCAAATGCTGGCATGGAAAGCTTTAGGAACTTCCATTCATTGCTGGAGGGAATGCAAAATGCTCCAGCCACTTTGGAAGAGGCTTTAGCAGTTTTCTCACAACACTAAGCATACTCTTACCATAAAATACAACAATTGTGCTCCTTGGTATTTACCCAAATGAGATGAAACCTATGTCCACACAACACCCTGCACATAAAAGTTACAGCAGCTTAACTCATAGTTGCCAAAAACTTGGGAACAACCATGGCATCTTTCATCAGGGGTTGTGGATAAACTGTGGTGCATCCAGACACTGTAATATTACTCAGTGCTAAAAATAAATAAGCTATTATGTTTGCTTTTCATTTTAGCAAATACATTTGAACACTTGAAAACAAAGGACTGGGAAATTCATATTTAAAGTTGAATCCATATACATACGTGAATATATATATCTATTAGTAAATGTAATCTTAAGCTGTAGGAAAAAAGATTTCTTATTTTTTAACATTTATTCTTCTACAAAAAATATTTTTATAAATATTATAAAAAGTGTTATACATTATAAAAATGTATAAGAGATATTTTAAAATGTGTAAGACACATTTATGAGAGATATTTGAAAAATGTTTTTCAAGTAATTTTGTTAATAAAGTTTGACATAGACAACAATATGATAGAAAGCACAATCTTAGATACTACTTTACTTTTTTCTGTGAAATATTATTTTTAGAACTAAAATTTTCACATGTTGACTAACAAATTATTTTCTATATAATTCAAGACATTTACTTTTTAAAGCAGGTTAACAATCTAAAACATTGAATTGTCAAATGTGACTCACTTTGTTTATAAAAATACAGGGAATTATGAGTTACTATAATATATTTGGGGAAATATTTATATGTTGAGGTTTTTGCAAAGATCCAAAAATCAAAGAACATACAAGTCCATGACATACCTGGACTATTTTTCTGGAGTGAGACCACATGTGTTGATATGAGTTAGCTTATTCCCTACACTCTGCCTAGAGAAGATAAAAGTGTAGATCTACACCTAACATGAGTTTTTGTTTTAGGAATCTCTTGCAGGGAAATTTAACAGACAGTAGTCTGCTCAGATGGACAAAGCATTCAATTATCACAATAATTTACTTATCAAGATTTGCTTCAAGACCATTACCACTCTAACCTACGGATAGTAGTTTCTATCACAAGTAGACTAAAACTAAGTTTAAAGACCCAACTTAAACACATATCACCAAATCCTATGAAAACCTCAGATTTCACCTTTTTGAGACATACTAAAACTCTATTAAGGTAATGTTCTCCCTTAATCCCTTACTGCAATGACTTCTGTGTAAAGCCATCTCCATGTTGGTAAAAGTTTTATCTTTTTTTTTCCTACTCCAAGCCTAAAGAAGATTTCTCTCTGTTAGTGAAATTCAAAGCAGTGTTGCAACAGAGACTGAAGACTCAGCCAAATGCCAAATGGCATACTCATAAATAAACATAGGGCTGGGCAGTGAAACTTGTTGGGTGCTGGGAAACCTAACTTGCCCCAAGAAACTGAATGAGCAAAGGTTTACAATGCTGTTCCTGTGAGAGAGAAAGTCTGGCCACGCCTCCCTCTTTTGCCCCGTTTGTCACTCATCACCTTCATGTGGCTAATTGTTTTTCACTTTTTTTTTTTTTTTTTTTTTGAGGGCAGTGTCACTGGCTCTCATATGTGGGACCCAAACCGGGGTCGCTGGCTTCCCAAGCCAGTGCTTAACCACTGCGCTACTCGGCCGGCCCCATGTGGCTAATTGTTTTGTAGGGACTATTTCCTTGGCCCCATCCTGGAATAGAAACACCGATACAATGTTGCATATCTGCTTGGGGAAAGTCATTCAAATTGTATGACAATAATGTATTCCTATCTTAAAATAGTTTATTTTTAAGTTTGTCGCTGTCTTTCCTCTTCTATATGAAGTTCAACCTATGTTAGTATGTGTATAAATCAACAGGGAAGCACTGAAAATAAATATGTCATGTTAATTCTACTTACCAAATATTTGCCACATGTTGAGAGCTGTGTGAATCATGTTTCTCCTACAAGAGGCTTCTGAAAAGCCAAAATTATCCACCATCTGGAGAAAAACCACAAAGAATGCATTTTTAGTGTCAAATTCTTTGCTCACTTTAGCTGATTGTACACCTTTATTTCCTTTTATTTTCATTTACAGACTTAGGAAAATTTATTTTTGTTTATTTTTGCTTTAATGAGTATTTTTTAAGCCATTTTAAGTCCAGTTGAAATATAATCATGTAAAAATAAGTAACACTACTGTTTTCTTTTATCCCCAGGCAATACATTTGTACAGAAACTCCTAAAGAACAGAACCTTGGAGTGAGTTGAGCCAACAAAATTTGCAGCAGAAAAATCATTACTATAAAATCTTACTTAGCTAGAAATACAATTAGCCAGCATTCATTAAAGATTATTTGAATTCTCACAAACGATATATATATATATATATATATATATATATATATATATATATATATATGAAGCTATGCACATTTAGTTCAGGAAAATGTTTCTGTAAGACAATTTATGGTAATAAGAAAAATGCACAGGAATATAAGTAATTGTGATGATATTTATATGTAACTGAGCACATGGTAAATGGACATAGAGTGACCAAGCAGTTAAACCATTTTATGATAATGGAATGACATCAATATTATATAAAATATAGATGTCATCTATATTATGTAAAACACCATATTCAATGTCTGCCAAATTTTTGTTTGTTTTCTTCAGTTTTCCTGTTTTGTCATTCTGTGACAAAATTATAGGACAGCAATCACTAGAAGGTTAAAGGCTGTTTCAGGAAAAGAGGAGATACTATTTTATGGTAACAAATGCTTACTCTGTGATGTATCAAGTGAGATTGATATGAACATTTTTTTTCTCAAAGTGACAAAATCAAAATTCCATAAAACTTCAAAATATGTCAAATGTTCATTAAATATTTAGTAGCATGTTAAAAAAATTCTGACAAATTTTCAATACAAATTTAGTGATAGTTTACTTAACACTTCTAAAAACGTTGAGTTACCTCTAAATGGAATAGGAATTACTGGAAAGGCCATTAATTTAATAACTGACTTCTTTGTAGAGGTTTTAGAGCCATACACATATAAACTTCAGTAAATTGTTATTTGTAATACGTTGCTACTTTATCTATTATCTGATGATGTTTAATCCTTCTCATAAGAGTTTCACATATCCTTGGACCTTGTGTTTTTAAATGATCTTAAATAAAACTATCTAAACACATTATTTAGACATTATAAAATGCTAGATAACTATTGCTTTTATATCACAGTAACATGCAGATTCATCCAACATGAACTGTTCACATTTCTTTGTAATTCTATAGTGGTAGTTCATCTGTTCTAAACTACTTTTATAATTGTGTCCAGGCCCCAGAGTGATTCATTTATCTGTTTGAATTCCATGTTCTTGCCATCATCAGTTATGAGAGTGAGTTAATTTGTTGAAGTGGGAAAATTAATTTGTCTCTGGTATGATTTGGTCTATGCTTTCTGTTCTTAATTGTACCCATGCTAACTGACATGGTTAATTTCATGTTGCCTTTGCTAGGCCATGCTACTCTGACATTTAGTCAAAATATCTGAATGTCTTTGTGAAGGCTTTTGTTTTTGTTTATTTACATATGTTTCACTTTTAAATCAATATACTTTGAGTTAAGTGGATTATCTTTCATAATTTAGGTGGGTCTCATCCAAACAATCAAATATATTAAAGATAGGATTAATCTTCCCTGAGGAGGAAAGGATTCTATAAGAAGTCTGCTTTGAGATTCAAACTGCAGATCAACTTCCCTAGGTCTCCAGCTTGCCAGCCTATACTGCAAATGTTGGTCTTGCCAGCCTCCCCAATCACATGAGCCAATTCCTTTAACTACTTTAACTAAGTCTCTCTCTCTCTCTCTCTCTCTCTCTCTCTCTCTCTCTCTCTCTCCCTTCTTCCCTCCCTCCCCGTGTCCACCACACTCCCCTTACCTCCCCCCACAGTGGTTCTGCTTCTCTGGAAAACCCTGACTAAAACACCAACTTATCTATGTGTATTATATACATTTATTTTGAAAACATTTTAAGAAAGAAAACATTTATAACTCAGGTAAATTTTGACTGTCTCCTATGTGCCAGGCATTGTGTTAGATGCAGACAAAAACAGATAACTAAGGCATGGGGTATACTGAGATGGCTTGAAGAGTCCATTTTAAGATATATATAGATATATACCGATATCAGTATAGATAACATGAAAACAGATAATTTAAAATAAATCATAGTGCTCTGTATATTTAAAAAGAGATAGAAAAGGGTACAAATCATTAAAAAGAATGACTCTCAATAATTAATGGAACATGTTAAAGAATGAACTATGAGGTAGGATGTTTATTGCATTAAGCTAGGGAAGAAATCATAAAGACCTGAGCTAGTAGACATGGAGTTAAGGTGCCATATTCACAAATATTAATAAGATTGATTTGAGTAGATCAACTGAGTTACTGGAGAGCATTACACTGACTTGTATTGAGATTTCTAGCTTGGGTCATTGATGAATACGGTTACCTAAATAAGACATATCAGTAAAAAGCACAGATTCAGAAGACAATATAATAAGCTATATGTTGGGAATGTTACATTTGAGACACTAGTTAAGTAACTATATGCTGTAAATGTATTTATCTTTTCCAGATTTAGCTGTCACTACAAAGGGGTCTTGATTTTTGAAGTTCAACCAATGAGACAGAGAACTTTCCCAGGCATGGACAAATAAGAGAATTTCTGCTTTACTCCCTGGATATGGAATGAAAATCTGCATCGGTCTCTTTCTACTGGTATTAGAATTAAAATCCTTCTAATTGAAGAGTATTGTTTTCTTGTATATTTTCTTGGATTTCTTGTATACTAGAATATTTACAACATAGTTCTCAAAAAAAGACCAACTTCATGATGCATTTATTTCCAGATACTTCTTAAAAAGATACTCATTATTAGAGGATTTAATAGGTATTTTCCTCTATAACCTCCATTCTTGTGTACATAGTTATTTGTGAGATATTACAAAGTTAGGAAGCTTCTTCCCTCATTTTTTTCCCTAGGATTTTGTTGTTCTTCCCTCCTCCCCCATTTGGTGAAGGAATAGGTTTACTAATTTTTAAAAATTGAGAATATTAAACTAGCAATTAATGGATTATGTTCAAATTCTGACTATATATAGCTCTGAAGTATATATACTATTAGACAGTTTACTAAAAGTGAAAAACTGTGAGATATATATTTATAGTCTATCTCATAATGTTGTTGTAGGAATAAAGTTTGATGTATATGAATCCTTCTAGAAAATGGATTTGCACATTGTAAATATTCATTAAAATTTAATGAGTTAAAGATTTCAGTTGTAAAGAATTTTAAAGCTATTACTCCAAATTTCTGATTATAAAATTCCTGCTCCCATTCCATGAACATTTTAATTTTATCTTTAATAGAAATAAGCAAATTCAACTCCTTTTGTTTGTAAGAGGAAGAAGCTCATGTAGATCACCATAGTTAAGAGGGGTTCATTGTAAGGATGTGGGGGCAAGTTCTTACTGTAAAATTAATTTAGGTGTATCTTATGGATTCTATGTCCCTTCGATAGTTTTTTCTTTGTCACCTCTTGTCTGCTCAAACTAGTCTCTGTTCCTATCAATGTTTCTCAATTACAGATACCCCAAGAAGCATAATTTGACTGGGAAATCACTACTATCAGCAGGCAAACTATTTAAGCTGCGGTCACACAGCTGCCTAACTGTCTGCCCCCATGCACCTGTCCTTAATAACAGATCCTCACAGAGACAGTACTTTCACTACGTTTATGGCAATTCCCCATGGGAATCCCAGGAAACAGGGCTAGCTAGTCAACAATGTGTACCACCCTAGCTGAAGACAGGGCAATCCAAGCCAGACACAGTCCAGGGGATACCATGGGAGGAATCATGGAGGTGAAGAATATGGGCAGAAGATCCCTTGTCTATAATGCTAACAGCCTGCCTGAGAAGTGAAACCTGAACAAATGATAACATCTGTCCTCCATGCATTCGTGCCCTTAGACCTCTTAGTGAGCAGTTTCTGTCTCCCAGGAGGTGCATGTATACAGGCCATGGGACTCGGTAAAGGCAGCCTGCAGGCCATGGGGTGATTCGACTTAGAGCTAAGTTCTCTAGAATGATGTATGTGACTTACAGACTGTAGAAAAATACAATGCCGCAGTCAAGCTTGATTCGGGGCTCTTGGTCCTAGAGGCACTGAGTGCCCTGGCTAGCACTGCTTTGGAACTATCTTTGTCCCTTGCCTATCATTTTTGTTTCTTAGTCTATGTCAGCCCTCTTGAAGTGCCCAACCCAGTCGTGCTTGATGTGACATTAAGCAAAGTGGTTTTCCAAATAAGTGACACTAAGCAAACTAATATGAATGACATGGGGAGGGCACCACTTCCAATTTAATCAACTTCAACCAAGTTGGGGAAATCATATGTAATGAAGCCTAGATATCTGTTGGAGTGGGATGATCTCTGGTTGTTTGTTGATCAGATATCTGAAGATTTTCAGATTTCTACTAGAAAAATAGCTTAGATACTTCATATTTTACAGTTATGTCAACAAGAAAAATTACAATGGAAAGTTTTATGGATTAACAATGATGAAGATATACTCAAATTAATAAATATTTCCATTAAAATAATTTGACAAGAACAAGAAATGATACCAGAGGGAATAAATCAGAGGAGACAAATTCAGAGTAGAGGTAGGAGAGAGATTTTGTAAAAGTTAGTATGCAAATTTAAATTTTATCAAAATAGTATCAACATGCTGCATAAGCATATTTGCAAAATGTTTTCTTCAGAAGAACCATATGTCAAGAATGCTGTAGAATGATTAATGTATCAGGAAGAAAATCATATGAAAAAAGGTAAAAGATAAATTTATTTCCATTACAATTCTGAAAATGACTTAAACTTAACTATTTAAGGGTTTCATATTTTGGTATCAACAACGTGTTAGGCAGAATAATGTGAACCCCCACCCCACTCTGAAAAAAATAAAAATAAAAAAAGTCCCCATCCTACTCCTCAGAACCTATGGACATACTGTGTAAAATGTCAAAGAGGAATTACAGTTGCTGATAGAATTAACATTGTTAGTCAGCTAACCTTAAAATGGGGAGATTATCCTAGATACTCCAGGTGGTCCCTATATAATCAAAAAAGTCCTTAAAAGTAGAGAGGGAGGCAGAACAAGAGACTCAGAGAAAGATGTAAAGACATAAACTGAGTAAAAGAGGGGGAACATGAGAAGAACTTGGCCCACTATTGCTGACTTTGAATATAGAGGAAAGGGGTCACAAACAAAGAATGCAGACAGCCTCTAAATACTAAAAAAGGCAAGAGATTCTAACATTAAGGTTACAGATGGAATTAAGGTTGCTAATGAACTGACTTTAAAATAGGAAGAATATCCTGGATTATGCAGATAGGCCCAATCTAATCACAAGGGACCTGCCAAAATGGAGTTCTGAAGGGCAAAACGAGGGAGAGAGAGAGAGAGAGAGAGAGAGAGAGAGAGAGAGAGAGAGAGAGAGAGAGAGAGAGAGAGAGAGATGAGAGATGAGAAGATGCTCCACTGATGGCTTTGGCTATGGCTATGGGTACAACATTCAAGGCTGCAGGTGATTTCTAGGACCTAGAAAGTCCAAGGAAATGGATTCTCCCCTAGGGCATCTAGATGACATGCAGCCTGGCCAACACCTTGATGTTAGCCCAGTAAAACTTATAATAGATTTTAAAAGCCTAAAGAATGACAAGATGATGAATTTGTGTTATCTAAAGCCACTATATTGGTGATGTTTTGTTCTAACCATATAGAAAACTATTAAAATAATTGTAACATTTTTTTTTTAACAATTCTAACATTAACTAACAATTTTTAAACTAATCAAGTCAGTCCACAATTAGAATGAGACAGGATACTTGCCCTAAAGCTTTTAATCAAGTAAGGACAGATTGTAATGATGAATAAGGGGGTGTTATAATTGAAGACAAGAATAATTTTGCTAAAACATCTTCAATTCATATTATACTTATTTAAATCATTGATATCAGTAGAGGTAATAGTTTTATCCTCGAACTCAAAGCAAAGAAACTGATTTATTGACCCTGGTGGAAAGCCTATTTAAAAAATAAAATTGAATAAAAACAAACAAAAGTAAACGTAAGCATTGCATCACTCTACAGTCAAATAAAAAGTAGCAGGCAAACATAATCTGTGGGAATTATCTGATCAGAAACAGCCCCAGGCTCCATGTTAAAAAACCGAAAGCACTCTTTTACACATGGCCCTGTTGGTGGGAACGCAGATTGGTGCAGCCACTACGGAAAGCAGTGTGGAGGTTCCTCAAAAATTTAGGAATAGAAATACTATATGACCCAGCAATCTCTCTCCTGGGTTCCTACCCCAAAAATCTGAAAAAATTTATCCATAAAGATGCATGTGCATTGCAGCCTTATTTAGGGTGGCCAAGGCATGGAAACAACCGAAGTACCCATCCATAGATGATTCAATAAAGAAGATGTGGTATATATACACAGTGCAATCCTATTCTACCATAAGAAAAGATGAAATGATGTCATTTGCAATAACATGGATAGATCTTGAGATTATTATGCTAAGTGAAATAAGTCAGACAGAAAAAGCTGAGAACCATATGGTTTCACTGAAATGTGGTATATAAAACTGAAAACAACAAAAGAACAAGACAAATAAATGAAGAAACAAAAACTCATAGACACAGACAACAGTTTAGTGGTTACCCGAGGGTAAGGGGGGTGGAGGGTGGTAGATGAGGGTAAAGGAGATCGAATATATGGTGATGGAAGGAGAACTGACTCTGGGTGGTGTGGTGAGCACACAATGTGATATATAGAGGATGTATTACAGAATTCTACACCTGAAACCTATGTGACTTTACTAATTGTCACTCAAAAAAACTTCGCGGGGGGCCAGCCCCCGCTGACCAGGGCTCAAGAAGGTGGACAGGGAGTCAGCGATACGAAAGACAGAAAATTTTTATTACAGTAAAGGCAGAAAAAAGAAAGCGGAGACACTGGAAAGAGTTTCTCAGAAGTGTCACACCTTATTGTTAAAACCTAGCTCCTTTTATAGGGGCTTTTGACCATTATCTCAATCACAAAACATTTGGTGGTTTGTAGTTCTCAGGATTTACACAGTCTTCTACTCCCCTGTAAGTGCTCTCTCCAGGGTGCACTGTGACTTGCTCTTCCATTAAAGGATTTATCTTGTTTTACACTGTGATAAGCTCTGAGACTCAGACCCAGTCTCTGCCTGTCACCCAAAGAATATTTATCATAACTATCTTATGCTAAGGATAGACTTGTCTCTATATATCTCCTAAATAATGGTTACCATGACTACCTAGTCATTATCCCAAATTCCAGCAGTTAGACTTTCAGGGAGTATACTTGAATTATTACTAAAAGACTAGCTTTTACCTTGTTTTAGGGTAAAAGCATCTAAAGTTTTATTACTATGTAAATACAAAACTAGCAATTAAAGGGGTCTCACACCACTCTATCTTACAGAGGGCTGTATCTGTTTCTCAGTTAAAGCTTCAGTATCTATTGCTGCAACAAGGCACTAAACAAAGTAATTTACACAAGGCTGTTAACATAACTCATGGTCAGCAAGCTGCCTGGAACTCTCATGGCCTGGAGACCTTTGGCCTCTGAGGAGACTTTTCACAGCAGAGCCCTTAGGCAAATGCATCAGCTTTTCACAGGCCTGAGTTTTCTGGCCTGAGTTTGTCAGAGGCCTGTGCCTCAGTTTCCAAGGGGCTTGATCCCCAATATCACAGTTCAGGGGTCCCCCATGGAACTACCGCCTGGCTTGGGTTGTCTCCCCACTTTTAGGAGATCTTACCCGTCCTTGGCTGAGTAGTTAGCTCATTGGGGCACCACAGGAACATGTCACAAGTGTAGTGAATATATTGTCTCCTATAGGAGAAAAGGCACATGGGTTCATAGAGGCAGGAGATATTACATGACCAACCATAAGGCAGCACCCCTAATATCCAGTGCTGAGCAGGGCAATGTGGCCTTGTCAGACACTGGGGGGCTGTCGGCTTCCCACAAAACTTTATATATATGAAGTACATATATTTACCACCCTGGTGATAAATGAAGGACCACGGGACTCCCTAGTGAGCCTCCACTTTTTTTACATAGCACTTGTAACCATTATTTACTCACTGATTACATATAAAATTTATTGCTTGTCTCTTCACACCAGGACATAAGCTCTACAAAATCAGTGTTCACCACCTCACACCTCACAATCTTTTCATTATTTTATTTATTTATTTTTTTGGTGAGAACATTTAAGTTCTACTCTACAAATTCGGATTATATAATACAGTGCTATCAGTTATAGTGACAATGTTATGCATTAGATCCTCAGACCTATTCATCTTTTTTGTTTGTTTGTTTAACCAGTTATTGGAATTGTCTAAAGTACATAGTTCTATGGTGTCTATTAAAATAAAATGTTTAAATACAGTATTGCTAAATTACAAGTTATTAAGCCCATAGGGACTTCCCTTGCTCATGCTTATTTACTCCTACAGAACTCTACATGATAATGGCTTTTCTTCTTTGCTTTATGCTTGTTTATTAGTTTAAGCATTTATACTTACCAGACCTCGAGCTTTCTAAACACTAGAATCTTGATTTCAATTCTGAGTCTGTAATCTGTTCATATAACTCTATGTATTTTGTAATTTTGTTGTTCTAATTGAGAAGTCTGTGAAAACAAACAAAAAGATTTGGTTCAGAATTGCATTGCCCATGTTTTTGTCCTTTATAGTAAATATTCTCTAAGAAAGAATGGTAAAGGGCCTATGCTCAGGTGTTGATTAGAACAAATAGTAACATCTTTTGGCTGCCTTGAACACCTTAAGAGGTGCTAGGCTCATCCAAAGGATGCTGCCTTGAGGAGTTAGAAACTATATAAGTGTTTAAGTCTTTTAATGTAGGGGGGATGAAAGTAGATGAAATCATTTGTGTTGAGTGAAGAGTTTCTAGGTAGAGTTTGAGGTCTAGTTCAGAAGAACGCTCAGAAGAGCCTGGCTACAGTTTGGTCAAAGAGACACTTTGTCAATTCCCATTGTTGAAATATCATTCTAGGACCAAGATGGAGCTGCTTATGTCTGGGGTGTACATCACCAAACCAAAACTTAGATAACATAGTTGTCCCTGCAAATGCTCCACTTGATCAGAAATGCAATATATCCAGTCAGCCAATCAATCTCCAAATGGCAAGCCAACTCTGGGTTTTATAATATACTTACTGGTATTTCCTTTTTCCTTCTCACCCCAAACAAGTTTTATTATGTAGCCTCACTCAAATATTAGTAAAATAGGTTTCAAGTGTACAATTCTATCAGACATCATCTATATATCATATTCTGTGTTCACTACTGAGTCAGTTCTCTTTCCATCACCATATGTTGACCCCCTTTACCCTCTTCTTTATTCTTTATCCTATAAAATATTTTCTAGTTTTCCATCCCGTTTTGAAATTCTCTAAATGGAGACTGTCCAGTTCACAAAAGTTTAAATAACATTTGTTTACATCACCTAAATTGTTTTCTTTAATTATTTGTTAACAACACCTAGAAAATGGGAGTACACATTTTCTTCCCTCATAAAAAAGATAATACCAGCTTTTATCTGCCCCTTTTCTTCCTGTCTTGAATGTGGTTGTGTGAGAATGTGATACTTGAAGATCCAGCAACTGTCTTGAGACCATGAAGACACAAACTGAATGGTGAATACTCAACTCCCTAAGGATGCTATTGTGGAAAGTTGTAAAGAACCTTGATCTTTGATGACATTACTGAATCAGGGGTCCAAATCTGGAACCATCTATTGGTTCTCCAAAAAGTCATGACGTATATTTTTCTGTTTTCCGTTGCAAAAGTGCGTCATGACTTTTCCAGCACCCCAATATTTTCCAGCCTCCCCTTTTCCTTTCAATAATTTTTTAATGTTATAATAGGTTTAGATGTACTAAAAAGTTGCAAATATAGTACAAAGAATCCCCATATGCTTCTCATCCAAATTCCTCTATCATTGCCATCTTACCTCTATGGTACATCATCTGTCACAACTAATAAACCAACATGGGAATAATAATATTAACTAAAGTCCATGCTTTATTTCTTTTTCCCTAGTTTTCCCCCCTAACTCCCTTTTTGTATTCCTGAGTTCCTTCCAGAATACCACATTACATTTACTTGTCATCTCTCCTTAGTTTTCTCTGGTTTATGACAGATCCTCAGTTTATTAGTTTTTCATGATCATTGACAGATTTTAGGAGTACTTGTCAGTTGTTTTGGGGTCTAATGTTTGTTCTCAAGAAAAAACTAGGGCTATGGGTTCTAGGGAGGAATATAGGAAGGTGAAGTGCCCTTCTTATATTGAGGAACACACTCTCAACATGATTTATCACTGCATATGTTTAACCATTACCACCTGGCCAAGAAAGTATTTGCCAGATTTCTGCATTGTAAAGTTACTTCCCTTCTCTATACTCAGTTGACAGCTTTTATCATGGATGGGCGATGAATTTTGTCAAATGTCTTTTTTGCATCTATTGCATAGATTCATTTGTGGATACTGTATTGTTCTTGCATCTCAGTAAAAAGTCTCACTTGATTATGGTGCATGCTCCTTTTAATTTGGTTGGCTCATATTTTGCTGAGGATTTTTGCATCTAGTTTCTTCAGGGATATTGAGGTATAATGTTCTTTTCTATACTGTCCTTGCCTAGTTTTGGCAAAAGGGTAATGCTAGCCTTTCAAAATGAGTTTGGAAGTGCTCCTTCTTTTATTCTTTGGAAGTTTGAGAAGAACTGGTATTAATTCTTCTTTATATTTTTGGTAGAATTCACAAGGTAAGCCATCTGGTCCTGGAGTTTTATTTTTGGGAAGTTTTCGACTGATTTAGTCTCCTTACTAATAATTAGTCTGTTCAGATTTTCTGTGTCTTCATGATTCAATATTAGTAGGTTTGTTTCTAAGATTTTATCCATTTCTTCTAGGTTGTCCAATTGGTTGGAATATAATTGATTATAGTAGTCTCTTATGATTCTTTATATTTATGTGGTAGTAGTTGCAATGTCTCCATTTTCATTTATAATTTTATTTATTTGTGTCCTATCTCTTTTTTTTGGTCAGTCCAATGTGATATGATTGTTCATAGCTCTTTGTTGATAATTAAGGATTGAGTATATCAATCCTTTAATGATATATTCTAAGTTTAAAAGAACATAGCCATTAGGACCTGAGTAGACATTTCTCCAGCAAAGACATACAGATGGTCAATAGTCATATGAAAAGATGCTCATCATCACTAACCAGAGAAATACAAATAAAAACCACAGGAGGTGTCATATTTGTCAGAATGGCCATCAACAATATATCAATAAACAAATATTGGCAAGGATGTGGAGTAAAGGGAACACTTGTACACTGTTGGTGGGATTGAAAATTCGTATAGCCACTATAGAAAACAGTATGAAGTTTCCTCAAAAAATTTAAAATAGAACTATCTCATGACCCAGCAATTCAACTCATATATTTATGCAAAGAAACCCAAAACACTAATTAAAAAAGATATTTCCACCCCTATATTTACTGCAGCACTATTTATAATAGGCAAGATATGTAAACAACTGAAATACCCATCAATAGACAATACAATAAAGAAATTGTGGTACATTCATACAATGGAATGTTTCTTTGCCATAAAAAAGAATGAAATTGAAACATTTGCAAGAACATGGATTGACTGAGAGAGTATTATGTTAAATAAGACAGGCTTAGAACAACAAATACCATATGATCTCACTTATATGTGGGATCTAAAGAAATAAATAACAAACAAAAGAGAAACAGGCCCATAGAGGGCAAACTGATTGTTAGTAGATGAAAGGAGGGTAGGAAAGCTCTGTGAAGGGATTAAGAGGTACAAATTGGTAGTTACAAGAGTCACAGAATGTAAAGTACACTATGGAGAGTGTAGCCAATAATATTATAAAAACTATGTTTTGTGTCAGATAGGAACTAGACTTGTTGGGGGAATCACTTCATAAGTTATATAATGTCTAACCACTAAACTGTACACCTAGAAATTAATATAAAATGATATTAAGTATCAACTATAATTTTAAAAAAATAGCTACAGGGACTATATAGTACAGCATAGCAAATATAGTCAAAAATATTCTAACAACTATGAACAGTATTAGATGGATAATAAATTTATTGGGGTTATTACTTTGTGAGGTATATACATGTCTAATCACTATGTTGTTTTGTACAGTTGAAATGAATAAAAACAATTTTATCTTAAAAATTTATATCACTTTACTATCCCCATCATGTACATTTTATTTTGATTTTTCTTAAATACACTATATCTCCTCTCTTACACCTAAATGTGACTGCAACCATTTCCCTCACTTGTACTTTTCATGAGGGTCTTTATATGCACTAAGTCTTTTAATTATACCTGTCTTTCCAAAACACAGAGTACTGAAGTTTGTAATCAACCTTCATAGGGCCATCCATTCCTACAAACTATTCGTGTATAGATATACTGCATAATAACATCAATAAGCGTAGGATCGTAGGGATTCTTAGCATGCTCTTTGCCTTTTGGCATTAAGATCGTTGTTCAAATACCTGAGGTCCTTATTCCATTTCTTGAATTGTTGTACAAAATTTATAATTCTGTGGTTTATAATTAAAGGTTAAGTATTTAGATCAAGAATATTATTAAGCTTGTCAAACTTAACACTCTTTCAACAATCTTTCTGGATATTTATACAATCTAAAATCATTATAAGAAAAAGCAGGTATTATTATTACATATGGGGAAAAGAGCATCCCTTTTGTTTATTATCTTAACTATAGTTTATTAATTAGATACCATATGCAAGTACAGGTTCCATAATCTACTTCATCTCATGTTATTAATGTAGATTTATTGCATCAATCATTGATTGCTTTTAGATGATTGAGAAAAAGTTGACCCTTTTTCAAAGAGGGAAAGGGAATTTTTTTTTTTCTTTTTTCTTTTTTAAAGATTTTTTGGGGGAATTGATGGAGGAGAATAGCATTGGGGAACCGGGGAAAGGGGAACAGACAAGCTACCATCCTCCTGTTCTTCTGTCTAGCTGTGGAGGACATTGCTTCACTGGCCCATGTTGGTATCATCATTGCGCTCTACTCGGGTGAGGCAAATCAGTTGCCGGCCTCTGGATGGCCGCTCACAGCAGCTCTTGGCAGCTCACACTGGCTGCTGGCCAGCTCACGCTGGCTGCCAGCCACGCACGCTGGCTGCTGGCCACTCACTGTAGCCTATGGCAGCCCACTGCAGCAGGAGCTGCAGCTATGCCGTCCCAGGGACTCACAGCAGCCCAGCTCCAGGTGGAGCTGTTGTTCACCATCTTAGCTGTAGAGGGCAGTGTCACTGGCCCTCATGTGGGATCTGAACCAGAGCTGCTGGTATCTCAAGCCAGCTCCGAACCAATGCACCACTCAGCAGGCCTGGGAAAGGGAATTTTTTAAAAGCCTGAGGTAAAACCTGAAATTTTAGAAAGGTATTTAATGAAATGTGTTTTCGCAATAAAATATGTTCATTAAATCTCTTTCTCTTTGTCTCTTTAATCCCCTTGACCAAACAGATTGGTACTGGTTTTTATATAGTTTATATACTGGGCTTAACCAGGAAGAATTAAATTGACAAAAATAAAATATTCTTATATTTTAATCATGTTTGAAAACCACTATCTATATACATAGCAGAATACTTGTTTTAATTTTGCAGTCAGATTTGGTATATATGAAGCCAGTTCACACAATATTTGTTAATATATTGTGGCTTGAGATGAATACACTCTTGAGTTTCTGCAATGACAACTGTATACTTGGTATCAAATCACATATGGATGAAAAACAAAAATATTTATTTACCTTAGGAGGAGTCCATCTCTCAATTTTACTTCAGTCCGTATGTTTATATTATAATTATTATCTACTATTCTGCCATTTAATCATGTTTTAAGTAAATATATGTGCCAATAAAAATGCTATTTTATAATACATGCTTATTAATGTTTAAATATAATATAGCTTTTGAGATGCCTGAGAAATATAGTCCATTTTGATATAAATATTTTATATTATTATCTGAAAATAACCAAAGATATTAATTTTTGACAGATTATCAATTATTTGAGCTTCTCTGCCTAGCAAAATATTTAATGCATGAAAATATATCTCCATTTCATATAACAAGGGTTTTCAATTTTCCACTATGCTTTAATTACTTATTTGAAGATAAGAGCTTTCAGAGAGTGGTTGATTTAAAGTAAAGGAAATCAAAGGGTGATGGAATCACAAAGGTAGCTGAAGATAAACAATAGGGTATTATAGTTTAATTGCGTAATTTGAAGGTATAATAAAATTGACAGTATTACACAGTGAAAATGAGTTTAAGTCCAGTAATTTAAAATCAGAGTTGCAGCATTATTCTGAATTTTGTTCTTTTGTTGTACCTCCCTCCCAAACATACTCCACATCTCCATATTCACCATCTTTAAACCTAAGATTAATATATGCCCACCATGTTTCTCCAGCATAAAATACACATGTGAATTTTTTTTGTAACTTCCATTTCTATTACTTGTTTCCACTTAATATCCATTTTTTTAATTTTCTCATTATAGTTCCGTTCACTACATGACTACGTAAACTTACACATGTGCACTTGTGTTTATTATGTATAGCATTTAGGCATTTTATTAACTTTATTATAACTGAAAATTGATACAATTTTCATTCCTTTACTAATATTTGTGTTGGAAAATAAAACCATACCAAGAAAATAACCTACACTTTTGAGAGCAAAAATATATTGACCAAAGGAACAATTATGTTCAGAGACTTGAGAAACAGACTTTCAGGATAGAATAATTAAAATGTATGTAATTTCCAATGAATGAGGTCTGCTGCAAGAATGCAAAAGAGATCACAAAATTGAGGTCAATTAAGTCAATAGTACTAAGTATCATGTGGACAGGTGATTAAGAGTCATAGGAGAAAATAAGAAGAATAAACAGCTTTTAGGTTGTTGTGTGTGTGTGTGTGTGTGCGCGCGCGCGCGTGCACGTGCGCATGTGTATGCTGGAATGAACTTTGGGTTTAGTGTCAGAGTACCAGTATATAATTATACTTGGGAAGTAGAAATCAGAAATTCCCGCATTAATAGTTCTAATTCATCTGTATTAATTGGAGGTAAATGTGAAACTCTTTAGGCTGGTTCTGTCCACCTCAACAATAAAATAGCCAGTTCTTTTACCAGCAAAATGAGTTTATTCAGGAATAGCAGAGAACTGTAATTTGGGATAAGCAAGATATGGTGAACCATGGGCAAGACCAAAGAGAGAAAGCAAATGTTAGCTTTTACTGTTTTTAGGAGGAAAATGGGGAGGGTTTTTCTAAACAAAAGTTCATTAAAGAACAAGAGTTTGAAGTATTGGCATTCTCATTGGCTGCTGTCAGGGGTTAGTGCGTTAATGTTAAGATACAGAGGAATTTTTCATCCTCTTCTTAAAAACAGGAGATGAAATTCCCGTGGGACAAATGTCCTCTCTTTTCAAAATGCTGAGGAATGTTGAGTTTCTATGACATTTTATACAATGGACTTGAGCATCTATAGAGTTTGGTATCCTGGGGACTTTGGTATCCAGTCCTCCATGGATGATGACTCAGCACTCAAGATACAACTGACATTACAAAATTCTCTTTATATATTAAACTTATAAGACAAACTTTCATACAATATAATGTATTTTCATTTTTTTTAGGTTCTATAATGAGGAGCTGTATATAACCTGCTAATATATATCATATGAAAATACCAAAAAGAAGTGGTTCTTTTACATGACCTGCAAATATTTTGTCAACAAATACTGCATTGGATTTTAATCTTTAGTAACTTTAAATATGTAAATCTAGGCAAAAATAAACACAAAATAGATAATGGTAGATGATTAGAGGAAAGAGAAAAACATGATGAGGAGAAAGGAAAGAGGAATTGAGGATCATGGACTTAGAATCAGAAGAGAAAAGAGAACAATTTAATTCAGAATAGGAAAAAGGATTGCAATGGACATTTGGAAGGGTACCAAGATAAAAGCAAAAACTAGGCATAGGAAATGAATGAGGTTGGAAAGAAAAGGAGGTTTCTATGCCAGAAGGAAAGCAGTTATTGGGTTCTGAGCCAGATCAGGCTGTGAGGGTAGTAGCTTCTGTTACTGGATTGAGTTATGGCTGGAGGGGAGAACAGGACGTGGCTGGCCAGGAGCCTACATATTGGAACAAAACTGCAGCACGTGAAGTGAGAGCAATGTGTTCAGAGCTGTTGGAGGCTATGGTTATTTAATCATAACTTTGTTCCTTCTGGTGCCAGAAGACTGATGGAACTCCTTCCCACAGAGGTCGAACAAATGGTTTTCTCAACTCACTTAGTCAATTACCCACCCTGTGAATAGAAGGTCAGGATGCTGACTAACTACAACCTAAGACAAATGAGATGCTTTAAATATGCAGTTGCTTATAAAGTTCCTATGACCTAACCATGGTAGGGATTTAGATACCATTTTGCTAAGATCATTAAGTGAATGATCTCTATGTTAAAATACTTGTTTCAATATTCTTATAATAAACAACTAGGAATTACATAAACTATTGAATGATAAACATTTTAAAGAGATACACTAGTTAATTACTAACATTCCTTAGTAGAAATAGTTACTAGCTTTTGAGTCAGAAAATGTGAAATTGAATTCTGCGTCTGTTATTTACTATTTAAATTGATAATTTAACTAATGTAGCAGAGCCTTAGTGTTCTACTACTAATATTTAAAGAGTAATATGAATCCCACATGGTATGTGTAATGATAAACTGGGATTAAATATGGTTTCTCACAGAACTTGAGATACATAATAAATGTTATAGCAGATATGTGATATGATCTCCCTGTAAGAACTATCTTCCTAACAGCTCTCAAGCTTTCCCAGTTTTATCAAACACATTTTCTTAAGTCATTCCTAGATTTATGATGCAGCTTTACTTAAAAACTATCCTCCTCTCTTGAATATAGGATCTCTTTTGTCAGCTGTTCAATTAATCAAACACTGATGTTTATTAGTGAGTAAAGAACTGATTCCTTCACAAGAGTTTTCAACTCATGCTTATGGCATTTTCTTGCACTCCTCTGCTAGACTCACTCATTGTTCTTATTTTCTGTAGTTCTAATATGATACAGGTTTCAAAGTGTAAAAACAGATCATAATTTCCTACCGTAACTGACATTCCTTATTATATTTAATAGCTCTTTATATTTAACAATACACTGATAGGCATTATACTTTGTACATATCACATTTTCTTTGTCTTCCCCAAATATCATATAAAGTTCTTAAGGAGATGTGTCAAGACTTAAACCTTTCTGTATGCTTCATTGAGAAGAAGAATAGTGCCTTACAGGGGAGGCAGAATTTTTGCCTCTGCCATCTCAGACCTCAAATTAAACTGATGTAAGACAAAAGAAAAGCTTACAAATTGAAGTTTCATGTAACACATGAGCCTCTATAAGAAATGAAAAACTGGTGAAGTCTACAAGCTTTTATGTTAGGTTGAACAAAGTTGAGGCAATAGTGGGAAATAACTGAATTATGTGGAAAATATACAGTAAAATAAGAATTGCTTTAACAAGTTAGGTTTGTTTGTACAAAATTCACTTGGTCTCAATTTTTTTTCATCGACGATAAGAATGATACTTTCCTTCTGGAATAGAGAGAACATCTTTCACAAGGGAATTTCATCTCTTGTTCTTAAGAAAAAGAAAGTCAGAATCTTTTTTTTTTTTTTCAGTTCCTGTTTCTCAAGTGCCTTTGACTCAAAATAGTCATGATGCCAGAACAGCATATTTTGGGCGATATATTCTTCCACCCTTCACAAGTAAAATACATTTAATAATACCTGAGTGGTTGTTTAACTGGAGAGGTATATATTAGAGGCTTATAGCACTACAAAACCCTCTTGCATTTGGGGATGCTCTGCTGAGTGAAGAAAATGCAAAATGAGCATTAATCATTGTTACTAGTCAAGGTGGTATCAGTAATATCAGTGCAACCTTCCTTTGCCAAAGCGAGATTTTAGAAGCTATATATCCTGAATCTAGTTCTTGTCAGCATGTACCTACAGAGATGGAAGGGAAATAAAAAAATCCATGAAAAGATATCAAATCTATACCATTATTGGCAAATGTTTCAGGAAGGAAACATTTGTGTTTCTTATATCTTTTTCCATGACTCTCAGAGAATATTTACGTAAAATATTACAAGAACAAGTAACTAGCATAAAAGAAAAAAAAATGACTGATGAATAGAATCAGATCAAGAAGCAGCATGATAGCTTCCCAAGTTTAGGCCCTTAAAGTGGCCAAGACTACTTTATAGCCTCTGTGTCCCAGACCTCTCACCAGAAAGCGTGCTATCTGCACAACAGAGAGATGGAGAGAGATGGCTGACCCTATACTATAAAAGTAAGTATCAGAAAATAGAGGAGGAAATAGCATGATATTTCAACTTGATCTTTAAGATAGTTACCTGAGAAGGAACAGATTGTTTAATGGCCAATTAATTAGAAGGCAACTTCTATTTCAAGACCAAAATAAGATATGAGAACAGAATTTGGTGTGAGAATATTCTGCTTCATAAAAGAAGGTAAAAGTATTAATCCACTGTTCAGTCCTTCACATGATAGCTCTACTGAATACTACAAAAATGTTCAGATCATTTGTTAGGTGTTTGCACTCTTATAGAATTGCAGTCTCATAGAATTTTCCCAAACTGAATTCATAATCTACAGTATTCTGAAATGCACGTTCCAAATATTGTGGCTCATAGCCAGTAGTTTCCATTGTCTCATTTTATAAGAACGTATTTTCCAAGTTTTTCTGCAATTAAAATGTGCACCCTTGTTATGTGATAATGTGCTTATCAGTAATTTGAACTGACTCTATTCCTATTTATTAAACATAAAATAAACGTATTTTCTTCCTCATGAAGGCCCCCATATCAAGTTTAAAAAATATCATATTTCTTCTGGGAGCATTCCAGTGGCTACATGGGGAAAAAAAACACAAGAATCTTCTTGAAAAAAAATACTGAAAAAATGGAGAAAATGCATACAGGGCAGCAGCGAGCACAGACAGATCACAGACTCTTTGTGGATCTTTCTCTGTGGTATCTTCCATCATTTATATTCCTAACCATATTCCATTTTATATTTGTAGCTCTAAGCTCCCTTTTAAACTGTAAGTTAAGAGACCCTCAAAGTAGCTGATCTAATCATAATGTAAAGTGATTTAGGTAAATTTTCTTGGCTCTTCATAATTTTAGCCACTCCAAGACACTTGTCAGATATAAAGATAGACTATATGATTTCATCAAATGTGATGTTATTTATTGGTTATAATTCATTATTTAGGTAATTCTATATTATTAGGATTCCTGGATATATATATATATATATATATATATATATATATATATATATATATATATATATATATATATATACCTTAGTTCAAGGAACTTGCAATGTAAGTAGACAGACTGCACAAAATACTAAGCAAACCCAGAGGACAGAGTGATTGAGTAAACAGGTCTCGAAGGATGCAAGGACAGAATAAGGACATATTCTACATGTGTTAATCTCCAGTTATTGTTTCAAACACATCAAAAAAAATACTCAAATAATGATCTATATATGTGTATGTATCATCAAATATTGTCTAACGCATAGTCACTGCTTCAGTTTCTACCCAACTTCCAGGGAAGCATCTGTGATGATTTCCATGCATTCATTTAACTTAATAATTATTAAATAAATCCCTATTATTTGACAAACATTGTTGAAATGCAAAGAGAGAATAACACACATTAAGCCAGTGAACTTATACATACATAATGTTTCATGTAGTGATGTTCTAAGAAGAAAATAATCAGGGTAAGAAAACAGGGAGTAAATGGAATGGGACTGTTTGGGAAAATTTCTTGAAGCGACACCTCAAGTAAGAGATTTTTGAACAGAGATCACCTGGATGGGGAGTGACTCATGACCCATATATCATGTTTCCCTGAAAATAAGACCTAGCCGGAGAAGAAGCCCTAGCATGATTCATCCAGGATATGGAGCGCATGGACCCCTCACATGAGGTTTTATGACCTGTTTCAGGGAGAAGGGTGCCTTTTCCACAAACTCCTTCAGCTTAAAATATTCAGTATGCCAAGGTGCCATGTTTTGGCACCTAAAATCAGGAGGGCTTATTTTCCAGCTAGCTCTTACTTTGGGGTAAATGGCAAAGATGTGGGGAAAGAATTCCAGAAAGAAAATAATCATGAAACTTAGAGGAACTAAGGCAGGAAGGGAACAACATACTTGAAGGAAAGGAAGAAGGAGAATATGGCTGAGCTGAAGTTAAAAAGAAGGAGAATGGTACAGGATTATGCTGTGGAAGTAGACAGCAGGTAGACTACCAAAATAAATAAATAAGTCAATAGATTAATTCATATATATATATATATATATATATATATATATATATAGAGAGAGAGAGAGAGAGAGAGAGAGAGAGGAATGCAGGGCTTGATAAGGAGTTTGCTTTTACTTTACATATGAAAGCTACTGAGGGATTTTAAAAATGCAAGAGACATGATCTGAATTACCTCAGGGGAGGAGGGAAGAACAGACACGCTGTACTACTGGCTACAGTGACTGCAGGCTGACAGGTTAGGATGCTACACTGTACCACAGATGGAAGATTTTGATTCCATGGAATCAGTATCTACAGTAGAAACATCAAGCAGTCTCTGGCTTCTGAGTATGTTCTGATCACAGAGTAAAATAATTGGTTATAGAAGAAGAGAAAATGAATGAAAGAAGAATCTCGGATTCCCCCAAAATTGTGTTTTATATAGTAGGCAATTGGTAATTGTACAAAAAGTAATTTGTCTGCATGTCAAATAAATAGTTGCTCACTCAACCTCAAAGCCATTCTCAAAATGTCTTTTCTGTGCACTTAGCTAGGGTTATGTGGCCAAGGAGGGAAGCTGACCCATGAAGACTGCATCCTCTGGACTCACTTGCCAACAGACTCCTTATGGTGTTCAGTTGATTTTGATGATTTCCTAAATGCTATTGATTTATACATAAAAATTTCTAGGAAAAAAAAAGGTAACTTCTCTTTTCTAGCTTATCCAAATATTGGGTTGTTGGAAAAGTCATGATGTATTTTTATCTATGTTTTTCAAAGGTCATTTATTTATATAAAAAAAAACAAAACAAAGACCAGTCAATGATATATTGCCCATTTTGTTCGATAACATCTTGCCATCTTTCAGTGAGCTTCATAAATCCTCCTTCATAGAAGGACCTGTCTTTATTTGTGAAAAACTGAACAAGTGCTGATTTACAGCCTCAACTGAATTGAACACTATACCATGCAAGGAGTTTTGAAGAGAGCAAAACAAGTGGAAGTCTGATGACCCAGGGCCAGACAAGTATGGTGGATGTGGCAACACATCCCATCCAAGCTCTAATAATTTTTGACAGGTGATCAAACTTATGTGTGGTCTCGCATTGTGGTGATGGAACACAACTCCTTTACAATTAACAAGCTCTGGACGTTTTTGGATAATGGATTCATTTAAACTGTCCAATTGCCAACAGTACACATTTGAATTGATTGTTTGGTTCCTTGGTAGGAGCTTTAAAAAGTGACACCTTTAAAATCCTACCACACTGAGAGCATAAACTTCCTCTGATGAATGTCTGCTTTTGATGTCATTTGAGGAGAATCATCGAGCCAGGACCAAGACCGCTTGTGCACCACATTGTTGTAAACAACCCACTTCTCATCATCAGTTATCAGTTGTTTCAAAAAAGGATAGTTTTCTTCACGTTTAATGAGCATATTGCAGATGTTTATAGGCACTGTCAAATGAACTTTTTTGAGTTCACGTGGAACCCCAATACCAAGCTTGTTTACGTATCCCAAATTCTTCAGGTGGTCGTGAACACTTGAATGATGGATGTCCAATGTTCTTGCAATCTCTCGTGTCATGTAACATGGGTGTGACTCGATCAGTGCCTTTATTTTGTCATCATCAACCTCAATGTGCCTCCTTGATGGAGGAGCGTCGTTGAGATCAAAGTCACCAGCAAGGTAACATAGGTAAAATGACTCTAGTACTTCCAAAAATAAACTAGTGCCATCTGTTGCAAACATGCGTCATGAATTTTCTGACAACCCAATAGATACTTAAACTCAGAATATTCTAAACTGAGCTTTCACTGGAAACATGCTTTCCTTCCTGTTTCTCTTGAATCATACTACCATTCTGTAAATTCATGAATCTCAATCCTATGAGTGAATTTGATTCTCTGACTGCCAGCATATATCACTTATGAGAGTCATATTGATAAAATTTCAAAACAGTTTACTAATTTTTTCTTTAATTTGTCACATTTACTGTTTTTACATAGATACATGTCATTTATTTTCTGGAATATTCCTCTACCACTCTGTGGCTCATTACCTCAGCAAATCAGATGCTCCATTCTGAAACTGTGAAATTTGGTGGAGTGAAAAATGGATAGTTAACAGAAATTATTCAGAGGTTATGTTGTTACAGTCCCACAGAGTTCGTGGTAATGACACTGCAGCTCTGGCTTCTATAGCAGTAGCCACAGTAGGAGATAATAGTGATAATGTCCAATGCAATGCATTCCATCCATACCCTCAAAACATAAACTCTTGTTTTACTGATCTCCTAAAATATTTTCCATCACATGTCCCTTCAAATATTTTGACTTACTTTATATACATTCATGCCTTTCTCTAGTAATTTAGCTCAATTTTACCTAAGAACCTTGCCAGAAATGTTTTTTATATATTCATTACCAAATAAAATGCTTATATTATTGAAGCTTAATTTACATTTGTGGACTAAATAAATGAATTACTAAGTTGCTTCCTTAAAGATGAACAATGTAATAAGAATTAACTTTGCTGAGTGATTATTTTGTAGGAAACTCTTTGTAACATGCTTTGTAGAAGTGCAACTACTTGTCTAGCCTCATCCCAGTAACATAGGTATTATGATCTCTCTTTTTCACTGTAGAGGATATTGAGGCATAGAAAAGTCAGTTACATGGCTCAAAGTCAGGTCTGGTAACTAGGGGTGTGTACATGTACATCTTTCAAGAACTTACACCCATTCCATTGCAACAGATAGCTTCTTAAGTTGAGATAAAAAAAATGTTTGTTTTTGTTTGTATTTTTTATGTATTGTGATCATTTGCCAGTTTAAGCAAAAATAAAGAAATGAACACATTAGAGTATTTTTTTGCCCCCAAATAAAAAAATATATGAAAATATAGTCAGATTCAAAATCAGAAGAGAAGTAAAAAATAGTTTTAAGGATCATTTTCCTAATTGTGTGGTTTTCTTATTAGCAGTCATGGTCCACAAATGAATGAGTTGATATTAATAAAAACAGCTAAGAGAATTAATATACGCCTTCAATTTTAAAACTCTAGAAGCCATCAATCCCTGTTAAATGAGAATCATGTTTCAAAAATTTGCATGTGTTATAGTAGAAAAATATAAATATTTAAGCACATCTTACTTTATTATATATAAATATATACATAAAATAGATAGATACACATATGTATATACATATATCATTGTAAATGGCTGAATATTTTATTTCTACATAAGCTAAATTTTTTTATCCTGTGTCTTTATATAGGCAAAGTGTAAGCCAAAATAAGAATTAGCTTGGCTGCATCGATGCAGAATACCAATGAAAAACTATCTTTTGAATTTATTCCTACATGTACTTATATTAAGCCTCATTCAAAAATGAAGGAAGAGTTCCAAACCCTTGGAACCATGTCAAAGACATCTTCCTTTGAATTCTAAATCATTTATATCAGTTAACTACAACATGTCAGAAATGAAAGGGGACCACTAGATATTTCCTCAGATCTTACCTTTTCACCCCAATTATGATCTTAAGAATAAAGTGCTTGAATTGCTAGTATTTTGTTCAGGAGTTGTGCATCTGTACTCATCAAATATATTGGTCCATAATTTTCTTTTTCTGGGTTATCCTTACTAAGTTTTGGTATGAGGGAAATGCTGACCTCATAAAATGAGTTAGGGAATATTGTCTCTTCTTCAATTTTTTGGAAGAGTTTGAGTAGGACAGGTATTAGATTCTCTTTGAATGTTTGGTAGATTTCAGTAGTGAAACTATCTGGTCCTGAACTTTTGCTTTTGGGAAGATTTTGGATGACTGATTCAATTCCCTTACTGTTGGTCAGTATATTTAGTTTATCCAGTTCTTTGTGACTCAGTATAGGAAGGATATATATATATATATATATATATATATATATATATATATATATATATATATATATATATATATATATCTCCTTTATATATATATACATGTCCATTTCTTCTAGGTTATTCAATTTAGTAGCATATAGTCTTTCATTATATCTGTATGGAATAACAAAAGACCCCAAACGGCCACAGCAATCAGCCCCCTACCCCGAAAAAAAAAAAAAGAACAAGGCTGGAGTCATGAAACTCCCTGACTTCAAATTACACTAATCAAAGCAGCATGGTATTGGCAGAAAAACAGACATACAGACAAATGAAACAGAACTGAGAACCAAGAAATAAACCCACATATATATGGGAAGATAATTTTTGACAAAGGAGCCGAAAACATGCAATGCAGAAAAGGAAACCTCTTCAATAATTGGTGCTGGGAAAACTGGAAATTTGCATACAAAGGAAAGAAACTAGAATGTTATCTGTCACCATATAAGAAAATTAACTCAAAATGGATCAAGACCTAAATATAAGACTTTAAACAATAAACTGCATAGAAGCACATGTACTAAACTTATGGACCTTGGGTTTAGAGGGAATTTTATGAATTTGATCTCAAAGGCAAAGGAAGTAAAAGCAACAATAAATGAATAGGACTATACCAAACTAAAAAGCTTCAGTATAGCAAAAGAAACAATCAACAAAACAAAGAAGCAACCAACTGAATGGGATAAGATTTTTGCAAACAGCAGCTCCGATAAGGAGCTAATATCCAAAATATATAAAGAACTCATAAAACTCAACATGAGAAAGACAAACAAACAAACGATCCCATTAAAGAATGGACAGAGGAACTGAACAGACTCTGAGGGAGACATATACTCATAAACGACCAACAGATATATGAAAAGATGGTCAACTTCACTTTCTATTAAGAAAATGCGAATCAAAATCACAGAAATAAGTCACATGGAAAAAATTGAGAACCATGTGACTTCATTCATGTGTGGGAATATAAAACTGAAAGCAGCAAAGGAATGAGACAAAAAAAGAAGCAAAAACTCATAGACACAGACAACAGTTTACTGGTTACCAAATGGTAAAAGGGTAGGAGGGGAGTGCTTGAAGAAGTTAAAGGACATCAAATATATGGTGATGGAAGAACTGACTCTGGGTGGTGAGCACACAATGTGTTATACAGATGATGTATTATAGCAGTGTACTCTTGTAACTCATTTTACTAACTATTGTCACCCCAATAAATTTAATAAAAACATGTAAAAAGAAAATTATAATGAGATACCACCTCAAACCTGTTAAAATGGTTATTTTAACAAGATAAGGAATAACAAGTGTTGGAGAGGCTGGGGAAAAAAAGGAAGCTTCTTACACTGCTGGTGGGAATGTAAACTGGTACAGCAATTATGAAAAGACAGTATGGAGGTTCCTCAAAAACTTAAGAATAGATTTACCATAAACCCCAGCAATCCTTCTTCTGGGTAGATACCCCAGGTATCTACCAAAAAAATTTGAAAACATTTATTTGTAAAGATATATGTACTCTGATGTTCATTGCAGCATTCCTCATGGTGGCCAAGTCAAGGAATCAACCAAAGTGCCCTTCATAGGTGACTGGATAAAGAAGATGTGATGTGTGTATACACACGCGCGCACACACACACACACACACACACACACACAAATATTAATAAGCTACAAGACAAAAATACCGCCGTTTGCTACAACATGGATGGATCTTGAGCTTATAACGCTATGCCAAATAAATCAGAAAAAATCGGGAGGCTTTTGAAATTTAAAAATGACTTATTCTTAGTTTAACTTAACCAATGCTTTTAAAAAATAACCATCCTGCTCATGATTTTATAATTCCTCATTTGCTCTAACCTAATTTTAAACCTCAGTCATTCAGGTCCCCAGAACTTCACTATCATGAATCACATGGCTCACTTGGGATACCCCAATATGACTCATATCAGGATAGTGCAATGACAGCCTTTGATAATTAGAGCCAATTTTCACTTTCTACATCAAAAATATCTCTATGGTTTATTTCCTTATTGCCTTCATTTTACCCATAGCCTCTAATGGCCTAGGAAACTCTAATGTATTTTCTTTTAATTGATATTTTCAAATCTTCCTTCCAGAAACAATCTATACTTAAAAACTTCTATATGTCAGTTTATTGAGCACCATTTCTTTCCTTCATTCACCAGTTGAGAATAATGTTAACTCTGGCTAGAAGGATTTAAGGTGCCATATTTTTCTTTTCCTTTCTATATACAATATTTTAAAATGGTAACACTGATAGTTATTTTTCATCAGTTACCACATGCTGTCATGAGCCATCACAGTCTGGGGTCAGTATAGAATTCAGAGAATAAAAATCCAGTTCGTAAGCTGGGTTGCACACATAACAGGTTATACATTACTATGAAAGTTGTGAAACATCTCCATGCTTCATTTTTCCCATTTGTTAAAAAATAAAAAATCCTATTAGAGATTTTTTGAGTATTACATAATATCTAATTACATATAAAATGGTATTTATTAAATTATAAATATGTTTACTCACTGATAGTAGTACTTGCAAAAGTCTATTATTATATCTACAAAAGTTTAACACTGTCTCAAATATTTGTGTGTCTCACAGACTGCATCCATAGCTTTTACTATGCAGTGTTTCACTTAATTAAGTTCGTACAGTGATTAACAAAACATCACTGAAAATATATACTGCTCTTTAATTCAAAATATAATATCATGTCCTGTGATGTATTTGGACTCAAAATGCTTAAAGTTAGATCAATAAAAACAATTTTATATGCATGTATGTTAAAATATTAAGTTTAACAGACACCAGAGAATATTTTGCTATAGATAAAACAACTTATAAATACATATGGGGGGCCGGCCAAGTGGCACGGTGGTTAAGTGCTGGTTTGCGAGGCCAGCGGCCCCTGTTCAGGTCCCCACATATGATGGCCAGTGACACTGCCCTCAAAAAAGAAAAAAAAATTTTTTTTTAAATACATATGGGAAGTTATATGTATTTACAAACAAGTAGAAAAAAATTGATTTCTTTAGCATACTATATATTTTGTAAATAATCATTGTAACTTTTATAAGGATAATAAAGCTATTTTTAAATGGCATAGTATTGTTGAAACTATTTAATGATACATTGAGATAAATGTATTTTAAAAATCACCACCAAGTTCTATAAAATTAATTAAAATATATTTTTTCACCCCTTCAACAGAGCTATGACATTAAATTCTCAAAATCTTGGATATGAGTCATTTTCTACTAATATTTATTTGAAATTCTTTTATTGATTTTATTTTGCTCTGGCATACTGCCCTGATTCTGCTGGTACTAACATTTATCTAAGATCAGCATTTTTCTAAAGGCTGCAAAAGTGTTCTTTTTTGTTTTTAATTTTTCTTACTGTTATAACAAAATTGCCTATAATTCATTTATTCATATTATCTTCTTTAAACTACTATAAATTTAACTATTCATTGTACAAGTGATATCATAGAGTATGAAACATTTCATATTTAATTTAGTACTTTTAATAGGAAATCATGCATGTTATTATCATTTTAAGACACATGAAAGTGAAGTATCCTGGTCTTATTTTTGCTTTTCACTAAATTTTTATATTACACTTCTATATGTATCTATAATAACACATTATAGCCCGATAAAATTAAAAAAATATAATTCAACAAATCATTTTAATATTATAAGAGAAATTATAAATATTAACCAATCCTTCTAATATATTCAATAAGATACATTTTTACAGCATAGCAACATTGGATATACTTAAATGTTACTATTGAATATACCACATAGTATTCCTGTAAGTGGTAAAAAGTTGTCTAATTTTGTTCCTGCTAGTTCTTTTTGCCCTTTCCAGTATCATACATGAATATTTTTAGAATACAGCAAGAGGTCCACTAAAAGTTACAGGAGAATTGTCACAAGACTAAGTTTAACAATTAGGACACTCATGTCATATGTGATGGAAATGTGCTCAATGTACTATTTCAAAGATTGAAAGATGTCTTTCAGGTCACGTACTGCCTTTCTCCAAACATAACCCTCAACAGAAATGTAAGAGTGGGGTGGAGGTATTCTATGCTACCAAAGAAAACAGATATTATTAAACAGATTTTATTAGATCAGTACATATTTTTATAAGTAATTCTAAGTCAATTTTGTATTAGTTTATATCACACATTTCATTTACATTAAATAATATAGTTTATATACATATATTTTTTATCCTTTTATCATTTTATGACACATGATATATGTACTTTTCTATATATGCTTTTATAAATATTTTATGCTAAGCGCAGATTGACAAAAACCTAGCATTAATTAGCTAAATAGGACATATTTATTATTTTAAAAATTAATACTGAATTAATATTATGAAAAACAAATTGTTTAAAAATTGCCTTTAAGGATCTGTACTGATGAAATTAAATTCACTGTGATTACTGACATAAATATTGTGTTGAATTAATCTCAATTTCGCTTTGCATTAATCATCCACTTATTCAGAAGAATTTTATTACATATATAAAATGTACAATGATATGATAGCATTGTGAAATTATTTGCTTATATGCAAACATTTTAATAAGATTCTAGTTATTGCTTAAGGTTGCATACAGGTTTTCAATATTCTGAAAGAAAAGATCAATTTAATTTTAAATATTTTCACCTTAAATATCTATGTACCAACCAGCACAGCAGATCTCATCATCTGTGTATGAAAATAATTTATTATAATTTTAAAAAGAAATTTCATTACAAATTTTGAAACAAATCTATGAGTATTAATCCTTTGGAGTAATACTGTATTGATAGCAAAGTCCTATTAAAAGAAAAAAAACAGAACTACATATACTTACATAAGATAACATCCTATTCTGATCCTCTATCCCACGAATTACAATATTAGTTTCAGCCAAACCCAAAGCTATCAAGAATTATTACAGTTACCTCCATATAGTTACCTCCTTCTTTCCAATATGATGAGTCCTAAATTTGAACTTCAATGCATTTCAAGTAATTAAATATGTGTAGTCTAACCTCCCCTAATCTTTTGCTTCCCAGTAATTTTCCAGTAATTGAATTCTACATTTCTTCAGTAAGATAAATACCATCTATTTTTACATGCACATTTTAGCAGCATTAGACAGCAGAAAGTGGATAACCTCACATTTATCATTGGATTCCAGCCTTGATCAAGCCAAGCAGTATATTAGATTTGAAGTATGGTTCTATTAACATATCTGACATGATTTATTTTTCAGGATGGCCCTTGACTCTACTCATCTTTATCTTCTTTCAATTTTTTTGAAAGTAAAATGATATCATCAATATTCTACACATCATATCTTTCCTCAAATCATTTTTAACGATTTATATGTATTTTTATCAACATTTAGGAAATTCTTTCACTGGAGGTGGTCTATGATTTATATTCTTCTAACAATTAATAACATTGAGTAAGGCATCAAATGCAGGCTTAATAGAGATTTTGATGAATCATTTTTTTAAAGTGAATTAATTAATTTGACATCAAGCACCTTTTAAGATTCACATTGGAATTATAACAAAAATAAGTAAAATAACTCATTCATTTGAGTACATCATAATCTAGAGTGAAGAGAGTCAAAAATGTAGTAAAGTTTACTGTTGTTATGGACTAAACTGCATCCCCTCAAAATTCATATATGGAAGGCCTAATGCCTAGTACTGCAAATGTGACTATATTTGGAGATGCGACCTTTAAAGTGGTAATTTGGTTAAAGGAATCTTAAGGATGGGGCCCTAGCCAATAGGACTGGTGTTGTTACAAAGGAAGAGACACCAGGGATGCACATGCACAGAGAAAAGGCTAGGTATGAACACAGCAAGAAGCATGCATTTACAAACCAAGGAAACAGGCCTCAGGAGAAACCAAACCTGCTAGCACCTCGATCCTGGACTTCCAGCCCATTGAACTGCGAGAAAATATATTTCTGGTTTTTAAGTCACCCAGTCTGTGGTACTTTATTACAGAAACACTAATAAAAAAGTAGAACTATCAAAAAAGTATATTCTATGCATTTTGTCTTCTGTGAATATGAATGATTATCATTTCTTTATGAAAACATATACAAAATCTATGTTGTTAATTACTAACATTTTATGTCATTTTATAATGACATGAGAAACATTTTCTAATTCATATTAGAATCACTACAGTATTTTCTTATTAATGCAAAATCTCATTACTTAAGATTATATTCTGTTATGGAGAAATTAATACAACTTTTTGGTGAAATTGTCAAATGAAGAAATAATAAATTCATTTGAATTTAGAATTTAAAAGGTTAGAAATTAAGAGCTTTTAATAAATAAAAATGAAGTATGTACCACTTTAAAATTGAGAGAATAATATCTCAAAATATTAGCTAGCAAAAAAAAAGTTAGCAAAGGTAACTGAAATTTATTTTAACCCAAAGTGTTTCACAGTTTTAACTTATGCACACCTTAATAATATTCAAATCCACTTAAGTGATAGTGAATTTTTCTAGTTTGATGTAGTCCCACTGGTTTATTTTTAATTTTATTGCTTTTGCTTTTGGTGTCAAATTGAAAAAAACAACACCAAAAAAACAAAACGAAACAAAAATAAAAAAACAGGTCAGGAGCTTATCTCCCTATGGTTTCTTTTAGAGTTTATATTTTCATGTCTCACATTCAAATCTTTCATTCATTTTGAGTTGATTTTTATTTTATCGCAATTGGCTATCCAGTTTTCCTAATGCCATTTATGAAAAAGACTATCATTTCCCCAATGTATATTCTTGATTGCTTTATCATACATTAATTGACCAAATATACATGGGTTTACTTTGGGGTTCATTCTTTTCAAGTAAGATGGTCATTGTCCTCTCCATTTTTACTTAGGACACCTTGGTGGGAAAGGTATCCAGGGATGCAGTGATGGTTTGTTTTATGTGTCAACTTGACTGGGCTATGGGATGCATGGATAGCTGATAAAAATATATATATTTCTGAGTGTGTCATTGGACAGGTAGACTGAACAAATAAGATCACTCTCACCAATGCAGGTGGGCATCATCTAATCTGTTCAGAATCTCAGAGATGAAAAAAGCAGAGGAAGGGAGATTTGTGCTCCTCCTGAACTGGGACATTCATCATCTGTTGCCCTCAGACTTCAGCACTCCTGGACCTTTAGACTCTGTCCAGGCCTTACATCATTGACTACCCTGGTTCTCAGGCCTTAGAGTTTGGACTGGATCTAAACCACTTGCTTTCCTGGGTCTCCAGCTTACAGACAGGAAATCATGGTACCTCTCAGCCTCCATAAGTGCATGATTCAATCCCTCGTAATAAATATCTTTCTATTTATCTATATTTACAAATTTGTTCTGTATCTCTGTATGACCCTAGTTAATAGAGCTCCTTTCTCTTTATAGTCAACCAAAAGAGAGAACTTTCAGGAGGTAACTGGAAAACTGATATGAGCCCTACAGGTTTAGTGAGATTTGCTTGAAAAAAATCTGCAGATAGGTAGAAAGCTGACTGAAGTGACCGAGGAAGGCTTAGTGAGTAAGACTTAAAGTATTTCTTCACCTCTGGCTGGGCGAAATTGAGAACTCTATAAAAAAAAAAAAAAAAGTACAACTGAAGTTTCTTTAGATCTTATTAAAACATCAGACAAAAGTGAGTTTGTGACCCCAACAGAAAGTGCATCACTGGATGTCCAGAAGTTGAATGAGGGAGAGGTATTGTCCATATGAAAGTGGAGATGGGCGGCCCTTGTGTGAGACATTTCAGAAACCCACCAAAGTTTTCTATGGGGGTAGGAATAATTGAGATGTCACTCAAAAGGAATGATCCCATGGGTCCTTGCACAAAGACATTTTCTATACTTATATCTCTCTGTGTTTTTTTTTTTTTTGTTCCATATCTGGAGAGATGAAGAACAGCCTCATGGAGGGAAAGAAAAAAATGGAACAGTTGAAGAAAAACAGTGAAATTCTCTATACAAGTCCAGTTCCTTTCCACTCACCCCACAGTTCAGTGCTGGCTTTGCAGTTTGACCTCAGAAGGGAAAAGTTTTTGATTGGTTATGATTCTGATGACACTGGAGTGGTCACTGTAATTGCTCAAATTATGGCGTGATTGCAGATCAAATGCCTGGAAATCATTCCATTACTTATAAGAGAATGGAAAAAATCATGGAATGTCATCTAGTGGTAAGGGAAAAAAAAAAAACTGGTTCAGGAAGTGTGTTTAAAGCAAAGTTGTGTTCTTCATATGTCAATACAGAGTCCCTTTGAAAAACTTGTTACACTTGTATTTAGACCACAAGGTTGTGAATTCTTTCTTTTTCTCAAATCTTTTAACTTTGTTTTATTTGATCGTTAGTTTGTCTTCAGACTCTTGCTGCAACCTGAAAATAAAAACTTTTAAATTTGGCAAAGTAGATCTAAAAAGAATCTAGTGATTATTCGGAGAAACCATTGATAATGGAGCTTAGAAAAGTAGACTTTAAAACTTAAAAACATTGTTCTTTATCATTTGTGTAATCATTTTTATTGAAATAATTACTATGAATCATCATATAATTAAATGCATCCCTTTAAAAAGCACAGATCAATAAATTTTAACATATATAAAAACCCAGGTAAACTATCACCACAGTCAAGATACAGATCATAGTCATGTGTATCCTTGGTGGTTACCTCACCCACACCACTCATGACAAAACTAGCTTTGTGTCACAATAAACAAGATTTGCCTTTTTTGATGTTCTGTATACATAAAAGATATAAAACATACCACTTTGTGTTGTCTCCTGTCACTTACGATAATGATTTTCAGAATCATACTTATGTCATGTGTCAATAGGTCATTATTTTTATTAGTATCATTATATTATATGGATAGACCAAAATTTGCTTAACTATTCCTTTGATAGAAATTTTTATGG
Source organism: Aselliscus stoliczkanus (assembly GCA_033961575.1). NCBI lineage: Eukaryota > Metazoa > Chordata > Mammalia > Chiroptera > Hipposideridae > Aselliscus > Aselliscus stoliczkanus. The sequence goes on along the minus strand of CM066727.1, from coordinate 32,749,865 downwards.
TTTCTAGTGTGGGGCTATTATAAGTAAAGCTACAATAACATTTTTGTACATGTATTAGTAAGAATATATATATTCATTTATCTTAGGTAAATACTCAAGAGTAGAATTGCTAAACTTGTAGTAAGTACGTTTAATTTTGTTAAAAAATCACCAAAATATTTTTTCAAAATAATCATACCATTTTAGATTTTATTCAGCAATGTATGAGAGTTTAATCTATATGCTTACTAACACTTGGTTTTCTTTCTTTTAAAATTTTAGCTATTATGGCGGCGTGTAGTGGTGTCTAATTGTGGTTTTAAATTGCATTTCCCTCATGACTAATTATGGTAGGCAGTATTCCAGTGCTGACTTGCCATAAAAATATGTCCTCTGGTGTACAAATTCTTTGCCAATTTTTAATTGGGTAGTTTATCTTCTTATTATAGAGTTATATGAGTTCCTTTTATGTTATAAATATAAGTCATTTGTCAGATATCAGTATTGCAAATATTCTCTAAAAGTCTGTGCTTTCCTTTTTATTTTTAATGGCATTTACAAAAAACAGAGGATACTTTTATTTTGTTGAAGCCCAATTTATCACTGTTTTCACCGACCAGTCATGTGTTTTGCTTATTCCAGGATCACAAAGATTCTCTCGTATGTATTAATCTAGAAAGATCATAGATGTAGCTCTCACTTTTCAAGTCTATAAACTACTTCATTAAATTTTATTTCATATGTGAAGTAATATTTTTTTTTGTTTTTTTGCCACATCTGGGTATTTGCCACATCTGGAAGTTTTTCCATCAGCATGCTTGAAAATATTAGCCATGCTTTTCATGGAATTACCATGGCAACGAGGTTGGATATCATCAATACATGTTGAGCACAACTGTGGACACTCCTGTCTATCTTATTGATCTACATGTGTGTCCTCAAGCCATATCACTGTGTCTTAATTACTGTAGCTTAATTATAAGTTCTAATCACATAGAGTAAATTGTCCAACAGTTTTCCTTTTTTTCCTCATTGTTCTGGCTATTACAGGTCCTTTGCAATTTCATATGTATTTTAGAATCAGATTGCATATTTCCACACACAAAAAAACGTATAATAAGATTTTAATTGGGGTTATGTTGAATTCAATCATTTGGTATGAACTGACATTTTAATATCAAGTTGGCCAACCTGTGAGTAACTTATAGCTTTCCAAATATTAATTTAGGAGTTTTTTTTTTTTTTTTTGAGGGCAGTATCACTGGCCCTCACGTGTGGGACCGAACCGGGGCCGCTGGCTTCCCAGGCCAGCGCTTAACCACCGCGCCACTCGGCCGGCCCTAATTTAGGACTTTTTAAATGTCTCATGATTTGTCATTGTCAGTGCTATGGTCATAAATGCATTTTATTAAAATTTATCCTTAAATATTTAATATTTGGGAATGCTATTTCAAATGATTTTTAAAAATTCTATTTTTTCAGTTGTCTCCAATAGTTACTTTCAGGTATATATAAAAAAACAAATAATTTATAATTGACTTCTCTAATTGGTTATTAGTCCTAGTACTTTTTAAATTACTCACAATTTTCTTTATACAAAATCATACCTTATGCAGATAACCAGAAGCTTACATTTTACTTTTTGCTAAGTGTATGTTTTACTTATTTGATTGCCTTGTTGCTCTAGAGAGATCCTTTAATACAGTGTTGAACAGGAGTGGTTAGAGAGTGCATCCTTGCCTTATATCCAATTTTCTTTCCTTCTTTCCTTCCTCCCTCCCTCCCTCTCTCTGTCTTCCTTCCTCCAATTGGTTATTTATATATTTTCTCTATTGCATAATTGATGTAGGAAAATGTTTATCAATTTAATGAAACATTTCATAAAACTAGGTTTTTGATTAATTGAGTTTAACTTGTTTGTCTATTTTCTATTTTATTGTTTGCTTTTTTGTCTGTATTATATGTCTTTATTATATGGTTTGAATTTAATTTGTACTTCTTTAGTAGTATCTTTAGATGGAAACTTAGATGACAAATGTTACACCTTAGTATTCATTAAAATAAACTTTTAACACTGTACACGTTTTAGTCCAAATAATTGTTTTAGTTACACCCACACAATTTTGATAAGACATTGTCTTATTTTTTTAAATTCCATTTATTATTATATTTTAATTAGGGACGTTTAAGAGTGTTTTATTTAATCCAATTCTTTTGTGGTCAAAGATTATGCTCCACAAGATTTCATCCCTTCAGTATTATTGAGAAACATAACCTTGAAAATTTTTTTTCTGCTGTTTGGATTGGTTACAATGTCTCAATTATGTTAACTTAAGTATTGTATAAGTTCAAATATGGTTCGTTTTCTTATACTAAAAATTACGGAGATTCCTATTGATATTAATTTCCACTTTATTTTGTCAATTTTTGCTTCTAGTATTTTGAAGGTGTATTGTTCAATACCCATACATTTATGACTTTGTATATATTCTTGAAGAACTGACCCATTTCTAATAATGAAATTCCATATGTCTTTATCTCTGGTAATGTTTATTTCCTTTAATTAAGGGTTTGTTTGTTTGTTTGTTTTGTGTGTGTGTGTGTTTGTGTGTAAATATAACCATTTTGGAACACACACACACACTTACATTTATATTTAAAATGTATTTCTTGTGTACAGAATATAGTTGACAATATTTATGTCTTTAAATTGATATATTTAGACAATTTGCTTTTAATTGATTCATTTATATATTTGAGTTTAAACAAGCCATCTTGCTAATTGTTATTGATTTATCCAATCGCTTCTACATTATTTTTGTATTCTAATTCTGTTTTGTGTTGGGTTAAATGTTCTTGTTGGCTATACCTACTAGTGTTTGTGTACTCTGCAGGGGTGTGGTGTGTGTGTGTGTGTGTGTGTGTGTGTGTGTGTGTGGTTGCTTAAGATTTACAATATGTATCTTTAACTTGTCTGCTTTTAAATAATATACCCCCTTAGATATAGTATAAACCTAGACTCACTGCACACCAGCATTTCCTACATCTGTGATTCCTAGAATCACTAAATTTATATATATGTATTTTTTTTTACAGGAGTTTAATATATTGATATTTTCTCAGCCACTGAAAAATACAGTTTGTCATTGTTTCTATTATTTGTCATTTGTTCTTGTTGTTCTTCATCTTAGTAAATGAGGATTTCTTTGCAGAGTTGAAATATGTTAATATATCAGCCTTTGTTAAGAACTTGTAAATGCAGCTATCTAAAATTAATTCATGGTAAAATAAGTTCCCTGATAAAGTAAAATTTATCCTGTAAAATAATTCTTTAACAGAGTAAACAAAAAATTAAAATATCACTTTTAAGAAATAAGTCCTCTGGTGAATTAGTCAAATGTAGTTTTAGAAAACTTTCCTTTAAAATTCAAATATAATGTTTGTAAATTTAAAATGTTTTATTTTTTACTAATATGAAATTCAACATATTATTTATATATCATACAATACTTCTGACATGCATATACTTTTAAAAGGATAATGTTGGTCTCATAAAATGAGTTTGGAAATATCAACTCTTCTTCAATTTTTTGGAAGAGTTTCAGAAGGATAGGTATTAAATCATCTTTGAATGTTTGGTAGGACATTAAGAAAAAAATAAATACTGTAAAATTGTTAAGTTGATTTGATTTATTCTATCACATCTTCTAAAAGACGGCCATCATTTTCTTTTAAAAGAAGTCAGATGATTCTGACAGCCATCAAAAGAAGTTATTTGATGCTAGAATAAGAAGTAAAAATTCTATTTCATGAGTGAGTGCTTTTATGCAATAGTCACTGACTACCTCAGTCTTATCCAAAAATGACAATGTAGTTTTTTCTCATCAGTCTTTTCATGGAGCATGGAATACTGATTTTAAGGAATCGTGTATTTATTTCTAACTAGTGAAAAAGTGACAATTTAAATTCATCTATTCTTTCATAACTAGTGAAAAAATAGCCTCTTTAATATAGATATGCAATATTTCCATAGTCTTTTATTCCTAAATGAATGCATGCTTTTATTGGGATAAAATGAGTTCAATTTTATGTCTTTTGATTCAAAATATATTTGTGTCTTGAAGATGGTAGCTACTCAACACACATTTACAATTATTAATTCTGTATGACAGTATGTCCAGTCAGTCAAAATTACATTGCAGAATTAAATGCGAAGATGCAATTTAATGTTGTTTAATTCTTGTAAAACAGAAACTACTTAGACTAGTTTGATATGGTGAAGAAGTCATCTTATTTAAAAATTATTTAGAAAATATAATACAACCTTTCCTTTAATAGAGAAAGAAGGCCTAGGCAAAAGTAATAGAATCTCAAAACACTGTGACTACTTATTGAGAAAACTATATAATTATATCCCTGACTTTGAAGCCAGATCTTCTGAATTCAAATTTTAGTTCTACAACCTGTTGATTTTGCAACCATGAAAATGTATTTTAACTTCACTATACCACAGGTTCACCATCTGTAAAAATAAACTAACACATAAGATTTCTGTAAAGGTTAAATGTATTAATGCTAAACCATTGTGACAATGCTTGAAACATTGTAAGTACTAAGAGTGACCTCTTTTAAGTTTTTTTTTCAAATTATTACATATATGCATAAAAGATTTTCACATGATCTCAACAAAATAAACCACATATATTAATTGATGGTCTACACATATGTAGAAAATGCTAAATTAGAATTTTACATGGAAGGTGTTTAAATATATATATTTGATGCCCAAACTGATCAAATTAATAAAGATGTAAAAAAATAAATTATTAAAAAGTTTTTATACACATGATAAAATATTTTGCAAAACTGAGTTCCAGAATTTTGAATTTAGATATATAGGCTTAAGTATGAAAATTTAAGGCAGAAGGGAAAACAGAAAACAGGAAGGAAGGAAAGAAGGAAGGAAGGGAAGAAGGAAGGAAGGAAGGAAGGAAGGAAGGAAGGAAGGAAGGAAGGAAGGAAGGAAGGAAGGAAAGGAGGGAAAGGAGGGAAGGAGGGACAGAAAGAAGGAAGGGAGGGAGGGAGGGAGGGAGGAAGGGAGGGAGGGAGGGAGGGAGGGAGGAAGGAAAGACCTTATCTGCATATACTTTTTCCATTTTATGCTCTATGATTTGAATAAACAATTCTTTTTGAAATGTATAAGATGTGTGTCAGCTGTGAACATTGCTTAAATTTTTGCTCTTAAGAAAAGTTTTGTTGGGGCTGGCAGAGTGTCTCAGTTGGTTAAGAGTGCAAGGTCTGAGCAACAGGGTGGCCAGTTCGATTCCCACATGGGCCCTAGCTGAGCTGCCACTGAGCTGTCAACAGGTGGCAGGATGGCTCAGCAGGGTAGAGCAAGTGCTCCTAAGAGCAAGGTTGCTGATTCAACTCCACATGGGATGGTAGGCTATGCTCACCAGCAACTAAGATTGAACACGGCACCTTGAGCTGATAGGCAGTGAGCTGCCAACAGGCAGCCAGATGGCGACTGGCCTTGAAGCTGAGTTAAGTGCTCCCTCCGTAACTAAGACTGAAGGACAACAACTTTGCTGTTTCCCTGCCTCAATTCCCCAATAAAATTGTTAAAAAAAATAAAAATAAAAGAGATAAAAAAAGTTTTGTTGGAAACACTATTGAATATTGCAATCTATATAGTGTATTGGATGACTTCTTTTGTCAACCTGATCTTTTATATTACCAATATGTAACACAAAGCAAGGAAAAATGAAAGAAGGAAAAAAATTAAATGATGACCTACAGCAAATCAGAAAAAAAAAAAAAAAAAGAAACTCCATGCATTTGGTGTTTGGGGTTCAAATTATCCTCGTAATGAGACTTTCACAACAATATTCTTTACAATACTTAATTTTACAAGTAAATGCTTTCACGGAGACTGAATGTTTATTTTTAAAGACTTTATCTCATAGCAATATAGCCATTGAATTCTTATTTCTGTTTGCATGATATCTTTTTATATTCTTTTACTTGCAACCCAATTGTGTATGCAAATCGAAAGTGTGTTTCTTGTAGAAAGCCTATAGTTGTATCTTGTTTGTTTTCAATCTGAAAAATCTACCTTTAATTAAGATTGTTTAGCCCTTAGCTGGGTGGAGAACGAGACTCCCTCTTTATGGCTACAGCTGCCCAGAGAGGATCTTCCACCATGAGGAACATGAAGGCAGGCTGCAGACTATGCCTGGATTCTACAGTCCCTCCTTTTTCTCTCTGATATTTAGTAGGTTTTGTGGAATAAGTGTTTAATCACATTTAATGTGATAATTGATATGGTTGGATTTGTCTGCCATAATTGTAATAGTTATTATTTTATACAATCAAATGTCATTTACAAGAGCCTATGTAGATAATTGAGAGTATGTCTTTATAGTTTGTTATATTAATCTATTTATGTATCATGTTTTAAATTTATTTCTGAGGATTTAAATTACCACCTGGTATCATTTCCTTATTCCAAACAGCTTTGATTCGGGGTACTGTCTTTGTAATATCATTGTCAAATATATTATAATACATTTTTATATTATAGGTCCAACAATTATAATTATACACAAATTATTGTACATAATTGCTTTTTAAATCAACTAAGAGAGGAAAGAAGAAACATTATACACTTACATTGTATTTTAAATTACATCATTATGTTTCTATTTTAAATACCCATTTGGTGGGTATTTGAATTTCCCTGTGTTTACTGTTTTCAGCCTTGAATATTTTTTTTACAGTGTTTGCTAAATTTGCTACAATTTACTTCATATATATATATATATATATATATTTTTTTTTTTTTTTTTCCGTGAATTGTCTGAGACCTTTTTGTGGAGTCTGTTTTCTCTTGTAAAGCCTGTAATGCTCTTTCTCAACCCTGAACATATAACAGGTCTCCTTTATTTTTTTTTTAATTGAAGTTTATTGGGGTGAAAATGGTTAGTAAAGATACATAGATTTCATGTGTACAATTACATGGAATCAATCTAAGTATCCTTCAATAGATGATTAGATAAAGAAGATGTGGTATATATACACAATGGAAAACTCTTCTGCCATAAAAAAGGATTAAATAGTGCCATTTGTGACAAAATGGATGGATCTTGAGATTATAATGCTAAGCAAAATAAGTTAGAAAAAGTTGAGAGTCGTGATTTCACTGATATGTGGGATGTAAAACTGAAAACAATAAAGGAACAAGACAAACAATGGTCCCCTCTGTTTAAAAGTCTTCCTCCCTGACTTCTGTTAAACTGCTGCCTGGGTTGGCATCACACCCAAAGTTTAGGTTCTACTCATTGCTAGCTGATAGTTTTATTGCTTTTGATAATGCTCTAGAGCATAAATTGTTAAAGTCTGATCCAACTCTACTTGGGTTCCTTTGCAGACATAGTTTTTATGGCCACCTTTGAAAGTGTTTTATTGTTATTGTTATTGTTTGTTTGTTTATTTCTCTGACTTCAGGAAGGATTACCTTAGCTCTCTCTGTACCTTGTTGTCTCTGGTAAACTAAGTTGACCCAAAGCTTAGCTCATTGTTATAAAGATATCACCCTCTCCTTAGCCTCTTGCCATTAAAACTTCTCTTGAATTTGAGAAGGCCCTGGCATAGGCTAAAACATCCTTATAGTCTGTTCAAAATAAAATCAGTTCCTTTGGGTTGAACATTGATACTTTCTTCTTATGGCCTAAATTTTACACTGGGGAAAATTTCTGAGTCACTGCTGTGGAGAAAGGGTTGGGGACACTGCTTCTTTGCTAATAACATACCTGGGATATAAATGGAATGCTGGAAAGAGGCAGTAGTCTCTGATCTCAGCTTTATCCTTCTGATGTGGCACCTCCACCCTATGAGTGGGCTGAGGTCAGGGCAATTGGAGAAGTAGTCTAAGTCTTTCTCACCTGAGTACAGTGTCAGGTTTTTGCAATGAAGCAGAGTTGAAGATGGGAGCTCTGTTTATCTTGCGTGGGATTTGCATAAGCAACATGGAACTTGGGATGATGTGAAATGCTTGAGATACTCCACTTCTGGACATATCCAATAGCCCTTAAGTGGCAGTGGGAGTGAGATGGGGTGGGAACTTGGGGGAGGAGAGGGAGAGGGCGAGGGAGAGGGAGAGGGAGAGGGCGAGGGAGAGTGAGAGGGAGAGGGAGAGTGAGAGGGGGAGAGAGAGAGAGAGAGAGAGAGAGAAAGAGAGAAGAGAGAGAAAGAGAGAGAGAGAGAGAGAGAGAGAAAGAGAGAGAGAGAGAGAGAGAGAGAGAGAGAGAGAGAGAGAGAGAGAGATGCCTAGAGTAGATCTTCCCTCATCCTGAACAAAGGTTCAGCATGAAGGTATGGAGCTTGACGATGGCTCAAGTCCTATAGTCTCTCCTTTTTCTTCCTGATATTTAGCAGATTTTCTTGAATACATGTTTACTCATTTTCTTTATGCTCTTAGGGTAGCTTTCGATGATTTTATTTTTTTAATATAATTTTCTTCAGTTATGTTTGTTCTACTGGAAAGTGGTTCCAAAGACCTTCTCATGTAACTATTCAGTAAATGGAATCTGATTGTGTGTGCATAACTAATGCCAGCTAATCCACAAAAGTATAACATGAAACAGAAAGGCCAATAAAGAAGTGTACATGATTCTAAACAAACAAACAAAAAACTAAAACCATAACAAAACTTCTTTCTGACATACAAGATATATTATCTGTATAAGTGACAGCACAATTCTGAAAGTTAATTTTGTGACTCACAGTGGCAGTAAAAGTATTGATAACTTCTTTTAGGGTTTTATGTTCTCCATCTTCCCTTTACTTATACTAAATACACGATTTAAAATCTTGTTGCCATAGTTACTGATATCAAATCACACACATACAAGAGATTCAGAACTGGAAATCTAAAATAAGAAAATATATTATACTCAAAATTTGAAGAAAGAAAAAGAAAACACTACAGGAAGAATACTTATATACTATATAACATGTTTCCCTCAGAAATTAGATTATTTTTCTTCCCTGAGAAAGTTTAATGATTGACCTATATAGTACCCCAAAAATGTTGTAGATTTTAAAGAACTTTAAAATGTTTTCTTAAGAAGAGTCCTTTCTGGAAACCAAAAATGGCATATTTACAAATACACTGTGCATAAATGAAGTGCGGTGAGGACATAAGAGATATATTACATAGTAATGAAACGTTTATTGATCCCAAATCCAACTTATAGCATAATCCTATTAATCATAAGTAAAGATAAATTTCTGATGGATATATTTTGGTAGCTATCACATTTGTCAGCTCAATGGTATACAGTTGACATTGCATCAAAGAAAAATAAAATACAATATATAGAGAGTATTTTAAAAGCTAGATTACTATATGTGACTGTACACAGTACGGTAGCCCATTCTGCAAGGTCATTTTGAATTAAATGAAAAGGTAATAGCTGACCTGATATGGGACTTGATGCTACTCTTAACAGTATGATGCCACTTACATATTGCAATAGATGCATCATTTAAAAGGTTTTAAATTGCTTTCTTTTCCTTTTTTTTTGTCAGAAAAGCATACAAATTAAAAATGCCTTTTTACAAACAACTTGAGCACTGTTTTTTATAACCAATTCCACAACAATAAGCCACATCACAGAACACATTAAGGGTTTGTAGCTAAAATAAGCCCACACAATTTCCTTCATTTGAATTCTACATATTAAACACAAAAGGCTTGAATCGATCATGTTTTCTATAGATTGAGATTCATCAATATCATTATAGATAAAGATATAAATATAAGTATCACACTCCAATACACATAAACATGGGTATACATAGGTGGTGCAGAACTAAATTTAGGAGACTAGAGAGAATTAATTCTTTATCTTTCAATCTCACTCCTCTCTGGTTCCTTTTACACATAATATGATGTGGATTATGTAACTGTTAACTGATGAATTAGTCAAAGGATATTTGGATATTTCAGCAATTTAACATGCTTACTATTTAGAACAAAAAATAATAATTGAAGAAAGAAACTGCTTTACATTTTCAGATTATCTGGAGTTTACACTGACTGTCTTCAGTTCTAAATTCTAGATCTCCTATCCTGACTCTTACATTCTTTTCTCATATATGTGATTATTCTCTTACTATCAGCCCCTTGGTTCTCAATGAAATGTAAAGTCAGAATGCTTAAATTAATTCATGGGACACCCTTGATTTCTCCTGCCCATCCTCTCACCCCGTTACACACACGTCTGTTAAACAGTCTCAATTTCAACAAAGAGTACTCTCCACTTAGGTACTCATAAATCTAAAAGTGATTTCCCTACCCCTCTTTCCTCAAAATCAATTACCAATTATATTATTCCACACCTAAAATCATTCCCAAATCTGTTATTTATTTAGTGTCATAACAGCAGTGAAAACCACAGTTCTCTCCCACTTAAATCTCAACCATTGTGGAAAACAATATGGAGGTGTTCCTCAAATATAAAAATGGAACTATCATATGCTCCAGGAATTTCACTTATGGGTATATCCCCAAAGGAAATATAAACAATGTATTGAAAAGATAAGTGTACTCCTATGTGTATTGCAGCATCAGTCATAATAGCCAAGCCATGGAAACAATCTAAGTGTCTGCCAATGGATGAACGGATAAGAGTACTTCATATGTACAAGTATATAGATACACCATGAAATATTATTCAGACATAAGAAAAAAGGGAATCCTGCCATTTGTGGCAACATGAATGAACACTGAGGACATTATACTAAGAGAGGAAAGTCAGACAGAACAAAGAAAGAAAACTATTATATGATATTACTTGTATGTGAAATCTTAAAAAAAAAAAAAAAAGACCTCTTAAAAGAGAATAAAATGGTGGATACCCAGGGGCCAGTTGGTGGAGGAATAGGAGAGATATTGTTTAAGAATACAAAGTGTAACTAGTATATAAGTAAATTTTGGCGACCTAATGCACAGTATAGTGATTCTAGGCAACAATATTGTACTATAAACATCAAACTTGCTAAGAGACTAGGTCTTTATTTCCACCACTAAAAAATAAATAATAACTATGTGACTTCACAGAGGTGCTAGCTAATGCCACAATGACAATCATACTGCAATATATAAATGTATCAAATCAAAATGTTTTACATCTTAAAGTTATAGTGTTATATGTGTAATGTGTTTTAATAAAAAACAATAAGAAAAAAACAACTGTGGAATTCATCTTCTTGACCCTCTCATTTAATTCACCATTAAATATCAGAGCAATCTATTAAAATGTGATTTGGTTAAGGGTACTTTCCTGTTTAAAACCTTACAACAGCTTCTTCTTTAGACTACAAAACCTTCTTAAACTGTATTAATGGAGAAATTAAAATGAATAAGCATTGCTAAGAAAGTCCATTAAAATGGAGTCTGGAGGCCACTGAGAAAGCAGGGCCTTTGCATGTCTCATGCCTCAGTTTGCAGAACTGCTACTAGTTTCTGACCTGTTGCTAAGCTTAGCTCAAGGACCAACCATAAATATCTTGCCTCAAGAACTGATACATGGACATATAAGGACTTTGCTTCCTCCTTACAATGGTAACCACCATCTGTATTCTTTGCCTTAAAAGGAGCCAATCCCTGTTAACTTAACCAGCACATTTCATTTGTTTATTTATTTATTTATTTATTTATTTATTTATTTATTTTTGAGGGCAGTATCATTGACCCTCATATGTGGGACCCGAACGAGGGCCGCTGGCATCCCAAGCCAGCTCTTAACCACCAAGCCACTCGGCCGGCCCACATTTCATTTGCATAAAGGACCTAAGTGAGACTCACACCTGAGGTTTTTGCCTTTATAAACCCCAACTTTCTTGGTGCTCTCCACAGCACAACTTAGGTTGTTACCTGTAAATCAATCCCCCCATTCTTTCATTCTTTTCTTGTTCAAATAAATGTTTTTAGTTCTTTATTGCAGCCTAAACTTTTTTTGTTTTGTTTTGGTTTTGGTTTTGGTTTCTGGTTAAGAACTGGCTGTGCACTTCATCTCCAAACTTATTTCACTCTGTTTCCATAGCCAGCTACTTTCATTTCCTAACAATAGAGGCTTCTCTACCTTCCCAGGATTTCAAATCCTACTCTGTCAGGCATGCTCTCTCCTCTTCTTTTCATGGGCTACTCCTTACAATAATTTTTACTCCTTAAAGTAATTTTTCTGAAAAGTCTTCCATAAAACTATACTACGGTAAGTCTCCCTGTTATAGCTACAATTTAATGATACAGATTTTAGTATAAAATCTTATTTTAAAATGTCTTTTATGAAATTCCCAGATTCTTGAAGCCAAAAACAAAGTCTCTCCTGTTAATCACTTAGTCTCTATCACCAATGTGACTACCTAATAATCAATAAATACTCAATAGTGTTTGTGGAATAAATGAATCAGTCGATAACAGATTAGTGAGGAGTACAAGGGAGAATATAAATGAAATAAAAACTTACAATATGGGAACATATACAGAGTTCTTCCAGCAACCTCCATTATAATTATCATTATTTAAAACTTGCATTTTCATTCTACTATCGTTAGAGCACTAATGCTGAATACTAGTAACATAGAACATTAAGCTCTCGTTTGATTCCATTAGACATAAATGAACTGGTATTAGAACATACAATGTAAAGCAAGGTAAATGACCTCTCTTCCCACTAGTATCAGGCTCTTTGCAGTTTCTGGGATAAAGAAAGATGAGCAGTATTGACAATTTCATTAGAATTTCAAATAGAAAATCAATTTAGTGAGCATTTTACAAAAACAGTTGGATAGGCAATACCCTGCCATTATATATATATATATATATATACACACACAAAGGTGAATAAAGTGCTGATATAGCTGATCGCCTATGCAGCAACAATGGAGGCCCTCTGATTTAACTGTGGCTCTATTTCACTATATGTTGATTCCCTCAGAACCTCCTCCACCTGACTACGTCATTTTAAGAATTCCTATAAGGGGTGATTATGGAGTAATAGAAGGACTACAAAATGGAAGCAGAGTAATTTTAGACCTAGAGTCTCACATGCAATGTCTGTGATTTCTGCATTAACTTTTCTCAATGTCTAAGATGAAGAATTACTACTATCCATCTTGAAGATCACACTTAGCAACATAATCCAACACTTTTCTTATGTGTTAAACCACATAAGGTCTCTGGCTATTTAATCCTGTAACAACATGGTTTCTGAAATTGTGCCTAAAATTTAGACAACTGAGAGAGGAAAGTAGAATATTTTGCAATGGCCGCTTTGGCTCTCAAATCCTATAGATGTGCAGCAGTCCTGAAATAGTGAGAACACTGGAAATGCTTGAAGATCAGATCTGACCTCATAAATAAAAGTAAAGGAGACTATGTATCTATTTTTAGAGACATAATCTCCCCCTTCTTAATTTTTATATTTTATTTCTTTAGAATCTGAAACCAGACACATTTCAGAGACATCACCGCCCTGAAAAACTTATTTCCAGTTTCCTGTTACATTATCTTGTGATTGTATTTTGATGCAACTGATTTACAATTAGATAGTTGAAACAAACATTATCTTTTCTGTTCTCAGAAATTGTACTATCCTTACCTCCAAATTTATGGAATTATCTGTAGTATATATTTCATCCTGTCAGGTACCTTTCTAGCTTTTGTATTATCTTTACTTGATAACATTTGTTCTATTTTTCTCAGATGTGTTAACCCAAGATTATTATTCTGCTCTTTAAAATAATAACAATGCTAATAATGGTAATGCTTCCCCTTTATAAAGTATAACACTATGTTCTTTGAATGCATAAACTTGTTGAATACTTAATTTGTATATTAGGTATAATACCTATTTTTTAAAGGACCAAAATGAGACTGAGAAAAACTAAGCAACTTGTCTAAGTTTATAGAGCTAGTAAATGGCAGTAGGTTAAAATGAAGACTAATTTCAGTGACCAAGGTCAGCATTATTACATGATAAGTTACTTGGAGAAACTGTTCTTATAAGTGAGAATACTCTCCTTAGATGATGTACTCAATTACATATATGTAGGTACAGTAATGTATATTCAACCAAAAAGCAATAAGACTTATTAGCCTTATGAAATGATTTTGTTAGGAAAGCAACTAGCTTAAATGATAAGATCAAACCAAAGGGCAATTACAAAATAAAAGAGGTTTGATTGGAACAAGCTTCTACCTTCATTCAAGTGCTCTTACAGCTTCATACAACACATTATCCCAGTTATAATTATTGATTTGATAGCTTACCACCCTTTGGATATACCTGGACTCTGAAAAATTTGCCCTGGCAGACTCTCTTTTCATTATCCCCGTTTTTAGGACTTGTTAGCAGTTCAGAACTACATTAGAAGATACAATAATGACTAACCTATGTTAGCTTTTTAATGACAGGCACCACTGTACAACTAATAACAAAATATATCATATTTCTGATTACTGTTAAAGAATTCTGCTCCATCTCTCCTCTACTCAAATAGTTTGAAAACAATTTGATATTTTAATTATTTTGACATATTACTATATAATTGTAATAATATATTTTGAAAGCTCTCTATATTTTTGTTTCTATTCCAACCTGAACATGTACAACTAATAATGATTAATTGAATCCAATTAATTAATTATAAATCACAAGACATTTCTAGACAACCAGATGCTGTTTAAGAAATTTGCAATGAAACCACAGGCTAAGAACACAGACTGAACTGAAAAAGCTAACATTTAAAGACAAGAAGAATGTCTAATTACATAAGATGATTTGTACGATTTATTCAGTCATATGGTTCATTCCTTGACTGTGACTTTCTGGACAAAAGGCAACAAAATTTTGCTAAAATATCATATAATTATTGCAAAAGCTGGCTAGCATAACATTAATTAATGGATATATTCTTAAAGAATGTCTAATTACATAAGATGATTTGTACGATTTATTCAGTCATATGGTTCATTCCTTGACTGTGACTTTCTGGACAAAAGGCAACAAAATTTTGCTAAAATATCATATAATTATTGCAAAAGCTGGCTAGCATAACATTAATTAATGGATATATTCTTAAGTATTTTTAAAACAATTCAGTTTACAGTTTAATAACTTATTGACTTCTCAGTATTAGTGGGATTATATTTTGAAATGATCTCTTAATTTACTTTACAGTTAATTTTTAAAGAAACACAAAGGATTTTTCTATTTTGATTTATTTTGGTTTTTATCCTGCAACTTTACAGAATTCATTTATTAGTTCTAGTAGTTGATTTGTGAAGTCTTCAGAATTTTCTACATATGAGATCAGGTCATATGCAAACAGATAACATGCTACTTCTTCCTTTCCATTTAGATGCCTTTTATTTCTTTTTCTTGCCTAATTGCATTAACTAGGATGTGCAATACCATGTTGATTAGACGATGCAAGAGTGTGCATCCAGAATATTCTGTTAGCTGTAGAGTTGTCTATGTGGCTCTTATTATGTTGAGGTGAGTTCCTTTTACAACTAATTTGTTGGGAATTTGCATCATGAATAGATATTGAATTTTGTCAGATGCTTTATGTGCATCTTTTGAGATGATTATATAATTTTATCTTTCATTCTGTTAATGAGGTCATCACATTAATTGATTTGAATATATTAAACCAGCCTTGCATCCCAGGAATTTTTCCCACTGGATCATGATGTATGATCCACTTAATGTGGTGTTACATATGGTTTGCAAATATTTTGTTGAGAATTTTTGCATCAATATTTGTTAGGAATACTAGCCTGTAGTTTGATATTGGCCTGTTATTATTGTTGTTGTTTTCCTCATGGTGTCTTTGGCTTTGATTTTAGGGTAACATTGACCTCATATTACTTTGGAAGTATTCCCTTCTCTTCAATATTGTGGAAAGGTTTGAGAAGGACTGGCATTAAATTTTCTTTCAATGTTGTATAGAATCCATCGGTAAAGCCATTTGGTGGCTTTTCTTTGTTGGCAGGATTTTGATTACAGATTAGATCTCCTCACTTGTTATTAGTCTGCTCAGAATCCCATGTACAATAGAATAAAAAAGAATATAATTCTTAGGAATAAACTTAACCAAAGACGTGAAAGAGTCATGCACTGAACACAATAAAACATAGATGAAAGAAATTAAGACAAAAAAAAAAAAAAGAAAACGGAAAGACATCCTGTATTAATGAACTGGAAGGCTTAATATTGTTATAAAGTTTGTATCAACAAAAGTGTTCTATAGATTCAATTCCAATGATATTTTTAATAGAAATAGGAAAACAATTCTATACAGAACCACAAAAGGCCTCAAATAGCCAAATAAATCCTAAGAAAAAAGATCAAATTTTGAGGCATCACACTCCCTGATTTCAAAATATATTATAATGATACAGAAACTTAAGAAGTATCATTAAGTTTCTATGGAACAGGAATAGAGTTTTTGGAACAGAATAGAGATCCCAGTTATAAACCTACGCATATACAGTAAACTAATTTTCAATAAGCGTTCTAGAAATACCTAAAGGGAAAAGGACAGCCTCTTTAACAAATAATGTTGGGAAAACTGGATATTCACATGCAAAAGAAGGAAAGTGGACTCTTATTTTACACCATACACAAAATCAACTCAATTTAGATTACAGACTTTCATGTAAAATTCCTAGAAGGAAAAATAGGAAAAAAGCTCCTTGAAATTGGTCTAAGCAATGAATTTTTTTGGATATAACATTAAAAGCACAGGCAACAAAAGCAAAAATTAATATATGGGATGACATCAACTGAAAAGCTTTTTCACCACAAAGGAAACAATTAACAGATTGAAAAATGCAACCTGTAGGATGGGAGATAGCATTTGCAAATTGTATTATCTGATAAAAATTAATATATAAAATAAATAAAGAACTCAGAAACCCAATAGCAGCAGCAGCAGCAGCAGCATTATAATAATCTGATTGAAAATTTGCAAAGGACTTGAATAGATATTTCACCAAAAGGTATGTGAAAAGGTACTGAACATCTTTAATCATCAGGGGAATGCAAATAAACACCCCAAAGAAATATCACCTGACACTTACCAGGATGGCTATTATGAAAAAGGTAAAGGATAACTATTGGTGAGGATATAATGTAAAGAAGTTGGAACTCGTGTATGCTGATGGTGGGAATGTAAATTCGTGCAGCTGGCATGAAAAATGATATCGAGGTTCCTCAAATAATTAAAAATAGAAATGGTAATATGATCCAGAAATTTGGTTTCTCAGTACACATCCAAAATAATTGAAATTAGGATCTCTCAAAGAGATATTTGCTATCCCATGTTCATTGTAGCATTATTCACAATAGCCAAATTTAGGAAACAAACTAAATTAATGACTGGATAAAGAAACTGTGAGATATACATATTTTATGAGGTGGATCTTGTTCAGAGCTATGATTAATGCATATTCTCTAAATAAAAATATACATTAAAGGTTATAAAATGTAAAATGTTTACTTCCACAATGAAGGTAGGTGAAAAAACTGATTATAAAATTTCTGTTTAAATCTTTATTTTCATATTTTCCAATTTTTTTTATATTTCTCACATAAAATGAGGTTGACTAAATAAAATGAATGATGTTGCATAGTACATTATGGGAAACATAAACTAAATATAATAAATTAAAACTAAATATAATAAATTACAATAAAAATGTATGCTAAAAATTGAAATAATAAACCAGTACAAAAGTATAATCCAAACATAAAAATATGGGAGAATTGTATGTGATCTTTTTTATGTAATTAAATAAAAATGCATTCAATAACTATATTTGTAATTAGTCAAATCAGTAGAAGGTTTGAGGATTGAAAAATAGGCTCATGGAGCATAGTCTGAATAAAGCAACTGTGGAAATAGCAATTTTATTCTAAAATATATTTCATTTTAGTCATTTAAAATAGTCAAAACAGTTTCAAGTATAAGAAAATTTATATATGGAACAACTCAAGAAAAGTCACTCAATATGGTTTTTGCTATAATAGTATTCTTTAGAAAAATTAACCTAAAATTTGGCATTAAAATTATTTCACTAACATTTAAACTATATTTTAAAGGATAATATGCATTCTGAAGAGTGTTCGAGTTATATCATACATAGTCACTCTTGGATGCTTGAAGACCATAAGAAAAGCATAAAGTTGGCCTTAATAAATACTAAAGCAAAATTAATTATGAAAGAATTGCATCCACTGTATATTGAAAATATGTGATAGGACCAAGACACTAATTCGAAAAAATGTATGCACCCCTATGTTCACTGCAGCGCTATTTACAATTGCCAATACTGGGAAACAATCGAAATGCCCATCGGCAGACGACTGGATTAAGAAACTGTGGTACATTTACACAATGGAATATTACACAGCTATAAAGAAGAAAGAAATAGTATCATTTGCAACGATATGGATGGACCTAGAAAACATTATGTTAAGTGAAATAAGTCAGTCAGAAAAAGACAAATACCATATTCTCTCACTTATATATGGAATCTAAAGAACTGAATAAATGAGCGATAAACAGAAATAGTCTTAGAGATAAAAAGAAAAAACTGATGAGGGCTAGATGGGATGGAGATGGGAGAAGGCCAAGGGACGAGCCAACATAAACTGATAAATACAATACGACTGCAAAGACAGAAGAGACAGTTTAGGAAATATAATCAATAAGGTTGTAAATATTTTTTTTTAGGGGAACAGATGGATGCATGTCCTTTTCGGGAGACCACTTCATGGATGGTATAGTGGCCTTACCACTGCACTGTACATCTGAAGCTGACACTGAACAATATTATATGTCAACTATAATTTAACACATATATAGTCATGGGATGTGGAATATAGTGTAGAGATGGAGTCAATGAAATTTTAAAGTTATGTATGATATCTGGTGGGGGGGGCAGGGAAGGGGGAGGGGTGAGTCACTTTGTAAGGGGTGGAAAAAAATAACTATTGCATTGTTTTTTACATCTGTAACTAATAATAATAATAATAATAAAATTTTAAAAATATGTGATAGGATAGAACGGTTTTACTTATTAATAAGAAAATACTGGAACAGTTGAAAATGCTCTGTAGCCCTTCAGTGCCCCACCTGGATGGTTCAGGCCTTGTCACTTGCATGTGCTGCGCCAGCATCAGCATTTCTTTGCCTGGAAGCATTCTCCAGCCTAAGTCCTCTGTCCACATGCACTGGAGATTAGTGGCAGTTTTAAAAATTTCACAGGGCCAAAAGCATTTCTCAGCTATTATCTGTTGGAAGTTTTCATATATATACAACAGATCCCTTAGGATAAGATCGTTTTGAGACATGTTTTATACAATTTCATAGAATTCCCCCTGTCTAGGAATTACGTTCCACTCATAATGGTTAACAGGATGGATAGCAGGCCCTTTAACTAGAGCTCCTCTCCTTACTAACATCTCTACTCCCATACTAATATCTGTTGCACCTCCCAAACAAATTACTTTCATACATTTTCTTTCATAAATAATGTAAATATGCCCATCCGCATTCACATAACTTTCAATAAGGAGTCTATATTAAACATCTATGAATTGTATACCAATGTATTATGATAAAAGGAAAAGTTTGATGAGTGAGACTAGTACATATTATGTAACTATGTAGAATAGAATCAATATTTAAAAAAAAAAGTCACCAGATAAAAACAGCCTCAGATGCCATGGATAACACAGCATTCCCCATTCTAAGACAAGATCAATCTTCACCCATAATATAGAGCCTATTTTTAAAGGGCCACTTTATTCCACATATTCTTTCTGATTTATGGCATTCATTTCTATGGCATCAATTATCACTTACAAGTTTTCAAATGCCTGTCTCCAGGTCATAGGTCTTACCTAATATTCAGATCCATTTTGAAAATTTATTACTGGACATGTCCAATTAGGTATTCCACAGGCACCTCAAACTCAAAATATCCACTTTAATCATAATTCACAATCAACTTGTACACCACCTGCTGTTTCTTCTCTTCTGTTATAAAGCCATTTTCCAAACATGAAACTTAAATTTTATTATTGATTTGATTCTTTTCCTTACCTCCATGTGAAATAAATTTAAAAGTATGTAATTATAATTCCTGAACATTGTTATATGTGCAATTTCCACCTTAACTCTTCTTTCTGAGAGTAAGCTAGCATCATTTGTCCTCAGGAGTACTACCACATCTCCTTCCAATGCATTCTGCCTGGACTAATACACAATTATTACTTCACCTCTTCTCTTGCCCTCATTGCCCTCACCCCTAGCTTCACATTGAATAGTACGTCAGCTACTCCACATTGTTCAGTTGCTTGAAAGTGCCATATTTAAGAAACTGGTTATGGAATCAAGCTTTTTGTCTGCTAAAATTCATTTTCCCCTTTTCTTCACCTCAGGCTAATTTATACTCACATTTCAAATTTTTAATTGTATATATTTACTCATCTGTTCAAGAAAATTGTTTGGAGTGCCAACTTTTGTCGAAATCTGTTATAGATACTAAGAATATATATCAATCAGTGAACAGACAGAATTCATGATCTACTGGTCTCACACAAAAGCATATAAGTTAGTGAGAGGCATCATGTTCTACAAGGAAAAATAAATTAGGGTCAGGTGAATAGAGTGTTGTGGGGAGATAAGTGGCCAGGAAAACCACTCTTACGAGATGGATATCTGTGAAGAGACCTGAATGAACTAAGGAAGTTGACTATACAATTATTTAAGAGAAGTAGTTTCCAAGATGATACAACAGTCAGGGTGTAGGAGACCCTTAAGTAAAAGCAGTTTGTAGTGGTCTAGGAAAAACAGAGCTAAATTTAAAGTATCATGCCTCACCATCCTGACATTTTTGGTCAGTTTTACATGACTCTCCTCAGAGCTCTTATAGCATACTGTCCCCTATCACATCAAATGATACACCTCATGTAAGCATCTGCTGGGTGACTGTGTTTTCAACTCTCATGCAAGCATTTAAAGGACGAGAGTCCTTGTGTAACTTTTCCACTGTGCTTGACAAAAAAAGGCTCAATATATATTTTATCTAAAATAAAAGTATAAGTAAACGTTCATGTATAAACACACACATGCATTTGTGTGTCTATAAGTCTGTGTGTGTGTGTGTGTGTATTTTTTTTCCTTTTACCCTAAACGTATTTTTTTATTCTTACATTCCCTTGAATTTTCCGACTGTGAATAAAAACATGCTTAGAAAGTGGTTACCAGTACCATGAACAGAATGCAAGGCACAGGCTCCCCCACCCCAGGCCCAGCCACATCCCATTGCTCCCTTCTGGGCGTTAGGCCAGGCAGGGCCTGGCATCTGGGTGGGTTCGGCATACCTGGGCTCAGCGGGGCTTCTCACTCTCAGGATTTGGCTTGGGCGATGGCAGGGCCAGGGGAGCTCCGTCCGGGAACGACCGCGGTGAGCAGCCGGCAAGGTGCCCGGGGCCGGACATGACGTTCCACAGACGTTGAAGGCGGGTTTAAGTCCCACACCTTCCCCACCTGGCCAAAGGTCAGCGGGCCCGCTCCTCCAGGTGATTCAGTTTCTGTGAAGGCTTCAGCTGTGCCACCCCTACTTTCTTGCCAGTCTTTGGCCTGCCAGCTCATGCACATCGTCTGTGAAGGAGCGTTTCTTAATGATAATTACATATATATATATTTACATTAATATATTAAATAGGTATTACATAAAATATAGAGTTAATCATACAGAGTGTGCCAAAAAATGTATAAACATTTTAAGAAAGGAAAAAACTTTATTAAAATTGCAATGCTCAATATATACCAATAACAAAAGAATACACGTCACATTTGACTTCTGCAATTACAATCTTTTGAGCAAATGTCACACTACACATGGCTACTGTAATTCAACTCAACTTTGAAAAGTAATACATAGATAACGTCTCTTTAAAAATCTGTGTACATTTTTTTTGCACCCCTGACGTACATTACATGTATGTGTACACTCAGACACACATATCCTACAGGTTCTGTTTCTCTCTCTGGAGAACATTGAATGACACATATTTTGATACTGAGAATTGTGGAGAACAGAATAGAATATTAAGAATGAATTTTCTGGATTGGCTCCAAAGTTCTGGAATTAGTTGTCTATCCTGATTAGATTTAAAAGCATTCATGGCTGGGTTTCCAGCAGTAAAGAAGGCACTGAAAATCCACTGTTCATGATGCAGCAATAAAGACAGACAAAATATTAATATCATTATTGAATGCATTTTAGTACAATTTTAATGAGGTAATCTTCAAACGACTTTTCTCTTTTTGATTTTGGATAAATATATGCAAATTTAAATTTTGATTATTTGCAATAAACTATCTTTTAAAGAGTTAATGACCTATTTCTTTCCCATAGTCAGTATGAGTGTTTTCATTTAACTTTTTGTATTGAAGTACAACATACCTCCGCAAAAGGACAAAAGGCTTATATGTATATACCTTATTGAATTATCAAAAATGAACACACCTATATAAATACTACCTAGGCCAAGAGTGTTAGAGTATTTCAAACACATCTTTTCATGCCCTTCTTTTTTTTTTTTTTTTTGAGGGCAGTGTCAGTGGCCCTCATATGTGGGACAGAACCGGGACCACTGGCTTCTCAATCCAGCGCTTAACCACCGCGCCACTCGGCCGGCCCTATGCCCTTCTTGATCACTATTACCTCCACCTTCTCCCAAAGTTATCACTCTCATGACTTCTAATGCCTATTTGGAAGTATAAACAAAAGAAATCGTGTACCATGTACTGTTGTACACCTGGTTTCTTGGGTGAACATTATGCTTGCAAAACATATCTATGTTGTATATAGGTATAATTGATTTTCATTACTTTATGACATTTCATTTTATGACTATATCCCATTTTGATTCCCCATTATACAAATGGGCATGTGAGTTGTGTTTTGGGACTATTCTGAATAATACTTCAAGAACATTCATGTGCATGTCCTTTAGTTCGAGTGCCTGCTTTTTTGGTGGCTACACCTCTCAAATGGCTGGCTCATAAAAATAAGTTTCTGTTTAACTTTAGTAGAATATGTGAAAGGCATTTTGGAGATTGCACTAATCTACACTCTCAACAGCAATGTAGAAAAATTCCATTTGCTTCACATTCTCGACAACAATCGGTATTTTTTGTTTTTTTCTTATTTTAGCTTTTTATTGTTTCCCCTCAATTTTAGCTTCTGCTTGCTGTGCAAACTTGCACACTGTCATGTTAATTTGCAGTGCCCCTATGACTATTGAGGTTGGACACCATTTCATAAATTTGTTACTCATTTAAATACATCATCTGTCCCTCCTTTTTTTATTGCTTTGTAGTTCTCTATATATTCTGGACATTAATGCACAGAAAAATCAATTCTCCCATTCGCAGTTTCGATTTCAACTATTTTAAAATCTTTAAATGAATGGAAATTTTTCAATTTAATGCAGTCTGATTTATCAGATTTTCCTCTTATGTGTGTCTCTTGTGTCATGTTTAAGCAAAATTTACATTCCTCAAAGGTCTGAAGATACATAAGTTTTCAAATGACATATCCACATTATGTAATTAATACATAAAACTTTCTGGAGATATAGAGGGTAATATATTTTAGAATGGAGCTAAAATTCTTTCTTAAATCACAACAGTAACTTTAACAAACCTAACATTGGCAACTATAACATACATTGACATACAAACTTGCACAATTCAGTTACTTAAAAATACTTTTCTTAGAAGAAAATATTGATTTGTCTTATGCAAATAATTGAATTTAAGTAGTCTCTTTTTTTGGTTCTTTCATCTAATTTAAACCTTGTTGCAGCATAGGTTCAGATGTCTATCTTCCCCAGGTCACTGACAGGTTCTTGAAGCTTTAACAACTGCTATTAGAATAAAGTATAATGTAAAAATTGAACTAGGGAGTTTTAGCAATAATTATATTTATTTTTAAAGGAATCCCTGTTCAAAACAAACAGCCTCAACCAAAAATATAGTAATAAAAATCTAACTAACCAAGGATTCATAGACAGTATGAGCAGAATGCAATGCCAAAGTAACATATAATAAAAAAGACTGCAGTTCACCACATTTGAATGGTCTAATAATGGAGAGGTCCAAAGCGCAGAGCTTGGGTCACTGGGTATTAACCTGAGTAGAGTCAAAGGTGTGGGCAAAGGGAATTGATTTTTATTTATGTCTGTATGGATTTATTTGGTAACTACAGTATGTGAAGCTTACAAGTTTGAAAGCTGTTGCTTCTCTTAGTCCAATCAAGACAATGTAGGTAGGAAACTGGCTATAATTACCATTTTATATGTTCTAAACAGAACTCTAAAAAAAATGAATTGAGAACATGCAAAATGTCCACCCACCTTCTTACATGCTTTATTGTAAAAGAGATAGCTTGAGGCAAACAAAAGTTCAAAATGTACTTTAAATTTTTTTTTTATAATTAAAACTTCCAAATTCTTTCTAAAACACTGAAGTTCATATGTTTAACATTACAATAATTAAGAGAAAAATATCCAAAATGAGATATGTATTTTATTAAAATATTTAAAACATGTGTAAGGTTTTGTTGAGGACTAGAAAATGTAATGTATCTATTCTCATCATACTTTCAATTCTGAATTGATCTGATTGCCTTAGCAATTGAAAACATATTCACTTATATTACTTTAACTGTTTCTGTTAGAACCTCCATGTCAAGGTATAAATATTTGGGGTCTAGGACAACAAATAATGCTTCCCTAGTGCCAACCGGAAATATAAGAGTTCATGTTTTAACTGATCATTGTCAAAAATTGATATTGCGTTTAACTTGTTTTTAACCATTCTGGTGGGGTGCACTGCCTTGTTACACACACATTTTATTTTGCTAATCACAGATAAACTTTTTGTAAATCGATGTTGTATATCATTCTAGGACTCCTTTCTACTAGACAAATACATTTATCTATGGTCCAACCACACACTCTAAATAAAATTTCAACATGCTGTTTTATTTCTGTGTTTGATTGATTTACTTACTTTCCATATAATTGACTAATTTCTCATCCTCTTGTCAAATTGATAAATAATTTATCAAAAAATTATTCATATCTCTTGTGAATTTTTCCTTTGTTGATCAAGTAAATATAAATAACTCTATCATAGTCTTAAAGCAGTAATTATTAAAGT
This sequence comes from Aselliscus stoliczkanus, assembly GCA_033961575.1. Taxonomy (NCBI): domain Eukaryota; kingdom Metazoa; phylum Chordata; class Mammalia; order Chiroptera; family Hipposideridae; genus Aselliscus; species Aselliscus stoliczkanus. The sequence continues at coordinate 32,724,566 of CM066727.1, read as the reverse complement.
ATCATTCCAAGATCAGCAGCATAAGCATAATTCAAGTCTATGTTAGAAATTCCAGTTATGTGGTATCCATACTACACCTACTAAATCCAAAGTTCTGATGGGACCAATCAGTCTATATTTTAACAATACCTCCTTTTAAAGTTCTGAGAGTCTTGCTCCTTTTTAATAAAATCACTACTTCATATTTTGTATGGCAGTTTATGAATGTTTTATTGAATAGACTATGATCTCATTGAAGCTAGGAACTACAAGTTATTCATTTTTGTACTTTTCATAACACCATGGTCTAAACTTTGTGCAGTACAGAAAAGCAATGATTGCTTTCCGAATAAAATTGTATTTAAAAGTGAAACTATTTTTTTGTATCAACTGATTACCAAATATTTGTTTTAAAATACCTGCCCCATGCTTAAATTTTCCTCTTAGTTAGTCCCTTAAAATAAACACAATCAGGAATATCAAAAAGCATGTGTTGACTTTTAATAGTTAACTGGTTCATTTAAAATGCAGAGACACAATATATTTTCTCTTTCCCTCTTTTACTCATTGTCTTTCTTGAAAAGGGAAGCATTATATTCAGAGACAGCAGGGATTATTTTGTGTGTTTTTTAAAAGAAAAACCTTGTGAAAAACAATTTTATGTGCTTTTATTTTGGAGACAATTACTATCTCTTCTTACTATTACTATTTGGAATTCATTCTTATTGTTAATCAGGGTTTTGATGGTGTTAAGTTCATTCTTTTTATCACTTGACACTGTTGCAATCAGAGTATTTATGATACATTAAAATTACTGTGATGGACTAATTTTTTTAAAGTTTGACATTTCTATATTTCATTCACTCTCTCTCTTTTCCTCTCTCTCTCCCCTCCTCCCTCTCTTTTTAACTTAATACTAATAAGCTACTGGTTAAATAAATCTGAAATAAGTTTATTTGTAATTAATACCCAGAAAAATATTGCCTGTAATTAAATGACAGGCAATATTTCAATAATATATTCACAAGTCAAATATTCAATAGTTTGCAAATCAATAAAAAAAGTTTGGTCATTTTTTATTTTATTTTAAAAGTATTACACCCTATCCACCTATTAAAAACATACTGAGTGAAAGAAATGAGACACACAAGAGTACTTTATATAGAATTCCATCTTTTTGACATTCAAAAAATTAAAGCGAAGCTATGGTGATTGAAGTCACTTCATTGTTTTTCATGGATTGAGGTGGGATAAATGAATTAAAAAATGCTTGAGGAAAATGGCTTATGGAAATGTTCTATCACTTGATTGAACACTCGTGAGTAATCTCACTGAGATGCAATACATAGGGTTTATTATTGGTAATGTTGGAAAAGAAAAATTGAGAGTGACATATCTTGAGCCTACATAAATGAATGTATGATGATACTAATAAGTGAAATAGAAAAAAATAACAAAAAAGGTAGCACTTATAGGTGCACCCATTTTCTATTGCTGTGTAGTAAATCACCATAAATATAGCAGCTTAAAATAACAGACATTTATTATTTCAAAGTTTGGCAGTTTGGGAATCAAGACAAGACTTAGATGTGTTGTCTCTTTCAGAACTCAGAGGCTGCCATCAAGTAACTAGGCTGGCTGCATTCTCATTTGATGACTTGCTTGGTGAAAATCTACTTCTGAGCTCTCTCAGGTTGTTAGCAGAATGTATTCCCTTGTTGCTTTAAGACACCTGGCATCTTGCTACTTCAAAATCAGTAATGGAAAGAGACAGGAAAAGGAGGGCAGGAAGCAAGTGAGAGTGTGAGAACTAGAGAGTGGAGCAGAAGTGGTAGCTGCTAGCAGGATGGATCCCACACTCTTAACAATCTTCTATAATCATACAAATATAATCACATGCATCTCATTGTCTTTGCCCTACTATTTCATTGGTTAAAGTATGTCACATGTCTTGCCATACTCAAGGGGAAGGATTATACCAGCATGTAAACACCATTAGACAGGGATTGTGGGAGTCATCTTAAAGTCTGTACCCCATAGTAGATAAAATAAAAGGTGATTTGGATTTGTTGAATTTGAGTCTTTCCTGTGCCTCTATCAGGAAAGATAGTAGAAAATGCAGTATAATTTGTGATTATTTGAGACTACAGATATTATAAAATATGTAAACAGCATGCTGATAACTGGTTGCACTTTGTATTAAATTTCAAAGTGTAAAGAAAAGAAAACATGTTTATGTCAATTTCTCTATTTTGGAACCACATACATTAATTTTTTAGTATGATATAGGAAAGGAATGGAATAAAATTGCCCACTTAGATCGACTGGGCTCTGGGATTTTAAAAATACTTTTCTGGAGTCATCAGAGACATTTTTTAACTGAACAAATATCAACTGACATAAAATAAGACCAGGGTGCAAATGGATGTCAGTTCTTAACCAATGGAATCACTGAACATATGTTCTTTTTCTGAGTTCAAGGATAAAATAAATCAGTTAGTCACAACGCTGATAATCAGTTCTGTCAGCCAATTCTCTAGAAATCTGTCTTAAATTTCTAATAAAGGAAGTTACAGATAAAAGGTCACCACTTGTCCCAAAATTAGCTCGGCTGAGCTATAATAACACTTAGTCAAGACTTTGCAGATCTGATACTAAAGGAAAAGAAAATTTGTGGGCCATGCAATTTGGGGTGCTCTAGTGGGGATATTTTTGGTAATGCTGCTAGTATTTTACCAAACGCAGAAGAATAAGGCAAAATAGTTTTCACTGATGATATAATAGTTTTCCAACTGTGAATAAAGCAGCACTAGGCAGATTCTTTAAGAGGTAATGGATATGAATGAACAAAAATGGTACACTGGTTAAGATAATCATAGAAAAGCTATTAGAAAATACTTAGCAACCATTTAAGAATGAAGTCAGCTAAAGCAGAAATAAAAACCTGGTGAATGTTTTGTAGAGCAATGGTTCCAACAGGAAATCTTATTGAAGTAATCAACAACAGCAGGTAAGTTGTAATTTCCAGTGTAATTTCATTGACTTCTGGTTAAAAATCTCATTGCTTGGAAAATATAATATTATAGGTGAAGTATTTCTGAGTTTATGGGAGGAGTTTTAAGTAGTAGAACCATATTAGTATAGAACTGTCATCTTCAGTTACATAAGAAGTTGAGAAATATGAAAGAGTAATAACAGGGAATAAGAGGCAGTGTTGAGGCAGAGACCAGCTACACTGATTGTTCCATTCATTGAGGATGGAAAGGGGTCGCTATTAGAAGCAGAGTTGTGTCAGGTGATACGCATCTCGCAGCCCAGGGTTTCCATCAACCCTTTGATATTTAACCAAAATTTCAATTGTCTGTGTATAGGTGCATTTTTCACAGAATAATTTTTTTATGGCTTAAATAAATTCTCATTGGAATATATGACCCAAAATAAGTATAAGATCTGTTGAAACTAATATACAGGGTTTTTTGTTTGTTTGTTTGTTTGTTTGGTTTGGTTTGGTTTGGTTTGGTTTGGTTTGGTTTGGTTTGGAGAATTCTTCTCCTTTTAAGAGCAAAGAGGAGAAAGGACACCTGGATAGGGCCTGTGTGCCCTGTTCACAGATTGACAGAATGCTGGCCCTTGTCATACATTGGCCAAAGAGGAAGCCCAGGACAATTGTCACATGTAGATTGATGTTTCAGAACACAAGTGCTGACTTTCTTCTCTAAATGTCATTTTTTGTTGTTCTGTGTCAGAAAACCAACAAACGAAACACAAAATAAAGAATGACTGTAGCAGTTGAAAAATAAAATATTTAAATAAATTTTCTTTTTCTTAATCATTAATAATTGCTTAGGCAATTAGGAAAAACCCTGATTATCCCACTGAAATATAACCTGACATTCTTTCCTGAATGTAAGGTTTTATAGAAATGGACTCGCCAGAGATTAATGCACATAGTCATTTGAGGAAAAGACTTGTTAAAGAGAAATTGCACTGGATGGAGTTAAGCAGACAATGAAGATTTTATTCAGGACTACTGCAATAGGGGTCAACACTATCCCAACAGGGCAGAGACTGAACTCAACTCCAGGGACACAAAAGTCAGGAGGATCTTTAAACACTGGGATGAGCTAATTGATAAGCATTAGAAGATGTAAGGGGAGAGGAAGGTTAGTTAATGTGCTTAAGCTATATGTGTTTGCAAATTGGTACTAATCTACATTTTTCTCTGACCCTCCTTCAGAGACTCAAGATAGAGTCTCTATCTTGACCACATTTCAGAAGGTTGGCTTCCAGATCTTTGAGAAAGATATTTCTGGGTTTGTAAACCTTGCAAGAGGCAGCTTCACATCTCTCAAGAGCAGAGAAAGAATTTATAATTCTCAAGTTTTCTAAAACAATTGGTCTAAGAAAAGGGAGGTCAGAGCCTATAATCAGGAAGAAACCTGTCTAAAGTTTAGTCAAGCTGAGGAGAACATAAGGCCATCTTGGTCAGATTCTTCTGTTGTTCAATACTTCCCTTGTATGACAACTATACATTCAACTGAAGCACCTTCAGTCCTTATATGATAATTTGAAATTAGTAGTGCTTTCCTTTATCAAATTCTGTGAAAGACCTTAGGCTTGGGGCTGCCATACTAAACACCATTACTGAGAAACAGAGAGTGCTGTGTGTTTCTACTTGCCACTTTCAAATGATTAAGCCATTCAGTTTTCTCTGAAGGGAGAAAAAAAATGTATATGCACACAGATTTGAAGGGCTTACTTTAGCACAGGCACCCTATGAAAATTTTCCCACTAGAGTTTCAAGGCTTTGCTGAATTGGCTGAATTTTTTATATTGCAGTAAAGCTAACTATTCTTTTGCTTACACTGCTGTAAATTTTGCTTATTGTTATGTATAATGTATAAAGAATCACAAGTATACAATGTATCTTTTGCAGGAAGATTATGAACTAAATCAAAAGTATTTCCAATATAAATAATAAAATAGAAAAGACAATTTACCATAAAGCCAGAAAAGCTTAGACACAAAAATAATATTTCCAGAGCTACTTTGGGAAATAAATCATCTAAGGCAGGTATGTATGCACAAGGCTTGGCTATTGTTAGAACTCATTGGAAATCTTTTTAGTTGCTATGAAGAACTTAATATTGAAGCTTGCTTTAATTTCTGATCAAAGTAAATAATTAAATTTTGTTGGCTTCATAATAACTTAATATCTGATTGAGGGGAGAGAAAAAAATAGTTTAAAATATTATTCACAGAGGAAAGGAAAACATGTTTGCAACTGTGAAAAGTTTTCTATAACTTAGTAAGTAACACTAAATACTCAAACTGCAAGCAGAGAAAAATATTCCAGCATCCCTTTAGGAGAGTACCTTCTTAGATATTGGATAAGGTCAATATGACATTAGATTTAGCATTTATGGAAAATGACAAAGGAACAAGTTCCTGAATAGGACAGACTTTTAATATAACTTCTGTCAATTTAATATTGAAGTAAACTTGAAATATAATAAATTCTGAACTAATAGAAGCATTATCCTGAGTTTGGCAACATTGTTGGTTATATCACCTATACAACAAATATTTAAGGGACAATCTAAACTACCCCCTTGCCTTTGCTAAATGATAGATGGTGTCCCTATTGCTCTTGGCTGGTATTGATTAGAATATTGAACATAGACTTAATGGTATTTCAGAAAGAGAGGCTTTGGTCATGAATCTAAATGGTGCTTCTTTAAATTAAAGGTACATAGACCAATGGTCCATGAGAAGAGCAATCTGTTTAACAGCTAAATTAAAATTTTATAGAAGGAATAGACCATTATCAAGATATTGTTTTGGTATATTGTACTTACTAAGAGAGTAAGAGGGTTATCTCTCTCTCTCTCTCTCTCTTTCTCTCTCTCAATCTCTCTCTCGGATTTGATTTTTGGTTTCTTTTTCACAAATAATGAAAATGTTCACTCTGAATGTATGTATTTAAATTCTGGTATCATCATCATTTCATTATGGAGACACTCTGCTTTGTCACCTAATGTATGGTTATTGGATGTTTGAATCGGCAACACAGATAACCTCAGTATTTATGTTTAAAAGTCTTTACTTCAGCCTAAATTTGACTTTTGTTGGAATATATATATATCTCCTACATAACAAAAAATCCTCTGAGGATGTTTACATTTCATCTGCACATCAAGCTCTAGTCTCCTCTTTTCATTAAATTACCAGAAGACTTTTTCAACTGCTTCCATCTTCCAGAACCATGAAGATGTTCAATTTCTCCATTTTCCTAAAATCATCAACAAAAAATTATATATATACTATTTGCATAAGATTTAGAGTATGAGATAGAATTATAATATATAATAAGATTTTCAACAAATTATAATTAAGCATGTATTGGTGGTTGTACTTCTTTGGTCTCAAAATACCACTGAATTTTGCATTTTTTTCTGTTTTCTAAACATCTGTAGGTACTTTATTTCCTTTATGAATTCATAGATGCCCCAGTAACTCAGATTTCATTTCATATTGTTATAGGGAGAAATTCATCTCCATTTACTCATGACAATCAGTCTTATCATGCAATAGTTAGCTTTATCAGAAAGAGGTTTCAAAATATATTTTACTAAATAGTCAAATTATACACCTGGATACAATGACATTATTTTAGAAAAAGGGAAAACCATAAGGATTTAGATTTTTGTATGAAAGAGCACCTTGCCTTATTTTTCCTATTTTATGTTAGATCCCTCAAAATATTCTTTAGATACAATGCCCATATATTTTATTTGTTAACATTCATTGTTAATTTTCTTGTGGATTTCAATGGATATAGTTTGTTAATGAGGAAACTATTGCAATTATAAATAAATGTAAACATTATAATATACATGTAAATGATATACTATTAATATTGATGTCACCAGTAGAGCAAGGTTGAAATCATTTTATGAAGTCAAGGATGAATATAAGTTTGTCATAAAACCTGTATTAATAAGGAAAAAACAAAGGAAAAGCAATGACTATTCAACTAAATATGATATATTTTACCAGATTTTTTTATTTTTATCTGTTTCTCAGCATTCAGTTGTTTTTATTGCTCAGATTCTACTTTATGGTAAATTTAATTATAGATGACATTTTGAAAATAATTGGTTGCACTTGGCACAAAAAAACATAGTAATGCAGCTAAGAGACATGCAGCAGAAAGAATTTTTAAGGGAAAAAATCCTTGAAAACGCATAAGCAATAATAATAGAGAATCAAAGTACATGTGTCATAAAGACAATATGAATAATCTGTGCTGTAAATTGTTAGATCCTAATGGTTGAATTATGTTTTTATGAACGATGCAATTTCTTCTTTTTTATTTTTTTTTTAGAGGGCAGTATCACTGACCCTCATATATGGGATTCGAATCGGGGCCGCTGGCGTCCCAAGCCAGCGCTTAACCACCGCGCCAATTGGCCGGTCCTATGATGCATTTTTTTATTAGCAGTAAGCTAAGGAGTAACAGTAGAGTTATAGATAATTTTTACACATCTAAAATTAGACTAAGGGAATATTACTTTACTATGCCACTGAGGCTAAAATTGCCATGATTTTCTTGTTATGCCTTCATTTGAATTAAAGTCGGTTATAACTTTTCTGGAAAGTATTGAACCATTGAACAACTAGAGCTACTCATTATTAATGTTTATTAACAAAACATACTTCTACTTTTTAGTCATGGAATAGAAAATAGTTTGATATGATATAGATAGAAAGCAATTCACTAAATTTTAATGTATCATTTAATTGTAATTTTTATTTTTAAAACTAAAAGTTTCATTGATAAAGTAAATCATGCTTTGAGTATAAAGCCACTCAGAATGCACAATCTGACTAGTAGAACTAGTAGATAGATTCTTCCCAATTAGATGAATTGAGACTGATATATATATATATATTACTTGTACATAATTTAGAGTGTAAAAAATACATTATTGTAATTAATTATATCTCATTGTGGTTTTTATTTGAATTCCCCTTATAACTAGGTAAATTGAGCATCTTTTCATATATCTGTTGGCCACCTTTGTCTTTATGGGAAAAATATCCGTTCATGTCCTCCGTCCATTTTTTATTTGTTTTTATTTTCACTTTTTGTACAGTAAATATTTTGTATTAAATTTATTAGGACTTCATTGGTTAATAAAATCATATATGTTTCCAGTGTACAAATCTATAATATTCGTGCATCATCTGTATATTGCATTGGGTGTCCAACATTCAGAATCAAATCTCCTTCTAACACCGTATAATTAACTCCCTTTACCCATTCACTACCTACCCCTCTCCCCTTTCCCTCTTTTTGTTTGTCTTGTTCTTTTATTGCTTTCAATTTTATATCTCATATATAGTCAGATATGATCCTTTTCTGTCTGACTTATTTCCCTTAACATGATAACCTCAAGAAGACGTGCAAATGGCCAGCTGATATATAAAACGATGTTCAACTTCACTAGCTATTAGGGGAATGCAAATCAAAACCACAATGAGATGCCACTCACAATTGTTAGAATGGCCATTATCAACAAGACAAGTAATAACAAGTATTTGAGAGGTTGTGGGAAAAAAAGAATCCTTATGCACTGATGGTGGGAATATAATTGATATAGCCACTATGGAAAACAGTTTGGAGATTCCTCTGAAAATTCAGAACAGAATTACTATATGATATAGCAATCCCTCTTCTGGGTATCTATCTACTCCCAACATCTGAAAAAAATATATTTCCATAAAGATAAATGTACCCCTATATTCATCACAGCATTATTCATGGTTGCCAAGACATGGAAACAACTGAAGTGTCCTTCAATACATGATTGAATAAAGAAGAGGTGGTACATATATACGATGAAATATTGCTCAGCCATAAGAAAAGGTGAAATACTGCCATTTGCTTCTGTCCATTTTATAATTGAATTGTTTTTTTCTTGTTGAGTTGTATGAGATCTTTATATATTTTGGATATTAGCCCCTTTTTGGAGGTATTGTTTGCAAATTAATAATTTATAATTTTAATTTAGTTAAATAATGTATAAGTTTAATTTAACTTAGGTGGGGGTGAAGGAGAGGGAACAATTGATTAATTGATTTGGAAAGAGATAAAAATGAGGTATCCTGCACTATATTTCGAGTCCTGTGGCATATTATCTGGGGTGTTTATTATAGGTCAAGAAGAAAAGCTAGCAAGACCTTAATGGTTGTGTAGCTACTCTATCAAAGGGGGTTTCCACATTTGAAAGAAAGCTTCACAGCCATGGATGAATTTGAGCCAAAGTGAATTCTCACTTCCTGTATCGTGGAAGCAGAAAATCCATGGAAGAAACTGTGAAAGACTCACAGCTATACCCCAATAAGTCAGCAGTATCTGGATAGATTTTACTTTTAAACAGGAGGGACAGGGAAATATAGAATGGATTATCCTGTTCTCCATACTATTAATTTAAGTTCCTTGAAGCCACAGGTTTAGACAATTGATGGAAATGGAAAGTATCTTAGTTCAGGCTGCTATAAAAATTGCCATAGACTGGTGTCTTAAACAATAAATCTTTATTTCTTACAGTTGTGGAGGCCAGAAGTCCAAGATCAGGGTGTCAGCTTGGTCAGATACTTGGTGAGTCCTCTCTTCCTGTTTTATAGGTTGGTGCTTTCTCACTGTGTCGCCACATGAGAGTTACCTTGCTCTCTGTCCTCCTGTAATATAAGATTATATATATTTTCTTTTATTGGTTTCAGTAACTTTTGACTTCTAAATCATTTCTTCATTTCTTATAATTGGCATTAAGTTTTTTATAATGTTCCCTTTGTATCATTTTAATATCTGAAAGGTCTTGAGTGGCATCCCTCTGTATTGCTAATAAGATGCTTTGTCACCTCTCTTCTTTTTTCTTGATCAGTAGAGTATGAGGTTTATCAATTTCACTGGTCTTTTCAAAGAACAAGCTTTTGGTGTTATTTAATTTTATCTTAAGGTTGTCAGGTTTAAAAATTAATAATACAATAACCCAATTAAATTTGAATTCAGATCTATAATGGATATTTTTGTATGCATAATTATATATTTTTGTAATTTTTTGTGTCTATACTATTTGTGACATACTAAAACTGTACTTTATCTAAAATCCAAATTTAACTGATTGTCCTCAATTATGTGGGCAGCTCTGTTCTCCATCTCTGTCTAATACCTTGACTAAAGTATACAACATGATGGATATCTACCTTTCATCTTGCTAATACTTTGGTCCCTCTTGCTTCTCAAGTTAGTTCTATAATGAATCTTTACTTTTTTGTTTCTGTTATAACTTTACCATAAGTCACAGTTTATGTCAATTGATATCCATGAAATATTTAATTGTGCACTGGTAGTAGAAAAAAAAATTATAAAACAGAGGATATGGATGAAATTACAGGAGAAGGGTGCATATAATATGACATCTATCAGTGTTAGGTTTTACAACTTACTTCACTTTCCAAATTAGTAGATGAGAGAATTTGGAATCTTCTAAAACTGATAAAAGGAGGTACTTGAGGTATGAAACTCTGGTGCAAACATTACTAGTTTATAGTTTATGCAATAAAATGGCATCCTCCTCAGTTCCAAAGTCCACCTGGCAATTACTATATTACTCCATTTAATTAAAAAATCCAGATTTAAGGTGTTTTTGTTTGTTTTTAGGTGAATGTCAGAGTCTTCATGTTGTGGAAAGTGACTGCAGTTTTCATCAGCAGTTCAGCTGACAGTGGGCATGTTACAGAGAAAGAGCAGTGATCTTGCGTGGCAAGTGCTGCTAATGGACTGCATTGTTTGCACAGGTAAGGCAACCCTTTGAGAAGTACCGTAAATAACGGGAGAGGCGATAATATTAAATGAACTAGTTTCTCTCAGAATGGTAGGAATTCTGTTAACTAAATTTCAACTAAAAAATAATAGTGGAATCTTTCCATCAACAGCGTACAAGGATTCCAAGGGCTTTACGTCCTCACCAAAACCTGTTATCTTTTGTGTTTTGAGTAATAGCCATCCTAACAGGTATGAAGTGATATCTCATGATGATTTTTGATTTGCATTTCCCATTAGCTAATGAAATTGATCACCTTTTCCTATACATGTTGGTCATTTGTATGTCTCTTTCGAGAAATGTCCGTTCAAGTTATTTAGCCATTTTTTTAATTGGATTATTCATGTGCTTGTTTTGTTTTTGTTTGCTATGGACTTATAGGAGAGGAGTTCCGTATGTATTTTAGAAATTAAGTCCTTATCAGATATATGTTTTGCAAATATTTTCTCCCATTTCATAGGCTGCCCTTTCTCCCATTTCATAGGCTGCCTTTTCAGTGGATGCAAAGTTACAGTTAGGCAAGATGAATAAATTCTAGAGATCTGCAGTACAATATAGTGTCTGTAGTTAAGAATATGATATTGTGCGCTTTACAATTTCAGAAGGTAGATCTCATGTTAAGTGTTCTTACCCCAAACTAACAACAAAAAACAAACAAACAAAAGGGGCAAAAGGAAACTTTTGGAAGTGTTGGATATGATTATTACCTAGATTGTGGTGATGGTGTCACAGGTACAGACAGACTTATATCTAAACTCATCAAATTAGGTACATTAAATATTTGCAGTTTTAGGCATATCAATTATACTACAATAAAGCTACAAAAAAAACTGTTTACATATAAATCACTAAGGGCTAGAGAGCTCTGTGACATCTGGGCTGCAGTGTTACAACTCAAGTGTGAAGAGTAACTCATTACTTTATGTGGAAACACACCTTAAAACATACTCCTCTTTTTCTCTTTTTTTGATTATACAGCAGACATTCCCCAAGCTTAGATAAAAATGCTTTGTTGACTAGAAGCTACTGCTCCTAATAAACTCTCAGAGGACTGAAAAAACAAATATTCATACGGAATATAATTCTAATTGCAGCCCTACACAAATAAAAAGGGAAAAGGAAATAGTGTTTTCTTCTATCTTGGACCTTTGAAAGGGAAAAGGAAGGGACATGTAAGAAGAATCAATTTGAATAATCTCTTAATTATACAATATGTTTTATCATTAAACAAAAAATATATGCTTGCAAAGTATGGACAATTTAAACTCTATAAGAACAAAGCAAATGTATCCATGTAGTATCCAGAATCACAAAAATAATTTTATATAACTTAGTAATTAATAGAGTCTAATTGCTGCTATCTAATATTTCAAAATGAGGTCATATTGAGGCCTTTAAGGAGAAATATGGGTTTTGAAAATTTAACATGTAATATTAGTATATGCCATTTTATAATATTTTAATTTTTTGTACATCTATTGTAAGTAGATACATGATTTTTAAACACAGTTTAATTCATCACTTTAAAATGAGACTTAACAATTTTGTGATTTCAAATACACTGTTTCTCCCCTAGTTTCATTTTGTGTCTTTGTTAATGATGATACAAAATTGGCCTGACAATATTGTCTATATTTAAATGGAAATTTTTGGACCATGCAGTTACACTGTACTTTTAGAGAATGTGAAAAATATAAAGGCAATACAGGGTTGTGATAGTCATACGAGCACCAGAGCACATATTTTGACATCATGAATGATGCAGAGAAGATAATAGGCCTGAAAATCATATGTAAGACACAACTGAAGTTGTCTGATAATATCTATAAACAATTACCAGATTGTGATATCTGACTCTAAATGTATTAAAACATAACATTCTGTCTGAATATAGGAAACAGCTTAAGACAGCTTTAATATAGCTGAATGATAAACTTGTAAAATATTCAATATTTAAATTAAGATAATGAAGAATTAAGTGAATAAAATTACAATTTTTTAATTAAAGTTTATTGGGGTGACAATTGTTAATAAAGTTACATAGATTTCAGGTGTACAATTCTGTAAAAGGAATCAAATATATGGTGATGGAAGGAGAACTGACTGGGTGGTGAACACACAATGTGATATATAGATGATGTATTGTAAAATTAAAGTTTTAAATGAATAAAATGTGAGTCACACATAATGCCATAGCTCAGAGATAAACAAAACATTTAAATACATATTTTCTTTCATTTTTTGAGTTATATGCATTGAAATGTAGTTGAGCTCAGGCTCTGCCATGTTCTCCATAAATGGTTGTATGTGATTTGTTTTCCCCTGAATCTTATGATGTAAGGATTACCTAATGCCTTTTACAAAATTCATATTTATATTTTGCTTGTTGCTTATTTTTTTAATTTCCAATTTTGTGACAATGGAGGGAGAGCAATAAACTGGTGTTTGATGAAGAATCCTCTAAACCCCAGAGGTACTAGAGAGGGAAAGCTTCGATACTACTTTATCTTAGAGAGCCACTCCTATATCCTCCCTCTCAAAACGAAATGTGGTGTCACAGTTCTCCAGAAGATTTGCAAGATCCTTAAATGTAAACCTAGATGTAAATGGAAATGTCAGTGATCCACCATCAGTTTACACCATGATTTGATTATTTCCCATAACTTTAATGATAATTATGTTAAAAACTGTAGGAGTTTGCCCTAGTTCCTGCACTTCTCAAAGAAAATACTTGTGAATGACTCCAGATGTCTTCTCACACCCATCCCCATAGTTATTACTCGGTGATTCCATGATATCTAAGAATATGTGGTTGTTTTCTGAAATGGGTTGAAAACTTCTGTCTACCCTGAATGGAAGTTATTGTCAGTTGTTACAGTTGAGTGGACCTGAGGCTAACTGCCAAATTAGAAACAACCAATGCCAGAGAAGTGTTAACAACTAGGATACCATCGCGCCACCTGTCTCTGAATCTATTATACGTGCTCTCCAGTACTCAGCTTGCAATCTCATCCCAAATTCTTCCACATTAATGGGAAGCAAAGCAGAAGACCACTCATCACACAGTAGGCAATGGCGTTTTGAACAACACGTTCACTATCAGTTCCCATGAATTTTTACTAAAATTCCACTAGTCAACCTACAAAAAGCCTACATTCTTTTCAAAGAAACACAGGTCTATGTCAGCATCCCATCCTCCTTGTTAAAATTGTCAAGAACTATGAAAGATCTGTGATTTTGCTCTATTTATAAGTTCACAAAGTATAATAGTTTGGACAGTTTTATAGATGCTGGCAGAATACATGAGACAGACATGAGTCAGAGACATAGGATAAATGGGTCCAAAGGGATGCCTGCAACTGTGATAGTTTGCATTATATGAAAGGCATCCTCAGTTAAGGAAATTCAAATCTTTTATAAAGGGCATTAAGAATGCCTGCTTCAAAGGGAGACACTGTTTCTATCTTCCTAGGCTGATTTCTAAAGAAACGTCTTTGAAAAGTCAGGAACAAAGGCAGTCAATGTTTCTGTTTACCAAATGTCAGGAAGCCTAAAGGACCCATAAATAATTTTCTCTAAAAATTGGCTTACCAGCTTTACCTTCTCTCTCTCTCTCTCTCTCTCTCTCTCTCTCTCTCTCTCTCTCTCTCTCTCTCTCTCCCTCTCCCTCTCCCTCTCCCTCTCCCTCTTCTTCTCTCCCCCTCTCCCTACCCCTCGTTCCTTTCCAGTTTTTGTCTTGTTCATAACTAATGTTTTCTTTAAATTTATCACAAACTAGTTGCAATTTTTTTTTTATTTTTTTTCTTTTTTAGGGGGTAGTGTCACTGACCCTCATATGTGGGATCTGAACTAGGGCCGCTGGCGTCCTAACCACCGTGCCACTCGGCTGGCCCTAGGTGCAATTTTTATGGGATCACAAATGTGATATAATATAACAAGTTTATGAAAGTTAATTTGGTGTCACACAAAAACACATCTATAACACTTAACAAATGAGAAAGGAAGTAAAACAAAATCAATATGCTAATGTAAAATTTCATTTATCTCTTAACATCTTGCATCATATTGAGAAAAAAAAATTAAGCCTTGAAAATCCTAAATGCATGAATAGTACATTGAAAACTGAAAGCAAATGATTGAGAAATACAGTTATTTAGATATTCATTTATATAACAAATAATTTTTAGATCCTATAATATGGTGACACAATATTCATAGTCTCTACATCATGAGAATTAATCTATACTGGTAAAAAAACACATTAAACAAATTATTTAAATACCAAGAAAGTTCAAAGCATGATAAAAATATAAAGGGTAATATAAAATTAAATGAGAGTTTATAAAGGGACCAGTTTAGATTAAACTGAGGGTTAAGGGGGACTTTCAAAATGAGACTGAAGTATGAATCAGTACAAGAAAGAAGAGGAGGAATAAATAGGCAAACTACATACACCAATTTAGGTATCTACCAAGGAAATAGCATGCTACCACATTATGATCATAAGAAAATTACTTATATAATCTCATACAAACTGTATCTCTTTTGCCATCAACTCATTGATGTGAAATCATACAAGATCTTCCTTAGAATATTGGATATCTTAATTTCTGCTTAAGGCATTACCAAGATAATTTGAGCAAAAAATTTTACTTGCTCATTTATGTCATGGTGATATTAAGGAAGATAATTTTCAGTTTTCATAAATGCTGTGTGGGTCACATGGGGAGTAAAGTGGGGTTGAATTTACTTCCTTCAAGTATAGGAAGTTAAAAAAGAAGAATAAATTGTTTTTGTGAAAACATTACTTTCATTGTTACTAATGAAGAAAGAGACAAAATGTTAAACTATTTCAAATGTATAGGTAACTATTTGTAAACTAATCAGAACTTCAGATGAAAATTTATTGTTAGAAATCAAATAATGTCTCTCATATTTTTATTACACACAAATCTGAGATTATGCTGATCAGATATTTATTAAAATTTTGAGGAATTTATTTTAATATTGTCATAGTTTTCAGTGTATAAATCCTTCACATTCTTTTTAAGTTTATTCCTAGTATTCTTTTGTTGAAATTGGAAAATATTTTTTTTCTGAAATTTTGTTAGTATGTAGAAATGCAATGGATTTTTGTACAATTGATTTTTTTATTAGTTTCAGGTGTATAAAACATTTATACCCCTCATAAAGTGATAACTCCCCTCACCCAATCTATTACCCCCTGACATTGTATATAGCTGTTACAATTTATTGACTCTAAAAAAATTCTTTTTAGGGTTTTGTATAAAGAATAATGTCTGCACAAGTAACAATTTGATTCATGTCAAATATTGATGCCTTTTTGTTCTTTCTCTTGCCTAACTGTTTTGGTTAGAACTTCCAATACTATCTTTAATAACAGTAGTGAGAGAGGTCATCCCTGTCTTGTTCCTGATCTCAGAGGAAAAGCTTTCAATTTTTTACCATTAATCATATGTGGAATATAAAACTGAAAGCAACAAATAAACAAGACAAATAAACAAAAAATCATAGACACAGGCAATGGTTTAACAGAGGGAAAATGGGGATGGGGAGGAAGAAAAAGGTAAAGGGAGTCAAGTATATGGTGACACAAGGAGAATTGACTTTGAATGGTGTACACAATGCAATATACAGATGATATACTGTATCATCTGTATATTCAAAAATTGTAATCTTGAAACCTATATTATTTTATTAACCAATGCCACACTCATAAATTTAAGTGTTAAAAAAAAAGAATAAGGATATCTATCTGTTTGCATCAATGACATAATTGTTCTAGCTTCTAATGTATTCCTCTACTCCTTTTATATCTTAGGAAACTCTTCTGATTGGCCTTCAGGTGTGTGTGTCATGGTGAATTGAGGTAAGTTTTCACATATCCTATTATTATTTAAAAAAAATACCATCGATGTATAAATTTATATGGACACACACACACACACATGCACACACACTTGCACAGCTGGCCCTTGATTATAAAATAGTTATATTATAGAATTCATTTTGGTTAATAAAAATTACCTTGATATGCCACAGGGGTTAAATAAAGAAGGGCATACTGACAAAAGCATTGAAATTATTTACATATTATAAAGATAGAAATGTGTATTGTTTTCACTGATGAGGGGTTCTTGTTGTGTAGAAGGGAGAAAGAAAAGGCAAGTTCATAAAAGATTGATGCATAGTATATGGTAGAATGAATTGTGAAAATATGAGATAATGGATTTCTTTAGGTAACTTTTAGGCACACATGTGATATATTTTTTAAGCCACTTGAAGTTTTGTAACGTAAATTTCTGTCACTCCAAAACTTTATGTCACATGCATGGCTCCTCTTTGTGGTTGTTTTAAAAGTCAGACAAAGGGATCCAGTATCTTGTCACACTATGTTACAGTATAGAGGCAGCATACAAAGAATTGCAATGTAATCAGTAAACTGAACTAACTCAACAAAAGAAGGAGTTTGTACCAAATATTATCATGAGACCATAACCCACCAGGTCCTAAAAGGTCACAGAAATCCTGGGAGGGCATCAAAATTCCCCAAATTTCTCAATGGGATTTTAGATACTCTTAATCCAATTTAAAAATTGCATTATATATGGGTAACAAAATTTCAGTGAGGGATTTTTTAAATATCTGATTAATTTGGTTTTGATTTGAAGCCCAAATTCTTGTTTCTATTATATTTCATTTTGAATCATTAGTTTGGCCTTCAGCCCTAACACTTGGATTTACTGTTTAATCTTGTTCTTTACCTTCTTTTTTAAGACATCCTGAGCCATTTGCAAATGCATTTGACTGCTATGGAATCAAGATCCTATTCTATTAGTGACTCATTTTCAGTTCCAAGTCAAATTACTTTTTTCATAGCTCGTTGGTCTGAACTATTGTTGTCCAGTAGACTTTGATCACATACACATAGAGGATCCAAATTGAACCATGAATATCATGGTCCAGCAATATAGCTTCCAGAACTGGTTTTAGGGGGAAAAAAGTAACTTTTCCCTCTATCAACTTAGGTTTAATGGTTGGAGGCCAGTGAATAAATTGATAAAAGACAAATTAACAGGATAAAAGCTGAAGTTTATTCACATGTGGGAGTGAATAAAGTAGCACCTCTCCATGCAGCTAGAATTAAGTGTTTATGTATCATCATAATAAGGGGTACAAATGGTGTGAAACTAATGAAAAGTAAGTAGGGAAATTAATGGAAGATAAGGAAAGATTTAATAAGGTTTTGTTCATGTAAATTCTTATCCAGGTAAGTGTGAGTGGTTCCTCTCCTTTCTGTCTGTAAACTGCCAGGAAAGGATAATTATGGTGGCTTTGTTCTGGGGAGGCTTTGCTATGTCAGTAAAGAAGTTTAGATGAGGTGTTTTTGCGGTTTTTATTTCTTTTTTGTAGTGTCTGTTTGTTGTAATGTTTTAGCTTAAAATAATCTTCATACCACATCAGTGAGTCCAAATTGGTCTCATCACAGATGATATAGTCTCAAACTCTTTGAGAAAATGAGATGATCTCTGCAGGACACTGGTAAAAACATATTTCAATTAATTTGGTTATTTCTGATTAATCGCATTATTTCAATTTATAAATTCATTAGACCATAGCAAAAAGAACAATGGATATCATTTTCCACACTGTAGGGATTGAAGCCTTGCTTTGCCACTCCATGCTCTGTGAACTTGAGAATGCTTCCAAATTTTCCTGAGTTTCAATTAATTATTGAAAAAAAAAAGGATATATGTGAAGGTACAAAATAATGAGGATTAAAATGGACTATGAAATAAATATTTTAAATTTTAAAAGAATAAAAAAAATTAGTTTTATATAAACAATATATGTAAAGTATTTTAAAAGGTACACAATATTTTTGCATGCTTACTTTTTAATCAGAGAAGCATTATATGGACTGCATACGTTTATTATAACTTTGTCATCATGAAAGTTTTGCATAAAAGAGTTCTATTTTCAGAATAGTTTTATGAAGAGCTACAGGGACCTACCTGCCCCCCAGTGAAATAGTCATAATCAGTGAAAATTATTTTTTAAAATGCAGCCATGGAAAATCTCTGGAAATTGACCGAAGAACATACAAAAAGCAAAGAAAGCTTTATTAAAAAAAAAAAATGTTTACTGAAACTCAGTAAGAAGAGTGGCATTTCAACCACAACATACTCCTTCTTTTGCTTCACCTAACTCAGCATGATGGAAATTCCACTCTGGGTGGGGTACAGCCAAGAACCCAGGTCTCCTTCTCCCCTCAACTTATAGTTGAAAGCTGTAGTATCTTAATGGCAGGGGCAGGCTGCTAGCATCTCTTAGCCCACAGAGCTATGTGTTTCAGAAAATAAATTATAGTTGAGTGTAGTCAAGAGCTTGTAGAATTCTTTCTATCCATTCCCCACTTGTAGAGCAAAGGTTTGGCAGGCTAAGGATATGGGGACCTGGTTGCCATCACACCAGCTTGCTCAGAGGGCAAAGGTTCCACTCCAGGGGAGGCAAACCAAGTAGACAAGAGCCTACCAACTGATTTCAGCGTCTCATTTTTTTTCCTAGGAGTGTCATTCCAAAAGAAGTAGGCTTCTCTCTCCAGTCTCAGAGCTAGAACAGTCGCTCAGATATTTTGCACAGGAGGAAAGGCAAGCCATTAGAACAGATAGCTCTGTAACAGTAATGTAATTACCATTCTGATTTCAAATAGCATGGGATCTAAAAGGGTGGTTTCTTGCCTTACCTTGAGGTCAACTGTTACTTTTTAATTATGAGTAAATGAATCTAACTATTATGATGTTCACATCCTAATTATAACTTAATTGCTGTGATTCCAATCTAAAATATTAATCCTTTGAACTGCTTACTATGTGTCTATTCTGCTCAACTACTTACGTTCTAAGCGCTTTTTGGAGCAATAGTGTTTTACATATACAGATTAAGGTGTAATTGCTTTTAAAACCTAAAAGTTGAAATAATTATTTTATACTTGAAGAAAGCCAAGCTTTTGCAGACTTAAAATCAGGTTGATAGTTTCATGCCTTTCTACTTTCATATATCCTACTCATAATAAATTCTGTTTATATTGGTATAAATTTTACTATTTAAAGAAGCTTATGGACTAAATATTTTTTCTTTAAAATATTTTTATTTGATAATGTTAAAATATTTTAAATCTATCATACAATATATAAAATAGATCATTTAAATAAAACAAAAATACCTATACATTTAAAAATATCTTTACACATGCAATATTTGGGCAAATAGCAGAGTCTAACGTAATTTGTAGTCTTCAAAATTAAAGTAATGCCTTGTTTAATTTGTAAAAGTTCTAGAACTCTCCCATCTTCATATTGTCCACAGAGTCCAAGTATTCTCTGTGTGTAAGCATCAGTGTTTTATTATCATGTAATAGTCAGTTCTGAATACCCATAAATATCAACAAAGTCTCATGTCTGCACTTTTATTTTTCCCTTTTGTTTCATGGATTACAAAATATCAAATATATCATGAAATATACTTTAATTAATCAAATCCTGGGGACCCAATACAAAAATTAAAAAGGCTGTTACTTTCTTTTAATCGGTTTCTGGGTAAACAAAGAACAGATATACCAAACAAATCATTGGAAACTAGCTTCTGATACTGAGCTGACAGCTAGAATCTGCTCAGCCATCTCTACCCTCTGTAACCATCCCTTTCCATGTGTTTCTTTGTTCTGACATGCAGGTCTATGGAATTCCTGAATTACTTCACTCTTGAAGTTTGTAGACTATAAAACACAAGAGTATTCTCCTAACTCCCTGAAGTTAGAACCTGAGAATTTTAAAACAGGAAAGAATGCTTAGATTTGAGGTCTTAAAGAGGAGGAATATTGTATAGCATGCTCTAAAGTAGCACTTTGGATGTGAAAAAAAGAGAAGATGGAGATTTGAAATTCTTTTATGGAAGGAATTGATAGGGGGAGATACTGAATGGAGGCAAGTCAACACTGGATCAAATAAAAAGAGAAGATATTTCAATTGTTAGAATTGTGAATTCTCAAGCAATTTCAAACATAGTCAAACTGAATAACTTAAAACATAATGCAGAATTTACATAAATATGTGCATTTGAAATAATTTATGAAAATACATATATTTGTTTCTTAATACTCAGAACAAATCTATTATTTTAGGTACTATTATAGTCAGCAATATGAAAAATGAAACAATTAAAGAATACTTTAGTGATTCCCAAAGCTTTTAAAAGCTGCATAATATTTATTGAAAATATAATGTTATAGTACTTCAGGGAATAAAACATGTCATTCCCTACAAACAAAATAATGTATTTTTCTTCTGTCAAATAAAATTATGCATACTATATTTTCTATTGAAATAAAGAAAATCCTAAAATATGGAGCTTTGGACATCAGTAAATTCATGATTAAAATAATAAATTAATCTGAACCAAAGAATAATCTACTATAAATTTCAACAGGTTATTTCTTATAAGTCAAAGATTTCTATATATTTTTTTTTTAAATGTGTGGTATTCCCATATATCAGATCATGGTTCGTATTAAAAGTCCTCGTTAAAATTTTATAAGGTTCATTTATGTGAAACATTAACATCAGAAAGAATCAGTAGAGTCCCTCATTTTTTATTTATTTATTTTTTTTACCTGTTGGCCGCTCAGTGGCTGCTCAGCTCAGGCTGCGCATCAAACTGTTGTTCTGCTGTTGCTCAGCGCTCAGCTCGCACTCTTGAGCGAACTCTTAACCAACTGAGCCACTCAGCCGAGTCCATCAAATCCTATATTCACTTTTTTACCTTCATTAAATGTATTGGGGTGACAATGGTTAGTAAAATTACATAGGTTTCAAGTGTACAATTCTGTAATACACCATCTATATATCACATCAGGTGTTCAACACCCTGAGTCAGTTTTCCTTCCTTTACCATACATTGAAAATACTTGTAATGCAGTGCTTCCTCAGAAAGTAAATAATGTTGCAAGAGGTTACACTCATTTTTTTGTTTTGTTTTGTTTAAGCTCAAATAATTCACATAATTTTACAGGTGATAATGTTTCCTGGAATACTAGTCTCTAAAGTGGGTTTAGGGCATACTAGGTATACGTAACGCAATTTATCTACTTGGTAGCGTAAAAGAAGACTCAAGTTATAAACAGGACTTCTGATTTCTTTATTAGTAATTGTTATATTTTTGAATATTGTATTAATGGAGTAGCACATGAATATAAATACATAAATGAATATTGTAGGTACATGTTCTGATTAATTTATTGTGGACAAATATTATTAAAAATGTTGCAAGATTACTGTTCTGAGGATTGTAAGAATGGATGAGATGTTGGAAGATCCTGGTATCACTACTTTTTTAGAAGTGGATGCTGAATACTTTTACTCTTCATAATTTAACGGAATGTGTATTTCATTTAATATAGGTGTTTTTTTCATATTCCTAATTCTCAAAGCTAGGGAATAAATTGAAGTAGTTCTTTCTTTTGAATTAGTTGAGAATCTGAAGATACAAGAAAATATTTACTATTTTATTTTCAATGTTTGCATATTTAAACTATTAAACTCTTTTCTAGTTATTGATCCGTGTTCAAAATTATACCCCAGTATGTGTGTGTGTGTGAGTTAGTAGCCATTAGTATCAATTTGAATCTTTTCTGCTGAAGGACTCTGCTGCTAAGTTAACATTGATAAATGATTTTAAAAAATTTATTTTATCCTTATCCCAAATATCAAGTTATCAAATAAAAAACATATTATTTGAAAAATGAAAAAAAAAATTTCTGTAAGTTATAATTATATTGGAAGTAAAAACTGGAGTTTATACATAAACTGTAAAGTAATGAATTGCTGTTGAATCCCACCAGAGGAAAAGAAAACTTGAATGTGGGTGCTGAATGAAGGAAGAGAGGCTCAGGAACTCAGGCTTAGGAAGGTGCATTCTTCTTTCTGCACTATTCAGTAACGTTTCAACCTTTTGGGAGCTTGTATTTACAGTGGTTATCTTAACACTCACACTGCATAAAACAATACAGTTATATACCTGGCCTACACAGGTTCCATGGAAAATTCTACAAAACCATTAAGGAAGATTATACCAATTCTGTATAGCTACTTTCAGGGAATAGACACAAAGGAAACATTTCCTAACTTATTCTCTGAGCCCTATATTACCTTAATATGAAACCAGACAAAGATATTACAAGGAAACTAGAGATCAATATCTCTCATGCCAAAATGCATGCAAAAATTCTCAAAATGTATTAGCAAATTGAATCCAACAATTTTTAAAGAAAATTGTACACAGCCAGGTATATCCTATAGGTGCAAAACTGGACCAGTATATTTGAAAATCAATAAATGTAATACAGCACATAAACAGACTAAAAAGAAAAAAATATATGATCATATCAGCAAATGCAGAAAAAAATGTATTTCACAAAATTCAACACCCATTATGATAAATCTCTCAGTAAACTAGCAATAGAGAACAATTTCCTCAATTTGATAAAGAATAAGAACAAAAATCCTACAGCTAACATGGTACTTAATAATGAAAAACTTGAAGCTTTACAACTAGGATCAGATGCATTTCTAACATTTTTTTGAGTAAAATGTTGGCATTCAAACTTTATGAAATTGAATTGCAATATAGCTACATTAATAGAGATGTATCAATCTAATCTTTTGAAAGTCTACATAAACTTTTATATCTATAATAATTTAAAAAGTTTAGGCAACACAGGAATAAAATTGAAAGTATAATCTAAAGTAAATCTCATTTATATGATTCAGTTAATCATACTCAGTACAACTTATTGTGATATTTTATCTTCACCATTTTAATCTCATTTGCTAATAGTGAGTTTTATTCAGTTTTATATCAGTGAATATAGTAAGTGGTTATTATATTTAACTAATTTTCACTATAATCACATTGCTCATTTATTTGTGTATATTTGTTTCCGTTCAACATTATATATTGTTGTTTTTCTTAAGAGCTCTCTACCATTTCTTGGGTATAATTCTTCAGGTAATGAGTTTACTCAATATTATTTGTGTAAAAAAAAAAAAAGAGATTCCCTAGGAATACATTTCTTACTTGACTTTTGTTTCAATGCTTTAAAAATATAACTCTATTGCCTCCTGGCTAGCAAAGTTTATGCTGTAATTTCTGTCTTTTCTTCTCATGTGTCATTTTATTTCTTCCTTGACTACCTTCAAAATGTTGTTTATATTAATTTTTCACTAGTTTTAATATGATAATTTGAACATAATGTGTCCATGTGTGTGTGTATGTGTGTGTGTACAGGTGTGTTTTGTTTTTGTATTCATTTTACTCTTATTTTGGATTCTCTAAATTTTTCAAATATGTGGTTAAGATCTTTGTATATTTTTAGAAAATAATTGACTACCCAACATCACTTCAAATGCAGTATATATAGTTTTCCTTAATCTAGTTTTATTCTGAAAATTTATAGTCGTACTTTTATTATTAGTACTTTTAATACTAGTACTTATATATATTAGTACTTTTGATTTTGTTTTACAACCCTTGGATGTTCTGTTTTTGTTTCACTTCCATTTTCCTTTTTGGGTTTTCATTTAGCTAATTTTTTTTTACTGACCTATCATCCACAGATTCTCTTCTTGGATGTGTGTTTTTTCAAATGATAAGTCGATCGAGATCATTGTTCATATTGGATGTGTGTGTGTGTGTGTGTGTGTGTGTGTGTGTTAGTCTTTTCTTTAGACTATTTTTTTAGTTCCCATCTATGCTCGAATGCTCCATCTTATCATACATACCATCCCTGTTTTCTCTTATAACATTCTCATTTGGCAGCCAGTTTTTCCTCCAGTGTTTTACCATTTTTAGTCTGTCTTTGGGGATGTTTGTCCCATCTTGGATTTCAGGCCTTGTAGTAGCACTGAAAACTCAGCATTCTGATCATTTGTTTAAAAAAAAAAGCAATTTTTGTTGTTGTTGTTGTTGTTGTTGTTATGGTAGGGGAGCATTTCCCACCTTGCAACATCCTAAGTGGAAATAGAATTCCATTTGGCTATTATAAATAGCAAACATGTGTCTGTCCTTAAAAATATTATTAGTAATTGTGATTATTGTTCATATAGCATTTGATTTGATTTTAGTATATAATTCAATTAAGCATGGTCCTATAACCAATTTAAACACATGGCTGTTTATGGTTATGATGATCACTGTATCTGCCCTTGATTTACTTTTATGTTCTTTTAAAAATGAATTATATTTTAAGAAAAGCTACAGTTCTTTCTGATTAATCTTTCCCCACAGAGTAGATATACTGATGTAAAACCCACATAAAAACCATTTGTCTTTCATACAAACATTTCAAGTATTGGATATTTGAAAATTTGACTCAAAAGAGACTTGGTCCATAAAAATATTTAAACATTTTCCAGAATCTACAATTCTCCCCTATTACAAAATTATGCATTACCCTCACTTTCCATATAAAATAATGACTACTGCTTGAAAAATTTCACTACACCTTGTTTTTCTGTGTGTAAAATTGGTAATGCCATAAACCTATATAAATTAACAAGTAATCACTTGAAAATAAGTAAGCATTTTTCAGGAGGACTTACTGGCTACTAATAGTTCGTATTTAATCCTACTCAACCCATACTGATATGAAATTAAATACACTGGTGGACTGGTAATGAAGATGTTGGTAAATCAGGTAAAGAGTGCTATGAAATAACAAGAGGCAAGGCGAGTCTGTGGTAGTTCAAAGTTTTTATCACAGCCTAATAATACTTAGGGTCTAAGCCACTTGAAATAAAAAACTGAACAGTGGGTTAGAAATGTTAAAGATAAAAATGTGCCTACATCAAAATTTAGTTTATAGTAGATTTTAATCCCAGAAAACAAGAAGGAAAGGTACTTAAGAATAGAAATTACTTAAGAATGGAATTAAATTTTTAAAAGTTTCCACTCTTCTAGACAGATGTTTCATTAAACTTGATTTAAATAAATACAAAGCTGATAAAATAATCTTGCTGGTTATTTAGTTTGGAATATTTATATGTAACAGCAGGGAAATAAACATCTCTTTAATTACCCTCCCTGAAAAAATTAACCTGGGGCTTGCTAAGGATCCCTGATAGGAAAGTATGTAAAGGGAGGGACAGAGACACAGCTGAAAATGTCTAAGTCATACAAAATAAGAGAGAAAACCAAAAACGATTTAAAGCACTTGTATTAGGTTGAGACACATTAGGTTAGGTCAATGATTTCATTTCCTTTGTAAGGCCCTGACAGGAAAGTTATATATCTGTATTAAACAATAAAGGTGAAATATATTTTATCCCATTAGACCATTTTGAAGTAAAGGCATAACAGGACAACTTAGAATAGTCGATCCTGCTGCTGATTTCATCTTTATTTCATTGAACTGACAACAAGTAACCAATCTTTAACTCAATTTACATAAAAGGAGTAGCAGGATAAATAAACTTACAGTGAAAAATATATAATGGTTATTGAAAGTTACAGAATGCTGCATCCTTGTCTGATTTTAAAATTGGGAGTGGTGAAAATGCAGATACATGTTTAATCACAAATTAATTCTTTTATGGTAACAGCCTCTAAAATCATTTGTGTTATCTTACAAAGTATAAGATGTCTTTAATATTTTTTTAGTTCAAAACACAATATTTTTTTAGTTCAAAACACAGTCATCTGTATATACACGGTTTTTGTTTTCCTTATCAATTTGAAGGCACACAGCATAACACATTAAGAATATTCATTTGAGGGCCGGCCCAGTGGCGCATTGGTTAAGCGCTGGTTTTGGGATGCCAGCGGCCCCGGTTCGGATCCCACATGAGGGCCAGTGACACTGCCCTCTACAGCTAACAACAGCTCCACCTGGAGCTGGGCTGTGCGAGCCCCGGTGATGGTGTGGGCTGCAGCCCCTGCTGCAGTGGGCTGCCATAGGCTACAGTGAGTGGCCCGCAGCCAGCGTGAGCAGCTGGCAGCCAAGCGTGAGCTGCCAATAGCCGCGGTGAGCGACATCCAGAGGCCGGCGACGGATCTGCCTCATCCGGGAAGAGCGCAATGACGATACCAACAGTGAAGCAACATCTTCCGCAGCTGGACTGAAGAGCAGAAAGACAGCAACTTGTCTGTTCCCCTTCCCCGATTCCCCAACGCTGTTCCCCTCCGCCAATTCCCCAATAAAAAAGAAAAAAAGAATATTGATTTGAAATAGTGATTTTCTTTGATTTTAAAGGAAATATTCCCCAAATATTTTGAGATGTCCCCTGGGAGTGTTTCATATAAGCCCCAAAACATATGTTACTAGCTGCCATATGATGTCTACTACATATCCATGCTGTATTTTCCCTATCTTTGCAAGTCCTCTACTCTCACATACGCCAGTGTTACTTCTTTCCAACAATACAGCTGACCAACATCATGAGTGAAGTGGAATCTTAAGGTCCACAAAGAATGACATTTTCTTGACTTTTTTTTTGTTGCCTTATATTCTTTAAAGAAATACCAAAACAAGTCCTCATCCTACCAGAGTCTTAGAGAGCTTTAGTAAAATAGATAATCCTTTTAAAAAAAAATTGTTGAAAATGAATCATGGTTCGAAAAGAAAAAACAATCAAGATTCCCTTTAAAGGCAGAGGTGATCAGTGTAATTATTTTGTTCTAAATGAAAGATTAAAAAGTAGAATAATTATATTTCAGACTTTGCAACTAATGTTGGAATCAAGGGAAAATTACTTAACCATTGTGTGACTTCATGTTTCATGAAATTTCTGATATACAGTCAGAATAATTTATGAGGATCAAATCCTGACAGTGCTAGAATAATTGGAATCCTTCAGTTACTGTAAATACAAAAGACTATTAAAGAGAAAATGCCTCTTCATGTTATGTTCCCTCCTCCTTGGAAAGCTCATACAATGCAAACCTGTCTAGTTTAAGTCAGGAAGGGGACTAAGAGTGTGATTCCTCTGTGTACTTACCCTAGGCAACCTCTCTGAGCTTTGATTTGCTCACCTGTAGTATTACTCCAAAGCTATGTATTATATTCCTCACAGGGTTGTTTTGGGGGCAAAAATGATATTGTATGAGATGATATCAACCTCATAAGAACCATTCAATAAATATCAATCTCCTTCTTCTGACTTCTTTACAATTCATCTCAGTAGCCTATATTCTTTAACTCTCAAAAAACCTAAAATATCTTCCAAATTATGTTTTTGCATTATTGAGAGACCTTTCTTCCCGCTCTTAGGGATGTTTCTCTCTTCTCCTATAATTCTATCTCTCCTATAATTATCAGGATAGATTTCAGTCCATCTTCTCTTCCCTCCCTTCATTGCAAATACACAAATATGAAAGGTAATAATGTAACCATTACCATTTCTCCCTCCCTCACACAAAAAACTGAAAATTTTCCATATTTACCTCAGATACATCTTTCTAAAGAAAATCATATATATTATATATTTTAGATTCCAATATAAGAGAGATCATACAATATTTGTCTTTCTCTGTGGGACTTCTTTCACTTAGAGTAATGCCTTTGAGGTCCATCCATGTTGTTTCAAGTGTGATATATATATATATATATATATATATATATATATATATATATATATATAATCACTTGAGATATATATATATATATACACACATATATATCACTTGAGATAAATATATATCTTTATATATATATAAAATCTCACAATCTCTTTATCCATTCATAGCTTAGCTATTGTAAATAACACTGCTATGGAATCTTTTCAAGTCAGTGTTTTCATTTTCTTCAGATAAATGCCCAGAAGTGGAATTGATGGGTCATATGGTAGTTCTATTTTCTTTTATTTTTTTTCAGGAACCTCTATAATGTTTTCCTTAGTGGCAACACAGTTTACATTTCTATCAACAGTACAAGGGTTCCCTTTTCTCCACAGCCTCACCGACACTTGTTATCTTGTCTTTTTGATAATAGCTATTCTAACATGTGTGAGGTGATATTTCATTGTGGTTTTGTTTTGCATTTCCCTGATAATTAATGATGTTGAACATCTTTTCATGTATCTGTTGGTCATCTGTATGTCTTTTTTGGGAAAATATCTATTCAGATCTTCTGCCCTTTTGATTTTCATTGGATTTTGCTTTGTTTTGTTTTGTTTTGTTTTGGGGTGGGGTTCCTATTGAGTTGTATGAGTTTTCTTATGTAGTTTGTATATTAACCCCCTATCTGACACTTGGTTTTCAAATATTTTCTCCCAATCTGTAGGTTGCATTTTCTTTTTGTTGATGATTTCTTTGCTGTGCTGACACTTTTTAGTATGCTGTAGTCAACCTTATTTATTTTTGTTTTTGTTGCTTTTGCGTTTGGTGTAAGATTCAAAGAAAAAAAATTCTTCACCAAGTTCCATGTTAAGAAGCTTACTACCTATGTCTCCTTGTAGGAGATTTATGCTTTCAGGTCTTATATTCAATTAATCCATATTGAGTTAATTTTTGTATATTTGTAAGCAGTTGACACTATCCTTTCCCCCACTGTATATCCTTGGCTTTTTGTCATAAATTAATTAACCATATATGTGTGGGTTTGTATTTCTGGGCTTTCTAATCTGTTCTATTGTCCTTGGGGTTTTTTGTGGTTCCATACATATTTTAGGATTATTATTTTAAAATTATTTGAAATTATTTAGGATAATTATTTTTAATTATTTGAAAAATGCCATTGGAATCTTGATAGGGATTTCATTAAATCTGTAGATTGCTTTCAGTAGTGTATACATTTTGACAATATTAATTCTTTCAATTCATGAGCATAGAATATCTTGATTTACTGTGTTGTCTTCAATTTCTTTTATCAGTGGCTTATAGTTTTCAGAGTGCGGATCTTGGTTAAATACATTCTTAGGTATTTTTTTTCCTAATGATGCAATTGTAAATGGGGTTGTTTTCTGAACTTATCCTTCTGCTAATTCATTATTAGTGTATAGAACCAACAGATTTTTGCATATTGATTTTGTATCCTGAAACTTTCCTGAATTGTTTGTTAGTTCTAACAATTTTTGATGGACTTGAGATTGCTTTTTCTGATTTATTATATGGTCTTTTCTATAGAGTTTTTCATGTTTCTCTGGAGGTAGTTTGGGCATATTTCTGAGGGAAAGACAGCATATTATGAGAAGACCAGCATTCCCTGTGAGGTCTAAGAAATTGTTACTAGATCAAATTACATGAGCTCATTTTTTTGTTATTTTTCTTTTGTTTTTTTCCCCTTTGCATAGGTTCTTTTCTAGGAATCTCTTCAGTAAATCCCACACATATTATGAAGCAAGCTCCTCAATTTTACCAGACAGGCATATATTGGTATGTACCATAGTAAGGATTCAATTAAGATTCATCATTAATTCCAAAGATACATAAATGCCCATATTTTTCAGTAAATAGGAGGGCTCTGAACAAAAGACAGTTTTATATTGAAAAAAGCTGCATGTGAACTTGTCGTGATGTATTAAATTTTATTTTATGAGACAAAGATTCAAATAATCTATAGAATTACCTGCATTTTACTCAAAAGTTTATTTAATATATGGAAAGGATGATTACTTAATTTTAGGCTTAATTGCTCTAATTTTGTGCATATTATGACAGTGTGCACTCTTAAAACTATCATGAAGCTGTTGTATGACCGTGAACTTCTGTGAAACAAAATAAGAAAGTTTTAGAATTATTCTTAAAAGACAGTTTTATATTGAAAATAAGTCATGGTTTCACTGAGCAGCTTATCACTACCAATAATATTCTAATGGAGAATGATCTATTTTCTACAACAAAGGGAATGACTTCATTTGTTCATTGAATTAATTATAAACTAAACTATTATTCTGATTTACACTGATTTAGAAATGTGGTAAATAACCCTATAAACTTCTGCAGTGTTTTTATTTTTCCTTGTTTTGTTGTTTGTGTTCTTGTCTCAGAATAAAACTGTATATTTCCTCCAAAGAATACACATGAAGAAACAATGGGTGCTCTGGTTTTCCAATGCACTACGAATATGTTACCCAACTTGTGTGCATTAAGAATGCTTCTGGCCATTCATGTTTATGTTATATACGATTCCAGATTTTTTTCAAGATGATTAGGAAATGTGTTTCTATAATAAATGTGGTGAATTATACTGTAATCAGAATGATAATTTTTGTACAGAATCTGCTGAATGATTTGTAGGTCTGTGCCAATGAGCAAAATTCCCAGAGGCTTCCTAATGATTAAAAAAGTATGGCTGGCTGAGTGGCGCGGTGGTTAGGAGTTGGCTTAGGAAGCCAGCGGCCCGGGGTTCAGGTCCCACATATGAGGACCAGTGACACTGCTCTCAAAAACAAACAAACAGTGAACTAGTTGCCAAAAAAAAAAAAAGCTTACGTTACTTAAGCCAAAAGCTAAATTTATTGGCCCAGCCTAGTGGCGCGGTGGTTAAGCGGTGGCTTGGGAAGCCAGTGGTACCGGTTTGGGTCCCACATATGAGGTCAGTGGCACTGCCCTCAAAAAAAAAAAAAAAAAAAAAGTATAATACTTATCAAATGATTAAGAGACCAATGGAAAGATAATTAAACCTGGGGATTCTCTCCGTATAATATTTGCAGGACACCAAATACCTTTGAAATATATATTGGGACAATATTTTAGAAATTTACATAAAACTTTAAATGTACATATCTGAAATGTGGAGAGAACAGAGGAAGACGAGGCATATATATTCTTGTATTTTCAGTCCTAGGTCTAGAACCTTAAACCTTAGAATAGAAGTTGGATTAGTCAAAAAATGAAGATGTAAGCTGGAAAACGGTCTTGAATAAGACCTCCAAAAGGCTGTGCAGTTAGTTGTTCAGTGAAGAGCACGTGCTGTATCTGTCATCCAGTACAATAGCCACAGCTACACGGGGATGGTGAGCAGCTGAATTGTGGTTATGCTCATTGAGAGACTGAAATTTTAGTTGCATTTTAATTTCTAATAAGTTTCTTTTTTTTTAGAATAATTTTAGATTTTCAGAAAAGAATTCTGAAGACAATACAGGGTTCCCAAATACCTCAGACCCAGTTTTCCTTAGTATTTACAGGTACCTGTCTTACATTATCAAAGGGCATGTATTACAATTAATAAAATAATATTGATACATTATTAAGTAAAGTTCAATTTATGCCTAATATTGATATAATATTATTAGGAAAAGTTCACAATTTATTCAGATTTCCTTGGTGTTTACTGAATGTCCTCTTCTAAGGTCCAGGAGTCTACACAGGGAACCACGTTGTGTCATAATGTTCCCTTAGCTCCCACTTGATTGAGTCAGTTTCTCAAACCTTTCTTGCTTTTTTGTTTGTTTGTTTTCCATTTTTTTTGTTCTTTTGTTTTTGTAAAGATTGTATTGGGGAATTGGCAGAGGGAACAGCATTGGGGAATTGGGGAAGGGGAACAGGAAAGTTGCTGATCTTTTTTCTTCAGTCTAGTTGAGGAGGACATCACTGGCCTATGTTGGTATTGTGATCCTTTCGCTCTTCCCAGGTGAGACAGTCAGTCGCTGGCCCTTGGACGGCTGCTCACGTTAGCTCATGGCAGCCCACTGCAGCCCCACTGCAGCCTATGCCACTGCCGGTGACTCACCGTAGTCCAGCTCCAGGTCAAGCTGTTGTTCATCAGCTTAGCTGTAGAGGGCGTAGCATCTCTGGCCCATCTGGAATCCAAACCGGCAGCCCTGCTGCTCAGAGTTCGTGTTCCCAAGGCAACTCTTAACCAATGAGCCAATGAGCCACTCGGCAGACCCAGACATTTCTTGTTTTTGATAACCTGGACCGTTTGCAGAGTACTGGTCAGGCATATTGTAGAATGTCTTTAAATTAGGGTCTGTCTAATGTTTTACTCATGATTTGACCAGGGCTATGAATTTTGGAAAGAAAGCACCATTCTCATCACATCATATCAAGGGTATATAACATCAATATAATATCACTATTTATATTAAATTAGGTTTCCTGGCTAAAGTAGTGTTTGTCAAATATCTCTACTGTAAAGTTACTCTCTTTTCCCATTTTTGTACTGTCTGCTTTGGAAGGATGTCACTATGTGCAACTCTCACTTAAATACAGATTTGCACTCCAGCTTATTACGGGAGGAATTATCTACACAAATTATTTGGAATTTTTCTGCATGGTAGATTTGTCTGTTATCTCTAATTCATTTATTCATTCAATCTTATTTATATCAATATGGACCTATGGATATTTATTTTGCACAGTGGGTTACACTCCAACACTATGTATTATTGTTGTGTTTTTGACTTTGCACATAAGGAGCTTTCCTGTTAACCTCTGTGTATCCCATTAACATAGTCCCATCATTTGTCTTTTAACATTTTTTGCTCCTGCACCACATAATGTCCATGGCTCATCTTTTACATTTCCTGTGCAGTCCTAGATTCAGCTCCTTCCCAAAGGAGCCCTGATTTCTTTCATTGGATAATAGCATTAATATTTAAATTAGCTAAACATTTAAAATACGTTAGCCTGGGGAATGGGGCAATGTTGAAGGTCTCAGAGTCCCTATAAAAGTGAAATTCATTAATTCCATTTGCATTCCCTGATTGAATTTTATTTGATATAGTAGCTTTAAAAAAAGGATAACAAGAATTAAAGTGTTGGTAAATTGTAAGAGGATCTTTCATTTTTTTTGATCAGAGACAGTCCATGGATCAGCCTTAAATGCTTTTTTGGGGGCTGTTTGATTTGGCGAAATTATATATATATATATATATATATATATATATATATATATATATATTAATTTTTCTTTTTTATATTATATAAAACAACATGATTAGACATTTATATAAAACAGGTATATAAAACAACATGATTAGACATTTATACCCCTCACAGATAACACTTCCCCTCAAGTCTACTACCCCTCTATTTTAATATTTGGTTCTCAAATCCAGCCTTAAATGACATTTTATTTCAGATTATACTGCATATTAGAATAAATTATTTATATTGTTATAAAACTTATTAAACATTTATACCTTTATGTGATTTCAGGAAGAGACATATATTATTTTGTTTTTCATAAACAGCTTGCCTTTTTGAATGTGATTTATGAGAAGTTATAATTCAGAAGAAAGTATAAAATGAAAATGCATATTTCAGTAAAATACTGTCCCTGTTCTGAAATGAGGTAGGGTCAATGCATCAATCCAGAAAGAGCACCAATCTCACCTTCGGTTACTTCCCCAAAGTAAAAGATGGATGCTATGAATGCAGGAGGGCCTTAGCTGTGGTTTCTACCTAACTTCCCAGAAGCACTAACAGCTCTGTAATGTCTGCTTAACCCTTACTGTTTCTTTTCTCTAACACCTCTTCAGCATTTTATCACTTTCTCCCTTTGCCTTAAATTATAAAGTGCTATTCTGTGATATGCCTGAAGACAGAGGCAGACGCTGGGTAAATGGGAAAGAATGAGACACTCATAACAGCTAAATGTCTAACCTACCTGCTCTTAAAGCATGAGTCTTTTAAACTGAACAGAGACTTTCATTTTATAACTACATCTAAGCTTAAAAAACTTTATATGTAGAGATGTAACACACTGAATTCCAATCATGCACATTTGTAAATAGAGCATTTCAAGTCTTTTCTAACAAAAGGAGTTTGATTGGTGGCTAGTTGAGAACCATTAAGACAGACTTTTAAAGCACGTTTTTTCCTGGAATCATGCTAAAGACCATGAGGAATGAGATTCAAACAGTTATTTACTTACGTGTTAGTGAAAATCTTAGATTTTCTGAATTGCCAAAACAATCTCTGTCATGCTAAAGCTTAACATTGGCTCATAACGCTGGTACAATTAAGTTAAGTGCTCCACAGCCACCTGTATTTCTGTCAGTTTATGGGTCTCCAGGGTGTAGTCAAGAGCATGCAATAATTCAGGAACAATTGCCTCAAAGGTTTATTGGACTCACTCAGTTAACTCCAATGAAAGACAGAGAAAAAGAAAACCATATTGTTCACGTGCTCTTAGCTCTGTGTTTACTTTCTGCCTAGACATATGCTATGAGAAATGTAGATAAAATTGACCTAATAATTTATCTCTTTATCAATGTTCCATAATTTATTTTTTTCAGGAGAAAAAAAAATATGACCCTACTAATAAGGGCTATTCTAAATATTTAAATTAACTGTAGATGGTTTCTCTCTGTAAGAAACAACCTGTGTATTTAGTTGGGGGTAGTTATTTAAACTCATATTTGGCATTACATAAACAGAAAAAAGTGAAAGGGGTGCATTATTTTATTTATATACTCTGTTATTTGCATGGTTTAGAAACTGTCTGGAAGAATATAAGTGCATACAATACACATACTGTTAACTTTCTTGAATTTATCCTTGCTCTTGAGGAAATGAAAAAGAATAAAAAATGGCTTCATTGAATAAAAAAGCCAAGTTATAAGACAAAGAGTAAATTATATGATATAGTCTTTGATAGAAAAGAGTGCTCCCAATATTTCTTTTTATCATACCCCTCTATGCGTTGTTCCCTCTGCCTAAACCATCCTTCCTTATTTCTGTAATTAGCAACCTGAACCCATCAGTGCTATCTCTTACCTGGTCTACAGCAATAGGACCTTACATGCAGCACCCAGCTTATCCCAACCTGGCTTTACTTCAAACTGTCAATAAAACCCTTTTCCTCAAACCAGTAAACTCACAAACAAGCATATGTAATCTGATACTGTCATCCCTCATTTTGGCAAATGACACATGAAAAATAACATTTATTTTCTGTTAGCTTATTTTTCCCTCTGGATTTAAGTTTCAGTGTCTCAGCTCATTATACAAGGCCGTGAGTAATGTGACATCAGCCTCACTCTCCAGCCCATTTTGCCTCCTTTATTAGTCACAATTCTCCAGAGAAATAAAATCAGTAGGATGAATATATACACACACATGCACAGATATCTATATATGTTTGTATCTATCTATCTATCTATCTATCTATCTATCTATCCATCCATCCACACAGTTGACACTTGACTAATACAAGTTTGAACTGCAGAGGTCCATTTATACATGAGTTTATTTCAATAAATATAGTAAATGTATTTTCTCTTTCTTGTGATTCTCTTAATAACATTTTCTCTTATTTTAAGAATATAGTATAAAATACATACATATACCATAGAAAATAAGTGTTTATAGTAAATCAGTAAGGCTTCCAGCCACTAGTAGGCTATTAGTAGTTAAGATTTTGGGGAGTCAAAACTTATATGTATATTTCTGACTGTTTATTGTTCAAGAGTCAACTGTATATAAATATCTATATTTATTTATCTACATGCATGTGCATTTACACACACATATTCACACACACAGAGGGTGCCAAAGAAAGGTATACACATCTTAAGAATGGAAAAACTGTATTAAAATTGTAACACTCAATATAAAACCAATAAGAAAAGATGAATACAAGTCACATTCCACTTCTGCAATTATAAGAAGTAAAATGGTTACCATAAGCATAATTTTAATACAGTTTTCTCCTATCTTAAAATGTGTGTGTATATATATATATATATATATATATATATATATATATATATATGAAGAAAGAGAGAGAGAGAGAAACAGAGACAGAGACAGAGATTATTTAAATATGTTTGTTATTATAAGGAATTGACTTACATGATTATGTGATTATGGCTGACAGCTGATGTGTATTACCAAGCTGAATCCGAATGTCTGAGAACCAGGAGAGTTGATGATATTAGCTCCATTCTGACAGCTGGCAGGCTTCAGATGCAATTCAAGCCAATGTTTCAGTAGGTGTTCAAAGGCCAGACTAGAGCAATGTCAGAGTTCAAGCAATCAGCTAAAAGAAGTTCCTTCTTATTCAGCCTCTTTGTTCTATTCAGATCTTCCATTGATGGGATGAGACCCACCCACATTAGGGGGCACTCTGCTTTACTCAACCTACTGATTCAAACGTTAATCTCATCCAGAAACACCCTCACAGACATCTAGTATAATGTTTGCCCATATGTCTGGACACCCTGTGGTCCATTCAAGTCCACACATAAAATTCACCATCATCCCTGCCCTCAGCCTATTGATGAGTCACATGAACATGTCCACACTTCCTGCATTTGCAACATTGTCTCATTCTTTGCTATAGTTTTGTATAAGCTTCTCCCTTTGAATGAAATAATTTCTCTTTTTTTCTCTATGACTGGTATCATCCTATTAATTCTGAAAAACCGTTTTACGGTTACATGGTAGTGAAGATTCCCTGAATTGACCTAAGCAAAATTAATTTCCTGATCCTCTTTCTCCCAATAAAACCATTTTTGTCCCTGTTTTAGCTACCTGATATCATGACTATCTGGCAAAGCTACTTCTCTGTCTTTCTAATTTGCCTGTGAGCTAATTACTATAGGGCAGTGGCTATAAAGAAAGGATGTTATCCCCTTGGCTCCCATCGGGGCATATGTGTTAATATCTGCAAATAGTTTTGGTCCCATAACTGAAGGAGGGAATGCTAATGCACTCTAATGTGTAGAGACCAGGGCATGGCTAGCCATACTATGGTTCACAAGACAGCCCTCTACAACAAAGAATTACCTATCTAAGGTCTCCTTATCACTGCTGATATTCAGGTAGGGTAATTCTTTGTTGTAGGGAGCTCTCCTCTGCAATGTTGGGTGATTAGCAGCATTGTGGTCTTTACCCACCAATTGCCAATAACCAGTCATGAAAACCAAAACTTTCTCCAGACATTGCAAATCTCCTGAGCTTCAAATTTTGTGTATTAATGTTGAAAAATTAAAAAAATATATAAATATATATGTTATATATATATAAATATATGTTATATATATGTTATATATATAAATATATATATGTTATATATATTTATATATATGTTTTATATATATGTTATATATATTATATATATGTTATATATATATATACACACACATGCACACACACACGTACATTCACACAAACACACATACATACATTGGAAAAGCTGAACTTGTAGAAACAGAGACTAAAATGACTACCACAATCTGGGGGTAGGGAAAATGGGGAGATGTGGGTCAAAGGGTACAAACTTCCAGTTGTAAGTCTGGGGATAATACATAATATTGTGAGTTTAGATAACAATACTGCACAGTATACTTCAAAATTGCTTAGAGAGTTGATATTAAATGTTTACAGCACAAAAATAAATGGTAATTATGCGACATGATTAAGGTGTTAGTAACACTATGGTGGTAATCATATTCCAACATATAAGTGTATCAAATTAACACATTGTACACCTTACAATTATATAATGTTATATGTCAATGATATCTTAATAAAGTTGGGGATATATATATATATATATATATATATATATATATATATATTTCATAATTATACCTGATTAGGCTGGATAGTGAAAGGCTGAAGAAAATGAACTCTGGAGTCACAGAGACCTGGGCTTGAGTTCTGTCTGCATTTAATGCAAGGAATAATGAAACATTTAACCGCTCCAAATTCTATGTTTTCATCTGTGACCTGATGGCCTAATGATAAGTATTATATGACTCATACAGTAGCCAACAGAATTAAATGAGTTAATGTGCAGTGTTTCGTAAATTGGTGAGGGATCAATAATTATAGCTATTGCGATTGGCTAAGATAATGCCATTATAAAGGCAGATGAATTTACCTTACAAATACTCAAAGTGTAGGCTGGGATAAATATTTGTAGAATGGAAACTAACAAGGAAAAATATTACCACTATTAAAATTGAATGTGGCTGCCATCCCTCCAAATAATTCTTGTTGGCCTGTCTTGACCTATTACTGTTATGAGTCATTTACTTTTTATTGGTATTAAGTGCATACCGAGGTAGCACATAAAATGTCAATTTACAGTGCCATGGCGTCCTGCTACAATACTATGATGTAATGCACTGAAAGATGAAATTTGGGACATAGATGCCTGCAGGAGTTCCAACGTTATGGAAAAATGATTCAAATTGTGCAGAACTCAATCACAGGATTAAGGAAAGCAATTGTCACTTGCACTGCGTGGTTACAACAAGAGTCAGAATGTGCCAGATGCACAGCTTATTCCAGATGCAGCTGTTGTCATTTGAATCTTTTGTACAACATCGATTTTCTCCCCCAACTGTGTGGGATTTATAAGTGCTGAGAGTTTATCAGATTCATTTTTGTGTAGAGAATACGTGTGTAATAGCTCTTAGATTTAAACCGTGCATAAGAAAACATAATCCAGAAATAATTCTGCACATACTGGGGAAGCTAGCACAGATGCTGATGTTGGATTTAGTTGGATATAATTTTAAAGTGTTGATTAGGTCAGGCTGTAGGCATCACCAGCTAGAGCTTGAAAAGTATGACTCGCTAAAATGCCACCTTTAGGATAGTGTATGTTTTAAATGCAGTCTTCACCTGTATATTAGCAGATCAATTTCTATCTAACAAATGCATATTTTCTCCATACATTAGATTTGTAACATGCTTTTCATTGAAAGATATTAGGTAGAGAATATGATTAAAGAACATACGAATACATCATATACATAGCGCATTTCTGGAGCAAAGGTTGTAAAACGGACCATTATTTCATGGGTATGCTTTTAATTCTCATGTTTGTATATATATATATATATCATATACATCATCTTTGTGATATTTATTATATAAGACTAAGAAATCAATTTAAATGTCCAAATGAAAATGATGACTCCCATAAATCAGCAACTCATCTATTTCACTTCATTTTTGCTCCATGCCCAGGCAAACAGCTTGAGAGAATATTACAAGTATGAATATGTTATTTGATTAATCGTGATAGGCCCTTTGTCAACTAAAGGTAACTTTAAACCTTTTGTTTGGATTAAGTTTCTTTTTATACAATCAGGAAGTAATCAAATCTACAAACAGCCTAAAAACAGTAGAAATGGGGAGTGAAAAAGCCCGCCATCCATGTTGGGTGGGGACAGAGGCTGGGCAGAGTGTGCACCTGGCATGGCACGTGGAGATATGGGACTGGGCATTGTCTTGGCAGCACTGAGGACAGGGCCATCAGAGGCCTGCTGAGCATAGGGTGGGGGGCTGAACCTGCCCACCTGTGCCCAAAAACAGGCTGAGACCCTGAGACTTCTCCTGCGATGAGTCTAGCCCAGAGGAAGTCAAGGTCCAGTGTGGATGTCCTGTTACCACGCCCAAATCTTCACAGTGCTGTCCACAATCTCTGAGGAAGTCCAGGCCTGGGCACAGCCATCACAGTCACAGAGCCCTGGTGATAGAGCAGGGTATGCTGCTGATCATGTTGTCTCCCCCTCCCTGCCTTCAGCATCTGAGGGAGTGTAGTAGGATGCACTGAAGGCTTTGGTCTGGTAAGACATGGAGCTGACCATCAGGGCATACACAGTGCCCATGTAGCCTATCAGGGTTCACACCTGTGTCTTAGACTCTATGTCCCACATGTTATGAGGTTTTCCTAGGTGCCACAAACAATGTAGCAATTCATCATATAGATAAAGTAGATGCTGCCACCAGATGTCTGCAAGATGTGGATTTCATTGAGGCCTTAATGTCCCAGATCTCGATTGGTAGGAGGTACTTTAAAAGTCGCTCTGGGTGGCCACCAAGGCCCATACCTGTGAGCTCCTTCTTCTACTTCAGCTTGCGTCCTAAGATGTTCCAAACTTGATGGCCTTCAGAGCATCACCAAAGAGCATGTTGTGTGAGGAAACTAGTGTCCATACTGGGTTGTTGTGGACCTGGACTGGGTTCACCTACTAGATTTTCTGGATGTCCAACCAGCTAATGGTACAGTTTGTTCTGCTGCTGTAGCACGTGTGCCACTGGATACAGCATGCCAGCACGAAGCTCTCAGGGCCCTCCAGTGTCTTCTGGAACGTGTATGTGTGTGTCCACACCTTGATAGTCTTCCCAGAGGAGCCTCTGAAGAGCAGGTCACAAGTAAAGTAGAAGCAGAGACACCAGACAGGGCCCTGGTTGCCCAGGAAGTTTCTTTTGCACTTGAAGATCTGCTGAGACTCATAGGATCCTAAGAGGCCCATGTTCAACCATGCACATGTGGGACAGCTTGTCATTCAACCTGGACCCATTCCTGTGAAACTCCATGAGGTTCTTACTGAGCTTGCCCTGGTTTTGCTCCAGAACATCAATCTTCAGCTGAGGTCTTTCATCAGCTGATGAGTTTTCTCAAAGAGCTTTCCCAATGTGGAGCTCAGGAGAGCACTGTCCTGCTCCTTCAGTTCTGGTGCCTCATGCCTCTCATGGAAGCAATAGTCCATCTACTGCAGGAGCTCCCCCAGGCCCTCGAAATGACAAGTCTCATATATGTCTTGGTTCTCGGTGGACATGCACCCATACGGGAGTGGGGAAATGATGTGCTCACACACCTTGAGGTGAGCCTCCAGGTTTGTCTTGAGGAAGGGCAAACAGCTGAGGTGTTCAGGGCACCGTGCAGGCCTGTCCTTGTGGTCTTTCCAGGTACTACGCTTGATGGTGAAGGGGCACCTATCCTTGTCTACCTTGAAGAAGATGAGCTTCCTGTCCCAGCAATCTATACTCCTGCCCACAGCGGATGAAGAACTCCCCAGTCTGCTTAAACTCTATGTTGTTGTTCACCACTGCCATGCTCCTGGTGTTGCCCACCAGACACTTCTCTTACTTCAGGGTGCATCTTTGACAGAACGTGTGCTCACAAATGGCGATCGCAGAATCCTTGAATACACTGCAGCAGAGCTTCAGCATGGGCTGCTGGGGAAACACCAGCAGCTCCGTCTCCTCTTCCTCCTTGGGCTCTGAGAGTGTGGAGCACAGGGACATGCTGAACTCGGAGTTCAAGGAGGGACCAACAAGGCCAAGCCTGAGTTCTGGATGCTGATGGGGGTACACTGGCTTCCATGTCTTATGGAGAGTAGACAAGCATGCTTTTTGCATGTGCTGGCCCCTTTGGTTTTCATGAAGGCACTGGCCTTTTTGAAGGCGATCCAAAACCCATTTCTATTCTAGTCCTGGTGGCAAAGTTTGTAGTGAGAAGCTTGACAGGCCTCCTCAGAGAGGTGGTTGCCTGAGCTCATGCTCTAGAGAGGCATCTTGAGTCCCTGGCCTAGGCGCCCAGGGGCTGCAGCACCACCTCCATTTCTCCATTCACCTCTGCTTCTTGCCAGGAAAGGGCTTATGTTCACTTCTAAAGATACTAGATTTTTCTAAATGGTGTCTTCTATCATGTTCTTTTTATATTGTTAGACTTCTGGTTTCCTTTATTAATTACCCATTAGAGATAGTCCAAAAACTTTTCTCTTGATTCCTTTGGATAGAATTGCTCAATATTTGAACATGAACTAATTGTTTCTTCTCTCTATTCCAATAGACTTAGGAATAAAGTGCCCTCAGATTCATAGAACAACTCCAATACTTCAATCAGATATCTATAATGAAAAACTGTATGTTCATTGTATCCAACTAGCTTTTTCTCTTGGCTGACATAGTTTATGAGAGTATAGAAGAAAATCTTTGGGATAGTGATGGTTCAACAAACAATATTTGTTCTCTGATGCGAAAGTGCTACCTTGTAATTTGAAAAATGATAGACAACATAAAGTGTTCATTTTCACTTTAATTATTTTCCTAAGTTATTCAAATGAATTAAGTTGTGAAGATCAGTGTCCCACTGTACACTGGTTGAATGAAACATATATATATATATATATATATATATATATACACACACAAACATGCGTGCGCGCGCACACACACACACACACACACCAAGCAGTACTCTATTAAAAATTATTTGAAAAATTCAAAATAGGTTTTAATCTACAAATGTACAAAAACACAGTCTCTAGCATATATCCCATCACATGTGTTTTTTGATACATATGGTAAGCTTGGAGCACCTCTATGTAACTTTGAAGTTTTTGTCTTTACCATGCATGATATCAGCAGAAAAAGAGTTTGCTTTCTCTAAGTTCCCATTCCAAGTGTCAAAGAAACTCATGGCTTCAGGAGTAGACATATATATTCCATTTTGATTCATTACATCCAGGAGAGTTAGAGTCATGTAATATAATCACAATCTGTGTATGCCTGTCTTTGTGGATGACAGCTCTTTAGACACAGACAGTAGTTTGGTGGTTATCGTAGGGTAAGGGGTGGTGGGGGTGGTAGATGAGGATAAAGGATGATCAAATATATGGTGATGGAAGGAGAACTGACTCTGGATGGTGAACACATAATGTAATATATAGATGCTGTATTACAGAATTTTATGCTTGAAACATATAGAACTTTAGTAACCATTGTCACCCCCAAAAACCTTAATTAAAAATAAATAAAAATAATTAATAATAAAAATTTAAAAAAAAAAACAGTAAAGGGGGAACATTGGCAACTGTCTAGTGAAACCAAAAATATACACTATCAGTAAATATGTACTTTTCATTAAAGCACATTAGCCTATATTATCTTCATTATCAAAACATTGGAATATATTTAATTGATAAATGGGAGGATATTTTATGATCAAAGATATTATATAGTATGAAATCTGACAGCTCTGTTGAGAAGCTTGAACCTTGGTTATGTTACTGGTCAGTGGTAATGGCTGATGTTAGTAGTGGGAACTGTATTCTGAGGTGCGGAGGCTGGTGATGCCAAGGATAAAAACATGGAAGTGGCGTGTTGTTTGTTGTGAATGCTTCCAATAAGAATGATACCAAGAAGAGTGAATGTGTTGCTCATATTCATAATTGATGTGCTTTTTAGTAAAAATAAATATTTTCAAGAATGCCCTGTCTTGTATGCATTCAAATAAAGTATTCCTTCCTGGAGGATGATAAAATTTCAAAGTTACTGTTATTACATTTCAGGCAGGTCTTTTGTTCATACATATTCAACTAATCAAGGAGGGTAAAACAAGGAATTGTAATTTGCTACCATTTTCTTTTTAACAATTTAATTTTTTATATTAGTTTAAATAGTTTCTTTGACAATTTTATAATAGTTCCATAATAACGATTCTTCATACATTTCATTAAGGGTGTTGTAACTTAGTTTTCCTTTTTATTTTACTTTCAATGGTAATTTAGATATATTACCCAATCAAAAAAAAAAAAAAAGCAAAAAAACACAGAAATAATGGGTTCTTAAGGTCATATTTCAGGAAGTGATAGTCAGGTTTTCTCACCAAGGTTTTTCCCATTTATTTTGGAACCTCTCTTTAGGAATAACAAATTATTTGATAATAGTTACAAGTTTAGATGTATAAGTAGCTAGTGATTTGGCCATCTTTAGAAATATATTGCCATTTTTAGAACTATATTGCCATACCCTAGTATTAGAAAATGATTTACCAAGAACCAAATGAAGGAATCAAGATAAATAAATGATTAAAAAATGCTGCCTTTATTTTGAAACTTAGGTTCTCAAAGTCTAGTAGATATAATGGATCTATCTATCCATCATCTATCTATCCATCTATCATCTATCTATCTATATGACTATATTGATATGCCTTATTTTATGTAATTGGTATATTCTTGAACAAATTTTAAGTAATCATTAAAAACTGAAAATCATTGCAAACTACTGTGATTTTGAAAAGCATCAAATTAATTGAGTGCTAAGAATTGTTGGATGAATGTGAACAATTCAATTTTAAAAGACAGAATTTAATGTACTATCAGTGAATGGAGTGGTAGTCCTGAGTAGTTCCA
Source organism: Aselliscus stoliczkanus (assembly GCA_033961575.1). Lineage (NCBI taxonomy): Eukaryota > Metazoa > Chordata > Mammalia > Chiroptera > Hipposideridae > Aselliscus > Aselliscus stoliczkanus. Next base: position 32,679,787 of record CM066727.1, on the reverse strand, counting down.
TTAGGACTAATTATGAAAGTAGGGTATTTTACAAGAGGCATAATAATCTCTTTTGTGTCATGATGATAATACTGGTGATTGATTGAATTATTTATTTAACAGATATTTTTGAGTACCTACTGTTTGGGAAATTTGCTAGATGAAAAGACAGAGTGGCAACTAAGCCAGGAAAGAGATTTCCCTTCAAAAACTTATATCTAATATGATTTGCCATATTTCCTAGGATTATTAAATAGAAGAATTGATAATGGCTATGAATTTCCCCCTTCCATTAAATATAATATTAGTTCCAAAAATTTTATGATATTTAATAAAATTAAATGTGTGTATCTTTATGTCCTCCATTGACAATATAGGCAAGGAGTGAAAAATACTATTGCTAATGTATTAATAATTTATAAATATTTTAGCCTTTCATTTATTATATTCAGAATTCCATAAATTTGAAAATATAAAATATGAAACTCTGCTGTTAGGCTCAGGCTACAGAATTACTAAACACATATTTACAGCAACATTAAACATTATTACAAAAATTTAAAATCCTTTATCATCTCTTAGTACAAGTTCAAATTATGAAGAAGAAGGCACACAAACATTTACTTGTTTAGTCATTTTTTTCAAACAGTTACCATATACTGTGAATAGGAGCTAAAACATAATGATATCCAGAATTGTAAACAACGATTTTACTTTTTTCTTAAGTAGCCACATATCACTCTAAAATATTAATGTACTCAGTAAATACCATTTAAAGTAATGTAATTTTTTTTAATTAAAGTTTTTTTGGGAGACAATTGTTAGTAAAGTTACATAGGTTTCAGGTGTACAATTCTGTAATACGTCATCTATATATCACATTGTGTGTTCATCACCCAGAATCAGATCTCCTTCCATCACCGTATATTTGATCCCTTTTACCCTCAACTACCACCCTTTTTCCCCTTTCCCCTCTGGTAGCCACTAAACTATTGCCTGTGTCTATGAGTTTTTGTTTCTTCATTTGTTTGTCTTGTTACTTTGTTGTTTTCAATTTTATGTACCACATATCAGAAAATCATATAGTTCTCCACTTTTTCTGTCTGACTTATTTTGCTTAGCATAACAATCTCAAGATCCATCCGTGTTGTTGCAAATGCATTATGTCATCTTCTCTTATGGCAGAAGAGTATTCCATTGTGTATGGAGGTTCCTCAAAACTTAATAGAATTACCATATGACCCAGCAATACCTCTCCTGAGTATCTGCCCAAAAAATCTGAAAACATTTTTCTGTAAAGATATATGTGCTCCTATGTTCATTGCAGCTTTATTTACCATGGCCAAGACATGGAAACAACCAAAATGCCCTTAGATAGATTGTTGGATAAAGATATGGTATATAAAGTAAGGTAATCTTAATTTTCCATTCCCACTAAAAATTCTTTATTTTGGAAGTGTCTTATAGATTTTTAAAATAAGCATTGGATAAATTCTTTCAAAAAATCAAAATTAGTTATCATTAATTATTCTTATTTAGTATGTGTGAAATCTCAATAGTTCTTCAAAACTATTTAGAAAAACAGTTTTCTAAATTAATGTTATCTCTGATAATATTAGTTACATATCAGAGAAACCCTCAATTTTATAAGAAAATTATATTACCTATATACATATTTTAATGAAATAAAATCACTTAGATTTTCTAAATGGAAAGTATATTTTAAAATATTAACAAAAATTTATATTTAAATATACTGACCTTATCCTTAAAAAGTATTTTGATATACTTGTTTAAATAAATTTTTTGGTTAACAGAACACATAAAATCATGTAGGTTTATCCAAAAAAGAGCTTACAGATAATTCGATCGAACTTCTTCATTTAGCATATGAAGAGATATAACATATCCTGAAAATTCATCAGAAATTTACAGATAGAAGCCAGATGTTTCAACTCCTTTCAAGTACATCTTCTGTTATCCATTTTGCAACTCCATGAATCATTAATTTTTATTAATTAAATGCAGTAAAGGCCAAATATTAAAACATACGTAACTACTATATTGTATTTGATTGATGATTTAGGGGGCATCTAAACATTTTATAATATCTCGATGTCATTACTATAGATATTAAAATATGTATGTGTTTCTAATTCTAGAGAGAGTGATTATTTAAAATTCTTCTTTGGAATGTTAGTAAATCAATAATTTACTATATCAAGATAATGATAACATTTTTTTCCTCATATTTTCCAGTTTATCGCACTTTAGAGTCCACAGTACTTGAAATAGAACCTATGTTTCTTCCTTTACCTTATTTTTGCATGGTTTTGGATCTCTTACATTAACATTACACAATTTATTTTAAAGTGATAAGACGTGACTTATCCTTACCGCCTAGCTTGAAGATTCATCTTCCTATTGTCCCATAGTCTCCATCCTTTTATGACATTCATAGGAGTAGAATAGTAATTATTCTGCCTATTGCATAATATATGTTCTTGTTAAATAATACCTTTCTTCTGAATAATAGACATAACAATAAGCTCCCTCTAGGGATTATTATGAGAATCACACTTGTAAAGATTAAAGCATTACTTGTCTTGAGAAGGTAATGACATTCTGTGTCTGTCACTGGATGTAAGGAAGACAGACCAGGAAAGCACTGAGGAAATATGTAAAATTATGTTGGCCTAAAGTGTGGCTAATGATGAAGTTCTTCAAACGTATCTCATTTAGGTCACAGCACATACAGTTTTCTTACTTGGTAATTCAAACTTGCATCCCTCATTAAAATCCTCCACATAATGAAACATGGTTATGATCTGATGAAAAAAAGGAAGTCTTACAAATTCCACATAAGTGAAGGGCATTCTTAGTGACTTTCATCACTGTTTAAGGAATTTGTCTGCTGTGCAGCCATTAAATTTTCAACTATGGAGTGTTTTGCATCTCATGATTACAGTACCCTACATGTCACCAAATGACTATTGCCCCTCACCAAGGGAATTTAAGCAGATGTATATTGACATTTTGAATTCATATTTTAAAAGTTGTCACAATATAAAACAATATAACATAGTACTTAATTTTGGCAAAACATTGCCTGAGTTCTTAAAAAGAGAAGTAATTTTTTACTGAAATAGAATTATTATATAATAAATAGGAAGTTAGTTATTATTTCTTAATTTATAGTTTTATTTTCTTTATAAAGACTCACCAACAACAGTTAGGGCACTAGACTCTTAAAGAAAACTCCAAAAGCAGAATTATTTTATGAATACTATTATTAGCTATTTGTTTTTTAAATGGAAAAAAATATATATGAACATCAATTTAAAGAAACTGCTAAAAGCCACAAAACTAAAATATTAAATATGAAATTTAAATATCTATGTGCTATAAGATTCTTCTGAATAATAATTATCACAACCTCAGTTGCAGTGCTAATGTTTCTGAAATTGTTTTTTGTTGTTTTTTTTTTATTTCCAGAACGTGCTGTGGGGAACGTGTGAAGTGAAAAAATAAATCAATCAATCAGGCATTAGGTCTTAAATCCTTAGACAAATAATAAAGATAAAACAGTCATCCTTTTAATTCCAAATGCTTCACAAAATATAAAAACAAATTTATACCAGTTAATATATGCATTTGTTTCATATTCAAACATGTTATAGTAGAACTATATGTACATGTTTGTGTGTGCATGTGCACATGTGTGTGTGATTTATGGGTGTATTTGACAAATCTATATTTGCTAAGGCTGCTTATGTAACAAACTCTAAGTCAACTTATGAATACTGTTTTGAAAGTCATTATATTATGTAGTAAATACTGTTGGTGCCCTGCCCATATCTCATTTATTAGGGGTGCCCATCTCTCAGCTATAGTAAGTGTTGACTGACAATATCTCAACACTGTACTCTTACCCTGAGAAATTATCTTGGCTAAATTGAGTCACTGAAACCAACTAGAAATATCTTATGGTTTTGTGTGCCCATGAGCATGAGTAAAACCAAAGACTGGCAGACACATGGGTACAGAAATCTAGCCACTTTGCCTCAAGTTCAGACAACTTTGTATTATCATTCACTCTCCCTGTTGATTCAGGCTGAAGCTAGAGATCCGCTGAAATCAAATCTTTAGCCTTTTTTTCTGCTTAATCTTGCATCCCTCACATTTTTAAACCTCTTACGTACAAAATTCCATCACTATGTCACTTGCAAAATAATTCTTATTTTAGTCTGTGCTTCTAGGGATCTTGAACCTGGAAACAAAATCAAGCTACCACCATGCAGTGAGATTACAGTCAAAATGATGTTTTGAGAAGTCAGTGTTTCCACAGTTTTATTTATTACCTTGTGTTCTGAAGAGGTCCTAAAGAAGCTTAAGATTATAGAATGTTTAGGAGAACATTCCCCACAGGTGTCTCATGATTCTGCATATCTTCAATTCATTTTTGTTCTGGACCATCTTTTATTATTGTTACGACTATTTGTTTTTCTTTAAAGAATGGCTTTAGTTTCACAGCAGAATGAAGAGGAAAGATTAGAGATTTCCCATATATTGCCCCCCCTCCACTCATGCACAGCTTCCCCCATAATCAACATATTGCGTGGAATCATACAATACAGAGCCTTTCAGATTGTCTTCTTTCACTTACCAATATGCATTTAAGGTTCCTTCATGTTACTACTAAATAATATTCCATTGTTTGCAACGTGCCACAGTTTATGTATCCATTCACCTGCTGGACAACATCTTGGTTGCTTTCAAATTTTGACAATTATGAATAGGGTTGTTATAAATATCCATGTGCAGATTGTGTGGACACACATTTTCAAATCATTTAGAGGGATATCAAGGAGCATGATTGCTGATTATGTATTAAGAGTATGCTTGGTTTTGTAAGAAACCAAAATGGCTGTACATTTTGCATTCACACCAACAAAGAATGAGAATTCCTGTTGCTCTGCATCCTGATCTGCATTTGGTGTCATCAGTGTTCTAGATTTCAGCCACTCCAATTGGTGTGTGGTGGTATTTCATTGTTGTTATCATTTGCATTTCTCTGATGACATAGATATGGAACATCTTTTCATATGCTTACTTGCTATCTCCATAACTTTGGGTGAGATGCCTGTAAAGGTTCTTAGCTTTTTATTTAATTGGGTCATTTGTTTTCTCATTGTAGACTTTAAAGAGTTATTTTGGTTGTATCTTGGAGAACAGTCTTTATCCAATGTCCCTTTTCAAGGTTTTTTTGTTTTTTTTTTTCTTAATTCTGTGTCTTGTCTTCTCATTCTCTTGATATTGTCTTTCATAACGCAGAAGTTTTTTTTTCATGTTAATTAAATTCAACTTATTTATTTCTTTCATGAATCTTGCCTTTGGTATTGTATCTAAAACATCATCACCAGACTCACAGTCATCTAGTTGGTTCTCTATATTATCTTTTTAGGACTTTTATAGTTTTGCATGGTACATGTAGGTCTGTGATCCATTTTGATAATTTTTGCGAAGAGCGTAAGTTCTGTACCTAGATATATTTTTTTGCATGTGAATGTCCAGTTGTTCCAGCACCATTTCTTATCTTTGTGGCACTGTACTGCCTTCACTGCTTTGTCAAAGATCAGTTGACTATATTTATAAGGATCTATTTTGGTGCTCTCCATTCTGTTCCATTGACCTGTTCATTAGTTTTCCTGCCAGTACCACACTTCCATGATTACTATAGTCTACAGAAAGTCTGGAAATAGGGTAGTGTCAGTCCCCTGATTTCATTCTTCTCTTTTAGTGATGTGTTCATTATTCTGGGTCTTTTCCCTCTCCATTTAAACTTTGGGAACAGTTAGTTTTCCACATAGATGATGCATGTTTTTATTTCCTCTTTTGTCTTGTTTCATTAGCTAGAAGTTTGAGTACATGGTTAAAAAGGAGTAATGAGAGGGAATTTTCTTGCCTTGCATCTAATATTCATGGGAAAGCTTTGAATTTATCACCATTAAGAATGATGTTAGCTGTAGGCTTTTTGTAGATACTCATTATCAAGCTGACTTATTATCTATTCCTAGGAATTCATTATCTAATCCTAGTTTACTGAGAGTTTTTATTGAGTTGGTGTTCGATTTTTGACCAATGCTTTTTTTTCATCTATTAATTTGATCATGTGATTTTTCTATTTTTATCCCACTGATGTGATGAATTACACTGATTTTCAAATATTGAACCATCTTTTCATGACTGGGTTAAATCCCGTTTGGTCATGGTGTATAATTCTTTTTATACATTATTGAATTCTATTTGCTAATATTTTGTTGAGGATTTCTGTGTCTATGTTCATGAAAGGTGTTGGTCTGTAATTTTCTGGTAATGTCTTGATATTAGGGTAATGCTAGCCTCTTGGAATGATTTAGGAAGTATTCTCTCTGTTTCTATCCTCTGAAAGAGACTGTAAAGAATTGGCATAATGCCTTATAAGTGGTATAATTCACCAGTGAACCCATCTGAACCTTGTACTTTCTGTTCTGAAAAGTTATTAGTGCTGGACTATGTTTTCAAGGAGGTTTGTGTAGTAAACAACTATACAGTAGTGTTAGTGGCTCACACCAGGGCAGAATGCTGATTTAATTACTAACCAAGATAATAAATATAATACCACCAGCTGGAACAAAGTTTGGGCAGGTTTGCTAGAAGCTTCCTTATATGATTGGGGTTTCATAAATTTAGGGTTTCCTGACCTGTGATGCCAGCCCTCTGCATGTGCAAAATTCACCAGAGCTTCTGAGTATCACTGTGTGGGACTGTGGGGGCAAGTGCAACCATGGAGTTTTTGGGTGCTGTGCTATGAGCAATAAAATTGTATACCTCTGACCAAGGGGTCTCCTGTACTTTGCAAACATCTATAAAATAAGATACTTATGGAAAAGATTCTTGTGTTTCCTATCATATTAATCTTCTTTAGAATCTCTTCAAGTAATAACTAAATAACGAACTAAGGCAATCATAGCAGATCCTTCATAGTTCTTCAAAAGGACCCTCCTCAGAAATAGATGAATAAACGTGTGTGTGTGTGTGTGTGTGTGTGTGTGTGTGTGTTGTGTGTGTCTATCTTATAGCCATGAGTGAACAGAGATCCCAGAGACTATGTTAACACCACATCCACGGAAACAGATTTAAATAATAAAAGGTAATGTAGAATGAAAGTAGTATCTTCAGATATCATTAGAACTTTGTTGACCAGATTCAGATTCTGTTGTTTATTCAGATCTTGCAATATGGACATGATTCATCACAGATTTTATCAAGAAATGTCATGTAAAGAAATCTCACATTTATTAATAATGTATGCAGAAATACTCAGCTTGATGTGAATGTTTCTTGTTTGATGTGTTGAATTCTACCAATATCCTCTTCCTCATTATGTTCAGGGTATGAAATAATCAGCAGACCCTCAGCCACATTAATTTAGACATTGTATTTTGCACATTTTTATAAGATAATGGCCAAGCTGTTGTTTATACAGTGCACACAATTGTGACATTGGAGTCTACCTATATTTCTCACTGACTTACATTCCTCATTTGAACTTGAGGCTTCTATTTTGTTTTGTTTTGTTTTGTTTTGTTTATGGGCAGTTGGGACAACCATAAATTCTTAAAATGATACAAACAAGCCTCACATCAGAACAGGTTTGTTTTTTTTAAGACAATTATTAGCTTTTCACTAAAATCAGATAAAACACAAACAAGAGGAGAATATTTAAACTTTTGTCTGCTCCTGGTCAAAAAGTGAAGCTGAGGTTTCTCACTGATAATTTTGAATTAAGATTTAATCATTCTGTTTTCCTAACATTTTAGAAACTGCAAGGATCTTAGAGGAAAGCTAAATTAAGACATCTGAACTCCTTGAAGTATTCTGTTCTGAGGTTCACCTTTAAAGCAATCCTAGCAAAGTATTCATACTCACTGTGTTATAATGGAAAGAAGCTATGTGAAAATGAATCTGAGGTCATGTCCAGCTGTAGCATTCTGTAATGAATTCAAGGCCTCAATTATCAATTAGAACACAGCCTTAATAAATATTTGTTTTGTATTTACAGGTTTGGTTTTTTTGGAACATACAAGGAGATACTGATAATATTACATGCAAAATTAAATCTAATGCAGTTGGTAATATTTATGTTTGAGCTGTGCATGATAGAAAACTTAGAAAGTAAAATAGAGATGAGACGTGAATGATGATCAAACATGTGCCTTGAAGACAAACAAGAAAAGCGCATCCTGGGCTTTTAAAGTCTGGGTTTTAAAGTCTGATATGTCAGGGAAGCACAAGTAGTTCAGGGTTACTGAAACATAAAGTTTGAGATGGGAAAGGAGCTGAGAAGGGTTTTAACATGGGCAGAGGCCATGCAGTGATCGTTCAATGAAAAATAGTTTAATTTTTATTGTGCCAGCATTATGTAGCAATTGAAGATTTTGAGGAGGTTAGAGACATAATTTTATATCTCACTTTTAATCCTTGCTAGCCAAAGATAATGTAGGAAATAAAAGAAGGGAGCAAGAGAAGAAGGAAGGAGGGACTGTCTTCTGTGTTGAGATGATTCCAGATAAGTGTAACTTCAAAATGAGCCCAGATGGGGTCGGCCCAGTGGCATAGTTGGTTAAGAGTTGGCTTAGAGCACGTGCCCTGAGCAACAGGGCTGCTGGTTTGATTCCCACATGGGCCAGTGAATGCTGTGCCCTAGCTGAGCTGTCGCTGAGCTGACAACAGGTGGTGTAACAACAAGATTGTCTGTTCAAAGGTGGGCTACGCCCACCTACAACTAAAGATTGAACTCGGCACCTTAGGCTGAGCTGCCGTCCGGGTGGCTCAGTGGATAGGGGATGCACTCTTAACAACAAGGCTGCTAGGTTCGACGCCCGCATGAGATGGTGGTTATGCCCACCCGCAACTAAGATTGAACACAGCACCTTGAGCTTATAGACCACAAGCTGCCGACAGAAAGCCAGATGACGATTGGCACCCTCCACAAGGAAGACTGAAAAACAACAACTTGGCTGGTCCCCTCCCTCAATTCCCCAATAAAATCTTTAAAAAAAAAAAAAATGAGCTCAGGTTACAACCATACCTATAAGTCGGCCTCTTAGAATCCTGCTATAGCAGAAACTTGGACCCTGTCTCACAGTGTGTGGTCACTCCAGGGTGCTGTTTTCTACTAACTCTTGGTGGCTAGTATATATGGATAATATAATATCTATTTTTCCTCTGTTTCTTAAACTTCATAGGAACTACACTTTCAGGTCCAATGTGGAAGAGCTTATATAAATGGATTTGAGGATTCTCTACAGACAATAATGCTAACCAGGAATTTTATACCTTGCATTGAGTCTTTCTATGTGTACATTGAAACAACCTTTAAATCATTTGCCAAATATTCTGTGATCGACAACATCTATGACTGAGGGTCTCATTTTATATCAAAATGGAACTAATGCCCACCCTTTGAAAGATATATTAAGATTTTTAAATATATTGGGGCTGGACGAGGGGAGCGGTGGTTAAGCAAGCGCTGGTTTGGGAAGACAGCAGCTCCGGTTCAGGTCCCATATATGAGGCCAGTGACACTGCCCTCAAAAAAAATAAAAAATAAAATAAAAATAAATATATGTGTAACTTTTGATGATGTGATACTCATGTGTTGACATTCCTTAAATGTTCTGTCTTACTCATCATAACCCAGATGCAGATCATGTTGTAAATAGAATTTCAACTACTTCTTGTTTTGAAAACTTGAAGGACAGACATGTTAGACTGTATTATTTACATCACTGTTTCCTAAACATACCTAGTTATAAGGCACAAGAGGAAAGTATGAAAATTTCCAGGTTCCAGCTGAGACTCTCAGTCAGTAACTCTCCAGTCTGGGGAAGCAAGGGATGCGTCACAGAAGCTGATTGCATGTCTGAGCCCACACAAGCCTTAAGAACAGAGATTTTTACAAATCAGGTGCATTATTTCATTTATGGTTTGGGGATGGTATAATGTGACATTGTAGCACTTTAAATAAATTACTGTATAACAATATTTCCTTATGTTCTCATGACTTAAAAGACAGTCAATAATGGAAATAAGAATGTTCAGAAAAGGAAAGAGAAAGATGTGTGTGTGTGTGTGTGTGTGTGTGTGTGTGTGTGTGTGTGTGTGTGTTGTTTGAATGAGGTACAGGGGACACAGATGAACAGATGAAATGTTGACTGGCAGATTGACAATTACTTGTCCACAGATTTCCAAGTGAGTAACAAGGATATTTATTTTTCTTTTTTCTGAAAGAAAGTATTGATCCAGGTTATGGATGGCAGCAATAACTATCACTTGAGTCAAGAAGCAACCCCTAAAGAGGCATCTTTTATCCCCCCTACTCATATTGACATAATCCACTAAACACCAACAACCAGTTATTCAGCCTTCTCAATAATTCTGTAGTTAAAGTTACTTTTTTTTCTGGATGTTTAATCTTATATTTGGCAGGACAGAATCAGAACCCTTTCTGAAGTTGAGACAGATTATGTCTACTGCACTTCTTTGATCACTCCTATCTGTCATTCTGCCTTAGGGAAAAGAGAGATTATTTTCAGAAGATTTCCTTTTTAAAATTCTGGCTGAATGTGGCTCAATAATGTGTCTCATGCAATTTGTAATGAGTAATTTACTGTAGATTTCTAAATAGAAAGATGCTGATAAATTTATAGATTCCTGTTCTACAGGTGCTCTTTTCTTATGCTCTCTTTTTATCTCTTAATATTATAAATGGTGACTTAAATTAATCACTTTCAGTTTTTTTTATTGTTGTTGTTTGTTTTTGTTTCTGTTTTTTTGTAAATAAATTTAACTCTTGAATTCCTAATCTTAATTTGGTCTTATTGTGCACAAAACAAATAGGTTTTTATTTTCATTGGTTTTAAAGTGTATAAGAGTTGTCACAGCAAGCACACAAAAAATGCAAATTTATGGAAAATCTCTCATACAAATTGCATTATGGCATGAGAAAAGGACAGGAAGAACAGAACCTGTATTTGGAAGACAATGACATGATAACAGGCTTATAAAGGGAAAGATTCCTCATTGTTTGAGAGAACTGGAAATCTTTGATAATTTGATAATTGGTAGCAATATAGTGCTGGGATGTTTGCTTCTATTATCTATCCAACAGATAGATAATAGAAACAAAACAGATGGAGAGCCAGGATCTGTGAAAAATGCCTGGAGTAGTTTATAGGTGATAATTAATAAAAGTAATATTTAGAGAAAGAGAAGTCAAGGCTTTTAAAATTAGTGATATTCATTATGAGACATAAAAGTTTCCTTATTTTTTCTGGATCAATTTCTTTATTTTAATTTCTTTTAATTTTTTTAAAAATCTTTATTAAATTTATCAGGGTGACTTTGGTTAGTAAACGTATATGGGTTTCAAGGGTACATTTCTATAATGCATCATCTATATGTTGCATTGCGTGTTCATCATACAGAGTCAATTCTCCTTTCATCACCATATATTTGACTCCTTTTTCCCATTTCTACAATCCCCCTCTCCTTAGCCTCCTGTAACAACTAAACTGTTGTCTGTGTCTATGAGTTTTTGTTTCTTTGTTTGTCTTATTCCTTTGATTCTTTGTTTTATGTCCCACATATGAGTGATATCATATGGTCCTTGACTTTTTCTGTCTGACTTATTTCACTTAGCATGATAATCTCATGATCCATGCATATTGTCTTAAATGGCAGTATTTCATCTTTTCTTATGGCTGAGTAATATTCCATTGTATATATGTGCCACATCTTCTTTATGCAATCATCTATGGAAGGACACTTTGGTCGTTTCTATGTCTTGGCCACCGTGATTAATGTTGCAATGAACATCAGGGTACATATATTTTTACAGATAAATGTTGTCAGCTTTTTTGGGTAGATACCAAGAAGAGGGGCTGCTGGCTTGTATGGTAATTGTATTCTTAATTTTTTGAGGAACAGCCATACTGTGTTCCAGAGTACCAATTTACATTCCCACCAGCAGTGTGTGAGGGTTCCTTTTTCTCCACAGCCTCTTCAACACTTGTTATTTTCTTTCTTTGAAAATTTTCTCTATGGATTATGAATGTTAGCTTTTCAATAAAGAGCATGTAAAATTACTCTTTTTATGTTTTGATTATAAGTAGTTAATTCCTTTTGTTTAAAAACCAACCAAACAAATAAAAAATATTAGTATTGCAACCCTCCTTGAATCAAGCCACCTTTGTCACCAACCAGGAGTCAGCCCCTAAGGGTGCAGCAAAGCATTTGAGAGTTTGAAAGCCTGTCCAGTGCTATCTCTGAAACACAGATTTTACAAGAGATGGAAATATTATGCCTTTCTACTTGTCCTCAAGGTTATTTGTATTTTTGAGTTAATGTGTTTTGTCCATTGATGTTATAATTACCACCTTTCAGCTTAATGAAAAGGCAACCTTGTTTTCAGCTAAATCCTATCATTTATCTTTCCTTTTTAAAAAATCAGGCAAACATTGTTTGATCAGGTCTCTGGGTGTTAAGAAGAACTTAATTTAACAAAAATAAAAGTAAACCATAGAAATTCTTCTAAAGCTAGTCCTTAACTCACCATAGATATTCAAGATTATGAGAAAAGTAAGAAAGAAATTTGTGTTTTCTTTTTTTTTTTTTTTTTGCTAGGGGAAGGGTTGTTTGTTTCTCTAATGTGGCATTGTTTCTCTAAAGTGGCAATAATAGAGGAAAAGGCTGACTTCACCAGAGAATATGAAGGCAACTGTCCTGTTGTCCTATTCTTCTGTGTGAAAAAGAGATCAAGTCCCTGCTTTATTTCAGATTGTGATGAAGGAAGTGCCTAATCTGTTTACTATATTCTATCACCATTGTCCTTCTATGATGATTTGATATCTCTAATCCCTGGTGGATGCAAGTGCACATCTGTTGGTTTTACCTTATTATTTTTATTTCACTTCATAATGTCATCTGCCTACATATTGAATTGCAAAAGTAAATAATAATAATAATAATAATAATAATAATAATAATAATAATACTGGATGCATCACAGGTCATAGTCAACAGCAAGTGTGTAAGGATAGGACCACAAGTGAGTGATGAGCTGCCTTGGCTATTGATGCAGGTTAGCTTAATCTTGAACTTTACCTGGCTTGCATAGACCCTTGGAAAATGCCACCTAATTTTCAGGTAGAAATGGAAATTACTGCCACTTTCAGGAATTTGTGGCCCTTCCTTGCAAAAAAATCTTCGTGGGACCACTGCTTTTGCATAGGGTTGTTTCTTATCTCAGAGATGAGGATATTTACTCTGTTCTTAATTTGATCATTGACACAATTTTGAAGAGGCATAACGGCTTGGTCATCCTTAATTATGACCAAATTTTTCATTATCTTAGGTCATGTTTTTCCACCTTTTCACTCTGAGTGATTCTGATTCTCTGCCCAAAAAGGTCCCCCTCATTTACCTTCAGTTTCTCATCCTCATTATGTTTTCCAACCTTATTCTGTCACTAGAGTCTCCCCTTGGGGGCCCTTTCTCCTTTAAAGTGTTAGAAAGCCAGAAAATAATTTTAAAAAAGAATAACTACAATGACAAAACCCACTAACTACCATCTCATCTTAGAAACTATTTTTCTTTTTCTTTTCTTTTTAATTTTTTTATTTTTCAATTTTTTTTAGCTGAGCCATCCTGCCACCTGTTGGCAGCTTAGTGGCAGCTCAGCTTGGGCTGGGCATCAAACTGCTGTTGCTCAGACAGAGCTCAGCTCACACTCTTGAGTGAGCTCTTAACCAACTGAGCCATTCGGCCAGCCCTATTTTCTTTTTAAATTAATTATTTCTTAAGTCATAATTGTAGTAGAATATGAGTATATGCAATTATGTTTTTCTTCAATATAGTATATATTACATTAGATACATAGGTTGCCAAAAAAAGTATACACATTTTAAGAAAGGAGCAAACTGTATTAAAATTTTATACTCAATCTATACCAATAACAAAAGATGATTACAAGTCACTTGTATACATTTTTTGGCACCCCCAATAGATTAAAATTTCTTCAGTCTTTATAGTAGTTTAATACTTGCACATATTATCCCCTCATTATTCGCTATTTCCAGACTTCAACAGTGTACATATTCTGCAATGAAACCTTTTATGCATATAGCTTTTGTATTATGCTGAATAATTTCCTTAAGGCAGATTCTCAATTGTGTATCAAAGATTGTGGCAATTTTTATAATTTTTAATAGTTATCACAATTATTTCCTTTGTATTTAATAATGCATAAACATTGTAAAAAAATAATGTAGTACACAGAGCTTATTACCCAAAAATTGCATTGCTGTCTCCAGCTTCATTTCCAAGAAGTCATATTTTTTTAACATTGTGTTTTAAGATACGGTAATTTATTCTATTCAACTAAATTGTATATTTATACTGCTGATTTTTAATTTGTTGTTTACTAATTTACATAATTAATGATTTGCTTGCTATCACTGATGAGGATTTTGTGTTGCTATAATTCTCACTTATCCTCCCAATATTAAGTCATCCTTCCAATTTTGTTAGTTAAGTTTTAAATAACAATTACATGGATATCAAATTCATATTTCATCTACCTTAAAGTATGCTTCATGGACTCCCACTATATCAAATAAATGTATTAACCACCCTATTTCTCTCTTCATCTTTTTTCTTTCTTTGTTCTCTTTCTCAAACACTGTCGAATTTAGCTATAATTTTACATTATCAAGATGGAAGTATTTTTAGTAATATTACTTATAACATTATCTATATTCAAACTTTGGCTACAACATTATTCCAATTGCTTAAAAATGATCAGCAAATATTTACTAAAGTGACAAGTATGTTTTCACTGTAAAATCATATAATGTGCTAGGATTACATGTTTTCTCTAGGAGTCTATGTGACTTGATCTCTTTGCTACTGTAAAATGATTGGGTTCACTTTTTACATGCAATCTCTTATTGGACAGAAGATATAGTACTTTTGGATATATATGATTTTTCATTCTCTGTAGGTTGTCTGATTAGTTCACTGTATTCTGAAGTTTATCTTTGCATACATTTTTGTTGTGGTTGAGAAATAAAAATCATATTTCTGTTGTTCTAAGTACTTTCACTTATATTTTTTCTACCTAATGATTTAATTAATTCCCTTTTTTAAACAAAAATGTCAATTATTCCTCTTCTAGAGATTCTACAGAGATATCATCTGAAATTTAAGGCTAAATATGAAAGGCACATATTCTTTTGAGAGCATGTGAAGAGCTTCTAACCTCCCATTGTTGGAGGATAGTAAAAGATAAGGACCCAGATTTAATTATAAGGGTAACAGAACTACATAGAATATTGAATTTTCAACCCCTACAAATCTGCTACTCCAAGTACATAGTAATGATTTGAAAGGAGTGATATACAGAAACTTGGGGAACAGTTACTCTTGAGTTAGACACAGAAAAAAGTTGAATTTCTGGATTTCCCTGAATCCTTTGGACCCTCAGAAATGTATTTCCCTTTTAAAATCTAGTACGTTTTTGTGGGGGTTTTTTATTGAAAATGATTTAAAGACCTTTTAAGGTGACATTGATTCTATTCCGTATTTACATTCACCTACTCTTCTTCTCACCAGACCCATAAGAACGATTAGTCACAAAAGGTCTTATCAGGAAAAGTGTTATGCCGCCTAAGAAATGCAGAGAACTATACCTAGCATGTGCTAGGAAACAGTTACGGAGCTAGGTCTTGAGGTACTGGATCAAGAGAGATAAAACAAATTTTAATGACAAAGAACTTATCCATATGTAAGCAATTCCCAGAATATGAGATTTAACATTCTGGCATGAAACCAAAGAGATGGTGTTAATGGTTGCAAGAATGGCTCTTGGAACCTTGGAAAACATAATGGGCTACATAAGGGAAGTAGAAATTCCAGAATGACTATGGAAGGTTATAGGAAGAGGAACCAAAAAGCTCCAAAAATTGGACATGGTAGAGTAGTTTTTCCAAACTACTTACTTATGTGTTCTGTGGGAAAGCTTGAATACCACTGTTTATCAAAGTAATTAAAAAAAAAAAAAAGAATGTGATGAGGATGACACTATTATTATTGAGAGTGTCACTTTGTGGCTTTCTTCTGTAGAATAGGTTGACAGTAGGAAATGACGTTACAAATATAAGGCCATTCACATCAAAGTGTATAATAGGATTTTTGAAATAATGGAGGATAGGAGGCAGTGCTTAACTAGAAGTAAGGGAGATACAATTACAAAATAAGTAACAAAAGTCAGAGAGGCAATCAACTTGACTTGCACCTCAGAGAGTTTTGCAACTGGTTAATTGAATACTGACTTCCTGGAGTCAAGGTAGATTGGCAACTCTGAAGAATTCTCAATCTAGGGCCGGCCGAGTGGCGTGGTGGTTAAGCATTGGCTTGGGAAGCCTTCGGGTCCCACATATGAGGGCCAGTGACACTGCCCTCAAAAAAAATGAAAAATAAAATAAAAAGAATTCTCAATCTGTAGAATCAAAAACAATCAAGATTGAATATAATAATTATTTGCCCATTTCTGGATTTCAGTCCACATTCAGACTGGGAACTTATTGACTAAAGGGAAAATCAGGACTCCAGAAGTAACAATCACATCAACCTTAAAGAGAACCTGGGTAACCATGCACCGGGCAAGGTCAGTTTCTAAACATTTTAAGGACAGTTAGGCTCAAAATGGGATCATGACCACTATAGGAGTAGGAACATGATGGAATTGGGCAATAAATACATTTCTTAACCAAATCTTTTCATTTTGTAACTCCTGAGTATATGATTAGAATGAACACTCTTGTTAGCTGACAAAATTGTCCACCCCTGTTTCCCCACACACACTGTTTCCCTAGATAATGGGTTCAGGACTATGATAGTGGGAAGAGCCAAGTGGAAGATTCTGAACTAGCCCCTTCATGATTATTACAGGAAAAAAGAAAGTACGAGATGAAAATCACATTCCAGAGATCTCACAGATTTTAGTACCTACTTTAATAACCTAAAATATCAAGAGTTAGTGGTCCCCTTATTTCTCTATGTAATTCTTCACTCTAGTCTGTACAAAATATAGACATATACTAGGTGATGACAATAGATTACCACAAATTCAACCAAGTAGAAGCCTCAAGTGCACGTGTTGTGCAACCGGGTATATTTATATAAGCAGATTAACGGGGCATCTGGTATGCTTTTCTATCCCCATCAGAGATGAAGATTAGAGAATTTAAATTTTAGGTGGAATAGGTAACAACCCACATTTACAGTAGCAGGGCTACATTTCATCTCTTATTCTCTATCCTAATTACAGTGGGGGGGATATAAATCCTATGGATATTCTATAAACATCATCTTGGTCTGGATGACATCTTGTTAACTCCACTGGATGAGCAGGAAGTGACAAATGAATTGGGGAGATTTTAAAGATATGTGTATTTCAGAGCATGGAAGATGAAAATGAATCTATGAAGATTCAGTGACTCACCACATATAATAGTTTGTCTCCATTTTCTATGTTTTACTGCCAGTAGCTTTTAAGTCTCATTCTTTCCTTTTCCTCTTCTGCTGCACATATGGACAAACTGTGAAGGAAGCCCAGATTCTCCCTCCTTTGGTGCCAGTGAGAATTTCTAACTACGTGAGGGGTTCTCACTGTTTTCCCACCCTCAACCACCCTAAAATTTCTAAACAAATCACCCCTCCTTGTTCTCTTAAACCATTTTTGGACCTGGTTTGGAGCAACCCTACTTTTCTCAGAAAACCTCATTATGGAGTATGATAACAGGTTATGTGTTTCATATCCTCTTGGTGTGTGCGTGAGCGTGTGTGTGTATGCATGTGTGTGTGTATGGTGCCACCATCAATGTAGTTCAGACATATGACCCAAATCTTGGGTGGGAGTGCATTCTGTCTCTACTGGATGATCACACACAGCACTGCATGAGTACAATTTTAGGAGTCCCACTTTCTAAGGCATGTTGGGATATTCCTTTTATTATTTTATCTTGAAATGCCCACCTCTAAGAATGAAGTACAAGACTTCCTTAGCATTTACTGTAAAAAAAAAAAATAAGTTATCTGTTTTGTTCACAACTCTATCACCAATAGCAGAGGTGCTATATTGCATGCAAATATGGAATAGGAAGACACTTGTGTATGGAATATGTAGGCGGTAATAAGTAGGTAATGGTACTGACATAGTAATCTGCTAGAAATAAGAGAAGAGAACTCCACTATTGTACACTGACATAAAATTGTATTTAGATAAATAATCTAGTACATTAGAATGTTGGAATCTACTAGTGTTAACAGAGGGTTAATCTATTCTAATAATTAAACCAATTGCTAAGTTACACATGTTATATTTGCTTATTTGTAAGAAAAGCATATGCATAATATCTTGAAAGCCATATATACTACTATCAAATTTGTGGATATTATAGAATGGTATTTTCTATAAAATTTAACTATCATTCTGCCAGGGCTAGAATAGCTATGGTTATATCACTTTTCTTTTTTGTTAAAAATAACATGATTCTTATTGCTTTCAGTTTTATAAAACTGAAAGAACAAGGATAACTGGAAAGAACAAGACAAACAAGCAAAAACTCATAGACACAGAAAAAAGTTTAGTGGTTACCAGAGGGTAGTGGGGAGGAATGGTGGTAGAAGAGGGTAAACATCAAATATATGGTGATGGAAGGAGAACAGACTCTGGGTGGTGAGCATACAATGTGATATATAGATGTATTACAGAATTGTACACTTGAAACCTATGTAATTTGACTCACCATTGTTACCCCAATAAATTTAATAATATATATATATATATATATATATATATATATATATATATATATAGAGAGAGAGAGAGAGAGAGAGAGAGAGAGAGCAAATATATATATATATATATATATATATATATATATATATATGTCAAAAAGACATGTTTCTAAACCCTACAAATCATGTGAAATTACTCAGAGATATTACCGTTACTAACTTTAAAATTCTTTCTTAAGTTAAAATCCCTAGAGCCAAATACATCATTCACAAATCCATATGCCAAAGAACAGTATCTTAAGTAAATCAAGGTATTATAGCTCTTCAAATATTTGAAATCCATTAGACTTGAGTAGGTTTATAACTCTTATATTTTAAATCAATCTTTTAAAAATGTTATAATAAAATAATTCACAAGATAAGAAGATAATTTTGAAGACTATCTTAATAGGGGAGAACTCAAGATAGATATATATTAAAGGGTCAACATTGGCTTGATTGAGAGGCATTGACTATCCAGATGTTTAGCTCATTTAGCTGTTTGCATCTCAAACAGCTGAAAAAAAATTTTGCTTCATTAATAAACCTCAAATACACAAGGTGTGAACAAAACATACTGCGATTGCTGCTGCCGAGTGCCATCCAATGGAAAGGCAATAAGGGAAGTGGCACATGGAACCTTAGTAACAGTATATGATAAGGTTCAACTTGTTCCATGCAGTCAGTGGGGTGCAGGGAGCCAGCCCCCGCAAGGCCCAGGGGTTCCCTCAAGTGGGACGGCGTCAGCGAGGGAAAAGAAGGAGGGAGACACCAGAAAGAGGTTCACAGGAGCGTCACACACACACTTTATTATTAAAGCCTGGCCCCTTTTATAGGGGCTTCTGACCATTATCTCAATTGCAAGTTATGTTGCAAATTATGTTTCACATGATCAGGATGTTTTTCTCTTTCTCAGAGCTTTTACCTTTCTGTAATTGTATCTTTCCAGGGTACACCGGTTACCATGGCTTCCTTACAGGACATATACTTAACTTAGTAGCAAAAGGAGTCTCAAACGTTTTCTATCCTACGAAGAGCTGCATATTATTGCAATAGGGGGGAACATCTGTTTCTCAGTCAGAGCTTCAGTTATTGTTGCTATAGCAATGTACAAAGCAAAGTGTTAAAACAAGGCTGTTAATTAAAATACCTCATGGTCAGTAAATTGTCTCTTATCAGAACTCTCATGGCTGAGAGACCTTGGTCTCCTGATCTCCAAGGAAACCTTTCACAGCTGCATAGGCCAAGGGGCTTGAGTCCCCAATATCTCAGCTCAGGGGTCCCCTCAGGCTGTAGCCTGTTTTAGGGAGTTTCCTTTTCTATAGGAAATCTTGCCCTGTCGTTGACTTACACAGCCAGCTATCATCAGGGTACCACAGGAACTTGTCACAAATGCAGTGAATATATTGTCTCCTATAGGAGGAAAGGCACATGGGTTCATAGAGACAGGAGATATTACATGACCAACCATAAGGCAGCATCCCAGACATCCGGTGCTGAGCGTGGATCTTTATTTCAGTGTGGCCTTGTCAGACACCAGGATGCTGTCGGCCCCCGGCAGTGGGGTGTGAGTGACAGTTGAGAGAAGGTGTGCTTTAAAGTGTGCCATAAATCAACCTCCATCATGATAATGGTCCATGTCACACACTGTTTCTGGTATATGGCAATTTCTATCAAATGAAAATATTATGATGTGTCCTCATTCATCTTATTCACCAGATCTGGCAGTGTGATATCTGGCTCTTCCCCAAGGTCAAAATGACCATGAAAGATAAATGTTTTGCATTGATTCAGGACATCGAGGCAGCCATGACAGCATAACTAAAGACACTCATGAAACAGGACTTCCAGAACTGCTTCAGAAAGTGGCAAGAACAATTGCGATAAGTGGTTCGAAGCGAGGGGGACTGGCAATGTGTGTTTTACAGTAACTTTTTTTGTTTTAATTTAAACATTCACCTATTCTTTGATTACACTGCATGTGTCCTAAATTCAATTTTTCACTTAAGGGTAGGATAGGTAACTAATACAAGATTTAAAGCATTCATGTATCCAAAGTGCCTCCTTTCCGGTTTGGCTTATTATAGAGTTAGGTTAAAGATAGGTAGGTGTGAATAAGCATATGTAATTTCATCAAATTGCCTCCTCCAATTAAACTGCTATAGTTTTAAAGTTATGTTTGCAATTTAAATATCTCAAAACCTCTACCTGGAAAAAGAATCTCCACATTGTATGACTTTATATTATACTCATTGTACAGAAATGGTGGTGTGTTTCAACAGTATTACTGCATATTGTCACTGTATTAATTGACTAGTGAACAGAGTAAACTTTAAAAGTAAATACAAATCCCATTAGTAAAAGCAATATACTGTACTAAGTATATATTACATATTATAAATTCTACTTTCATTAGACTAATCATCTTATCTTTTATTATATTTAGCTGTAAAGTTTAAGAAATAATTATGAGAAGTAATAGCTGATTATGTAATATAATGATAATACTTTCTATCTAAGGTATGTAATTCAAGAATGGATACAAGGTACAGAAATGCACTTAAGGAACTTGTGATGAAAAATAAAAATCTTACAGGAAAATCTCCACACCTATCTGGTTGGTGTATAATCAGATTTGTGGATGCTAGGTCTTGCTGAGACAGGCATCACCTGTGGAAGGCTAAAACTAGTCATTCTTAAAGTGGATATAGATGCTTTATTGAATAAAATATGCTTTTCTTTAAACTAAAAAAATATATTTTACATAAAATGTGGGATCTGGTTACTTCCCGGTTTAAAACACTACACCGGCTTCCCTTCGCATATAAAAGAAAATCTAAAGTCCCTCCAGTGATCTATAAGACACCACCTTTCAGACCATGCTTATCCCTCTGATTGTATACTAGGTTCAGTTGCACTACGTAAAGACAAGGCACATCAGCCTCCTGTATTGCGCTTCCAGCTCTCCTGCTGATTTTCTGCCCCATATTTATACTTGCTTCTCAGGCCATTTGGTTATGCCTGGACCTTTCCACATCTCTGCTCTCAGCTGAAATATCATCATCTCAGACGTTTCCCTTGGCATGACAATTTCATTAACCCTCACCCAGTCCCTGTCTGTCACATTTTTGTATCTAATAGTTTGCCATTTCACTATAAGCAACGTGAAATTATCTGGTTTATGAAAATGCCTCCATGTGTTTTTGTGCATGGGTGTGTTCTCACTTCATTCCTCAAGAGATAGAATAATATCTATATTTTTTAACATCTGTATTCTCAGGTTTTGGCATATGGCCTGATACATAATACTCACTCACTGATATTTGTTGCATGAGGAAATAAATGATTACATAAAGGTGAAATATCCAAATTAAATTTATATTATTGGGAATTTCTAAATGAGTATATTTTTTCTTCTTTCTTTCTTTTTCTTTTCTTTTAAAAATGTCCACTTTACTGTGCCACATACTTCAGTGATGATGGTAATAATTTTAAATGTACTGTGGTTAAGGAAGTTAAGGAAACTCACATCAATGGTATCACTTCTGTGATATTTTCTTCATCTGTATAATTTGATGCTGCATGATGATGAGCAGGAGGAAAGGAAGAGGATTATTTCTAGATTTATTAGCTATTCTTATGCAAACTATAGACCAAAAGTGTATAAAGTCC
This sequence comes from Aselliscus stoliczkanus, assembly GCA_033961575.1. Classification (NCBI taxonomy): domain Eukaryota; kingdom Metazoa; phylum Chordata; class Mammalia; order Chiroptera; family Hipposideridae; genus Aselliscus; species Aselliscus stoliczkanus. The sequence continues at coordinate 32,657,191 of CM066727.1, read as the reverse complement.
TCTTTATAGGTTGGTTTCTGTCCCCTAGTGGGGATATATTGCTAGAGCTGTCCATTTTATGTCAGTGAAATATGCAGAACTATTTTATATTTAAAACAATCCTGCATCATTTTATTCCTCTGGTCATAACAATCTCAAGAGGGTACTGGCATGGAATGAGAGCTAGAAATTAATGGAAAAGAAGCAGGAAATATGTATTCTTAATCTGTTGTTCATGCAAATTACTGGTTCCTTCAGGACATACTTAATGTAACTTACAGTTGTAGAAATAACATTTATCATGATTTCTTCCTTGATTTGATATGAATATGCATGCATATATGTGTGTATGCATTCATGAATTTATATGTCAACCCCTCCTTCTTTGTTACTACAGTAAGTCCCTGATTTACGAACATTCGACTTGCGAACTCTCACAGATTAAAATGGATTTCGCTTTACGAACTTTTGTAGATGCTAACAAATCGCGGAAGTAGCTCACATGTCTGCTGGACATCGTCACAGTTGTGCTGCTGTGTGCTTACTGTACAGTGCGATTGTGGACAGTAATACAGTGCTCAATCAGAGCCCAGGATGTCTGGAAGCAAGAGGAAAAGCAGTGGTGATGTGGAGGGGACTGCTAGGAAGCGGCAAAGGTGTATAAGACTCACTTTGTTGGACTTACGAACAAATCACATTTACGGATATTCTCCCAGAACAGAACACGTTCCTAAGTTGGGGACTTAGCCTATCACATTTTTTCTACTGCTTATCATATGATAATCGTTAAACATCTATCTCAGTATTTAAGTTATATGATACCAAAGGGTAAGCATCACTAAGGTAGAATGCAAAGATCATCACCCAATAACAGATATCAAGTAATATTGTATATCCAAATTTGGAAAGAGTAATATTGTATTTTTGATTACATAAGGGATTTGATGCATCATTTTACATATAATGATGATACTGTTATCATCATTTTTGTTTGTTTGTTTTTGTCTGATAGAAAAATGTCTAAAAGGTGTGTATATGGATGCTGAGATAACAGTATTTGGGTTGTGCTGGATTGTAGTACTTTGTACTTTGTAGTGAACTTTGTTAAACTGGAGATTCCCCTTCAAATAAGCCAATAGAATGAGCCAGGTTAGCATCATCACGAAGAGTCCAATAAATATGGAAAGCAGTGAAACAATAGCCATTAGTCTTGGAAAGTCATCACTGTTAAAGATGGTTAAAGGCAAATACTACATCGATCAATGATTTCAATTTTGCCTGTGCTCTCCATATTTCATTCTACTGTTGTCTTTGAATGAAGGTCAATAGCAGCCCTGACCTACAAACAGATGCTTGGCTGTCTATTCAAAAACGTGGTGATCACACAGAAGTCACAATTTCCCATAGCCCTCTCCACTTGTCCCCTTTACACCTTTCACAGTCCCATGGATGTGTTGGGATTCTTGGTTTCCTTGTAGGCCTATACTTGTTTAGCTTGACTAACCTGTAGACAGACTTCATCCAGCCTCTAACCCCTGACCTCCCTTTTTTTAGAGTATTTATATAGAAAGTGCATAATTATAAGTCCTCTCTCTGTCTCTTTGAGTTACAAATCTTTTAAAAAGTCTCTTGCCAGTTTGACAACCCAAGAATGTCTTTCTGAAGGACCTGAGAGCCATCTTTTTTGGAATATAAACAAAACAGAAGATAGTGCCCCTATCTCCCAGTCTTTGTGGGAAGTTAGGAGTTTAACATCCCTGAGCACCAGTGAGCAAACATTGATGACATAATCAAAGAGAAAAATATTTGCCAACTCTGGAATAACTCAATGTGATTGACATATCCTGTTTATTAACCTCTAACCAACAACTTCCAATATTTTCCAGTAGCTCATTCTAGCACTATAAAAACATATCTCCTGCCCTTTGTTTCAATGGAGTTGAATTCACACTGACTTCTGTTCTCTCTTCCCTATTGCAATAGCCTTGAACAAGTCTTCCTTGCCTGGTTAAATTTGTCAAGTGCTTTCTTTCCTTTGATACCACAGATAGAGTTGAGGTAAAGGACATAATTATGAGGAGATGGACATTTGACTTAAGAATATTTGTCATGCTTTGTTCATGCTCATATAGAGGTCATGCATTTTACATCCTGTAGACTCTTTATCATTGGATTGATTAAGGATAGTAGTTGACATTCTGATTTGAATAAGTCAAACTCTTTAACTTGAGGACAGCCCTTTTACCAAAAAGCCTACCTCAGTGCCATAGGATGGTAGCTTTCTGTGAAAAGTTGCAAAGGATTAAGGGATGGAAGAAGATTGATGTGAAAAGACATGTTAAAATACTGTATTTACCAAAAAATGCTGAGATTAATTAAGATAAGGAACAATATTGGATTTCCTAGGACAATCCATTAACATTTGATATGAAATTCGGCTGGCAGGTCTGAAATCTGCAGGGCAGGACGATAGCCAGCTGACTGGAAATTCCAGCAAGAGCTGATGCTACAGTCTTGAGTCCTAAGTCAGCCTGAAGTCAGAATTTCTTCTAAGAAACTCAGTCTTTTCTCTTAAGGCTTTTACAGCTACAAATACTTTTACAGCTACATTTAAACTGGTATTTCACCAAACAACTGAGCATCACAGCCTAGGTAAACTGATATCTACAATTAACTGTCACATTAAGTAGGGGTCAGAAAGGAATGTTTTGGAAGTTATACTTTTTCCATGTATGAATCATAGTATGCAAAGATTATCACCAATAATAATTAGAATATTAGCTAATATTTTTGAGTGTAAGCATTTTATATAAATTATATTTTATCTTCACATACACTCAAAATAATAGTTACTGTGTTTCTGCTCAGTCAGAAAAAAAAATGAGTCATAGAGAATGTATGTAAATTGCTCGTTAATTTCCCTAGTAAGATATGGAGCTGGCTTTAAGCCTTTTACTATTCAATGCAGTGATCACTACTCATGCATGGATGTTGAGCACATGAAATGTAGCTAGTTCAAATATTAAAAAGAAACAACATATATAAGTTTTTTTCATATTATATTCCATTTGCCCTAACACATCCAAAATATTCTTTCAGCATATAATCAATAGACAATGATAGAGTGTGGTTGTGAGGAGAATATTGGGTAGTTTCTGTGGACACCTGGCAAGCGGGTATAATCACAAGATAGGGACAACAGTTTGAGTCCTAAGATGGTCAGCAGGGGAGGGGTGGTCACAAGGCATGGGCCAATGCCTTAGGTTCTCTTGAAGTCTGCAAAATAAACTAGGAAAACCAAATTTGTGGTGAAAAGGACAACGCAGGGAATGTTCCTCAGATAGACAGAGTTTATACTTCAAAACTGTCTCATCACTGGAGCAGAATCAGGCTCAATTGCAGAAGGGTCTCGATATTCGGTCAAAAAATTAGGATATTAGAATCCTCACTATACGCTAAATTATACATTTTGTTTTAAGATTTTGTTAAAATATATTTTGAATCATGTTTTCAAAAGATAACTGACACAAAATTAATTAACAGTGGTCTTTCTGAAATGCAATTCAATTATTTTCTTTTGAGCTTAAATATATTTAATGTTTTCATTAACTTCAAACATATCTGTGAACAAAGTTCAAACTACTTAGTTATATCATTTTTCCAACTTTAATTGTCTCTCACATATTTAATTTATCCTTCAAGTGACTTCTCCTAGAGCAGGGTTGGCAAAATATTGCACTCAGAACTACTTTTTAAAAATAATTTATTAGAAGACTTTCATACCCTTTTTTTTCTTTTCTTTTTTTTTTTCCATATATTTATGACTGTTTTAGTGCTACAACAGCAAAACTGAGTACTTCTAATAGATACTCCCTGGCTTGTAAAGCCTAAAACATTTCCTGCCTGACCATTATAAGAAAAAGCTTGATGAGCTCTGTCCTAAAGGGAGATTTTGCTTGTTCACCTAGGGCTATTATTTATTCTTCTTTTATTCCTGCCAATGCTACCTATTCATTGCTTTATCAAAGAAGGAAGGCATTATACTGTCTCCAAATTCTCTTGCGTATTTGCTTGTGTACTTTAACATAAAACCTGATACAGGGCTGGCCGAGTGGCACATTGGTTAAGCGCTGGTTTTGGGATGCCAGTGGCCCCGGTTCGGATCCCACATGAGGGCCAGTGACACTGCCCTCTATAGCTAACAACAGCTCCACCTGGAGCTGGGCTGTGCGAGCCCCGGTGATGGTGTGGGCTTCAGCCCCTGCTGCAGTGGGCTGCCATAGGCTGCAGTGAGTGGCCCGCAGCCAGCGTGAGCGGCTGGCAGCCAAGCGTGAGCTGCCAATAGCCGCAATGAGCGACATCCAGAGGCCAGCGACCGATCTGCCTCATCCGGGAAGAGCGCAATGACGATACCAACAGTGAAGCAACATCTTCCGCAACTAAACTGAAGAACAAAAAGACAGCAACTTGTCTGTTCCCCTTCCCCGATTCCCCAACGCTGTTCCCCTCTGCCAATTCCCCAATAAAATCTTTAAAAACAAAACAAAATAAAACAAAACAAAATAAAATAAAAAAAACCTGATACATAATACTGTTACCTTAGGCAAATAGCACAGGGCTGTGGGGCATGATGGGAGGGAAGAAGAAATGGAGATGTGAAGGGAAACCAAGAAAAAAAGAGAGGATGAAATCATTCTTAAGAAAAGGTGCAACTACAACTAACTGTAATGGATTGAAACACTATTAGCATTGCAGGCAGTGAAAAGTCTACACTTGTGTCACCATGACAGTCTCTATAAGGGAATCACCCTCCGGTTGGGAAGGTGTGGTCATCCACAGCAAGGGCCAGCCCTGGGAACACCTGTGACTCCACCCCTGAATATTTCACACCGTCATTCAAATATAATCCTAAATTTCTTTGTTTTTCTGTGCAGTTGCCTTTTTTTTTCCTGGGCCCTCCCACCCTTTCATCACCTCGAGAATGTACTGGACTATTTCATTTCTTTAACAAATCCTTGACTTGCTTGGCTTTGTGTATATTAATATTTTGGTATGTCCTGAAATTCCTTCCCATGACATTTACCAAGGACCCTGTTGATCTCAAGTAACAATACCTATTTGGAGAATAAACAATTGCTTAATGCATAGCTGGGTCATAAGATAAGGAAAGTCATTCCAAAGGTATACACAGAAGGTGCCATAAAAATGTATATACATTTCAAGAAAGGAAAACAGTATTAATATTGTAATAATATATACAGATAACAAAAAATGAATACAAATCACATTTGACTTCTGCAATTTCAAGAGGTGCTCAAAGTGGTTACCATAAGTACCCAGACACTTCTTATTACGGCGAACTACTGCTTTGAGTAATTATGACCAAAGTGTCCTCTTCTATACACTTTTTGGGCACAGCCGGTATATATTAGACAAACACAGTCTTTACCTGTTAAGACTTTATTGCTCAATTTTTAATTGTGCTCATTAATCCTATAATTCTATAGCATGTACTATCCTATTATTTTAAACAGAACACATGAAAAACCTGGGGCTGTGGCATAATCTCTTCAATTATTTCCTCTGAGTAGGTCAGTTTGGTTGACCAGGCAGTCAATCAGTCACTACGCCTTTTCCTGAGGAAATTGAACAGTTTCTTGAATAGATGACATTAACTGCTTTTCTACCATTGTATTGACCTTTAGTATATTGGGTCTACTCTGATTTCTTCCTGAATGGCTTTCTAAAATATTAATGACAGCTATTAGATATTAATTAATTCTATAATTGTTTATTGATTAAATACAATGCACTAGGGTGCCATGGTGTTTTACATGTGTGACCTCATTAAATCCATACATCATTATGAATTGGACCTGAACCTGGGAGAGGTTGCACAGATCAGAATTTATAGAGCCTCTCTTTAAATCAAAACTGATTGTCTATCTTCTACACTTAAACACTACTCACATTGTTTCTGAATCACAGCTATTTTGGAATATCTGGTAAAACCACCAGGAAATTTTAACAAACAGAGCTATTAAGATAATTGTCTAAATGGGTTGAATCAATCAATCAACTCTTAGTTATTTAAAGGTTGCTTATTTGGCTCTTTATTCTCTCCCTTTCTCTCTGGCTTCCTGCCTTTGGCCATTTCATTGCTCTTTAGCACTTTCATTAGAGATTTGGCATGAAAAGAGAAAAAAGATGAAAACTAATGAGGCTATTTAATTTCCCAATAGGCTTAGCAATTTTTAAGTATTCCTTCAGGGTGGTAGATGCGTTTAGGTTATCTACCTAATCATCTAAAAGGTCATATACTATATATAGCATTATCCTTTTTGCCCATCAGAAAATACTCATGTATAAATCCAAATGAACTACTTAAAAATACAAAATCTACCTTTTCAAAATGTTTGCAAGTTTCAACAATATACTAGGTTTACTGATTGTGTAATTAATTTTAATTTGTGTATTTTATTTCATTATGTTTTTATTTCACTTTTTTTAATTAAACAGTTTTATTGAGAAGTATCTCACAAATAATAATATAGACCCATTTCCATTGACTCATTTCAAGTGACTCTTAGTAACTACCCTGAGTGGTGCAACTCTTAACATAAATCGATTTAAAAGCAATCTTATTCCTTCACTAAGGTCCCGGACGCCCATTTACTCTAAGTACTTGTTACCAAGTGAAGGCCCACTGCCTGATGTACATAGGAGCCAAAACCGTGACAACGGCCATTGAGAAAAGAAAGAGCCATTTATTTATTGCCTGATCTACCTGCAGGAGACAGGAGACACTGCTCAAATCTGATCCTCCTGACCTGGGGCCTGGAAAAGTTTTAAGGGTTAGGGAGACTGAACAGGTTGGTATGGGGTAGTGCTGGTGGGGCAAGTTTTGATTGGAGGGTTTGTGAACTTGGCTATTACAGAACAGGGTCAAGGGGCAAGAGAAAGAAATCACAGAAGAATTCCATCTGGCCTGGTTTGATTGGTCAGTTCTATATGTATCTATATTTGATGCAGGCACCATATCTTCCTTATGGAAAGGATCTCTCACTTCAAGGGCTCTGGTGGCCATACTTCTGTTATTTGAGTTATATAGACTGAAGATTCTTGGTTCTGGGAACATGCTCAGTGCTGTCCCTATAGTATAACTCAAGAATTATGTTAATAACCAATCTGCTTTAAGGGAGCAGAACCTGTGTGCTGTTTCCTTTTCAATTTCCCCTCGATCCCTAGGCACTCACTAATCTGCTTCCTGCCTTTCCTGGCTGCATGATATATATGGAATCATAAAATCCCTTGTCTCTTGCATCTGGCTTCTTTGATTAAACATAATGCTGATATGCATCCAGGATGTAGCATGTGTCAGTAGTCTGTTCCTTTTCAATGTTAAATAGTATTCCATGTTATTAATATACTGTGTGGTATACATCAGTTTACCAATTTATGGATATTTGGATTTGGTTCCAATTTGTGAGTCTTATGAAAAATGATGCTGTGAACATTTGCATGCATTTCTTTGTGTGGAAATATGTTTTCATTTCTCTTGGATACATACCTACAAGTGGAATTGCTGGGTCATATGTTCGTTTTTTGTGTTTTTCTTTTAAGATTTTAATTTTTTTTTTTTAAATTGGGAGAGGGGACCAGCATTGGGAAACCAGGAAAGAAAACAGACAAGTTTCTGTCCTTTTGTTCTTCAGTCTAGTTGTGGAGGGCATCGCCTCACGGCCCATGTTGGTATCATCATTGTGCTCTTCTCAGGTGAGGCAGATCGGTCGATGGCCTCTTGGACAGCTGCTCATAATGGCTCTTGGTAGCTCACACTGGCTGCCAGCTGGTCACGCTCACTGCTGGCTACTCACTATAGCCTATGGCAGCCCACTGCAGCACGGGCTGCAGCTATGCCGTCACTGGGGACTCACAGCTCCAGGTGGAGCTGTTGTTAGCTGTAGAGGGCAGTGTCACTGGTCCTCATATGTGGGATCCAAATCAGGGCCATTGGCATCCCACACCAGATCTTAACCAATGTGCCACTCGGCTGGCCCATGGGTTATATGTTCGTCTTGTTTTACGTTTTTGAGAAACTACCAAACTCTAAAATGGTCTGTAGCTTACATTTATACACTAATATAATTAATATATTTATCTATTTTACTTGAGTTAAAATAATTATGTGAATATTATCTTTAAGCACAATTTTTTGCAATGGTTCCCAAGGGAAAAAAAAATACATTGCTAACTATTTGAGAAAATATCACATCTGATTTTGTAGAACTAAGAGAATGCATTTTACCAAAGTTATGTTATATACAAATTGTATATATATAAATTGAGAACAGCATGCTACTTGATAAAGTTTTAACAATTAACTCTACTTGAACATAAAACAAAAAGTGGAATTTTTACATATGAACTCAACATACACCTGAAATATCTTTAAGGTATTCTCTGTATTCTATGTGTGTACCTATGGTAAAAATAATAAGTAAGGGTCTAAGTAGAGTACATCAATACTCAAAGACAGAATCAAAAAAGTTTTTGATTTGCTAATAGCAAAATAACTCGTATTAGACTTAACATCCTACATATAAAAGTTATAAATTCTGTACTTCTTTGTTCTACAAAATTAAATTTGATATTTTCTAAAATTATTAGCAATATATTATATTTAAATTTCCCAGGAACCATTGCAAAAGTATATAAACTCTATGTATAAAAATTAAAAACTCACTGAAGACACTGGAGAGCAACCCAAAATATGCAGAAGTTGAAGGATGTATAACATTTGTGGGGTGTCAGATGGTCACATGTCTTGTTGGGGAGACCATTTCATGGATGGAGTAGAGGCTTGATCACTGCACTGTACACCTGAAGCTGAGGTTGTATAATATTGTATACCAACTGTAATTGAATATATAGATAGTCATGGGATGTGGATTATACTGTGGAAGGGAGTCAGAGGAAGTGTAATAGATATATATGATATGGGGGGGAGGAGTGGGGTGGCGAATTGGGGGAGGGGGGTTGTCACTTTGAGGTGTAAAAATTATAACTATTGCACTGTGTTGTACTCCTGAAGCTAATTAAAAATAAATGAAAAAACAAAAATAAAAAAATAAACCTTTGAAAGAAGCACTGGGTCAGACTCATGCTTAAATGAGGGTACTCTCCAGTGTACTTTGGGAGGAACAGCTATATTCTTTGTACAATAGATGAACTATAAATAATAAGACAGATTACAAGTTAAAGAATGGAATATGACATTATCACAAGAAAACTGATATTGCAATACCAAAAACAGACAATACAGATCTTAGGATAGAGAGTCAACATAAAAAAACAGAATTTTTTTATAATACATGAAAAATTCCATCAAGATAGCATAATGAACCTAAATTTGATGCACAAAAAAACAGTTACAATTTCATAAAACATAAGTGATAGAATTATAAACAATAACAATGAAACAAAAAACAAACAAAAACACCCCCACAAAAATCAGTAATTATATAGAAGACTTGAATAAGTCTATAAACCAACTTGATCTCATGATATTTCCTAAATCCTTTTATCAAACATCTGTAAAATGCATGTTATTTTTTTATTATTATTATTATTATTTTTGAGGGCAGTGTCACTGGCCCTCACATGTGGGACCCGAGCTGGGACCGCTGGCTTCCCAAGCCAGCGCTTAACCACTGTGCCACTCGGCCAGCCCAAGAATGAATGTTATTTTTAAGTATACACAGAATATGGAAATATTCTATGGAATATGGAAACAAATAATGTGGGCCATAAATTAAACTTATTTTTTTTTTTTGTTAAATTGGCATCATTATGAATATATTCTTTGGACAAAAAGTTAACTAAATGGAAAGACAATAAAAATAAATGTACACAGAACTACTTCTAAATAATGGAATGTTAAGCAACTTACCTTTAAATAAATTGTGCATTTAAACAAAAATTACAAGGGAAATTAGAAAATATACCAAACATAATAATAATAAAACATACCACATGATAATCACTAAAGCATTATTAGAGGGAAATGTATAGCTTTATTTGCTTGTATTAAAAAATAATAAAGGTTTGGGCCAGCCAAGTGGCGCAGTGGTTGGGTGCTGACTTGGGAAGCCAGTAGCCCCTGTTCAGGTCCCACATATGAGGGCCAGTGACTGCCCTTAAAAAGGAAAAAAAAAAAAGGGCCGGCCGAGTGGCGCATTGGTTAAGCGCTGGTTTTGGGATGCCAGCGGCCCCGGTTCGGATCCCACATGAGGGCCAGTGACACTGCCCTCTACAGCTAACAACAGCTCCACCTGGAGCTGGGCTGTGCGAGCCCCGGTGATGGTGTGGGCTGCAGCCCCTGCTGCAGTGGGCTGCCATAGGCTACAGTGAGTGGCCCGCAGCCAGCGTGAGCAGCTGGCAGCCAAGAGTGAGCTGCCAATAGCCGCGGTGAGCGACATCCAGAGGCCAGCGACCGATCTGCCTCATCCGGGAAGAGCGCAATGACGATACCAACAGTGAAGCAACATCTTCCGCAACTAAACTGAAGAACAAAAAGACAGCAACTTGTCTGTTCCCCTTCCCCGATTCCCCAACGCTGTTCCCCTCCGCCAATTCCCCAATAAAATCTTTAAAAAAAAAAAATCAATAGAAAGGTTTATAATGAATGATATAGGATCCTTTTTGAAACAACTTGAAATAAAAGCAAAATAATTCAAAATAAAGAAAAAATTAAAATAATACTATTTTAATAAAAATATTTTAAAATTATATTAAAAGAAAAATAAAAGAAAAAGAAAAAGAATAAGAAAAAGAAAGAGGGCTGGCCGAGTGGCGCATTGGTTAAGAGCTGGTTTTGGAATGCCAGCAGCCCCGGGCAGTGACACTGCTCTCTACAGCTAACAACAGCTCCACCTGGAGCTGGGCTGTGTGAGCCCCAGCGATGGGTTAGGCTGCAGCCCCTGCTGCAGTGGGCTGCCATAGGCTACAGTGAGTGGCCGGCAGCCTGCGTGAGCGGCTGGCAGCCAGTGTGAGCTGCCAATAGCCACAGTCAGCCACACTCAGAGGCCGGTGACCGATCTGCCTCATCCGGGAAGAGCCCAATGACGATACCAACATGGGCCAGTGAAGCAACATCCTCCGCAACTAGACTGAAGAACAAAGAGACAGCAACTTGTCTGTTCCCGATTCCTCAATGCTGTTCTCTCCCCCAATTCCCCAATTAAAAAAAAAAAATTGAAAAGTAACAAAGCAAATGTTTCCTGTGACTATCTAATGCAATTAAAATTTCAGATTATCAAGAAATCAGTAACATATGTTCATAGATAAACAGGTTATGAGCATGTCAACCCAGCACAGCTTTTTCCTGTAATATGAAAAAATAGGAAACATTGCAATGCTAATCAACAGGAAACAAATTAAAGAGAATATAGTATGAATACCATTTGACTGTCCTGCAGTGTTACAAATCTAGGTATATAGGGAAACAAAGATAGATAGATAGATAGATAGATAGATAGATAGATAGATAGATAGATAAATTAATCTATAGATGGAGCAATTGTTTTTTTCTAGACACAAATATAAACACACAAAGATTATATCTCTAAATCAATATTGAATTTTTAGGAATTTGACAAATTTTTCCAGTATCAATTTTATTAAATAAGTATTTTATTTTGTAATAGGGGAACAAACATTATGTCCCACTATATAAATGATTTTGAAGGATCCTCACCATTTTCATAGTAATAACAGCCACACAGGAAGGGAAAAATAAAATTCATCTTAAAGTGATGTTTAAAAGGCACTTTGTTTTTATGAAAAGACAGGAACTGTAAGAAAAAATTACTGCAGGATAGTCAAAGGGTATTCAAAGGGTACCATATTTTCTTTAATTTGTTTCCTGTTGATTAACAATGCAACATTTCCTATTTTTTCATATTACAAGAAAAAACTGTTCTGGGTTGTCATACTCATAACCTGTTTCTCTATGAACATATGTTAATGATTCCTTGATAATGTGAAATTTTAATTTCATTAGATATTCACAAATTTTGTTTCAAAGCAATTATAATATAACACAACTTATCAAAGCAATATATGAAAAATTCTAATTCTCCCTCTCTACTCCAGGAAAAAATATAGACTTAAATATTTACTTATATTTATTTGATTAAAAATGGGAAAATCTCAAATATTTTTATTGGCCTCTTGGTTTTCCTTGGCAAATTGCTCATTTTTTATTAATAATTTATTTTTATTTTTCTATATGATATCTAGAACTTTTCAAAATATATTTTGAATACTGATTTGTTGCCTGATATATGAATTGCTGATATTTTTTCTGAGATTATTGCTTTTGAATTAGTTTAGAAATTACATAGAAGACATATGTGCATTTATATCATTTATGTATGTCACTATGTTTCATTTATTTCTTTGTGATTTGTGACTTCTAAAAGTGTTTCAGATAGTTTTTAAATTAAATTTATTGGGGTGATATTTGTTACAAAATTCTATAGGTTTCAAGAGTAAAATTCAATAATAAATCATCTATATATTGTACTGTCTGTTCACCATCCAGAGTTAGTTCTCCTTCCATCACTATATATTTGACCCTCTTATCTTTGTTCTGCCACCCTTCTACACCCCTTATCCTCTGATAACCACTAAACTGTTCTCTATGCTTGAGTTTTTGTTTGTCTTGTTCATTTGTTGCTTTCAGTTGTATATCCCATGTGTGAGTGAAATTATATGGTTTAGGACTTTTTCTGACACATTTTGCTTAGCATGATAATCTCAAGATTCATCCATGTTGTCTGTCACAAATGGCCATATTTCACCTTTTCTTATGGACAAGTAATAATTGTGCATACTCCTATGTACCACGTCTTCTTTATCCAATCATCTATGGCAGGACACTTTGGTTGATTCCATGTCTTGGCCACCATAAATAATGCTGCAATGAACTTCAAGGTTCATATATATCTTTACATATAAATGTTTTCATATATTTTGGGTAGATACCTAAAGAGGGATTCTGTATATAATTGTATGCTATTTATATCCTTAATTTTTTGAGGAACCTCCATAGTGGCTGCACCATTTTACATTCCCACCAGCAGTGTATGAACGTTCCCATTTCTCCACAGCCTCTCCAAAACTTGGTATTATTTGTCTCCTTGATGGTAGCCATTCTAACAGGTATGAGGTGGTATCTCACAGTTTTGATTTGCATTTCCCAAATAGCTAGTGAAGTTCAGCATTTATTCATATATATGTTGGCAATTTGTATGTCTTCTTGGGGAAAATTTCTGTTTAGGTCCACTGCCCATTTTTGTGGTTGAGTTGTATGAGTTCATTATATATTTTGGATATTAACCTCTTCTTATCTGTGGCCTCACAGCAGCCTCGCTGTTTGCCTCCCTGCATTCACTCGTAACAGCAGGGCCTCAGGGCCTCAAGGGGACAGGATTTTCACTATGTCTATGGCAAAACCCCATGGGACCCTGGAGAGAGGGCGGGTCAGCCAATGCCGGGCAAGACCCTACATGTGCGCAGGATGCCAATATAGGTGTGAGATCCTATATCAAATATGCGCATCAGGGCGGCCTAAGCCAGGTGCCTGTCGGAGGGTCTCTGGGAGGAATTAAGGAGGTGAAGCATATGGGGCCTAAGGGCCTGTTAATCCTTTCCTGCAGAGCTTACAACCCGCAACGGAAAAGAGAAATCTTCCCAAGAGGCTAACAGCAGTCCTCCTTGCATTCTTGCCTCAAGGTGTCATAGTGAACCATTATCTGTCCCCATAGGGGGCAGGGCTGCATTGATCAAAGAGTCTTTCCGCTGGGGCTGTCTGTGAGGCATAGGGAAATTTGGCGGAAATCTTAGGTGAGGCATGTGATTTACAGACCTCGGAAAAAGCAAAGCCTCTTCGCAGTTTGTACTCAATAAAAGCTGCATGCTGACCAGATTCGGGGCTCTTGTCCATCAGACAGAGACCCCTGGCTCACATTGCTTTTTAAACTATCCCTGTCTCTTGCTCTTTATTTCTTTTTCTGAGTCCCCGCCGGTCCTCTCGAGGAAGCTAGACCCAGCCGCGCAGAGACGCGACACTTATCAGAGGTGTTATTCATAAATATCTTCTCCCACACAAATTAGTTTCTTCTTTGTTTTGTGATAGTTTCTTTTACTGAGCAGAAGCCTTTTTTTTTTATTTTATCTAGTCTAAACATTTATTTTTGCTTTTACTTGCTTGCCTTTGAGGTCAAATTCAAGAAATCCTACTGAACCCTATGCTACCTTTAAATGATGTCACTAGGTTACCTTTAAAATATAATATAAATTATCTGAAATACATGTAAGCATTTTATCACAGTGAATATGAGATACTTTTAACAAACTTGAGGCATCTGAACTACTGGATTTAATTTATGAGTCATGGGCATGGGTATAGGTGCCCATGCACCCACTGAAATTTAAAGGATAATTTTAGCTTTAAGGGTTAACAATAAAGCTGTTATATGTCTTTCATATTCGCATTACTATTCCATCTTTAAAACACATTTTAAGCAGCAGGATGTTGTAATTTTTCTGAACCAAAGCCAACTTTCAAATACAAACAGAAGAGATGAATATTCTTAGAAGGTGAGGCAATATTACTACAACCTTCATGCCTTATTACTTACACTGACAAGCCAAATACAGAAGGGGACCTATACTTCCTTTCAATCTCTGTAAAACACAGACTCAATTTAATATTTTTTAAATAAATTAAAAGTATCTCCAGTGTGGCCTTACCTCTTGCCTGTACCATGAGACATTTTATCCGGTGTTTTATCCCAACTCACTTTATCTCAAAATTGAGTTACATTCTTCTTTGTCATGATCATTTACTTCTGTTCATGTAATTTTTCTGATTGTATATGATTATGATAAGACAAAGTCAGTTATAGCATTCAGAGATGCAAGAACAATGCATGACTACTTCAACCTTAGTGGCCTTGCGTATTTCACAAATTCTGACTGACTTTTGTTATATTTTCATTTCCTAATAAAAAAAAAAAAATCAGCATAGTTCTGCTGGTAAATCTTTGTGTGTGTGTGTGTGTGTGTGTGTGTGTGTGTGTGTGTGTGTGTGTGTCTGTATATCACTTTGACTTCAACTTTTCCTAAAAGTATTATATTTAAACAATTTATTTCGGTGAAGTAACCTATGTAAAATATCTTACAAAATATAGAATAAGTTTTCCTTCTGAGTGTGCATTCTGATAAAATTAATTTCTCAATTCCTATGTTGAGCAGTAATTAAGAAAGCAAACTTGGAGCCGGCCGAGTGGCGTGGTGGTTAAGTGCTGGTTTGGGAAGCCAGCAGCCCTGGTTCAGGTCCCACATATGAGGGTCAGTGACACTGCCCTCAAAAAAAAAATTAAAAAAAATAAAAAGAATCTCTAATTTAAAAAATAAATAAAGAAAGAAAGAAAGAAAGAAAGAAAGAAAGAAAGAAAGCAAGCAAACTTGGCTAAATGTTTACATGTTAACATAGGAGCATTTAAATACTAAAGTTAATATAATTGATATCCTTGTTTAATTAACTACTACATGTTACTATCCCAAAACATTTCTGTACATTCTTTTTTTTCTCTCATTGAGAAGACAATCAGATACAGAATGTTTTAGGGTTTAGGAATTTGTATCATTCTAATTGCCACCATCAATAACTTCTTAAGGCTAAAGAAAAAAAGGAAACAAAGTACAAATTCTACATTATTCTAAATCACAGATAATCTTTAAAGTATGCAAAATATTTACATTGACATAAATGTTAAATATTTTAATTGAATTACTTTCTGTAAATAACTATTTTATTCAATATCTACAGTCATTTCTTATAACCACTATAATTCCTGTTTGGAATGGATTCCTATTTAACTGAGCTAAATGCTGTCTTTGCTTCTTTCCTTAATAACCAATTTAGTAATTGAAAAATTATTTTCGCTTCTAAATTGTAACAATTGAATCATATATTTTAGTCAGGTACATTCATTTTGAGTATATAAGTATTTTCTAGGGAAGGGAGGTGTAATTTCTGTGGTTTTTAAAAAATACTAATAATAATTATGACACTAATTAAAACACTAATAATAATTATTATTAATAATAATCTCTAAACAAATTATTATAATACATATGAAGGGAAACTTGCTTGTTTTTATAATATTAGAGTTATTATGAAATGTTTGGTTTACCTTTTATGTTCTTAAACACCAAACAACATGATGATTGTAAACCATAGTGCACCATATTTTGGTATTATTATTAAATTTTTTCTCATCTATTCACAAAATGATATTAGCATCTAAAACTTACTATAAGATCCATCGACCTTTCAGTGAGTACACAGAAGCTGTTAAGGGGAAACAGAATTGACTAAAATTGCACAGGGCAACAGAGTTAGGTAGAGAATTTAGTTGAATGAATGAGAAAAGAATATATGTCTGTATTTGTTACATTAGCTTGTTTGAAAAATCATGGATACAGTATATTACACAGAGTTTGAAAATATAACATATAATTTTATTATTCCCAAGTCTCTAAATGCACATACACACACACACACATGCACACACACACACACATGCACACACACACACACACACACACAACCACCCTAAATGCAAGACAGGTTGGTGAATATATTGCCAGAACAGAATTGCCAGCCCAAATAAAAGTAGTACCTTGCAAACAAGGGAGCTTGGAATTCTCACCCAGCTTCTGTGTCTTGTAAACAGAGAAGCCTAGAACCCTTAACCCAGCTTCTGTTCCTGACAGAGAAACCTAGCTTGTAATCCAGCCTGTGTTTGCCTGGGACTCTAATAGAGCTTCTAGGGTATATTCAGAGACTGAATTTTGATTAAGAATCAAAGTCTGCCCTTTCGTTGCTTCAGTAGACAGTCATTCACAGCATTAGCTCATGGGTTGAATTTGCTAATGGATCCCCATCAATCATTTTGAAGTGAAGACAAAGACTTTAGAAGTGTGAGCTTGGGGCCCTGGATGAAGTGTCCTGAGATCTATTGATGAATTGGAACATATCACAGTCATGGGAAAAGGCTGTTAAAGAAAAAATTATGTTGGCTTGTTTTAAAATGGTAAGGAAGACTTTATTGAGGATTACTGAGAAAGGTGTGAAGTCCATCACATTAGACTTCACAGGAGAGAAATCAGGCTCAACTCTAACTATAGCAAGAACAAGTGAAGATTTATATCCAAGAAGCATGTTGGTGGGAGAGGTGGGGTTGGCAGTCCCTGAGTAGAATATTACTAAGAGGAGACATGGAAACATCAAAAGAAGGAGGAATTCTTGTTACAATGACCAAACCAAATCCTTGCTGAAGACAGGCCATGATGATCAATATGAAGTGTGGAGAATGAGGACTTTGATTAGATATGGAGAGTGATCATGCATGTATATCATGGGTAGGAGGAATCTCTCTAAACCGTATTAGTAAGATTCTTGTTAAAACTGGATTCTTCAATGGCAGACACTAAAGCTCAAGCTCAAGCTCAAGGCCTAGTTGAGGAAAGGATTCAGAGGAGCCTTACTAAAATTTGGTCTAGCAGTAAGGTTTTGTCTGTAGTCAATGTCTAGAAAGATGAATAGTCTTGGAGTCAAAATTTGAATAAAACCAATGTCCATTTTTATCAAATTTGAAAGGAAGTTTATAAATCCTATTAACATTATAAAAACATAACTGAAAGTGAAATGATAAACTTGAAATGTCTTCTATTTGAAGCTAAAATTATGTCAAGGACCTTTACAGCATTTTCTATCAGGTATTCTACTGACACACTAACCAGTTAAATAAATGGAGATGGAGCAATGAAAAGTAAAAGGCATGAAATGGAAATAATCAGTCTTTTGTAGTTCAAAAAGGATATAAATACCTGCATAGAAAACTTTTTTAAAAAATATACAAATTATCTAATAGGGTTGTTTACCAAGTTCCCTAATACTAGATTAATGTCTCAGAAGTATGAAAGGAGTGCTGTTTGCCTTCTTAACATTACAGCTTAAGATAAGCCAGATGAGCTGCATATCAACGGATACATTTTAAAAATAATTATTTGATTAAATATAAAGACAAAATTTAAAAAAACAAAAAAAAGTCTATTGTCTATCTCCTCTAAAATAATTTAAAATAAATATGTTCATGAGAACTAGCTTTTAATGTTTGGGAAATAATTTTGTTTTATAAAATGTCTATTAGTGAATTTAGAAATAATCAGGAAAATTGTTCCCATGTGTATATGAATGGGGATTAAACTGAACCTACATGTATTCCATTGTTACCATCTTTAATGTAACCATTAAAAATGATCAGAACCCCCATTCCCTTAATGTACATTCAATGAGCAAGTCCCCAGATTTCAATCAATAGAGCTCAGTTTGCCTATTGTACCCTAAATGTGATGTAAGTCATTAATAGGTTGAGATCAAACATCAAATTTATGTGTTTGAGAGCAAATCTCTGCTGGCAAGAACAATATTTAGAAGCTTAAACATGTGTGCAATTAAAAAGATAAGTTTTTCCCTGCAGATACATCTTTTAGGATGTATAAAAATTTTTGATTAATTTGCTAGAAATGTATTGCTATAGCTTTAAGCAGGCAGTCTCAAGCTGCCTGCATTCTGATATGCCAAAAAGGTATATAAATTATTATTTAAAAATGATAAATATAGAAAATATGTACTACTTTCACTTGTGTGCATGCATGACTATCCTTTCACATATATAGGCATATATGTATATATATATTTCTTTTTTTCTTTTATTTCCACCCATCATTGTTTCTTTCTCTCTGTGTGTTTATAAATAAAATTTATGTTGAAGAACTCAATGTAAGTATACACTGACCAGTTATATATTTCCTTCCCTTTCCCAAAGATTAGCATTTTTCAGCATGGGAAATGATAGGTACATCTTTAAAGACTCAACAGTCTTTTACTGATAAGAATCACCCTGATGTCACTGTGCTTCAAATAGCAGAACTGGTATCTGATAGACCCTAATAAGACATACATAACTCATTCTGGCAAAATGATGCAATCAGTAGTAAGTGTTTAAAAAAGAAAGTCAGAAAAATAGCTCAAGACTACCTTGAGGGAAGAGAAATACATCACATGGAATGACTGGCACATCAAAGACAAAAAGTGAACACAGGATAGCCCCAGGCGACACTTTGATTATTTAAAGGTCCCTTCTTGAATGTTTAACTTCCCTGTAGACAGGAAACCAAATCTTATGAGACCCCAATTTCTAAGAATTGAGCACCTCAGTAAATTCTGAATAACATTAGAAGGTGCAAGGGATTTTGTTGAGTGTTAAACTAAATTAATCTACAACAATGGACACTTAACAGCTATGCATTTAAAAATAAATGTGAGAACCTATAACGATTATGCACTGGGCTAGACAGTAGAGATGTAGAGTTACAAGAGTAGAGTAAGAAAAAAAAATGAGCTCCAGAATTTCATGACACTTATGTAAAAAAAAAAAAAAAAAAAAAACATTATAAAAGGATATAAAGACCCTTAACATATTTGAGGACTAGGGAAAATGTCAGTGTGACTAGAGTCTGGTCCACTGCCACTTGAAATGACTGGTGTGACATTAGCATGAATGTGTTTAAATTTCACCAAATAAGCTTTCCTATTTTCTAGTAAGCAAGATGGGTAGCTTTGGAAAGAGTGAGTATCAGACAAAGATTATGAGAGAAGTAAAAAATGTATCACAGGCATGATCATGTGTTGTAAATAATAACACCAAGAATGATTGATTGGCTTACACTAACCTACTGTTTTCTCAACTGCTTTATGTATTTCAGTTCAATATAAAATATGCCATTTTATAGTACTATGTGCAAGGAAAAATAATCAGTTTTAAATTATTTTATGTAAGATTTTGTTTGTAAGAACACTGAGAATTATAAGAAAAGATGCACAACAAATTGATGAGTTAAAATAGCAAACTGTATTTAGAAGAGCAGAAGAAGGTATTATTTTCCTTTGTACATTTTTTCAATTTTTTTTTTCTTGCTAAGTAAATAGTAATATAAAATTAACAATATTAACAAATTAATATGTTGTTGTTGTTATTGTTGTTGTATTTTTATTAATTTTATTGCGGAACAGCCATGGTCATTGGTTACACATTGCTTTCATGCTAGAATGGCATAGTTGACACTTTTAGGGATGGTGCAGTTCAAAGTGGCCCATGTGGTGATCAAGCCAGCAACCTTGATGTTATTAGCACCACGCTCTAACCAACTGAGCTAACTGGTCACCCTAACAAATCAGTATGATTTAACTCATAAATTACAAGTATTGTAATGAATTAAATGTTTGTGTATCCCCAAAATTTATGTTTTGATGTCCAATCCCCAATGTGACATTTGGAGGTAGGGTCTTTAGGAGGTAATTGGATTTGAGTGAGATCATGTGAGTGGATCCTCCATGATGGGATTGGTGTCCATATAAGTGGGTGAAGAAACGAGAGTTCTCTCTGGTTGCTGTGAGATAAAGTCCCTGTCTATAAGCCAGAAAGCAGGTCTTTACCAAACCTGGACCATGCCAGCACTATGATTTCAGACTTCAAGCTAGTCTACAGTATTTTTTAACAGCAGCCATATCTGACTAAGATGTAAACCAAAAATAGAAATGGACATATATCCTCCTAGCCTTGGGATACATATAGAGGAAAATGAGGTAAAAAATAGAACTGAAATTTCATGTGTAATTTTAGTTATCTAGGTTTCTACTTTTAATTGAAGTCAAGAATTAGAAGAATAGTTTTCAAGAATAGTAAAGAAACATTTATTAGAAACTAATACATTGCAAATATTATTTTTACAAAGTTTATTGGAAAGGGCATTGCCATTTAATCTATATTGCATTTTAGTTGAATGTCTAAGGAGTGTCTATTGAGCATGAATTTTAAATAAAACATCCATATGAATATATCAGCTTAATATACTGGAATATCACCTGCCATTCTGTTATTCTGCTGTCTGTAGTAAAATTAAAATTTGTCTTCAGAACTAGGACATCACCATCTCATCTTTTCTCACTTAGACTGCCTTAATCACATCCATCGTTCTGCTATACTTTCTAACCCTGTTTTTCTCTAAGTTATTTTCCAGAGTGGTAAATGGTCATTCTTAAATACTTACCTGATCAAAATGTCTTCCGGCACAAACTCTCAAATGGCTTGCCATTAATTACTGTCACATGATAGCCTGCCTGTCTGCCCCCATGCACCTTTCTATAAAGACAGATCATTACTTCAATATTATGATTACTGTATATATCCCTATTAGGCCCCAAAAGATGGCTGGTTAGTCAGTGACGTGACGTGTAAGATTCCTCAAGGGGGAACAACCTAAGCCAAACACAATCGTGTGGATGCCAGTGGGTACCATAGGAGGCATCACGAGTTGACAGAAATAGGGCGTAGACCCTTCGCTTCAGGTTTTGGCAGTCTGCATGTGAAATGACCTGTTGAAGTGATAATATCTGTCTTCCATGCATCCTTATCAGTAAGTTACAGCAGAGGAAGTTTCTGTCTCTTAGGAGGTACATGACAATAACCTTATGGGACCTCCAATAATGGCAGCTTGCAGACGTGGGTGATTTTCCCCTGAGCTATGTTTTAAGGTGTGAGACACAATACTGCGTGGAAAGATACATTGATCTTTTCATATTTGTGAGATAATAAAAGGAGCAGTCAGGCCTGATTCGGCTTTCAGTCCATAAGGCTGGAGTCCCCTGGCCCCGAACTGAATTCTCTCTTATTTGTGTCTCTCTTTTTCTTAACCTTTTCCGTCCCTTCTCCACTCCCACTGCTCTGTCGTGCGGGACATGACAAACTACAGGTAAAACGATTCTCCTTTGAGCAGTCTATAAAATCAGTGACAAAATGTTACCTATTTATCTTATATCTTTTCCATTTAACTCCTAGAAAATATAAATAATATACACACACGTTTATATACATATACATATTTATGTATGTATATACATGTGTACACCATCCCTGAATTCCAGCCAAGTAAAATAATTCAAAAGCCCGATACCCCCCTTACAATTTTTTTTTTTAATATTCTTGTCCTTTTCATAGGTTTTCCTGGATTTTCTTTTTAATCTTCTTAGTCACTTTTATTTGACTGATGTATTGTTTAAATATTACTCCTAAATAAAGTTTATTTCTCTTGTTCTTTTGGACAACTGTACAAGGTAATTTGTATGATGCTACCATAATTATTGATTTGGTTGAAACTCTAACATACTATAAAATTCTGGAAGAAAACATCTTTAGTCATGTTTGGAATATTGATTTTTAACACTGAGCTTAATAACTACAGATAAATTTCAGGTTTTTAATACTAATTAAAGGAATACATAATTAAGGACCTAAATCAAGAAAAATATTCCATTTTATTTAAATCAGATTAAAATAAAATATTTCAAATAATTCATTTTTAAAGCACCAATTTGTAGTACAACACTTTTTTTTTTTTAATTGTAATTACTGGTACCAAGGATTTCCTAACTACTGAATGAAGGGATGTACTATAGGAGCCAATCTGGCCATAAATTAGTTGGATTTTCAAATTGCTCTAAAAACTTACCAAGTTGCATCTCAAGGGGATTCACTGCTAATCATCTTCCCCTTTACATTCAAAAAATATATATTTTATGAACTTTTCCTAAACTCTGAAATACTGGGTGTTCAATTTCTTAAAATTTCTATCAGTTAAATGAAAGCAGTTAGCAATTGTCTTTCTTGACAGTGCCATGCAAGTAATATCATACATTTCTAACAGAATATTAATATTTCTAGTAAATTGGATTTATTACCAAATTTTTACGTATGGAAGTCGGTTATTCAACACAATGTAATATCATTATGCTTTGAAAGGTTTGGGTAAATTTGAGTAACTTTGCAGTAGTATTTTAGAATATAAAAAAATAGGCTTAAATTCATCAATTTAAAGGGACTTGGACTGTATGAAATCCATATCCATAATATTTAGGTAGGAATATATAAACCACCAAAGGAAACTGATTTGATGTAATATACCTTTTTTAAAAGAAATCTTGAATAGTGAACTGTAAATAAACTGAATGGTTGCAAGTTAATGGTTGACTTGATATAGACATCAAGACTGGAGCTGAGTTGAATTAGTAGCACATCACCAGGTGATTAATAAAGCAACTATACTGGAATGATTGCCATTAGGTCAATGGCGTGAATCTTAGTCATTTGCCTTGTAATAACTAGTTAGAAATTAACAATTACTTGAGAGTACAAGTAAATATTTTACTTCACAAGATCTGCTGAGATATGACAATATGATTTGTGTAGAATTCAGATCTAAATATGATTAGTTGAATGACTCTTATGTCATTTGCCTACTCCAGGGAAGCAGCACTGTGTTTAAGCAGGTGATTTATTTTTCTTACCCTCAATTGCACATCAGAGAGTTTGACATTTGATGGTGAGAGAAAGAAAGCAACTTTACAAGGTACGGCTTTTGGAAATTGGGGCAGAGTCTTTCAGGCAACATTGGTTAGAAAACGTTCTTTTTATCTCTAAATCCACGGAGACCTATGAAATATTTTACACCACCGATACAGAAATAATATCTTGATCTTCCTAAGTTAAGGACATTTGATTTTTCCCCTTCGAAGGAAAGCAAGTTCTACTTTGCATAGATTTAAGTTTTTTAGCCGTTATAAACATGTGCAACGTAGCAGTGTAAATACAATACTGGAGTTTGGAAAAGTGGAAGATGACTTGTTCTGTGCTTTAAGGAATGGGCTTTAATAATTTCCTACAGAGAATACAACAACTTTCTCTACTTAGCATATAAACTTTGTTATTCCAAAGAAGAATCAAATTGGCTTAAAGTGAATGAAACCTAAAGGCAAACAAGAAAGCAGAAAATAATGTATAAACAAATTAACAAGGAAGACATGAGTTGGTATCCAGGAACAGGCATAACAAAGTCTTGAGGATTTGGAAATTTATAAAGGTAGAAAAGGGGAAAGGAGTTAAGAGATACAAGCTTCCACTAATAAAAAAATAAAGCATGGGATATAATGCCCAATACAAGAAATAAAGTCAATAATATAGTAATAATTATGTACAGTGACAGATGGTGACTGACTTATTGTGGCGATAACTTTGTAAGTATATAAATGTTTAATTACATTATTGTGCACCTAAAATGAGTATATTATATGTCAACTATAATTAAAAAAATATATATACAAGCTCATTAATACCAATCTTAGGAGGCAATAGGAGTAAATGACATGGCTGTATTTTAGTCATATAAAATATTATTTGTATTTTGCTCTAAGCACATACATTTACATAATAAAGTTATATTTGGAAATAGAAAAGAGAAGGTAGGGGCAGAGTTTTATAGTCTGTAATACCTTCTTTGTCCTTCTAAAGTCACACAATTGATAAAAAGCAATCAAACATTTATAAAGAGAGATGCTGGAACCAAGCAGATAAAACGTCTTGAATCTCAGTTCTCTTTTCCAGGTTGAATAGTTGTGACACACACAACATTTTATGAATAGTTCCAGAACAATGATTATCCATATTTTCAGGTGCCTTTCTTTATACCAGGCATCGCACCACCTTTTCTATAAAATACAAAAGACTACTCAGAACCAGCCTTTGTCCCCAGTGTCCATAAATTTATGGAGGGGACACAAAGCAGAAAACTAAAAAGCAGTCTAGAATCAAATCAGTGGTGAGGGATTACACATATTCTAAGAGTCAATCGGTCATGGGGCAGGCAACCAGAAATATTTACAGGCTGAAAAGACATTTGAGTTAAGCTTTGAATTAAGTCTAGGGTTTCAAATGTTAGACATGAGAAAGGGGCAAATGAAAATCAGAATGGAATGCAGAATTACAGATATTTCTATAAAAGGAATTTAGAGCCAGGAGGGACTTTGCATTTCATATACACAATTGGCCTGTAGTCAATAGTGAACATGAGTCAGTGACAGTACAGTGCAACTGGTTTATGTGATTCAAATTCAAGGAAAGAAAACATATTGGAACAATGGCGTGAAGAACCCATGACCAGTGATAAAAGATAGTGCAGAATGGTTGACACAAAATTTGGTTAAGGACTGAAATTGGACAGAACAGGAAAACAAGAGATAGATGTAAGAAACAAAGAGGGGGGAGAATTCATAGTATTTGGACACCCACTT
This sequence comes from Aselliscus stoliczkanus, assembly GCA_033961575.1. Lineage (NCBI taxonomy): Eukaryota > Metazoa > Chordata > Mammalia > Chiroptera > Hipposideridae > Aselliscus > Aselliscus stoliczkanus. The sequence continues at coordinate 32,631,888 of CM066727.1, read as the reverse complement.
AATGTGGGCAAAATAAGGGTACTTGAATATAGAGGGACCAAGATGATTGAATTTTGAGTCCATTTGCCTGGATGCTAAGCTAGTGAAGCAAATTGTGTTTGGGGTGTAGGGTGATAGGCTTTATGGTTAGGAAATAGTGGTCTTTATTTGTGTCTGTATGCTCATCATACACTAGAATATACCTATAAGTATATCTAGTATAAAGTAACATCTAGTGGAAAATATTATAGCATTGAAGATGTTAGTAATATAAAATTATTTGCATTTAGGTTTTTTAAATTATTATTTTGCTTTACTTTCTTACAAACTCTCAGTATATATACAAATAATATATGGCATTTGGAATTGACATATAAATATCTTCAGCCTTTTCCCTGAATACCATTCCTAAGAATAACATGACAATTAGCTAAGAAGCAGTAAAACAATAGCTCTCCCTAAATAGGTGAATAAAATATCATTGTTCTCCGGGGTGCCTTTGATAGGCAAGCAAAGCTGGAGGCTTTGGTTACAAGAATCTAGAAGATTAGTATCTGACATATGGAAAGCACACAAGAAAAGTTTAGCTTTTGTCTAGCCTACAAAACAAAATGTGGTTTCACAGATAATCAAATCTATCTTAATTTACATAAAATTGGATTTCTATATTTCAATCAACTTTCCACTCAATGGGGGTGCCAAAAAAATGTATACAAGTGGACACTTTAGTCAACGTTGCTCAAGCAGTAGTTCACCATAATCTGAATTATCTAGACGCTGACGGTAACCACTTTGAGCACCTCTTGTAATTGCAGAAGTCAAACGTGACTTGTATTTATCTTTTGTTATTGGTATATATTGAATATTACAATTTTAATACGGTTTTTCTTTTTTATAGTGTGCATACATTGTTTCGTACCCTGTGTGTGTGTGTGTGTGTGTATCACATTTTCTTTATCCATTCATCTGTTGATGGATATTCAATTTGTTTCCATATTTAACAATTGTGAGCAATGCTACAATGAACATGAAAGTGCAAATGTCTCCTTGAGATGCTGACTTCAGTGTTTGTGAATGTATATTCAGATGTTTAATTGCTGGAACATATGGAAGCTCCTTTTTAAAAAATTTTTGGAGAACCTCCATTCTGTTTCCCATAGCAGCTGCACCATCTTGCATTCCCACCAAAAGCATACAAAAGTTCCAATTTCTCTATATCTTCACCATCACTTGTTATCTTTGTTGTTGTTGTTGTTGTTGTTGTTGTATAATAGCCACCCTAACAGGCGTGAACTGATATCTCACTGTGGCTTTGATTTTCATTTTCCTTATGATTAATGATGGTGAACATCTTTTTGTATACCTCTTGACCATTTGTATGTCTTCTTTGGAGAAACATATATTCAAGTTTTTGCTCATTTTTTAAATGTGGTTGTTTCTTCACTATTGGGTGGTGTGGTATGTATTTTATATTTCAGCTTGTACCATATATATGGTGTACAAATATTCTCTCTCATTCCATAGATAAATATTTGTGAGAGAATCAAGAAAGAGAGAGAGAGACAGAGAGAGAGAGAGAGAGAGAGAGAGAGAGAGAGAGAGATGGTGTGTGTGTGTGTGTGTGTGTGTGTGTGTGAGCATGTGTGTGTGTATCTATATGGAGTATTGTGGAATTTTCTGGATATTTGGACAAATTACTAACCTCTTTGGCTCTAACAAATAATGTGATAGAACTAAAAAAAATGAAGATTAAATTTCTATCAATTTAATTTTCTAATTAAATTTAGCAAGGAATACTCACTAACAGCCTATCTCCTCTCTTATATGATATGAGCAAGAAAAGATACAAAAAAAATTCCACTTAAAAAGAGGGAAAATTAATCATTAGAGCTGTAATTGCAAAAAGACTTAAATATTAATGAAGTTGATAAAATATTTAAGTATCAGATTCAAAAGGCATACAGATGAACTAATTAGAGGTCACAATAGCCAATTGACTAAGAACTATCACCACAGAATAAATTATATAATGTGTCAAATGTTAATATCAAAATGATCCTTTATAGGAAAGATGTGATTTGGGTTATAAATATTAATTGTTATCTTTATATAACTTATATAATAAAAAATAAAATGTAGGAAGAGAGTTGGTTTACCTTTTTAATACAAACAAATTTTGAATTTGAAAGAAAATCAGAGATTTTTAAAAAGAAATAAGAATTAGAACATATTAAGGAAAGGTTAGTAGATGTAGTTCCTAAGTAAAGTATGTCCAGAAAAATAATTTAAAAATTAAGTTTACTGAGACTAAAACATGTTTCCTTTCTTATCCTCTCTCATTGTTTGTGTTTACAATAAAAAATCGGGACCTTAGTATAAATATTCAGCTTTATATTCTGTGATGTTTCTCTTCACCCAGAGCACATTCAAGAATTGCCAGTCCCACCCCCATTTTAACCCAAAACAATACATAGAAAAAAGTTTGTGTTTTCACTGTGTTCTTTTCCATGCCCTTGAAAAGAGGATGATTTAGATCTTGGGGATACAACTCGTATATATCAAATGGATAAATACAATAATCAACAAACTTTAAATTTGATCTAGAAAATATGATTGCTCCTTTTCTACAACTGTTAGATCAACAGTACCATTTTTCTTCAATAGTTTACATAACTCTTGTAAATTAAAGTCCTTTGAAACAAAGGGGTTCAAATTATTGTTTCTCCAAGTCTATCTCATAGGTCTGAATCATTTCACAAGGAATTAATTATGAATTATCTAATGAAGTATAACATTTTATAGAAAATTTATCATTGAAGAAGATTCAAAGATGTTATTTATTTAACTTTCCTGTTTCTGTACTTTTTTGTACATTTGTCTGTATGTTTTGTATACTGAATCAGTTATACATTGCTCATTTACAGCCATCTCCGTTTTTCATTTCTCAGCATTATCTATGCATGCCTGGCTAAAGATCAACTGTTTTTTAAGATAATTATGATTATGTTAATTATTCAGCTACAGATGCTTAAACAACATCACATTAGTAGATTCATTCAGTCACACATATCAGTTACAACTGCAAAAATTAAAAAAAAAACACTTAAAATCAATTAAAAAGTAGGTTACCCAATAGGACGGTCATTATCTCAAGTTGTTTGAAAATAGGGTCAAGGTGGGGCAGTTTAGAAGTACATCAATATTTCTACAGTTGAGTTTTTTATCAGGTTTCTGAGCAATCCTCACAAGTTTATATATGCTGTATTTAGTATTGTAGCATGTCTATGCTAAACAGTGAAAATATGAAAATACCCATGAAACAGAAGAGGAATATTAATAGTGTACAATATTTTTTATCAGCAAGGAAATAAGTAATTGCCTACAACCTTTCCAGATAACTTTTTTCATTTCTTATCAACCAGAATTTGGTTACTTCTGCTGGAAGAAACAACCAACCAAAAAAATAGGAAGGGAATAAGATAATTACCATTGTCCTGAAAAATTTTTTTGTACCCTTGAAGCTAGAGAGGGTCTCATTCCCTGAAAACATGGCCATTGTTGATGAACTTTCAAACAAAATTGTAGCTGTGTTAGCAAAGAAACAAAGGAGGGATAGAAAAGGAAAGTCACAACATTGGGTCATTAAAAATAAATTCTGTGTTAAAAAAAGGGGACATTATTTGGTGTGTGTGATCTGACTCAGTTTGGCTGTTATCCCAGTTAATTTGCATTTTACAATGCAGGACACATTTTCAAATCACAGTTAAAGGAGGCTCAGTGTGACATATTTTGGCCAATTTTTCATAACTTTATGCCTATTGAATTCTAGGTTACAGTAAATAGTATGCCCTCTTATATCCTTACCAAAATTAGGATTAGAATCATAATCACATTCACTTCTTAGCCATGCATATCTGAAAAATTTAGAAATCGTAAGATCTTTTACAAAGGACAGGACCTTGTTGAAATTATCTCTCTACATTATGGCAGGAAATGAACTGTAAAACCACTTCATTTTCCTCATTATCAACAAGTACCATTAGTGATGAAGCAGGTAAAATAATTTAGTGGTATTAAGAAAAAGAGCAATGGATAAGAAGTATTGTTGCTCTTAAAATAAACAAATCGCTACAACAAGCAAAAAAAATGAACACCTTTAGAAACATGGACAAGTTGATAGTACAGTCTCATCAGTTTCATCAATCAGATCTATCACTTTTCTTTTTGTTATGAATGGAGTGAGCCAATTGGTGAGTGATACCAAAAAACATTATTAGGATATTGCTCCATTTTTGGTAGTAGAAGCTCTTCATGTAAACATGAAAACAAAGTGGTATGATTCATTAATATATTGGTTTAGCTTCGTATTGCTATTGTCAACCTGCCACTTCAAATGAATTTCATCTTGCTTCTAATGTTCTCCCATCTTACCACTTGCTTTCCTACATATCTCTTTGATTTATGATCATTTTTTATGAAGTGTTTTGAAATTATAGGTTAATTGTACAATTTTTGTGTTTTTATACAAATGTATAAAACTGTAAAATTATCACTGCAATCAAACTCATAGGCATACCCATTATTCCCCAAATCTAGGATTTATGTTTGATATTCTCTATTTTTTTTTGTCTCAACAATGTAATTTGTTCATTGTTGAGATAAAAATAGAGAATATCAAATATAAATATTGCACCTTAATTCATTATTGTTAAATGTTTCTTCAAGTTGTATTGAGTCTCAAAACTGTTCCGTCAGGAATGCCTGCTCAGTATGCAGCAGTCATTCATTAACTATGTACACATTCAAAAAAGACATGTTATTTTTAGTAACTCTGTAAAATCACCATAACACTAAATTAACAAATATTGAATTATTTCTCTTGAGAAATATGTACATATATGTATATATGGACATGTGCATATCTCACATAGATTATAATCTTAAATTATAAAACAACTCATCTTTGTAGATTCTGAGTCCATTTCCTTCCTTCCTTCCTTCCTTCCTTCCTTCCTTCCTTCCTTCCTTCCTTCCTTCCTTCCTGCCTTCCTTCTTTCCTTCCTTCCTTCCTTCCTTTTCTTTTCTTTCAACAGAGAAATGAGATTTACAAGTAAGTAACTTGCTTGAGACCACCCAATAACAGGTGCCTGAGTTGGTTTTCAAACCCTGTCCAATAGGCCCTAGCAATAAAGATTCTTGCACTAGAATTCACTGCCCCATACCATCTCCATTGTTTTGTCATCTCTATATGAAAGCTAAAATAAAAGCAGAGCTTGGCCTTGTTTAAAATCAGCTGGGCACATGTATATTAAGTAATTCAAATTTTTCATGCTATGTACATGTCTGCAAATGACTACCAAAGCACAATGAGTAATGATTTTGAGGTTACAAATACATAATTTTCATGAGTAGGCAAATCCTCACAATAATGAAGATACACTGTATTTATTTAGGACTTTGTGACATAGCCACTAATAAAAAGCCATACATCAAAGGAAATGGCCACGATCTATTGCATCATCACTTTTTAGCTACATTTTCTCTTTTTTTCTCCAGCATGATTACGTAGAATCCCTTAGTTCATAACAGTTACCCATATTGAGCATGAGTTTACCATAACCTTTACGTACTGCTATTGGCATCACTGACACTAGATCCAATGTTAAGCTGAGTCTCCAGCATAGTCCTTGACTCTGCTTGGAATAAGGCCCACTGGTGGTGGGAGCTGAGGTTGGAAAGTGGAGAGGCTGGCTCCACACCTAGTCTCCCACATTGCCAAAGTGGACAGTTGGGTAGCTTTGCAGGGACATAACATGAAGCCATATCCATACCCCACAAGAAGGGCAGCATGGGATGTTTATCACTCAGAAATATCTGTAGCCAGTTAACAGAAGCCAGAAAAGTAATAACCAAAAAATGGAAACTGCATTCTCATGAGCTTCACAATCAGAAAAATGTGTGCCCAGAGGAAGACCTGTCCAGAAGACGACAAGGCGGAACTCTGAGTGCCTGGAGCCAAAGTTTAATCTGCATTGGAATAAAAGCAAAACTTTAAATGTGCTATAAAATTGGAGATTTATAACTATATTATATTTAGTTTTAATAGCCATAAGTGGCTGGGAAATAACATAATATACCAAAACACATCATAGTTTATAGTATATTAGTTTTATGTTGCTACGTAATGAACTCTCAGTTTAGCAGCTTAAAAGAACAAAGATTTATGACCTCAGTTTCAATGGGTCAGGAACTGAGGAGCTGTTTATCTGAGTAACTCTGGCAGAGTGCATCTCTTGAGATTGCAGTAGACACTTTGGTTGGGCCTGCTCTCATCTAGGGCAAGAAGATATGCTAAGATTATGGGTAGAGCTTAAACACTGTTAGTTTGAATAGAGAAAAATCTTGGAACATCCAGAGAAATAGGTTGCATCAAACATTTACATTGTATTATAAAATTATGTTAATTATGAAAAAGAGAAGGAATAAGAAAAAAAATTATTTTCAGTTCTCTGAATCAATATTATCATTTGCAGTTTCTAATTTTAATTACCTTTTTAGCTATAAAGCTATGCATATTATTGTATTACTGTATGGAAATTCTTATACTTCATCTCATAAATTATTAGAAAAAAATTACACATTAAGAAGTCAGAGAGATGTTTCAGTGGATCCTTTCTTAAAAATTCAGAATGGAATATTCAAAATGCAAGATGTAATATTTTAATTATTATATGTCTCATTATTTTTAAACTATAAGAATAGCAGATATAACTCTACTGACAATATTTAGCTTCATGAGCTGTGCAATTTTTCTTTCATAGTTTCACCATTATTCTAAATACAAATCTTAATAATCACATTTTCTTTTCAAAACTCTAAATACTGAATGAATAAACATAGTCATCACCTTAGCTTTGGATTAGTCATTTTAAGTGGATTAAATTTAACCTCACATGGTTAATTTTTTTTTATTATTATTTGATGGGAACTTTTAAGGTTTCCTCTTGAGCAACTTGTAAATATACAGTACAGCATTGTTATAGACATCATTCTGTACATTACATCCTTAGAACTCATCTATCTTGAAACTAAAAGTCTGTACCCTTTGATAATCTTCACCTATTTTCCCCACCCATGCCTCTGGCAACTACCCATCTATAAGTATTCTGTTTCTGTTTTTTATTTGTTTGTTTTAGATTCTACATGTGAGACCTTATAGTATTTGTCTTTCTCTGACTTATTTCACTTAGCATAATGCATCAAGGTCCATCCATGTTGTTCTAAATGTCAGATTTCCTTCCTTTTTAAGGCTGAATAACATTCAGCTGTGTGTGTGTGTGTGTGTGTGTGTGTGTAAGTAAAATCACATCTTTATCCATTCATCCATCAACTGACAGGTTGTTTCCATCTTTTGGCTATTGTGAATCATGCTGTAATAACATAGAAATGCAAATATATCTTTGAGAAGCTGTTTTTAGTTATTTTGGATATATACCCAGATGTGGAATGGCTGGATTATATGATAGTTTTATTTATTTATTTTTTTATATTTTGGGAAACCATCACACCATTTTTCAAAATGGCTGCACCAATTTACTTTCCCACCAATAGTACATGAGGGTTCCCTTTGTCCATATCCTTGCCAATGCTTGTTGTCATTTGTGTTTTTGATAATAGCTATGCTAACCATTATGAGATGATATCTCATGTTAGTTTGATGTGCATTTCCCTGGTAATTAGTGATGCTGAGCAGCTTTTCATATGGGGCCTGACAATTAAGTTCATGAACTTGTTGCAACAATGTTACTAAACTTTTTTGATAACAGAGAGATTATTAGTTATGAATTTGTACAAACTGGACAAACAATTAATAAAGTTTACTATTTGGAAGTGTTGAAAAGGCTGCGTGAAAAAGTTAGACGACCTGAACTTTTCATCAACAATTCATGGCTCTTTTATTATGAAAATGCACCAGCTCACACAACACTGTATGTGAGGGAGTTTTTAACAAATAACTGTATGGGAACACCCTCCCTGCTCACCTGATCTGGTCCCCAATTAATTCTTTCTTTACCCAAACATAAAGGAAATATTGAAAGGAAGATATTTGATGACATTCAGGACATTAAAGGTAATACAACAAGAGCTCTGATGGCCATTTAGGAAAGAGACTTCCAAAATTGCTTTGAAGGGTGGACTAGGTACTGGCATCGGTGCATAGCTTCCCAAGGGGAGTACTTTGAAGGTGACCATAGTGATATCAGCAATGAGGTATGTAGTACTTTTTCTAGGATGAATTCACAAACTTAATTGTCTGACCTCATATATCTGTTGGTCATATGTATGTTTCCTCTGGAGATATGCCTATTCAGAATATTACTTAATGGGCATATAACCTATGTTCTTGGTACACAGAGAACAATAATGAAATTAGTAGCAATGCTATCATAGTCTTAGATTTCCTTAAAACAGGAAATATTAAAAACAACAAATTATTACTCTGGTTTTCCTAATACCCATTTCAGAAGTGACACATTCTTTTTTTTTTTTTTTTTTTTTTTCTTTTAGCTGAGCCATCCTGCTACCTGTTGGCAGCTCAGCGGCTGCTCAGCTCGGGCTGGGCATCAAACTGCTGCTGCTCAGAGCTCATCTCGCACTCTTGAACAAGCTCTTAACCAAATATAATTTAACACATTTATAGTCATGGGATATGGAATATAGTGTGTGGATGGAGTCAATGGAATTCTAATAGATATGTATGATATTGGGGGTGGGGCAGAGGAGGGGGGAGGGGATAGTCACTTTGTACGGCGTGAAAAAGATAACTATTGCATTGTTTTGTACATCCGTAACTAATAATAATAATAATAATAATAATAATAATAATAATAAAAGTTTTTTTTAAAAAAAATAAATTATTTCCAAAATAAACGGTTAGGGCTAAAATAGTGCAGAGAACTATAGAGACATATTGAAGAATACTTTGTATCCTTATTGCCTCCTGTTATGAGAAAATTTGCATTGCTTACATACTCAAAGGAGAAGTAGATAGAAACCATGAAGTAACAAACTCTTTTTTTCATATGGAGAGAGAGAGAGAAACGATTCTGCTATGGGGACAATTATATGCAACAGGGTGGTTATTGTTTCACCAGGAGGGTGGAACTTGGATTGACAATTGCGATTATAACCTATTTTAATAGCATAAAGAACACAATGAATCTTTTACATTTTACCTCCTGTGTTTTGTCTGAGAGTTAAGAAAGCTATTGAAATAAAATATGAAGATATAAAGATTATGGTTAACACCTGGCAAAGTGCTTTTGCATAATAGGCACTTAAGTAAGCATACTGAATCTTAAACATTTTGCTCTTAAAAATATAAATGTAAAAATAAATCCTTGATTATTTTCAGATTGCTAATTCCCTGAAAAAAACTAATTAAATAAATAAAATACAGTTTAGTGTGGAATAGGTAATTTTGTTTACCTTTTTTCCTGCAAAATATGTCTACTTTAGTTTCTGAATCCTTTTCAGTGTATAAAAAAAATCTACTATTTCAATGAGCAGCTTTGTATTTGAATCATCTTTTCCTCATTTATTTTCTATTTTAGCTTGGTAGAAGAGTACCTACTGGAAGGATTTTTTTCTAAAATATACTCATGGAAAATATTAATTTTAAAAATGATTTAAACATGAGAGTTTGTAAACAAGACTTTTTATATTATTATTTTATTCAGAATCATATGGCAACCGAAATAATTTATAATGCCAATTTTATGAAATTAGCTCCTTGAAGTGCCACAGTAGTATAATTTTCAATTCAGTTGTCAGAAAGAGAGGTGAGAATGATGCAAAATATATGAAGGTAGAGCTGCTAATGATATTCCAAACTGATGAAGATATAAATCCACAAGTTCAAAAAAAAAATCTTATAAACATCAAGGAACAAAATTCAAAATGAATTGAAATACTACCAAAACACATCATAGTAAAATTGCTAGAAAACAAAGGTGAGAAAATATTAAGGAATCTAGGGAAATAATACAAAACCCCGATTTTTCTCTTACACTTCTCAAAAACAAGCAAACAAACAAACACAAAACAAGAAAAAAAAACTATTAATGAACTAGTATATTCATTATCCTATATGGAAATAATTTCGACATTACATTCTCTACAAAGTGAAAAACATTCTTTAAAAATTAGAAAAATAGGGCCAGCCAAGTGGCATGGTGGTTAAGTACTGGCTTGAGAAGCCAGCGGTCCTGGTTCGGGTCCCACATATGAGGGTCAGTGACACTGCCCTCAAAAAAAAAAAAAAAAGAATATTACAGTTTGATTAGTCATAATGCATGCTGTTTATGGAATATCAAAAAAAAAAAAAAGGCAAAAGATAGAAGAACACATGTTAATAGTGTGTGTCCCAGAAGGAAAGAAAACAAGAGAGAGACACAGACAGAGGCAGAAGTATGGTAGACATCACAAAATCCCTATTCAGAGAATCGAAGATATCTTAATTTAACTCAAACATCAAGTTGGTTATTAATGTAATCTTCACTAAAACATTGGGTCACATGTTTTAGTGTGCAGCTATTATAGCTTATTTTTTTGTAACATGTTTTAGAATATCATTATTTGGTAAAGAGTGTATTCTTGTCCTTCTATGTGTGGGTACTCAATATAATATTACAGAAAACCTTTTAAGGTTAAATGAATAGCTCATATTAAGTATATAACAAACTCCACAAAATCCCATTTTTATATTTGAATTGATTCTATGCTGGGCATTTATTTGTGGAGTAAATGCACAAATTCATTGGGACACTTCTTTTCTTCTTAGTTCCAATTAAAAAAATAAAATAAATACCCCTTATCAATTGTTGTAACATACATGCAAATTCTTCCTTTTTTTAATACTATATCTTGTAGTAAATCATGTCAGTTGGCATAGTTCCTATAATGTATTAGCAATGACAATAACAAGCAATTTAAACAACTTCTTTAAACATTCATAAAATGAGGATAAATATGGTGCTTAGTTTATATATATAATGTTAAGGATTTTCCAGGTAATATATGTACAGTGTCTATCTAGGTACTGAGCAAAATGCCTATCATATACTAAATCCTCAATATTTACTAAGTTATTGTTACTTAATTTTTATAAAATCAACCTCACCTCCCATCAGGCAGGCATTAGTTATTAATTTACTAGCTCATTTTTTTTTTCTTTTAAAGATTTTATTGGGTCATTGGGGGAGGGAACAGCGTTGGGGAATCGGGGAAGGGGAACAGACAAGTTGCTGTCCTTTTGTTCTTCAGTCTGCGGAGGATGTTGCTTCACTGCCCCATGTTGGCATTATCATTGCGCTCTTTCCGGATGAGGCAGATCAGTCACCGACCTCTGGATGGTTGCTCACCATGGCAATTGGCAGCTAACGCTGGCTGCCGGCCACTCCCTGTAGCCTATGGCAGCCCACTGCAGCAGGGGCTGCAGCCTACACCATCGCCAGGGCTCGCACAGCTCAGCTCTAGGTGGAACTGTTGTTAGCTGTAGAGGGCAGTGTCACTGGCCCTCATATGTGGGATCTGAACCAGGGCCGCTGGCATCCCAAGCCAGCTCTTACCTTAACCAACGCGCCACTCGGCCAACCCACTACCTCAATTTTTTTTTAAGTGTTTTAATTCCTACTTGTAATTTTATTAACTTTAGTAGTGATGAGAAAATTCCTCTATTCCATTTACCAATACATTGAGAAAACTTACTAAGAGATAAGAAAGGTAGAATGGGATTCAAATATAAATTTACACTGAGCAGTCAGTAAAGAATTCTAATTTTCCTGAAAGCTTTCTCTCATTAAGGTAAATAGAGATATCAGAATTGATAGTCTTATTTACAAAGGCTAATTGTCTCATAATCTCACCCAAGATCTTTATTCTACTTGAATGCTAAATTTGGATATGGTTCCACCAAACTTCAAACAAATTTCTCATAGAAAATAAGTTGTAAAACCATAACTGCAGCTGTAAAGTCTTTGGTCCTATTTTCCTCTCTGGTATACTTACTTCTGGACATTGTGTCTTTGCTATCAGGCAACACTTAATTCTAATAACTCTTTTCCTTATAGTATTGTACTTAAGACAATATCATATAATCTCTATGACAACAGTTCTGGTTTGTTGTTGCTGTTGTTTGCTTTTCCTTTTTTTTTAAATTAAATTTATTGAGGTGACAATGGTTAGTAGAATTACATAGGTTTCAAGTGTATAATTCTGTAACGCAACATCTATATATCACATTGTGTGTTCACCACCCAGGGTCAGTTCTCTTTCCATAACCATATATTTCAACCCCTTTACCCTCATCTACCAGCCCCCTTCCCCCTTACTCTCTGGTAACCACTAAACTATTGTCTGTGTCTATGAGTTTTTATTTGTTTGTTTGTCTTGTTCTTTTGTTACTTTCAGTTTTATATCCCACATATGAGTGAAGTCATATGGTTTTCAAATTTTTCTGTCTGACTTATTCTGCTTAGCATAATAATCTTAACATCTATCCATGTTGTCACAAATGGCAGTTTCATCTTTTCTTGTAGCTGAATAGTATTCATTGTGTATGTGAGTGTATATCTGTTGGCGGTTTGTTTTTTTTCTTTTTGGTGCACTTGTGTGTTCAGAAATACTCATATTCCAAGGTATTGAATTCAACAATAGTTTCACATTGGAAACATAAAGAGGTGGATAATAATAGTAAGTGAGATTTTCTGTGTCTATCCTGAACATAACGTTTTTATTTGAAAGTTCTTTGCTCTGGATTTTAACCCTTATTTAATTTAACCTATCATAAAGAATATAAATAAGCTATTAAAGTCCTATTAAAATAAGCAACTGTGTAACTATATAGAGATTTCACACTTTGCCAAAAGTCTTGCAATATGCTTCTTTTTCATTAAATGAAAAACAAAACTTTCAGAATTTCTAGGGTTAGTATGGATACCAAATAGGAAATATCATTTACAATAGTCTGACAACATAATTATAAAAAAATTCAAATTTCAAATAATCACTTAGAATTACTATAGTCCTATAGTTTTAAAAAACACATTAAATACTCAAGACCTTTTATCGCAGAAATAAATATAAATATTGTTAGTATGGACAATAAATAAAAGTAATCATTTGTTATCAATCACTAATTTAATGATTGAGCTTGTATATTTAGTAGCTGGCTGATAATTTCATTTCTATTCTACGCTTCCTATAATAGGAAAATAGAAATTCTTTTTGGGCCTATTAAGACACTTGTAGGTAATTTAATTTAGTAATTTAAATAGTTATTTAATTTAGAAATTATGAGGTGTAGGTGATAAATATGGTGAATGTTTAAATTATAAAAAAATATTACAGTAAAAGATACAAAATACTCCCCCTCACTGTGAACACACCCCATCATTCTTGTAGCTTTCTGAAGCAATTCTGGAAATCTTCTTTCATGAGTGTGTTTACTTAATCCTCCATTATGATGACAATGCTTGATGTCACACATTGCTTCTGGCATACAGCAATTTCTGTCCGATGAAAACATTACAGTGTGTCCTCACCCACCTTATTCACAAGATCTGGCACACTGAGACTTTTGGCTCTTCTCCAAAGTCCAAATGACCATGGAAGGTAACTGTTTTGAATCAATTCAAGACATCGAGGCAGCCATGACAGTGAAACTGAAGACCCTCGTGAAAGAGGACTTCCAGAACTGCTTCAGAAAGTGGGAAGAACAGTGGGATTAGTGTGTTCAATGTGAGAGGGTAGGGAAAGATTAATGGCAATGTGTCTTCTACTATAGTAATTCTTTTTTAAAGTTAAGCATTGATGTTATTTTTGATCACACGTCATGTATATGAATATATATGTATACATATGTATGTGTATATTATCTGTATTCATACTTTGTCAGTAATGCAGCAAGTGTGCTTCCAACGACAGCTGATGAAAAGAAAATATTATTTTTTTCCTAAACTCTAATTTCCAATTATTGCTTTTGATTGATCTATCACGATGACACAAATATATCATTTGAAATATGATTTTACATGTATGCATGCATGCTTATGCATGTGTGTGTGAGAGAGAGAGAGAGAGAGAGAGAGAGAACAACTAAGATCCATGTACTGGACTCCTGATTTAACTTTTCTTCATTCCAAATTAACTATTAAAATATTTAATTAGCAAAAATGTTTTTGTTATTATTATATCTCAGAAAAATAAATAAGAGAAATTATTCAGTCTTTGGGTCTTTCCATGTAAATTTATGATATGGTTTATGGTTACTAGGGATAGCTAAAGACATATAAAACATATACACATACACACACACACACATACACAAATTGGAGCATGCCACCCTAAATACACTTGGTAAAGTTTTAACAAAAGTTATTTTCCTTTCTCTTTCCCAAGAGGGATGATCCAGAGTGTTTCACAGTTCAATTTTTTGTGCTGTATGCTACATTTTCTGATTCCACTTTGATTATTAATTTGGTTGGTATTCCACTTATATTAGGTTTAATTGAAGAATTCTGTTTATCTGCACAATATGGTCTGTTGAGAGGTTGATGCAGCTACAACCATCATATTAATGAGCTAGTGATATAATTCATCATTTTATGAGCTACTGATATAATTCATGTACTGTAAAACTTTGGATTAGATTGAGAGTAATGTGGTTTGCGAATGTTCCACAAGACAAGCAAACACTTCTAATGCATTTTAACGTGGTAAACAAGCCAGCCTTGCAATATGAGTAGTTTGTTTCCGAAACGAATTATGCTCAATAACAAAGTATTGCTGTATTTAATAGTGGTTCAGACAAACCCTATCTGTCTTTATACAATTAAAATAATTTCTGTTAAATATATTTTAATGATCACTACTGCTATTTTACTCTGTTGCCACATATGAGCATTTTAATTCAATATTCTGTGTCTAATTCTGCAAATGTATATAAAATGGTTATAACATTTTTGTACATGCTCTAAGGGCCAAACAAGTATCTATTATTTCGTTTATAATGAAAACTGGTGAACACAACTTCTTTTGAAATAATTTTCAAAGAGCCTTTGTTTTTAAAATATTTTTAACAACCAGCTGGATTAGAAATTGTCTCATGAAATTAGATAAATTAATTATCTATCAGATAATGAACATTCTATCACCTCATTAAATGCCCACCTCCTTTAGTGAGCCAACTTACACATTTTTGATGTTTAATATTTTTCAGGGAGTTCTCCTAAATTTAGCCTAGATCATTTACTATTCTCCACTTTAATCTCACTCATCACTCCTTATTATCACATACCATAGTAAAAATATTCTTTGATTTATTTGCTGTCAGTGACACTTGCAGTATACCTCTGAACTCTGCCTTACAAGCAAATTGTAGGTTTGCATTTACTCATCCCCTGAAAAATTAGTATCATGTCATTCCCAGTACATTATTTCAGAAGATACATGTTTATTTATTCCATTATTGATGATGTAATCCTCTATTACATTAATTATGTTAATATGGTATCAGCAGGTTTTTTCTCTGTAAATTTATGAATATAATAAGTAATTTTGAGGAGATATTTTTGAACTATAAAACTATCTTGTTCATCATAAAGCTTTTACTGACTATTTTTAGATTAATATATGATTCTTTGCTAAATTATCCCTGATGGCAGCAAAATGATGATTTTGTATTTCCATTAGTTATTTTAATTTATTAATTATTATTTTTTGTATGGAAGACATTTCTCTCCACTGTCCCCTCATACATTTTGCATAGGGATTTTGAACAAAGTTGCATTTATATAAACCTAGTCAAATTTGTTGTGTCCTATGATAGTATCAATGTGATGTAATGTATAGCATTGCGTGCATATATTGTAAAAGAAGAAATTTTAAAATCAGTAACCTAAGCTTTTGCCTTATTAAAGAAAGAAAAACAAAGTCTACAGCAAGCAGAATAAAAGAAACCATCAATTAGAGCAAAGTCAATGAAATTGAAAACAGAAGACAATAGAGAAAAATCAATGAATGAACTAAAAACTTGTTTTTTTAAAAAGATCAATAAAATTAAGAGGTGCAGCCACAAAATACGGTGAATATTTAAATTAAAAATAATAATTACTCTAGTAAAAGACACACTGACATTAATCCCCCTCAAAATGCCCTCCTACCCCTCACTTGGAACACACTTATCCCACTGTTCTTGCCACTTTCTGAAGCAGTTCTGGAAGTACTCTCTCATGAGTATCTTTACTTGTATCATCATGGCTGCCTCAATGTCCTGACTCGATTCAAAACATTTACCTTTCATGGTCATTTTGACTTTGGGGAAGAGAAGATGTCACACGGTGCCAGATCTTGTGAATAAGGTGGATGAGGACACCCCAATGATGTTTTTATTGGACAGAAATTGTCATACTGGAAGCAATGTGTGACATGGAACTTTGTCATGATGGAGGCTGATTTAAGGCACATGTTAAGGGCCGGCCAGATGGTTCAGTTGGTTAGAGCGCGAGCTCTGAGCAACAGGGTTGCCAGTTAGATTCCCACATAAGCCAGTGAGCTGAGCTCGAGCTGAGCTGCTGCTGAGCTGCCAATGGGCAGCCAGATGGCTCAGCTGGTGAGAGTGCCTGCTCTTAGCAACAATGTTGCCAGTTTGACTCCCACATGGGATGATGGGCTATGCCCACCCACAAATAGATCAAAGCAGCGACTGGACTTGGAGCTGAGCTTGCGCCCTCCACAACTAAGATTGAAGGACAACGACTTGACTTGGAGCTCATGGGTCCCGGAAAAACACAATGTTCCCCTTCTGCAATTCCCCAACACTGTCCCCTTCCCCAATTCCCCAATAAAAATCTTTAAAAAACAAAACAAACAAAACACACACACACACACACACACATACCCCTTCTCTCAACTGTAGCTCATATCCGACTGCACCAAACAAGATGAAATTTGTCACACACTGTTAATAATGTACCACACCCTGCTTCCTTTATTGAAGATCCCTGCCTTTCCATTGGATGGCACTCGGCAGAGCATTCACTGTATCTTTTGATCATACCTCTTATATATACATTAATTGAGAGAGATAGAATAGAAGCCAAATACCAGTATAATAAATGAAAGCAGATTCCTTAATAATGATCTCACGGACATTAAATGGATCATAAAGGAATACGACAAATGAGTCTATGTCCAAAATGTTTTATAACTCACTGAACCAATTAAGCCAAGTATGGACTGATACACTTCAGTTAAATGGGTCAGATAAGGATGAACAAAATGATAATCTTGTAAAAGTCTGATCTTTCAAACCTAAATAACCCTGGTGTTGAGCAGGCCAAGATGCTAGTCAACATGCTACTTTTAAGAGTTTGTGCTTTGGAAGTGTTGGCTGGGTTTGTAATTTCTTTCCTGAATTAGCCAGGAGAGGTAGGCAAATTAATTCAAAAATTCAAATTCTGTAAAGATCATAGAAAAATTTCAAGTTAATAAAATCATATACAAAGATTTAAATCTGTCAGACTAGACACATGAGTTTAAGGAAGAACACCAAGAGCTAGTTTCTTGTGAGTATTTAAAATCACCTGGAGATTTCTTATGTGTAGTCACATGTATGTCTTACAGAATCTGGGATGATGGTAAGATCAAAACAAACCCAGATTTGCATGCCTCAAGGAAGATCAGTTTGCAGAAGGTAGTGACCCAAGAGAGCCACTGCTGCAATATATGACTGGGGAGCAGATTTTGAATTGGTTTCTATCAAGTAGCAGATGAGGTAATGCTCAACACTTAGGCTATTTGTACCTTTAAGTTTGTAAGTAGGTAACTAACTACAAAGGGAATTAACAATGGCAAAACATAGCCATTACCTCTCTTAAATTAACAAAAGAGGCAAAATACCAACACAAACTCTCAGTCACATGGGGATAAGCAGAAAATCAGCCATCCAATCCAGTGCACAAAATCTAAACCAGGTTAATACAAAATTGCAGAGTGGTAACATAAGGTGTTAAGTTAAATTCCTTTAAATTTCCCCAAAGCCAATTAAAATATGCTCAAGAGACAAAGATGGAATTAAACCTACAGCTGTATGAACTCAATGAGTTACAGCTGTATGAAACAGTATAATGTAGAAAGTGGAAAATACCTAAAATATGGAAATAATCTTGCATTTGTTTCACATTCTTTTACCTGGACTTGCTGCCCTCGTGGTTTTTAAGTATGATGTTATACATTCTGTATTGAAGTCTTTGTGGTAGAATTTATTTTTTTTTTAAAGATTTTATTGGGGAATTGGCGGAGGGGAACAGCGTTGGGGAATTGGGGAAAGGGAACAGACAAGTTGCTGTCTTTTTGTTCTTCAGTTTAGTTGCGGAGGACGTTGCTTCACTGTTGGTATCGTCATTGTGCTCTTCCCGGATGAGGCAGATCGGTCGCCGGCCTCTGGATGTTGCTCACCGCGGCTATTGGCAGCTCACGCTTGGCTGCCAGCCGCTCACGCTGGCTGCGGGCCACTCACTGTAGCCTATGGCAGCCCACTGCAGCAGGGGCTGCAGCCCACACCATCAACGGGGCTCGCACAGCCCAGCTCCAGGCGGAGCTGCCGTCAGCTGCAGAGGGCAGTGTCACTGGCCCTCATGTGGGATCCGAACCGGGGCCGCTCGCATCCCAAAACCAACGCTTAACCAATGTGCCACTCGGCCGGCCCTTTGTGGTAGAATTTGTAAGTAACTAAATAAAAATGCTGTCATTATATCGTACTTGTAATCGTTAGTGGCAAATAAAGTCATATTTGTAAAGAAGCGATATAAATTATATTTTCTAAATTATGTAACATATTTCAAATCCCTATTCTGTCTTTCTCATATCCTTAATTCTACATGTTCAAACACAATAGGCCACAATCATTAATAAATAAAACAATCAAATAGATAGTATGGCAATAAATGAAAAATGGAACAAAGCTTCCTCAAGTGAAGTTACTATTGAATGGATTCCAAAAAACCCATTAGTTAGCCACAGGTCTTCCAATACTCCAAGAAACAACAATGAGAAAAAAAACAAAACACTTTTTAAGTGTTTGATTACATTTATAAAACAGCCTTTTCATTTTTTATATAGTCTCATGATGTATAATCCTCATATCCACCCTGAACGGTAAATACTATTAATCCATTTTATCATAGAAGAAACTGAGCCTCAGATAAATTGGGAGCCTGACAAAATTAACATAATACTTCAGTAATGTAGATATGAATCAAATTTAGATACTTTAAACACATTCACTTATCAAACAAATAAGTGCTGGGATCTAACTAAACCTAGATTGTTCACATTTTAGACTGTGTTGTAGTCACCATTTGGTTTGTAATATCGAGCACAGTACCTAGCAACTATCTGGTTCTCTCTAAATAAGTGTTGACTGGATGGATGTACCTGGTTACCAGGTTCTCTTTCTTCCCCATATCACTGAGCTCATCACATTTATCTTAGTGTAGGTTTTATAACAAAGAGTGACTGTTAATCCAATAATATAATTGAATATATATGTTAAAAACAACTCTTTTTTAAATACTGACTAATGTCAAACTTACATTTTCATTGGAATTTAGTTACCTATGAGGAAATGAGACTTTAAAGTATGTCTTAAGTGATTAATTTAAGGACATCATAAGGTCTGTAATTCACTGCACAACATGTGTATTTTGAAAAATATTATGATATATTAAATTTAATAAATTGCCATCTGTTCACAATGAATCTTTAAGCAGAGATAATGAACAAAATAGGTATAGCATTATGTGGTGTTACTTGTGAATTTAGATGGAAGACACTTTTGATTAGAATCACCCTACACCTACCTTAGTATAATTGTAACTTTTAAAACCTGACCCTCCAATTATTTATAAAGCATGCCACTATTCTGGATTCACTGAGGACATTAAAAGGCAGCCAAAACTTCTTTGTAGCCTTTGCTGTGGATGTGGGGATTAATTATCTTTCTTTTACCATTGACTTGGAAGCCCCAGAGATTCAGAGACAGTAACTAGGCAGTACCTCCTAGGTATAGCTCCTTGAGGTCAAAGAGAGGGAGACATTGCTTCCAAATAAATACCCATCTCCAGTCCTATGTGCGAGTGTGTTTTGTGAAGAGGGAACATTTCTTAGATTTCAGTCAGTAGGACAGAATTGGTTTGTCTGCCTATTATTGAATAGTGCAATTCCCCTAGTGTGAGGCACTATTTCTGCTTCCCACCTTCAAACTCCTGTCCTCGTTTCACTACTTTAGTGACGTTTCCACCATCCTTTAGACCTTTGTTTAAATCACTGTGTTTGATCAATTCTGAATTCAAGCTGGCCTTACCTGAGTGTTTGTCTCACTTTTGCAGCTAGAATTTTTTCTTCCTGTTCTCCCCATACAGACCTGCTTTCAAAAACTAATCATTTTGCATTGCTCTCTGCGGGCCATTGCAGTGAGCTCTCAATTACACATATACAGATAAATAATTCAGTTATCCATTTTAAGGGGTTCTACAATCCAGTATTTCTGAAAGGTATTTTTTTTTACCTTGGGGAGGTGTAATGAAAACATATTTCTTTGTTTTATAGAAGTTTGCTGTATAAGGCTCAGTTGTTTGATAGAAAGCTATGACATCTCAGCAAGACCTTTCTCTACCCAGTGCAGGCAACTGAATCTGTTTCCCCCTTTATCTTCTCTTTTTCCACTCCAATAAATGCTTTCATTGATTTAGACTTGTTAAAAGTTACAGATTCATTTTGTTTGTTTTATTTTTTTAGAATTTCTTCCAGTACTTTTAGGAGTCACTACTTTGAAATTTCAAATTTCTGCTGCCTGCTGGAGAAAATGTCGTTAATGCATATCTACCCATTTCAGTGCTGGGGTGGTTTTTCGTTTTTCTAGGACATATGTTTCATGCAAAAATGGTGTCCAGTATGGACTCTATCATATGACTTCATTTGTCTAGGCAGCTTATTATCACAGATAAATCCATGGAGAGCTTACTAGTTTCCACTTACTACCACCTTTTTAATTTACACTTGTATTCCCTCTTTCTGGCATTACTGTGCAGTTGGGGACCTATTCATGTGATTGTTATCCCATGAGTTTACTTTCATATCACTTTTTAGTCTTTGACAAATTAGGTTTAAGAGAAATCTGAATTTTGAAATTCCTGGCTAAATTTGCAAATGTACCTAATGTCTGATTGTCTGATAATATAAAACATACTTATGGCATAATAGTATTTCATTATATATATATATATATATATATATATATATATATATATATATATCATATCTTCTTTATCCAATCATCTATAGACACAGACAATAGTTTAGTTGTTACCAGAGGATAAGGGGGGAAGGGAAGTTAGATGAGGGTAAAAAGAATCAAATATATGGTGATGGAAGGAGAACTGACTCTGGGTGGTAAACACATAATGCGATATATAGATGATGTATTACAGAATTGTACTCTTGAAATCTATGTAACGTTACTAACAATTGTCACTCCAATAAACATTCATTTAAAAAAAAGATACATTTAGGGGATCGCCTCACTGAGATGGAAACCAGAAATGGTAAAGTAGTTTCTCTGTTTCTGAGACATTCTCAAGCTTCATGTAGGACCATGTTATAAGCCCCTTACTTGCTCAGTATCTCTCCTCTGAGACTCTGCTTAAGAAGCAGGGGCAGTGTTCTAGTATTTCACACTGCTTCTGAGGTTTAGCTCTTTGTCTCTAGATCCTCTCTTATACTCATCACTTCCACATTCAAAGGGCTATTTAACTTTCCATATATGGGCGAAGGGGGGGGCAGCTAGATAATTGGTTTTAATACTTCATTTCAGACCTCTTCTCTATTTGACCAGTGTTTAAACATGCTATACTATCTCACACTGGGAATTGTAGATTTACTTAATTTAGAACCTAAAAATGGGCTCCTTGACAAAGTATCCCCAGGAAAAATGGAGGCCCCATAATCTGATATATACACAGGGATAGCCTGAAAGGATGGCAGTGGGGGAGTATGCAGAAATAGCTTGATTTCTCAAGTAATAAACCCATCACAAATTAATATTCCAAATATATATCCTTAAACCTGCTTGTTACATTTAGACTTTATAATCAGTACTTATCTAACACCTAAAGTGACATTGATTCTTCCCTTCATCCCCAGCAGTCAGCTCTGAACATCTGTTTACTTATTCTAAAGCCTTTAATAAAATCATCGGTCACTAACTATTCTGAAAGATTTCAATCCTCCATAACCCTCATATTGAACTTTCTCCTGCTCCACATATTCTATGTTTTCTGTATATGTGAACCAAGATCTAGAATAAGATTTGAAGACAGACATTCTTTCCCTCATGATAAGAATATCTGGGCATAGGCAGTTCAACCTACAGTAAGGTTTTATTATTTTTCATTTTTTTTGCAGTCCCAAGCCATAGTTCTTATTTTTATCATGTCTATATGTCAAAGAAACTTGTATTTAGTCAGAGTACAGATTTTTAAAAAAATGCTATTCTGTTATATATATATATATATATATATATATATATATATATATATATATATATATATGGTATGTTGATGAGTTATTCCTCCACTCCCCAGCAATTTGACCAGAGTATGTATGTATGTCTCTATTTCTATATGTCTCTATGTCTGTATGCATTTATTTAACTTGAAGTGGTTTACTGAGTGTGTAAGTACAAAATACATTTTACTTGAGAGCATGTTAAAAGCTCCATATTCAGATTGATCTTTGAAGAAATTGCAGGTTTCTGATAATTTGGGAACCTTTGTGACCATGAAGTGTAAGCATCAGCTTTCTGCCTCAAGAATTCTGAAGGTTAGATTTTAGTTGAGAAGACTCTTGGTAGCGAGGCTCATGAAGATATTAGCAATAATATGCTGTTTCCCATGGTTCAAGGGGTTATTTTGAAAGGTATTAAGTCTCTGGAGGGGACAAATGAAGTCTGTAGATTTGGGGTGTGTGATCGCATGCAAAGGGGTAAGAACACCTTTATAGTTATACAGAAACCAGAACTGTATCAGTCAGAACTGATGTAATAACTTTTAAAACAAATTAAGCAGCCAGAATTGAGATACAGTTCTGTCCTATAACCATCTCTATTTTTTGATACACAATAAAGGGAAAATAAGAGAGGTGCAATCAATATTAGTTTATGTTTTACACTTGGGCAACAGGTTTTTCATGGTACTGTGATGCCAGTGATCGAGAAATGGATTTGAGTTGAAACAGGTTCGTAAAGAAGAAAAAATAAATTTATCTTTAGAAATGTTAAATTTGACATTCTTATAGTGACTCATTTTAGTGAACTATAGGAAAAAAGTACATACAGATATAGTTTGTATCTCTCTCTCTACATCTACATATATATGTTTGTTTGATTCTTTGGAATTATAGTTTTTGTTCATTCTGCATAAATAAAACATCTGTAATTCCAGTGTGTAAGGGATAATTACCTTCCCTCCCTCATCTCAAATAGAACTGCAATGTTTTGCTGATGTTTTGAATTCCATAATTAAATATAAGGCTCCTAGATAAAAAAAAAATGACCGAAAATTTGGCAATTAAACATTTTCTTTGGTAATTAAACAATTTATCACACGTGGAGGACTAGCATAGATAAAAATCAGAAATTTGCCTAAGATCATTCCTCCAGAAAAAAAACTTGAGAAAATATCTCAATGATAGTTTGAAGCCTTAGTAGCCTAATATATTTTTATTGCATCTACCTTGATAAAACCTAAGGATCAGATGATTTATTCAACAAACCTATCTTCATAACACCATTTAAGAGTAGAAGGAAAAGTTATCCAGGTTCTATTGATTTCTAAACTAGTTACATATATATTTTTTTAACTAAAATTTATTGGGTGACAATGGTGGTAAAGGGGGTCAAACATATGATGATGGAAGGAGAACTGACTCTGGGTGGTGAACACACAATGTGATGATATATAGATGCTGTACTACAGAATTGTACACTTGAAACTTATGTAATTTTACTAACTATACTTACATTTCTTTTCCAGTTTTTTATTCTGATTTAAATATTATCTGTTTTCATTTGTAGATAGACAACTACATTTAACATATGTCTTATCAAAGAAAACAGTCTAAATGGTGACAACTACATTTTTCCTTCCATATAAGGTTTTAATCTACCGGTTTTGTTACGAATTTTGCAGACTTACCAACAATATACAAGATATCAAAAGATATTTTAGAGATATTAAATCAAACTTAACAAAGCTTTCTGTCAGTGATTCTGTTTTCAAGCAATACATAACATGTAGCTCGTTTCATGAATCATCAGATTGCATAAATAAACAAGACAAATATAACACAAGACAGAAATTCAACTCAATTAGCTAAGCACACTGACAGCATTATTTCCAGGAAAATGAGAGTAGGAACCATACTGCATATTATATAAAACTGCTCACAACAATCTCAAAACATCTCCATTTTTACCAAAAGTAGGTCCCTAATATCTCTACCTTTTCTATCATTTGCTTATTCACTTTCCCTGAAACCACAGATCTAGCTGCAAGCATCTATATCCAATTTCTTAAGTTAAACAATAGAACCCATTTTATTTCCACAATTTTTAACTCTATCTATTATCCCAATTTAAGAAAATGGAAGAAACCATATTCATTGGAAGGACTGGGTTAGAGGAATTATAAATGTTTTAATATCAACATTTCATTTTCAAGTCAAACTTACAAATCCATTGAACAGAGGAAAATCATCATTTTTTATTAAGCCATTGATGTTTAACTATTAGTTTTGCCTCATGTTACCAATGTGTTCATACAAAAAATGCTGATTCAGCACATACCACAAGTTTGCATAATTTACTACATGTACAAAAAGAGAATGATGGACAAGACAGATATTCTGCCGTCGCTCAGTATAAATTCCAAAGCAGGCTGGCAGTTATTCACATTAAAATTGAAGAGTGCTTTGATACTGGAAGAATGGAGTGTATAGGAGGAAGCAACAGTAAGAAACATTATAGCCTAAGTGATGAAAAAAGACCAGAACAAGTAATATTTAAATTGAAATGAAGAAGATGAATTTGAGGTTGAGCAGAAAGGCTGATACTGGTGATGTCTGATTTGGGATATTAGGAAGCTGGAAAATATTCTGGGAAAAAGAATAGATAACACATATAGTATAGCACATGTCCCTGTTACTATGGCTGCATGACAAATTATAGCAAAATTTAGTGACATAAAAAACCATTTATTATACTCACAGATTTGTAGGTCAGAAAAATTTGACCTGTATAGGTGGCAGGCAATGCTTGCTGTTGACTTTGTACTCCCGTGCTTCTCTTTTGGAACAGTCCATGTGGTCTCTCTACATATGGACTCTTTGTGCTTCCCCAGAGCATGGTGGCAAGGTTCTATAGGTGAGCATTCTGAGAGAGATCGATGATAGAACGATGATAGATAAATAGGTAGATGATAGATAAATAAATGGATACATAAATAGATACATAGATAGACACATAGATGACACATATAGAGAGAGCAAGACAGAGAAAGAGAGAGAGAGAGAGAAACGGAGAAGCTGTATTCTTTTCAAGGCTAAGCCTTAGATGAAATCTAGGATCATTTCTTCTATACTCTGTTGGTTATAAAAGTTGGAGGCTCCCACTCAGATGAAAACATAGGTAAAATAAATTCTATGTCCTAATAGGAAAGATACCAGTCACATATACGAGTATAACAGTCATCTCAAAAAATGCAAAATTCCATAGTCCACTTGAGTAATTCAACATGTTTAGAATTGCTGAAATTTGTGCAAAAGGAAGGAAAAGCAATGCTTTATGAGATATGTGGAAAAATTGATTTTATTCTAAGTGTTATGGCAAGATATTGATGGATTTTATGTAGAAGAAAGACTATAAGATTAGTATGTTATAAGATCTCTTTGTATGATTACTTTGTAACAAGGGAGCAAGTTTAAGTGTGCAGAATATTGTAATTGTTTAATTGAAACAAAAACTTGTAGAGGTTAATATTAAATCAGAGCACTAGGGAAAAATAGATAAATATTCCTTTATCATTTAAAATGGGAAGAATGTGTAATTAACTGGCTATAAGGATTCAGGGAGAGAGAAAAAGGAATCAAGTTAACAAGCAGATTTCTGGCTTTACCAACCTGATGGACCATGGTACCATATAAAAGGGCAGGAGAGAAGGAATGTATTTAAAGGGACAATTATGAGTCAGTGATTCACATGCCAGGTTTTAGGTGGAGATATTGAGTAAGAAACTGAATATTTTGGAGTAGAATACATTACTAATTAGAACTAAAAATATAGTTTTAAGGAGTTTTCAGTATAAGAGAGCAGTTTAAACCATGGGAGCAAAAGAGATGGTTTTGGAGGAGTATGTAGAAATGGAAAGAAAAAAAATCCAGAAGAGCCTTGAAACCTACCAACATTTAATGGCTGATGATAGTCAACAGGTATTGGCATTTACTATGTTCCAATTATTGTTCTAATTACTTAATACATGTTATGTGTGTGTGTGTGTGTGTGTGTGTGTGTGTGTGTGTGTGAGATATTAGAGCTATCATATAGAATACATGTCACTATTATTCCCATTTAATAAATAAGGTACAGAATCAAAAAAGACTAAGGTATAGTACACAGATTCCAATTTGAGGTTAAGTCTGCCTCCTGTGCTGTGCATGAGCACTGTTATTCCCTACTCAGAGAAGGAATTGAGAAAGGAAATAGAGAGAGAATGAACAAGGTTAGCATCAGAGAGACAGAAGAAGTCCCTGTATTGAATCATGAAAACAGCATGGAGAAAGCATTTCAGAAAAGAAAAATGTGTCAATAGTTTCATATAATTTAAAGTCTCCTGTTGGGCCGGTTGAGTGACGTGGTGGTTAAGCGCTGGTTTGGGAAGCCAGCAGCCCCAGTTCGGATCCCACATATGAAGGCCAGTGACACTGCCCTCAAAAAAAAATAAAAATAAATAAAATTTTTAAAAAAAGACTCCTGTTAATTTGGTAGTGAAGAGCTAGTGGAGTTGTGAGGCAGATATACAACAACTGAGGAAAATGAAATCTCATTTTAGCAAATTGTTAAAATTAACTATTAACATTTGACTGGTAAATATCAATATTATTTTTGAGATATAAATATATTTATGTGAAATTATTCAACAACATATTTAAACCTCAAAATTGAAGGAATTATTTGTATCACAGTATAAATCATTAACTTTCAAAAATATAATTTCTTTAAAACCAAAGAAGAGTAAATAATACACTCAGATGACTGAGGATGTCAGTGCAACATCTCTTATTGTAGGAGAAATATATTTGCATTCATGCATACTGTCTTTCACATCTTAGGGGGATTTGTGCGCTTTGCCAAATTGTATCGCCATGCTAGTTTAAATTGAAAAAATTTATTAAATGGCTTTCCATAGGGCAAAATGAATCTATAGGGAAGATATAGTATTTTTATCACATAGCATCTGTGTGTAATTCTCCATCATTTTAATATGAGAGACAATGACTGTAAAAACAAGGACTAAAATGAATCTTTGCCACTCAAGAAATAGTTGGTATTGTGCTTCGCCAAGATTATAACCTTAAATACCCAGTTGATAGTAGTATTTAGGCAAAATCTAGGACTCAAACTGTATTTTTATTGGAGACCAACATTATCCTTAGAATACAGAAATATGTTCAGAAATACTATTTATCTTTGGGTATTTGCAAACATTTGTTTATGCAGGCACCCCTTGTCTGACAGGTATACATGAGTCTTGAAAAAGCTTGGACACAATATGGATGAAATTACTTAGGCTGTATCTAAGCTGTTAATACAGCTACCTAAACCATAATAAATTTAACTGATTTCTCCTATGAAGCTATATGTGAATACATAGCAGTTGGGTCCCCCACATTTTATGAATATTGCTGAAGAAAAATAAAGTCCTTTTTCCCCTCAATGACTGCCTATTCCAAATCTCAGATTAAAGGCATCAGGAAGAAAAACAGAAAAAGAAAACTTGTTAAAGAATATTAGCTAAAATTGAAACTAGCCAAATTTTGGGAAATTGGCTATATCTAAACACTGGTGTCCAGGTCTAGAAACATTCAAATGGTAATTGTTCCAGTTTTTAGCTCTCTCTCTCAATCTCTTAGCTGTTGATCTACCCATCTATTATCAGATTTCTGAAACCAGGACTGGAATGTACAAAATACATGTACAGACTCCTTTTGCCAGCTTGCTTAATTTTAGGCCCTATCCATAGCAGTAACTAGAGGAATACCAGGAATCAGGAGAAGGGAATACTTGCTTTGGTTTGCATGTCATTCCTGAGAGCTTCTCCCCAGCATCGGCACTTCACACTAGCCTCTGAGTACTTTCAATACTCCCCAAATGAACACTCCTTCACTTACTTGGACGTTCCTAAAGCAGATAGAACACACGTGCTTCTCAAAGTCTGTTTTAGTCCATTAGGACTGCTGTAACAGAACACCATAGAGGGCATGGATCATAAACAAAAGAAATGTGGCTCTCACCGTTCTAAAGCTTGAGACGCCAAGGTCAAGGTGCTGGCAGGTTCAGTGTCTGGTGAGGGCCCACATCCTGCTTCACAGTTAGGGTTTTCTGGCTGTGTTATCATATAATGAGGGGCATAAAGGAGATCTGTAGGATTTTTGTTTGTTTGGTTTTCTTTTAAGGGCACTGATCCCTTTTTTGAGGGCTTCACTCTCATGCCCTAAGTATCTCCCAAATGCACCACCTCCAAATACCATCACATTGGGATTAGGTTTCAAAACAGAAATGTAGAGGGGACACAAGCATTCAGTCTACAGCCAAGTCTAGGTCCTAGCTTCATGTTCCCTCTTTCCCAGCTTCCTGATCCTTTCAGTCCTCACTTCTTTCTTAGTTCTTTCCACCAACCGTATAGGTGGTAACTGCTTGCTGCAGTAGTTTCTTGGTCCCTAATATTTCCCTTTTGCTCTTTCCAAATCCTTTTAACTAATTGTGCCTTGTACTCTCTTTTCTTGTATCTAACAGGTGTGTGTTACTTACTGGACTTTTAAGTTACTGTTTTGTTGAATATTTTTTGAAAGGTTTTTAGCACTTTCCCTAACCTTCTACTGAGTTCAAAATGCTAGGTAGGAAGATTTATAAGAGTATATGCTACAACATAAGGTGTTTATTTACACCTATAATTCTGCTCATTTAACCACATTGTTGGCCTGGCCGAGTGGCTCAGTTGATTAAAAGCTCGCTCAAGAGTGATAGCTCTGAGCAACAGTGTAGCCAGTTTGATTCCCGGCCCGAGTTGAGCTGCTGCAGAGTTGCCAACTGGTGGCAAAATTGCTCAGCAAAAAACTAACCACATTGTTATAACCAAATTTTGTATAATTTTACTTTTATAAATAGTATAGTTTACTCTATCAATTTTAGGTCAGTAAAGGGCCACATTAATTCTTTGTGACCACCAGTGTATCATTTAGTGATATTCATGGCAGTAGTGGAAACTGTGGAAAACAGAACTAATTAAAGAACATTTCCTGAACACAAGGTACTTCTGAGGTAATATATTGCAGAATTGAAGGAATTCTTAGAACTGAGAAGTTATATTGAGATATTCTTCTGAGAACATATAAAATATATTAAGTTCACATTGACATTTTAAAGAAGAATGAAAGGGAAGGGCTTCCTATTATCTGTATTAAAGACCTTTTATGACATAATACTCTTATTTCTAAAATTATATTGGAACTGAACTTCAAAAGTCAAATCTTTTCAAATAAATTCTACATTACTGAGTAAAGAATTTGGAAATCTTATCTGATGTTCTTATGAAAAATTCTCTTGACCTTTGAGTTGACAGGAAGAATTTTCTCATTTTATAAGGTCTTCTTTTGCTCTATTATTTTTATGACAATGGAGTTATAGGGAAAAAAATCTAACAAAGTATTTGCTCAATGTGCTGTGAGAGTAAAGATTTCTTATGTGTGTGTGTATAATTTTATTGTATGTATATATTCGTTATTTCATGCAATATGATTAAGAATACATTTATAAAATTAGACTCCAAAATATTTAAATTAAAATTAAAAATATTAGTTTTATTTTCTTTGCTCTTCACAGTGTATCACAAGGAAATTTTCCAGGCTATAGTTTTCTTTAAACAAGTAAATAAGGGACACTTGCAGCTGTGGGTGAAATTATTCTTATTACTTTTAGGTTAAAACGATAATATTATAGAATACAAAATGTTATATATATATAAATATATATACAGGATTTTAAAAAATGAGTGGTTTAATCTATAAAAGAGGTTCAATGTTACCGGCTGTGCACTAAAATCTCAAGGTCTCTGATGTGGTGACAAAGCATTAAGGCTGGAAGGGATATTTCTCTTCAGGCATGGTGTTTTGCCCACATTAGTTATCTTTTTCTTACCCTGCCCTCTCTGGAATGAAGTAAAATAATTAAAACAAAGACAAAAGACAATTGGGGGAAAACATTTTCAGAGGAAAGTTCTAAAAAACACTTTGGATACAGGAAAATGAAGAGGCAGAGTTGACTTTTTATGTAGAACAGGGTATTGATGACGATAGAAATGATTACTTCCTAGTCCTTGAGATTCTAAGAATTTAGATAAATTTAGAGTGATACACAGCACTAAAAACAGACTGTTGAAAGCAGGAGTTGCCCTTCATCCTCTGCCAGACAGAACACAGATCATTTATTTTGTCAAAAATGTAACAAAAGGTGCTCTGGATCCTAGAACTCAAGCAAAGCAGAAGAAACCTGAGAAAGAAAGCACACAGTTTCAGCTTTATTTTATGGTTTCTCTTCCAACTCCTTTTTCACACTCTATAAAAAAAGAAAAGTTTGCTATGAAATGATGTTGACTATGTCAAGTCTTTTCAGAATTAAAAAGAGCTGCAGCAAACCACTGTAGGGGGAGGGGCGGGGGGCAGCGAAAGAGAGCTCTCCATCCATAGGATTATAAAAGCAGTAGTAGTGATTTTTTTTTTTAAAGATTTTATTGGGGATTTGGTGGAGGGGAACAGCATTGGGGAATCGGGGAAGGGGAACAGACAAGTTGCTGTCTTCTTATTCTTCAGTTTAGTTGCGGAGGATGTTGCTTCACTGTTGGTATTGTCATTGCGCTCTTCCCGGATGAGGCAGATCGGTTGCCGGCCTCTGGATGG
Organism: Aselliscus stoliczkanus; assembly: GCA_033961575.1. Lineage (NCBI taxonomy): Eukaryota > Metazoa > Chordata > Mammalia > Chiroptera > Hipposideridae > Aselliscus > Aselliscus stoliczkanus. The sequence goes on along the minus strand of CM066727.1, from coordinate 32,600,562 downwards.
TCGCTCATCGTGGCTATTGGCAGCTCACGCTTGGCTGCCAGCCGCTCACGCTGGCTTTGGGCCACTCACTGTAGCCTATGGCAGCCCACTGCAGCAGGGGCTGCAGCCCACACCATTACCGGGGCTCGCACAGCCTAGCTCCAGGTGGAGCTGTTGTTAGCTGGAGCTGTTGTTAGCTGTAGAGGGCAGTGTCACTGGCCCTCATGTGGGATCCGAACCGGGGCAGCTGGCATCCCAAAACCAGTGCTTAACCAATGCGCCACTCGGCCGGCCCAGTAGTAGTGATTTTTATACCTGCCACTTTCTTTAACTGAAAAAAATGGCTTACTGTTTTATACTTTTTGTCATGAAAATACCAAGTCCAATGCAGGTTTGGTAAGATTAGTTAACATGAACATAGAGCCAAAATTAGTTTTACTAGGGAGTAGGTAATGCATTTATTTAAATTAATAATGGTCACAGCAGCCAGCCTCTCAGTGATTAGGTGATTAAAATTTAAGAGGGCACTCATTTAAAAGAGCATCAGGGGAGGGCCTGCCGAGTGGCGCGGTCGTTAAGTGCTGGCTTGGGAAGCCAGTGGCCCCGGTTCAGGTCCCACATATGAGGCCAGTGACACTGCCCTCAAAAAAAAAAAAAAAAAAAAAAAAGAGTGCGAGCTGAGCTCTGAGCAACAGCAGTTCAATGCCCAGAGGCCGCTGAGCTACCAAATGATGGCAGCGTGGCTCAGCTAAAAATAAAATAAAATAAAAGAGCATCAGGGTAAATATAGACAGTATAACACTAGATTTCCTCAATAATCTCTGTCCCCTGTACTTCCCTAAAAACATCTGCGGAAACATGACCTAGAACCTTGGCAATATCCCTGCCCCACAGTTGTTATCACCTGCTGATAACTTTTGACGGGGGATCCAGAGCTCACAGAGAAAATTAAATACACAGGATTTCAATCAAGGTAAAAGAAAATTAATAAACTGAAAAACTCAAATATTACTCTGATTACTCTCTATCAATGTCTCATATGGTTCTCTGTTCCTCTCTGCTCTGTATCCTAAAGAACTGAGGTCCAGACTGCAACACTTCAACCTCTTCCCTTCAGTTTTGAATTAGGTTCTATTGGGGGAGACAGGTCTGCTTACTTTGGGGTATAATAAAGATAATGTCTCCTTTGGGGCAAAAGTCAGGCAGATTTCTGGCCCCTTAAACTCAGGATCCTTCTCCCTGAACACAACCTACTGTGTGGGGAATGTTGGATGTTATATAGCATACCCCTGCAATGACAGGATTTTATATAGATGAGTATAAGGGATCAGCTTTTGGATTGACTAGGTTATTTGGAAACACTGTAGGGAAAGAAATAAAGTTATTGCTGAGTAATTATAGTTTCTTTATTTCTCTTTGCATCGCCCTGGGATACTGAGTCTCAGGGAACCAGAATTAAAGTGATAATATTCTGTCTACTGCTGTTGTCTTGAGTGTCAGGCTTTCCTTTTTTTCTGGCCCGGGTTCTTGTGTTTTCTGCAAACATTCTGTTTTTAGTTTGTTAGGCTAATGTTTTAGTATAAAAGCATAAATAAAATATCTTAGCCTTTATAGTTGTTGACAGTAAGGTCAAAAACATATTTATATAACACTAGGATATTATTATTGCCTTTTATCTTGGGTTGTCACTTACACAAATGGTGTAAAATCCATGGTTAGGTAAAATTCTTGCATTTTGATGCAAACCAGTGGTACATCAAAGTACTGAAGGAATCATCAATTGTATTCTTCACCACCATGCACTCCAGTTAAAACAAACACAATTATATTAATACTGCCAAAATCATCACCATCAATATGATTACTAAAGCATTTATACACACTTATGTATATGCTTATAATTGTATAATTTTTTTTCCTATGGAGCATATTTCATTAGAGATAGGTAAATGTCAAATGACTGAGTGTTAAAGTTACTTGGGATAAGTACAAATTTAAGTATATTTGTATATTTATAGTTTTAAGGATCTCCTTTTAATTTGCTTTTTTTTGAACTGTGTCAGTCATTTCTATGAATTTAAAGTCAAAACAAAGCATATTAAAGACTACTTGTATCAATGACTTTTCCACTCTATTCTTTCTTTTAGAAATAATCATTTAAAAACTACATAAATATATATGGTTGTTGGAAAAGTCACGATGCATTTTTGCAACAAAAACACAGAAAAAATACTTCATGACTTTTCTGACAAATATATATATATATATATATATATATATATATATATATATCTTATAGTAGATATATATGCATCCCCATTTTCTAAGGTTAAGATAAGTATACAATACATATTTCCTAGAGATTATTCAGTGGTAATATAAAAAGTTTCTTTTCTTTTTTAGCTGTATGTTTATTTTGTTGAGTGCTTAGTGTTTTCCATTTTATCGATAGTTTATTTAACCTGTGTTCCATTGATGGGTATTTCAGATGTGTTCAGTTATTTGTTATGCTTTATTTTTTTTCTATTACAAATAGAGCTTCAATTATATTCCTTATGCATTTAACTTTACAGTTTTTCTATTAGGTTTTGGGATATATTTTCTTTTTTTTTAAAATTGGGATTGCTAGATGAAAAAAAAAATAAATGTGGAATTTTATAGATTTTTCTATATCCTCTTACGTGAAACTGCATTTCCATCAACAATAACGAAATTATCTGTTCCTGCATAGGTGCATAATGGGATATATTTTATGACATTAGATTTTTACCAAACTGAAAAGTGATATTTCAGTATAATATTAATATGTACTTCTCTTATCATGGGAAGTTACTTCATTTAAAGCATTATTATATTAGACTCTATTCAATATAACATAATCATTATAACTTTAAGGACGTGCTCATACCCTTTCCTTAATATTTTTCAACATTCTTTCCATGTCCCACCTTCAATTGCAGCCAAAGATCAATTTGGAGTTGCTAAAGTTATTATTTAATTTGTTTTTTAAACCATGAACAGTTCCTCCATGCAGTTTTCATATGAAGTTTTTATAAATTTTAAGTTAGGTGGTAAAGTAACATACAATGCAATATATAAGTGATGTATTATCAAATTGTTTACTTGAAACCTATATAATTATATTAACCAATGTCACCACAATAAATTCAATAAAAAATAAAATAAAAATTAATAAAAATTTTAAAACAACAAAAGTAATTTAAATAATTATGAGTATTTCACTGCCAACCCAAGCAGCGATAGGCTGACACTTATTTCATCAAATGTATTGGAGCTATCTTTTCTAAGATGGCACATTTCCTTTTCTGTTTAGTTAACCTCTTGTTTTAGTAGGACTTTTTTGTTTAAAACAGAATTAAAAGTTATACTGGCTAAAATAACTAATTTAAAAATCATTTTTTTATACTTAGAAAGTGTTGTATTTTCATTCTTCAGTAGCACTGATAAAATTTATTGTATCAGATGTAATAAACACACACAGATACAGAATTTTTGGTATGTTATATATGTAACATTTTATGTCTTTATGCACAATTATGCCAAAAATTAAATACTTGAATAATACTGACTTACTTTAATGGAATTTGTATAGAATAATGTTTTATTGAGTTTTCTGGACAAGGTTAGTAAAAACTGCCAAGGAACAGTATTTTGGAAAGGATTAATAAGGAAAATGACAACGTTGTTCATGAAAAATGGACTTTAGAGGTTGATTAAAATCAAAAAATAAATGTTTGGCCTAATTACAATAAACTGCACAGATTTAGAAAACTTTAAGTGTTGAAGTTAAAAGAATACTGAGATTTCTGTCAATCCCTTGCATGGAATGGAAATAAGATTAAAAAGTTGTTGAAAATGTTAATGGTAAAAGAGAAAACAATGTAATTGTATGGTAGTATTGTTACTATTTTGTACAGTTGTATCACAAACATGTTCTAAAGTTCTAATTATAAGAGTAATGTTTATAGTAACAACTGCTATATGTCACATGTAGGTATGCGCACTTTACTGTGCAAGTCTGATTTCTATGCTATAGGCTTTCTCCTCCATCTTCAACTCAGAAGGTAAACAGATATATCACTTTCTTTGTTTGAAGATGAGAATTAAGAAATTCAAAAGATTACATGACTTGAGGACAACTAATCAGGTTATAATTGACCAATTTATGACAAAAACTCCATGCATATCCAGGCTAACCTTTGACAAGAGCACAAAACACATGATGGGGAAATGGTAGTCTCTTCAATAAATGGTATTGGGAAAACTGGATGTCTGCATAAAGATTTACCCTGAACATACTCATAGAGAATGAAACTGACTCCTATCACATATTACCAACATATTACTAACTCACATATTACTAACTCAAACTGAATTAAATATTTAAATGTAAGACCTGAAACTGTAAAATACCTAGAAAAATATAGGAGAGATAAGAAAATACAGAAAAAAAAATCCTTGACATAGATTTTGGCAATGACTTTTTGGATAGGCCATCAAAAGCACAGGCAACACAAGCAAGAAGAAGTAAGTGGGACTACATCAAACAAACAGCTTCTGTATAGCAAAAGAAATTATCAATAGAATGAAAAGGCAACTTATGGAATGGAGGAAAATATTTGTAAACCGTATCTGAGAAGGGGTTAATTTCTAAAATATATAAGGAACTCCTAGAATGCAAGCAAAAACAAAAAATAATCCCGTTAAAAAATGGACAAAGAACTAATTAGTCATTTGTCCAAGCTACGCATACAGATGGGCAATAGATACATGAAAAGTTACTCAACATCAGTAATCATCAGAGAAATGAAAGTCAAAACCACAATGGATATCACCTTATACCTGTTAGGATACCTGTTATCAAAGAACAAGGGATAACATGTATTGTACAAGATATGGAAAAAGGAAACCATTGTGTGCTATTGTTATGACTGCAAATTGGTGAAGACACTATGGAGAATAATATAGAGGTTCCAAATAATTAAAAACATAGAACTACCGTATGTCTTAGCAATATAACTTCTGGGTATACATCCAAAGGAAAGAAAATCAGTATTTCAAAGTGATGTCTTAATTCCTATGTTCATTGTATGAGTGTTCATAATTTTATAATAGCCAAGATATTGAAGCAACCTAAGTGTCCATCAAGGGATGAATAAAGATACATATACCGGTGGTGCAAAAAAAACTATATACACAGGACTTGAATTGACTTGTATTCATCTTTCGTTTTTGATATATATTGAGTATTACAATTTTAATAGTTTTTTCCTATACATTTTTTGGCACACTCTGTGTGTGTGTGTATATATATATATATATATATATATATATATATATATATAACATATATATCTCCTCTCATCTGCAACATGGATGAAACTTGGAGATATTATGCTAAGTGAAATAAGCCAGACAGAGACAAATATTGTATGCTCTCACTTATATGTGGTATCTGAAGAAATAATAATAATAATTGGATTCAGATACAGAGAGTATAGTGGTGATTTCCAGGGACTGGGGAGTGGGAAAAGTAGGCAGATGGTGGTCAAAAAGTACAGACTTTTATTTATAAAATTAATAAGTTCTGGCATTTATTATACAGCATACTGACTATAGTTAATAACAGTGTATTATAAACTTGAAATTTGCTTAGAGAATAGATCCTAAGCCTTTTCAACCCACACAAAACAAGGTAACTATGTTAGGTTATGGATGTGTAATTAACTTGATTGTGTAATCATTTTATAAACTATATCTAATCACATTGTTCACCTTAGTTACAATTTTATTGCTCAATTATCAGATAGATAGATAGATAGATAGATAGATAGATAGATAGATAGATACTCCATAGGATAATCATCTTAAATCATGAAATATCTGTTCAGGATCAAAATTTACATTAAAGTTCATGAGTAAGTTTTTATCTCCAAGAGAGTTACATTTTATCTACGAAAAATAATTAAACAGAAGTGTAGTCTTATTTATTTCTGGGGGAAACGAATATGGAGATTTAATGATGAAGATTTTTCTGTCACTGCGTGTGTGTGTGTGTGTGTGTGTGTTTGTGTATTCATTTAGAGCTCTGTATTAATCTCAGTTCTTTTTTGAAAAAAAATTGCATCATTTCTTTTCAATGTTATATCACTTTCCTCAAAAGGTCAGAAAGTCTACAAAGTACTTGAAACACACTTGTCATCTTAAAAATGTGTGCTGCATACAAATAATCTATAACCTCCAAGTATTTCATTTTTGTTTACTTCCTCTTTCTTATCTTTTTATTTTTCTAACAATATATTCTCTAGTCACAAAAAAAGTGTCATTTCCATCAAAGTGGAGTTCAGAATAGCTGAATCAATTCTTGTGGGTCTAACATTTTTCTTGTCCATTTTTCTGCCCAAGGCTCTTTTGAGCACAAAACAACACTTCTTGCAAACTATATTTGCGTAGACTCATAACATAATATAAAAACTTGCAAAGTAAAATAAAAATACATTATTTACTTACTGGGCATCAGTTAAGCAAGATACACATGACTAACATTTATCCAGATTTATACTTAAGTTTTTTTTCTATCATGAGCAACAAATCATGAATTTTGTCCAGCACATGTAAGTAGTATGTCACTGTTAGATCTCAAGGACAAAGCCATTGTTTTATTTATAAGATATTCTGCAAATTTTTATACTAACGATTTCTTCATATATATTAAATGAAAGATTTTATGATTTCATATCATGGGGAAAATGTTTTTCTAAACTTCATACTGTGAGCACGTTGTAATGCTATCAGTAATTTGACACTATATGTGATTTTTGTGGGTTTACTTCAAACTCATGCTGGCATAGAGAAATTCTATGGTGTGGTTTTATGTAATTAGGTCAGAAACTGAGGTCAGTTTTTTGTTAAGTTTAATCCAAAATTTTCTAAGTGCATATATAAAGAAAATTTTCCCAAATAACACTTTACATTAATTTATAAAAATAGTCCTACAAAAGCCTTTGAGAACTAAACGGAGTTACACATTTCACTTTTATATTTATGAATATTAAATAAAGAATTTTATATATTTTAAAAAGCAAAAATGAGGAAAAGAGAAAAATGAGGTATGTCTATATCAGATATATTTGTAAATATCATATGTAAACAAATATGTTTATATGCATATTCACATATACACATTTATATAAATATTTAAATATCTAAAGGTAAAAGTCATAAAATAATTAGAATAATATGTATGGATTATTAAAACTGCTGGTGCAAAAGTTTATGATGCTGATTGTAGAGACATAAATTAAAACCATGTAGCAAATACTCTGATTTCTAATTACATATTTTTACTGTTAAATGAATTTTTTTTAAGAAATCAATTTTATAAAAATAAATTTTTCAACAGTCTCTTTTTATATATAGTCATTTTAGTAATATAAATATATGTACCCAGTGAACCCTAGAGAAAACACGGGATAAAATCCATTGTATTGTATTTTTCCCTTTGAAACTATTTCTAAAACATTTTTTAAAGAAAAATGTTTAAAAGAAACATTTTTTTCATTGTAGGTTTCAATGACTTTAGTACACGAATAAATGATTTCTATAATTCATTTTAACTCTGTATCTTAGGATTGTTTTTTCTTCAGAGAAGTAATTTTTCAGTTGTTTTCTTTTTTTTTAATTAAAGTTTATTGGGGTGACAATTGTTATTAAAGTTACATAGGTTTCAAGTGTACAATTCTATATATCACATTGTGTGTTTACCACCTCATGTCAGTTCTCCTACCGTCGCATGTATTTGATCCTTTTTGCCCTCATCTATCACCCCTTTCCCCCCTTATCCTCTGGTAACTACTAAACTGTTGTCTGTGTCTATGAGTTTTTGTTTTTCATTTGTTTGTCTTGTTCCTTTGTTGTTTTCAGTTTTATATTCCACATATCAGTGAAATCATATGGTTCTCTACTAATAAAGCTGTATTCTGTATAAGAAGAACCTCATAGTGATATTGGTATGTGTAACCCATTTAAAGGTCCAAGGTATATATAATTCTTTTTTTTTTTTTTTAAAGATTTTATTGGGGAATTGGGGGAGGGGGAACAGACAAGTTCCCCTTGCTTCACTGGCCCATGTTGGTATCCTCATTGCGCTCTTCCTGGATGAGGCAGATGAGGCTGGCCTCCGGATGTTCATTGCTGCCAGCTGCTCATGCTGCCTGCCGGCCACTCACTGTAGCCTATGGCAGCCCACTGCAGCAGGGGCTGCAGCCTACACCACCGCCAGGGCTCACACAGCCCAGCTCCAGGTGGAGCTGTTGTCAGCTATAGAGGGAGGGCAGTGTCACTGGCCCTCATATGTGGGATCCCAACCGGGGCCACTGGCGTCCCAAGCCAGCTCTTAACCAATGCACCACTTGGCTGGCCCTATAATTCTTTACAAAAGAAAAAAAATAGTTTATTTAGGAATATTAATAAATGATAGAAGATGGGAGGAATTAAAAGGCAGGAACAAAAGATATGGTCTAATTAATTTGATTTTAAAAGTTACTACTCTGAAGAAAAGAGGACTTCTGGAGGACATGTTCAATGATGAAACCCCTTACATTTACATTGATATAGAAAATTATAAAACATGAAATCAAGTAAAGTCATAAAGGAACTTCTAAGATCAATTATTTTTAATGCCAAATTTAATTTTATAATATAGAAGATTGTTTTAAATTTCAATTCATAGATTTAAAACTCATAAAACCTTTATTCTTGATTATATAAACTATTCTTGATGACATAAGCTACAATATGCAGAGACTAATAACAGTAATTATACCTTTTAAATACTATTTTTTAAATGCCTGGTTGGATTAAAAATTTTGGATTTGGTTGTTTCATTAAACATATGAGAATGATAAGGATTGTGAACATACATGTATATATATATATATATATATATATATGAATATTCACATATATACGATAAATGTAGTTATATATGCAGGAAACAATTGTATAGATTTCTTTGCTATTCAAGTTGTAATACAAAAGTGTTGCCACAAGTGAACCTATGCTTTGAATAAAGTGAAGGCAAACTACTTAAAGGCATTGGAAATGGTAATGAACAAAGGGTCCTGATAAATCTATATATTTACCAATATTCCTCAGTGATGCTGGATCCCATTTTATTATGAATAAATGCTATTTGAAGTGATGAAGATAAAAATAGTTATTACTGAGAATGTGGATTAACAATTGAAGTGAAAACAGTGGTGAAAATTACACACAAAAAAATAGAATACCACAGAATGTTGATATATGTTGATCAGCAAACCAGCATAATGGTGGAAAGTTGTTATATTCATAATAAAAGAATAGTGAGGATGTGAAGTTCATAAAAGTTTGTTTTTAGTGAACAAGTAGGATCTATACTTAATGCTAGCTCTAAATATTGGGCTGTTGGAAAAGTTATGACGTGGTTTTTCTGTTTTTTGTTGCAAAAATGCGCCATGACTTTTCCGACAACCCAATATAATGCAATATGGTCTAATATGCAAGGTGCTTAGAAGGTGTCACTCAGTACTAACAATTAGAAAGCTGAACAAGTTAATAACTCAACACCTCTTAGATTCCTCTGAGACTTGAGGGAACAAAGCAAAGCACTGCTTCAGAAATTGGAGAGACAGGCAGGTACAGGGCAACCTAAACAGTGTTTGTCAGTTTTCCCTCCACATCCTCACAAAATCAGAGAAAAATTGCTGTGTACTATCATCAAGTGCAGGGCAAAGAAATGTTCTGAAATATGCAAGAGGATTGTATTCTTAAGAAGACCAACTCTCAGGAGAAACAATGTTACCAGAGCTTAAAATTCTGGAGATTTACAAGATCCTACCCTAACATGGGAAAGGGATTCATCTAGCTTTCCATGAGAGGAAAGGAAAATAGAACTTTCATATGATCCAGCAATTCCACTTCTGGGTATTAATTGAAATGAAACAAAAAGAGTAACTCAAAAAGATATATGCACCCCCATGTTTATTGCAGCATTATTTAGAATAGCAAAGATAACTAAAACAACCTGGGTGTCCATAAATGGATGAGTGGATAAAGAAACTGATATGTGTGTGTTTATGTTTATGTGTGTGTGTGTGTGTGCGTGTGCGAGTACAGAGGGTGCCAAAAAACAAAGTATACACATTTTAAGAAAGGAAAACTGTATTAAAATTGTAATACTCAATATGTACCTATAACAAAAGATGAACACAAGTCACATTTGACTTCTGCAATTACAAGAGTTGCTCAAAGTGGTGACCATCAACATGCAGACACTTCTGATTATGGTGAAATACTGCTTGAGCAAAGTTGACCAAAATGTCCACTTGTATACATTTTTTGGCACCATCTGTGTTCTTTCTCTCTCTCTCTGTCTCTCTGTCTCTCTGTCTCTCTCTCTCTCTCTCTCTCTCTCTCTATATATATATATATAAAATATATGAATAATTATATATATATTTGAATATAAATGAATAATTATATATATTCACATATATATTTTATATATATAAAATATATGAATAATTATATATATTTGAATATATATGAATAATTATATATATGAATAATTATATATATTCATATATATTTTATATATATAATATATGAATAATATATATATGAATAATTTTGAAAAAATTATGAACAAATTATGAAATATTGCTATTAGAAAAATTATTAATGGAACTTGAGGGCATTATTGTAAGTGATACAGTCATACAGAGAAAGACAAATACTATATGATCTCTCCTACATCTAAAATAAATAAATAAATAAATTATAAAAATATAAAACAGTTCATAGATACAGAGAACAGATTGGTGGTTGCCTGAGGCCAGAGGTAAAGGTTACAAGAAATGAGTAACCTTTATTTTTTCTTTTCTTTAAGTTTAATAAATTAATTGAAAAACAAAATTACAATTGACAGCAACAATATATAAAAAGAATTGCACACCATGACCAAGGAAGATTTATCATAGCTATTCAAAACAGTTTCAACATTCAAACTCATTTACTATAACCCATACCTCAATAAGCTTATGAGAAAAAACTCACATGATCCTACCAATAATTGCAAAAACAAAAGTCTGACAAACCCCAATACTAATTCATGATAAAACCTCTTAAGAAGAGTAGATCTAGGACTAGAGAAGAACTACCTCAACTTGATTAAGATTATCTACAAGAAACCTACATTTAATATCATATTTAATGCTGAAATAGTAAAAGCATTTCTGTTATAAGAAAAAAAGCAAGGTTGTTCTCTCTCACTACTCCTTTTCAACATGACACTGAGAGTTTTAACTAATAAAATTAGACAAGAAAAATAAGCCTTCATATACAACTTGGAAAAAGAAAAAATAAAAACATTTTTGTTTGTAGATGACATGATAATCTTTGTAGAAAACCAAAGAATCAACAACAACAGCAACAAAGGGGAGACACACACACACACACACACACACACACACACGCACACACACGCACACACTCACACACACACAAAGAAAACAAAACCCTGGAACTAATAAACAATCATAACAAGGTTATAGGATATAAGGGTAATACACAAGTCAGTCATTTTCCAATATACCAGCATATGAACAAATGGAATTTCAAATTAAAAACATATTAAGTGGAGAAATTTCATGCACATGGATGAGAAGACTCAACATTGTTAAGATAGCCGTTATTTCCAACTTGATCTATAGATTCAACGCAATTCCAATAAATTCTCAACAATTTAGATACAACACCAAGAGTACAATCCATAAAAGAAATAATTGATAAGCTGGATATCATTAAAATTAAAAATTCTACTCTTCAACAGACAATGTTAAGAAAATGAGAAGATAAGCCATAGGGTGGGAGAAAATGTTTGCAGAAGACATATGATGCAGAACTGTTATAAAAAATATACAAAGAACTCATAAAATTCAACCATAAGGAAAAAACCCAGTTATAAAATGGATAAAATTCCTAACAGACACCAAAGAAGATAAACAGATGACAACAACTGTATGATGATGTTCAACATCATATATCAGTAGCTATTGCAAATTAAAAAGATAATTAGAGACCACTGCTTACGTATTAAAATGTCCAAAGTCTTAAACATTGATAATACCAAATGCTAGCAAGGATGTGAATCAACAGTAACTCTTACTTATAGTTGGTAGAAATGCAAACTATAGTCCTGCATCCCTTAATGACAGGCATACAGTCTGAGAAATGGGTCCTGAGGTGATTTTGGTTTTGTACAAATATCATAGAGTACACATACAGAAACCCAGGTGGTATAGCCTACTGCACATCTAGGCCATATGGTGTAGCCTATTGCTCTTGGGCTACAAACCTATACCTCATGTTACTGTACTGAATTGTAACACAGTGATAACTATTATATTATGTATCTAAACATATCTAAACATAGAAAAGGCACAGTAAAAATAGAGTATAAAAGAAAAAAGGATACCTGAATAGGACATTTACTATGAATGGAGCTTGCTAAATTGGCAGTTGCTCTGGGTGAGTCAGTGAGTGTGAAGGCCTAGGACATGACTGAAAAAGACAATAAACTTTACAAACACTGCACATTTAGACTAAACTAAATTTATTTGGAGATATTTTCTTCAATCATAAATTAAGCTCTGCTGACTTTTGAAACTTTTTATTTTTTAAGTTTTTGAATCTTTTGATTTAACACATAGCTTAAAACACAACCACATTGTACAGCTGTGCAAAACTATTTTCTTTCTTGATACCCTTACTCTATAGGCTTTTTTTCTGTTTTAAAAATTTTGACTTTTTTAACTTTTTTACATGTTTTTGTTAAAAACGGGGACACAGATACACACCTCAGGTTCTGCCCACAGGGTCAGGGTCATCACATTCTTTCCCTCCCCATCCTGTCCCACTGGAAGGTCTGCAGGGGCAGTAACACCCATGGAGCTGTCATGTCCAACAAATGTCCAACAATAACAAAGACTTCTCTGGAACCTCCTGAAGGACCCAGCTGAGGTTCTTCCTGAGAAGGTCTCTCTTTTCAGAAATATGCCCTGGTGGTTTGCTTGGTTTCTTTCTATTTTTCATCATAGATTTGCTTATAAGCAAGTAATGCACCATAAATATTTCTCTCCATTCACGAAATTCTTGGCATTGTGGCCAGGTTTTAAAATTTTTTAAGGAGTTTCTTGAGGTCTGCAAAATCTTTGCTAACCCCTTCACTGGGAATTTTCTTGGAGGTTTTTAAAGTTTTTTAAATTTTTCTGCAGTATCCTTTTCTCTTGCCACCTCTTTGGCTATGTGTCCCTGTTTCAGTTCCAACCACTCTTCATTAGTCAATTCTTCAGGAACCATTTCTGGGAACTACTCAATGTCATCTTTATCCATACCCAAGTTAAAGTTGTTTGCCATCTGAACCACAGCTTCGCTTTTTTTGCAACTTCCTCATCCTTGGCAAATCTTTGAAGTTATACACAAACCTCTTGAGTTTCTTCTTCCAGGTGCTTTCAGACACTCTTCGGTGACATTACCCCAAGCCAAAGCGATGTTCTTGCTGCAGTCAAAGATATGATAATTCTTCCAGAATTGCTTCAGTGTCTTCTGTGTCTTTCTCATTTGCAGCAATAGTCTGACCTAAGGTTCTCCTCAGGTAGTAGACCTTAAAGCTGCTATTAATCCTTGGTCCCTTGGTTGGATCACTTTGATAGCAGGATAAAAATTACCAGTAAAAAGAAGGATGTCCAGGAGCATTATCAACATCAGGAAAATCCTCAAAGGTATGTTATTCTCCAAAAATTATTTGTCCATTTCACTGGAATGGCAATTCAGAGGGGCATCATGGAAGAGGAACTGGGTCATCCATGATGTCTTACTGCTCCTGTAGTATACTGGTGGTGTGTGCTTATTGATACGCTTGAAGGCCCTGGATTCTCACTGTGCCAGATCACAAAAGGGTTTTCATTTATAGCCTGCAACATTGCCCCCAAACAAGGCTGTAATCAGTTCCTTGAAATCCTTCCAACCCGGCACTGACTTGGATAAAAGGCTACTCAAGTATCCTTTTCCTGGACAGAGAAGTTTCATCCATATTGAATATTTGCTCGGCTAGTACCATTCCTTCACAATCAGCTTATCTAGAGTTTCCAAACATTCTTCAACTGTCTTCACATTAACATTTGCAGACTCACCATTCACTTTTATATTACATAATGAATAACAATTCTTGAGTCATTTAAATGACCCAAAGCTAGTATTAAATTCAAGGTCATAGTTGGTCCAGCCTTTTCTTTCAACATCACAAACTTTTTGATTTACCCATGATTGTCATTGTGCTGAGAGACCAGATTGTCATCTGGTCTTCAATCCAGGTTATCAGAAGTCTCTCCATGTCTGATATAGGACCTGCTAGGATTTTTGTTAGTCTCGTTGTCATTATTGAAGCAGAGCCTTAAACAGCTTCTGTCGCTTTGTTTTTGTTCTTTAGGATCATAGCTATGGTGAAATGTGATATGCCTGACTGGGGAACAATAACCATTGATTTTCCACATTTGTAATCCTTTAATTACTTTAAATTTTGTTTCCAGGTTAATCACTCAATGTGGCCTCTTACAGGCAAGGTGAGAAGTGGATTCAATATTCTTAGTGGCCATGATTAACAAAACAACATGAGATTCAAATAAAACACAAGAAAAATGACGAAGTCAAGAGAAGTGGTTAACCCAGGAGGTATGAGGATGCTGTCAGTATTTATAGCAAATTTGTTTTTTTAATAAGTAGAAAGAGTACACTCTAAAATAATGATAAACAGTATAGTAAATACACAAACCTATAACATAGTTGTTTATTATCATGTTCAAGTATTTTGTACTGTACATAATTGTGTGTGCCCTACTTTTGTACATCTGGCAGCATAGTGGGTTTGTTCACCCCACACCATCACAAACACATGGTTAATGTATTGTGTTGACACATTAGGATGGCTACAACATTATGAGGCAATAGGAATTTTTCAGGTCCATCATAATCTGTGTGGCCACCATCATGTGTACAGTTCATGGTTGACCAAAATATCTCATGTGGTTCATGATTGTAGTGCAGCTGCTTTGAAAGATAGTTTGGAAGTTTCTTACAAAACTACATATATTCTTCCCATATGATTTAGCCACTGCACTTCTTGATATTTAACCAAAGGAGATGAAAATGTATGTGCACAACAAATCTTGCACATGGATATTAGTAGCAGCTTTATTCATAATTGTCAAAACTTGGATGCAACCAAGATGTCCTTGAGTAGGTGAATGGAAAAATCCTGGTAATCAAGAAAATATAATATTATTTAGTGCTAAAAGGAAATGAGCCATCAAGCCATGAAGAGACATGGAGGAAGCGGAAATGTATATTACTAAGTAAAAGAAGTCAGTTTGAAAAATGGTACATATTGTTTTATTCCAACTTATTCACACTCTGGAAAATGCAAAATTGTGGAGACAGTAAAAAGATTAATGGTTATTAGGATTTAAGGGTCAAGGAGGAATGAATTACCACAATTTAGGAATTTTAGGTCATTGAAATAATTCTATGTACCACTGCAATTGTAGATATGTCATTAAACTTGATGAAACCTACAGAATGTATAACACCAAGAGAAAAGCAGAGTTTCACTGTAGGCTTTGCATGATGATGTATTAATATAGGTTCATTGATTGTAATAAATGCATTACTCTGAGGCAGAACCTGAATGGTAGGGTAGGGGGATGCATGTGCGGTGACAGGGACTATATAGGAATCTCTGTACTTTCCACTCAATGTTGCTTAATTAAAACTACCCTAAAAAAATCTGCAAATACATAATAAATATGTATGACACATGTATTCATGTATTCTAGCTTTAAATATAATACAAAAAGAAGTTAGTTTTAACTAATGTGGCTACATTATTATTGTCTAAACTGAACAACTGTAAGAGTGAAAGAGGTTTCTATTAATTATACCAACTCAAGAGTTAATTAAAACTACATCAAGTGTGCTGGGACATATGACTTTAATTAGCATACATATTTACTAAATGTTTTCTTTAGTTTATAATCAACTCATTTTAAGGAATACACACAATTAGTAACTAGGCTTAGGGTATTTGTGGTATGTATGATAATCCTCAAAACCCTATTTTGTAATATTTTGGTGGTGCAAGAAGTAAAATCTAATATAGTACAGTGGTTATCAAATACCATTTCTTAGTCAAGTTTAAACCTGGTTGTATTACTGTCAAATTGGGGATCTTTTAAAAAAATACATAATGCCTATATTCCTACATCCAGCTAAATGATAGTGTATATATATATATATATATATATATATATATATATATATATATATATATATTCCCTAGTTTTTTTCTTAATTTTTATTTTGTGTAGCTACATAACCATGTCTAGTATTTTCCAAAGTATATCAAAGTTCTGGGAAGCAAACCAAACTTGCCATTTCTACAAATTTTACAAATGCTGCATAACTTCCCTAATTCCTAATACTCTTTAAGACCTCTACTTAAATTTCCCATAATCAAAATACTCTACTACATCAAAAAATACATCTGAAAATACTATATTATATCAAAATAGCTAATGGCTCACTATGAAAAATTTATAGAGAAATACTCTCTAAGCAAATAATTTAATGTTAATAGTAGTCCTGTCCCCAACTAATGTTACTATTTGCTAGATTCACTTTTTTTTCATAGATCATTCTCTAAAGTAATACACTAGTATCGTCAGCCCTTTGCTTTCAGTGGAAATTTCATTAAACAGCATGAATTTATGTCTAAAGAGATAATTTAATTCAATTAATAAAGAAAATTGTAAGGGAAACCTCAACAGAAATTGTGGTTATTCAGGGAGAAAAACAAAGAGTAAATGGTATATGCTTCTGGAAAGACCAAAACTCATGGAAGGCGGGAAGGTGGTGAGTACAGGTGTTTGGAAGTCTGCATAAATAAAATTGATATACTCAGTTTAAAGACTTGAAGTTTTTTTCTTGGAATGTTTTCTTGTCTAGCAGCTGTGGTTTTGTAGAAAGACAAGTGAGCCAGAAGGACTGGGTTCAATTCTAATTTCCGCCGATTTTTACATGTGTGATCTATGAAAAAGTCACAAACTTTACATGTCTTCATTCTCAAATTTTAAAAAGAGTACAACTCACTGAGTTTTTATGTAGGAAAATAAAATAATTTATATGAAATTAAAATTCAATTATTATTTTGCTTTTACAATTTTACTACTACATCAACTGGGATGACTGATACCTGATATTTACCCAAATGAAATTTCATCATACCAGTTCTCTGGATCACACTTTTTTTTTTTTTTTTTTGAGGGCAGTGTCACTGACCCTCATATGTGGGACCCGAACCGGGGCCACTGGCTTCGCAAGCCAGCGCTTAACCACCGCGCCACTCGGCCGGCCCACTGGATTACATTTTTAATTTAAAAAGAAAAAAAAAAAGATACAGTGGAGTATTTGAAACATGTTAGAGAAATCAAAAAGAAAATGGCACTATAACTATTAATTATATCATTAGAAATAATAACCTGGCATATGGTGGGAAAAAGCTTAAGAAGACTAAGAAGATATTTAAAGCTGAAGCAGAGACATAAGCCAACATTAACACATGCCAAAGAAACACCAAGAGGAACAAAAGGAATCTAAGGGAAAAAAACAAAACTAAACTAAATGCTACTATTTAAAGAAGGATAGGCAACTGAACCCTTGACAGAGGCAAACTCCTGTTTTTCTGAGACAATGGTTATTTCCTAGCTAATATTCACACATGCCATACTCCAGGGAATTTAAGGTATCATAATTTTAACACTGATTCATATTTAGATTCTAGTTTTTGATATTCAGGAATGTCTATAAATATATAATGAACATTTAAGCACCCAATTCTTCATTTAAGTTTCATTCTTAATAGCAGAATTTAATATTATTTAATACTACACTCAAAGGCTCATTGGATACACAGTAGTAATCTGAAACTTTCTTCATAACCCTTATAATGTCAGAACATCATTAAAATATATTAATCCCCATGACTTTTCATGAAAAAGGAAAATGTAGTAAAAAAAGTCACAGGACACTAAATTAATGTGTATCCCAACATAGATATAAATTTTAGAATAACTGAAAAATATATTTGGATTTCACACAAATGCTGGTGAAAAAAATAAACAAAATTTAGAAACAAAAAAACAAGATTTTGATGCTCAAAAAACAAAGATTTAACTATTTTAGGGCCGGTTGACTGGCGCAGTGGTTAAGCGTTGGCTTCGGAAGCCAGCGGCCCCGGTTCGGGTCCCACATAAGAGGACCAGTGACACTGCCCTCAAAAAAAAAAAAAAATGTACTTGTTTTCAAGTTTATGAAACTAAATTAAAATTGTTCTGGTACAGGTATACTTTTTAGTAATAAATGATAAGATAGTTGATCCTGGTTTTCCAATATGTCTTCTTCCTTTATGTTCTCCCAGTCCTTTTTTCTTTCTTTCTTTTTCATCTCTGATTTTTAAAAATTGTTTTAGTATCCCAAGTAGTGTATATCAGTAATTTTGAGATTTATTTCTGACTGTAAATTAATGCTTTGGTGGATTTCTTTGTGTGTTTTTTTCCACAAAAACTAAGCAATTTATTCTGATAAGAGTATTATATAAGGTATCAGAAGTCAAGTTTCATTTGTCCTTAACTAACCTAATTTTTTAAATTAGATTTATTAAGGTGACAATGTTTAGTAAAATTACATATGTTTCAAGTGTACAATTCTATAATAAATCATCTATATATCACATTGTGTTTTCACCACCCAGAGTCAGTTCTCCTTCCATCACCATATATTTGACATCCTTTACCCTCTACTACCACCCCCTTCCCCCCTGGTAACCACTAAACTATTGTCTGTGTCTATGAATTTTTCTGTCTTTGTCTTGTTCCTTTGTTGCTTTCCGTTATATATCCCACATACCAATGAAATCATATGGTTCTCAACTTTTTCTCACTTATTTCACTTAGAATAATAATCTGAAGATCCATCCATGGTGCTGCAGTATTTCATCTTTTCTATGGCAGAGTAGCAGTCTATTGTGTATATATACCACATCTTCTTTATCCAATCATCTATAGAAAGACACTTTGGGTTTTTCCATGTCTTGGCCACTGTAAATAAAACTGTGAACATTGAAGCACATATATCTTTACAGATAAATGTTTTCAGGGATTTTGGGTAGATACCCAGGAGAGGGATAGCTGGGTGATATGGTAATTCTATTCTTAATTTTTTGAGAAACCTCCACACTGTTTTCTGTAGCAATTGCACCAATCTGCATTTCCACCAACAGTGTATGAGGGTTCCTTTTACGCCACAGACTCTCCAACACCTGTTTTCTTTTGTTTTGTTGATAACAGGCATTTTATCAGGTGTGAGGTGATGTCTCATTTTGGTTTTGGTTTTCACTTCCCTAACATCTACTAAAGTTGAGCATTGTTTTCATATATCTGTTGGTCCTTTGTATGTCTTTTGGGAGAAGTTTCTGTTCATGTCCTCGTCCCACTTTTTAATTGGATTGTTTGTCTTTTTGTTGTTGAGTTGTATGATTTCTTATATGCTTTGGATATCAGCACCTATTGGAGGTATTTTCTAATAGTTTCTCCTATTCAGTTGACTTCCTTTTTGTTTTGTTGATGGTCTCTTTGGCCGTGCAGAAGCTTTTTAGTTTGATATAGCTCCATTCATTTATTTTTGCTTTTACTTCCCTTATCTTTGAGGTCAAATTCATAAAACTCTCTTTCTCTAATGGAAACAATACTTGCTATTAGGATGAAATAGTATGCATGAGAAACAATAATGGAAGTTCAATGGACTGTGCAAATACGAACATCATTAAAACATAATTTCAAGATATAATCTCCAAGTGAAAACTCTTTAAAAATTAAAAGTAAATAACTTACACATAGGTTTCAAGTGTACAATTCTGTAATACAGCATCTATATATTATAATGTATATCCACCACCCAGAGTCAGTTCTCTTAGCATAATAATCTCCAGATCCATCTATTTTGTCACAAATGACACTATTTCATCTTTTCTTATGGCAGGGTAGTATATTGTATATATATATATATATATATATATACCACATCTTCTTTATTCAAACATCTATCAAAGGACACTGGTTTTCCCATGTTTTGGACACTGTAAATAAAGCTACAATGAATATTGGAGCCCATAACCAACAAAATAAAGAGGCAGCCAACTGATTGGGAGAAGATTTTTGCAAACAATGCCCCAGGAAGGAGCAAATAACTGAAATATATAAGGAACTAATACAACTCAACAACAAAAAAACAAACAATCCAATTAAAAAATGGACACTATTGTATCTTTAAAAAATCAAACCTGCACATCTCTTTACTCTCTTTACTTCTTGTAAGAATACATTTTCCAAATTTTTTTTTTATCTTTATGTCTATTAATAGGTCAGCAGCATTTTTGCTATTGTTAGTCTGGTTTTGGTTTTTGTTTTTTTTTTCTTTTCATTACATTACCATGAAGTTCTCTTTTATGTTAGTTTAATAGAGAGCCTCTTTTAAACAAATTGTAGGTAATTTTTCTTTCCTGTAGTAATACAACTCTGACCATTTTATCTAATACTGTGTGTTCTCATCTATGAACTTCTCATTTCTCTTTTCTTGCATATCTTGAATTAAGGTAGTTTTTCATTCCTCTTCTCAAGTCTCTGAAATAATTGAATCAATTTTAGTGCTTTAGATATTAAACTATATAACATATGAGGAACATTATACTTAAACCTAGACTTAAGAGTTGTCTTTACAATAAATTTAAGCACTCAAAATCCAGTCACACTTTCCCTTTTGAATTCATGAAAATCTTGGGTTGCTTGTCTACTCATTGTCTGATTTTATATATTTTTCATATTTTTATAAAGTCAAATTAAACTCATATTTACTTATATTTGTACTAATTCTATTTAAAGATTCCTTCTTGCATCTCAGACATTCTTTCTGAGATTGTCTTCATCTTAAAGAATATTTTTAGTGCTGTTTTACTAATCCTTCCTGATTCTCTATTTGTATCCCATTCTGGATTGACAGTTAATTAGGAATACAATCAAGACAACATGATTTTTTAACCCTTTTTAAAACAATATTTCAGTGTCTTCCCAATTTTATTGTTAGATCCTAACAATCCTGTGATTGAATTTATCATCAGTTAAGTTATCATCTTTCCTTCTCATTTATTTTAAATCTCTCCTTCTCCACTCCTTAGAATTTCAATAATTTTATAATTATATATAAGTATAATTTTATATTAATAAATTTATTTATACCTATTTTTTTCTCTTGAGATAAATTGTGTTTCCTGAATCTAAGGATGCCTTCCTTAAGCATTCTTATGATGTTATTAGTCATTATCTCTTTCACCATCACCTCTCCTGTTAGATATGCAGACATTCCCATTCCTTTTCTTTCAGACTCTCACTGTCTTTTAAATTTCTATGACTCTGTCTTCCTGAGATATATTTTAGATAATTAGTTCATTGTATCTTCCAGTTCACCAGTTCCTTTGTCATTTATTTATCTAATCCATTAGGGTTTTCCTCTTTATTAAAAATACTGGGTTTTTTGGGTTTTTTTTTCTTCTTCCATTTGAAGTACGATTTGGTTCCATTTTAATTCTCTCAGATAATACCTGATATAGTCATGTACCCTAAACAAATTTAAAATACCTATTTTATACCATATATTGTGATATCCAAGTATCTGATATTTCAAGGCAGGTGTGATTTTTCAGATTGTTATTTTGCTGATCGTCTATTGGTATATCCCTTCTTCACAGTTTTCCTGTATTTCCAGGGTTAGATATTGACTTGAAGTTTGAAATGAACCCACAGAAATCTTGGAGAATGTAGACTGAAGCTCTGTTTCACTTAAGGATATCTAAGTGTTAAATGATGCCATGAATACTCAAAGACTTTCAGATGAATACTGTCTGGTTTCCCAGATAAGACCTTTTCACCCTAACTCCCAATAATGCCAGGGCTGTAGTTATCAATTCTAATGGCAGATATTTTCCCTCCAAATTGTTAAAGCCAAGATTGACAAGTTAATTCACATCTCCCTCCTCACTCCCAAACCTATATTTTTCTGATAGTGTAGCTCTTCCAAATTCCTAGGTTTATGTTTGGGTGTTAGAATTAATTACTCACCTTTTGAATGTGTTTTGATTTTTCTTTTAACCTTGTATGACAAACACAAGGTTTTTGAATTTTAGTATTTAATAATAATGCAATGTATAATTAAATCCTGTCAAATTTTCAGTAATTAAGACCTTGCTTTCCACACTATTTCTGTCATTGCTCAATTTTATTTTGTTATTCTGCATTTTATTCTTAACATAGCTGTGCATTGTAAAGCCATTTTTATTCAGAATTTCTTTGTGTGTGTGAAGATGGGGGGAGTGTTGGTATCTAATTATTAATATTGATAGCAGTGGAACTTGAAAAATGAAAGGAGTAGAGATTTTAGAAGAATTTTATAACATTGCTGATCAAAAGCAACCCAGTGGTACACAGTAGAAACTTCTAGTGCCCCCAAAGAGGCTTAAGTTCCCTCCAAAAAAACTATGTAACTGGTTTTAATGAATTTATACAACTGTGGAAAGTTATATTTTAAGTCATACCTCCTACTCTTATCCCCCAGGATTCATCAGAGTGAAAAAGGATTATATCCAAGACTAAGAAAGAAAAATAAAGCCAGGGTCACTTCAATACAATGGATTATTTTTACATGAAGACTAGTGAGGCATATTGAGTCTAAAAAAGGCAACAAAAATTCATAGTAATACGTAATACTTTGTGTAAAACTTAATCCAGGTTTAGTGTATCGAGAAGAATTCCCAGAGAAAGTCTTACCAATCTAAGAACTGACAGACAAATAAGAGTTATTGAAGAAAAGTCAAGAAATATTCAAAACATAAATAAATACTAGCATATTTGATAGTCTGCCTGAAAGAGACAGAGCTAAATAGGTTATTTACCTGTTAATTTCTGTGTTTAATTTTTATTAGTATTTAACTTCAAGCTTCTAAACAACTTTAACAAATCTATAGTCATAATACCATGCAATTTACCCAGCACTTTTGTCAGTTTCCTTATAACCCAGATACTGACTGAAATCAGAAATAAGATTTCAAGGTAGAGGAAATCAAAACAATCAGATTTGTGTTTTCAATTATTTCTCTGAAGGCATTATGAAAACTGAAAGAAATAGGAAAGAGTCCAGTTCAGGAGAAGAAGAAGGAAAAAAAATCAAACAAACGAATACATAATTCTGAATAAGAGGGATTTAGAGCTGTAAAAATAAGTCAAGGACAACAGGAATCAAAAAGATAATGATGTAGGGCTGACCAAGTGGCTCAGTTGGTTAAGAGCTCACTCAAGATTGCTAGCTGAGCTCTGAGTAACAGCGGTTCGATGCACATCCTGAGCTAAGCTGCCAACAGGTGGCAGAATAGCTCAGCTAAAAAAATAAAGATAATGATGGATTTATGTTTGTTTTTGTTTTTAATAATAGAGCCAGTAAAACTAGTGTACCTGAAGAAAAGTGGGGAGTGGATTAGATGCTTCTAATTCCAGGTGACTGGGTAGAGAGCAAAACCCTTACTAAATACAATATTACATGGTATTAATTTTGAAGATTCCCATTTTACTGAGAGGCAGACAAACAGTAGACCCTAGTGGTTCAAACTATAAATATTAGAGCCAGACTATATATGAGTTCAAATTACATACTATCTAAACAAATCTCGTTCAAATTATTTCATCTCTTTGTGTTTCTGTTTCCTCATCAGTAACATAATAATAATTATACCAACTCATAGGGTATTATGAAGATTAAATGATTGTGTATGTATTTTTTCACTAAGACCAATACCTGTCACACATATGTAATATAATGCATGTTAAATATAACTAATTCATTTTTGTCATCTTTTGGGTTGTGATTGGACCTAGAGAGAAAAGTCAGGATTGAGGAAACAAATAAATCATTAGTATGTACTCGTATGCATAATGATGCCTTGCTTTAGGGGTGGCCTGCTTCAAATTATTTTTTTCTTTGTCAGTGCATTGTCAACACCACCCTCCAAATGCCAACTATGTCAAAACATTAATGGGAAAGAAACTCTTGGGATCAACAAAGCATTGAGAAATCACTTTAGTGGTCTTCTTAAGAGGAGTAAATAGCTTGAGATTCCCCAGATATAGATATGGTGAATTTAAACACAGTTATCAAAAAAAATTTAACAATGTATTTGCATTTTGAAGGTTTAATAGAAAAATCTTCATCCCTTTCTTGAATAATGAAACCTAGAAAAGATTTAGGTTGAGGGTGGGGGATGCCTGGGTTTCTATCTAGAGAAAGATAGAATAGAGTTGGACAATATCCAGAGCCGCTTTAATCCTGGAAGAGGTGATTTTGTTCATTGAAAGAGATCAAGATAAAACGCTATAGTATTTTGAAATCAGACCTACTCATAGCCTATGTAGGATGCTGAGAAAGGCCCTTTCCGTAAAGAACCACCCTGAATAATCCCAGTCTCAGCATCCTGTGGAAGTAGTCTGAACATCCTCAGTCACTAACTGCAGGCCTGACCTAACTTGTAGAGCCATATTGTTCAGCATATGTAATGCTTTATTTTTTTTACAAATGATCTTAGGAAAGAATCAAATCCATATTCAATAGGCACATCTTCTTGCCTTTGAAGAAAGATATATGTTCCTGAACCACATTGTGGCATCAAGCATCGCTTTTTTGTCCTGCAGCACTGGAATAGCACACCACAATTTCACTTTGTACATGAAATACTACAAAATGCAACTTTTGTTTGTTTTTGGTTATTGGTGGCTTTCTTAATATACCCTGAGGCTAACAGATTTAGCAAATAAAAATATAGGACAACCAGTTAATATTGAATTTCAGATTCACAAGGGGTACTCTTTTTAGTATGTGTGTCCTATGCAATAGTTGGCCTATATACTAAAGTACATACATTGCTTACCTAAAATTCAAATTTAATTGAGCAATCTTTGTGATATCTAACAACCCTGAGGTTGTTTGCAGGCTTCTGTGCTTCAGCACAATTGGCCAAAGCCAGTTCCCATTCAGCCAACAGAGTTCCTTAACCCCAGTGAACACTCTGAAAGGACACTCTGATGAACTGGAAGAAATTTGAACATAAAGATATGTGAAAAATAAGAATAGTCATAAATATAAAGCAAGAAGGGGGTTGAAAGCTTTGATATGAGACATATGGGCAACTGGGCGCACTGTGTCATTGTATATGGGTGTGTGAGTTTCTGTGAGGATGGCGGTTTGAAGGCCTCATGGACTAACATGCTTATTTGGGGGCCCATTAATTGCATTCAATGGTGGTTTCATAATTAGAAACACAAAACACAAAGCACATAAACAAAAATTGAAAGAAAAAAAAAAGCCCATTAGAATGAAGAACCCAATCTTTAAGAAAATAGATGGAGCAATTTAAAAAGTTGGAAGAGGAAACAAAAAAATTAGTTTGAAAAAACAGATATCAAAAAAAAAAAAAGGGAGCATGACAAGGCATCTGGGTTGCTCCAACAGCTTCACTGTCAAATATTGAATTTAAAGTGAGCCTCGGAAAGTTCTTCTTTTTTGTAGGTTGCAGAAGAACAAGGGCAAGCATGGAATTAAAGATATACAGGAAAGTAAAATTCTACAGTTAAGGAAGACAGAAAATTTCCATCTCAACACTCCTAACTCTTAAACCCATTTTTGATAACAAAATTAAATGGCTTTAATTCCTATTTTATAATAAGAAATGTCTCAGGTAAATTATTTTATTTCTAAAATATTTAACAAATACAAAATCTTCTAAAAGATATAAATGTAAATGTTTCAGTAGCCTACCCAAACAGTACCTTATTTTAGCTGTCCTAATATAACTAATTGTTCATAGTTTACACCACTTCCCAGAGACCTAGTGCCACTAACAATAGATTATATATGAACTTACCATGTGATTCTTTGAATTAAAAGCATACATATATACACATCACATACTCATATATATTATGTTACTGTTGCTGAAAACTCTTTCAATAGGATTATTTTAGTATTAAAAAAGTATAGTACATAGTTTCCATTGTATTTTCCCTAAATATCTAATATTACTGTGTGTGTGACTATGTGTAGGTGTGCATGGCATGTATGTAGGATGCTAATGAGAGGGTGTGTTAAAAATATATAGAGAAAAAGAATACAGAAAGTAGGTCTCAGCTACTTTCTGAGTCATTGTGAAAAAACTGTAACAGAAAGCTTATTTATGCAGCAAATTCCAAACATCTCATTCTACAGTAGCATACATACATATTCTAAGATTAGCAAGAAGTTTAATTGAAATGCTGCTGTAATAATTTCTTAAATTTTGTTTGAAATTGACAGAGATGTCTAAATACAACAGATTGTGCTTGGGTACTTAGAATTAATATGCCAGCTCATTATTAAGACTATTTTGTCATATTTCATTATAGAAAGGCTCACATTAATTATGAAATTAAAATTTGTATAGATGTTGTAACAATATCCATTTACATTGAGTAAAATCCATGATTGAATTATATTTGCAAATTATAAACTAAGCGTTTAGACATACTTCCTGTCCATGTTTACTGAGTGCCTGAGTGATTTTTCACTGTGACCATAATTCATAAATAGATAATTTGCCCCCATAGAGTCTATATCATGGAAAATAGACTGAAATTGATGAAACAATTAGAGAGACAGGAAAGCACAATGGTTGAAAGTTGACATTTCTTGTCTACCTTCATGGATTCAAATCCTGCGTGCATCATATGACAATATGGGATTTTGTCAATCTTCTTTTGCTCCCCTTTCATTATTTGAAATATGGGAGAAAGAAGAAGTATTCATTTCTAAGGGTTAGAGTACAAAATCTCAGAATATTATCATGGTTTAGTAGTTAAGAGTATAGCATCTGGGCTGGCTGAGTGGCACGGTGGTTAACAGTTGGCTTGGGACGCCAGTGACCCAGGTTAGGATCCCACAAATGAAGCCCAATGACACTGCCCTCTAAAAAATGGAGTATAGTATTTGGTACCAGAAAATTTAGACTCAAGACTCAATTCTGCAATTTATTAGTTATTTAGCTAGTAGGGAAAAAAACTAACTTTCTCTGTGTTAGTTTTCATCTCTGTAAAATTAGAAGTGTAGTATTAATTAACTCATATAATTGTTTTAAAGATTATGTGAGCTTATTCGTCTGAAATGCTTAGAACAATACCTGCCTTAGATAAATCATATCACAAATATAAGGTATTACTTAATCTTATAAAGTTAATGACTAAACAAAAGTAAAGGAAAGCCCTTAAGGAATGCCTAGAAAAGACTCGGTGCTTACTTGACATTACCTAATGTATTAGTTTCTATTAGCTGCTATAACAAATGACCACAAATCTGTAGCTTAAACCAACAGAAATGTGTTATCTCACTGTTCTAGAGTCCAAAAGCCTGAAAATAATGTGTCTGCAGGGCCACTTTCCCTTTGGAGACTGAGGGAAGAATCTGTTCCTTATCTCTTTCAGCTTTGGTGGTTTTTGGCATGCCTTGGCATGTGGCAACATCTCTCTCCATATCATTTCTCCTCTGGATATGATGATCTAAACTCCTCTGCCTCTTTTGTAAGTATGTGTGATAACATTTACAGCCCACTGATATTCTAGGACGATATACCCATTTCAAGGTGCTTACTTTAATTATATCTGCACAGACCATTTATAACTTTTGTAGCCATAATTAGCCTACCAAATTTAAGAGATTTATTTGCCATTACTTAATATGTTTTATTACACTGTATATCAAATTCTGTTTAATGCTACCTTTTAAATTATTTTTAATGAATTATGAGTTTGAGATATAGAATGCAAGAAAATAAGAAAAATAGCTTTTTGAATTTAAAGTAGTGAATTAGCATATTTCTTAATATATCAAATTATCTGTTTATTTGATTTTATTATATACTTATATGAATCAGTTTATATCTTAGATTCTTTTTCTAATTAAATTAGAAATAAAATAACAGTGAACTTTGAAAATAACTAAAAATATTGGGACATTTTGCATTTTATATACATTTCTTCACTTTTTTTTAAAAAACATAGATATCCCAGTAATGGAAAATATACAGTAATACTTAAAGTACTGGTCATTTTTTTAGCACTTGACACTTAATAAATTAAATAATATATGTGGTATAATAATGAAAATGGGTCATTTTCTTCCCTCTGGTTTTAATATGCCAATTTTATGAAGCTATAACATTTGCTTAATATTTAATTTTTCCAGTCACTTACCTTCTACTGAATTATAAAGTATCTCATAAGACTTAATGTTATTTTAAATGTAAAAGGTATAATGAATGCTTAATATCATATAGGAATTAATTTGTAAGTTCACCTGAACTTCGATTTAAATCTTTTCTAGGGTGTGATTATTAATCTGGAATCCATGAATCTCTGAAGTTGTATGACTAATTTTATTCTGAAGCACATGTTTTCTAGATGAAAAACTACAAAATATATATCAGTCTTTCAACAGTGTCAACGAATCAAACATTTTTAAAACCACAGTTCTAAGGCATCACATGAGTGAACATGTCAAGTTTTATGGTGGTGTTATCTAAACAGAATGATGTCACGCATTCAACATATTTTGTTCCTTATTAGGTAAAGCTTTTGCAAGCTATTGGGATTTTAGAAAATCAATAAATAATAGCCTTCTTTCCACACCTGAGTTGAATAATTGAGAAAGAGAGATCTAAGTGTCAAGCAGACGCATATCAACACATCATTTGTATTTCAGATAAAGCTGTTTGGAGGATGTGGCCTTATTCTATGACCAGGTGAGTTTGCTAACAACACCCCTGAACCTAACTATTCACCCCCAAACCCCATGTCTCTCCTGTGACCACAGAATCAAGCCTCTTACATATCCTTAAGCAAGAAGAACAACTGGCAAGGGCTGAGCTGACATGCTCAGCTCCTTCCCCCATCTCACCAATCAGATAAATCACTCCTCCAAGGGTAAGAGTGACAAAGGTAGAGATCTTTTGTTTTAGGAAACTTAAAGAATCATATGGTTCTCGACTTTTTCTGACTTATTTTGCTTAGCATAATAATCTCGAGATTCATCCATGTTGTCGCAAATGGTACTATTTCATCTTTTCTTATGGCAGAGTAGTATTCCATTGTGTATATCTACCACATCTTTATCCAATCATCTATTGAAGAACACTTTGGTTGTTTCCATGTCTTGGCCACCATGAATAAAGCTGCAATGAGCATTGGATCAAATATATTTTACGGATAAATGGTTTCAGATTTTTGGGGTAAATACCCAGGAGAGGTATTGCTGGGTCATATGGTAATTCTATTCTTAATTATTTGAGGACTCTCCACACTGCCTTCCATAGTGGCTGCACCAGTCTGCATTCCCACCAACAGTGTATGAGGGTTCCTTTTTCTCCACAGCCTCTCCAACACTTTTTATTTTTGCCTTGTTCATGATAGCCATTCTAACTGCTGGTAGGTGATATCTCATTGTGTTTTTTGCGACGACATGGATGGATCTCTAGATTATTATGCTATGCAAACTAAGTCAGACAAAGAAAGTAGAGAACCATATGATCTCACTGATATTTGGGATATAAAACTGAAAACAACAAAGGAACAAAACAAACAAATGAAGAAACAAAAACTTATAGACACAGACAATAGTTTAGTGGTTACTGCTTGCGGGGGGCGTGGAGGGTGATGGTAGATGAGGATAAATGAATCAAATATAAGGTGATGGAAGGAGAACTAACTCTGGGTGGTAAACACACAATGTGATATATAGATGAAGTATTACAGAATTGTACACCTAAAACCTAAGTAACTTTACTAACCATTGTCACCCAATAACTTTAATTAAAAAAAAGAATTTTAAAGAAAGTTTTTCCTTGAAAGTGTTTATATGGAAGTTCTTACATATAGCTCCCTGAGTCAAGGAATTTAAGTGTTCTTTTGTTTACCATCATCCTTTTTTTTTCCCTTGTATTTGGCTTTAAATCTTAAATCTTTGAGGAGATTATTAGTTTTTGGTGACAGTTCTGTTTCCACCTTTGTAAGTTTCCTCTCATAGCTTCCAATTCTTTAAGCTTCCTTATGTGCTTTTTATAACCACCAATGAGTTATTTTCCTTTTGGGCCAACAATACTACAAAATGACCCATAGTATTTCATAGAACTAATAACACATAGTGGACCCATAACACAGATTTGCGTCTATACATTTAAATGCCCCATCCTCAATGTGTTAACCACCATTCTATATGCAAGACAGACTGTTAACTTGCTATTTTACATTGCAAAGGAAGGTTTTACTAATCATTTTATCCTATAAAACCCAAGAAAAGTATTTCAGCAAAATTAAATTACACTGTACACTAACACCAATAATTGTGATAACATAGAGATGCCATAAACTTGATTATAATTATTTCATATATTAAAGTTCTTAATAGATATTGAAGTTAAATATTAAATTTGTTTCCAAGTTCAAGTCCCTAGAATTAAAACACTGAGCAATTATAATCAAAGTCAACTTATGCTGCATTAATGAATTAAAATTCAAAGAAATCAAAACCCACAATTCACATGTCCCAATTTTTTGTTCCATTCATTACAAGACAGGTATTTTCCAATATCTTAATAAAGGTATGAATTCTGTGAGTTTTATACAATATGGTATCTCACACTACAATGAAAACAGTGTCCTCAGGATCTCAACAAGAGAATTTGATTTTGTCTGTATATCACATTTAAGGAGTCCAAATAAATAAAAGACAAACATAAGATTTATATAACACTTGGCTTGACTGCCCCAACACACACACACACACACACACACACACACACGTGCACACACCCACGAAACTTAGAAATTACAGAAACTCCTTGACCCTCCCTAGAGCAGTTATACCAGGAAAAATTATGTCCACAGTAGACAAAAGTTATAGGAAAATCAGTTACATTTGAGAAGACCCATGAATCTTGGGTTCAGTTTTTCCAGTCATTCTAAGAAAGCATAGTCCATACCTGGAACTTTAAATGACAATGAAAGAAATCCTTCAGTATGCAATTAATTAAAAAATTAGGCTTATTATGTAGGGAGAAATTTATCCTGTGACTTCTACTTTCCTAAGGAGTGAAACCTTTCATAAAGTTAGAATTTTTGTTTCATATATTTAGTATATTTAATTCTATTTAATTTAGATTAAGCCTTGAATGATTTCTGGTATTCAATTGCTGAATTATTACCCTCCCTAATGACATCCAATCCAGTCTCTTATAAGCATACTTGGTCACATTGGCCTCCTTCTCTGCATTTTACTCTGAAATCTTAAATATCAGAAATTTGATCTTTGGACGGTTATGAAACCAAACTTTCATTCACTATTTGGTGAGCAAAGAACCAGATATTATACCAAGAATGGGTGTCATGCAAAGTGATGTTTATTTGCAGCTGAAAAAGAGTCCATGGATGTGAATGTTGATATACTTATTACCCAGAGGTCCCTTAAACTTCCTCGTTTTTTATTATTTTTTTCAATTTCCTTTTGTTATGCCCATGGAATGTTTTCTGCTACCTTGTATTCCAAATCATTGATTTAATCTTCTCATTTATCTAATCTGCTGTTGATTTCATCTAATGTATTTTGCATTTCAGTTATTGGATTCTTCATCTCTGGCTGTTTTTTGTGTGTTTTTTCTTAATGTTTCCTATCTCATCTTTTTATGTTTCCTATCTCTTTGTTGAAGTTCTTACTGATATTATCTATTCTTCCCCATTAGTTCATAAACACCTTTATAACCATTGTTTTGAATTCTATATCTGGTAAATTGCTTGCCTTCTTTTTTTTTTTTTTTTTTTCCCTGGAGTTTGGTCCTGTCCTATCATTTGGGACACTTTTTTTTTTTTTTTTTGCCTTCTATGTTGGCTGTCTCCTTGTGCTTGTTTCTACATATTTAGGTAAAGCTGCTATATCTCTCAGTTTCAGCAGAGTGGCATTATGCAGTAGGTGCTTTGTGGGGCCTAGTGTCACAGTCTCCCAGTTCACCTAAGCCTGGTGCCTTGGGGTGTCCCTTGTGTGGGTTGTTTGTGCCCTCCTGTTATAGTTGAGTCTTCATTACTGTTGGCATATCACTAGGTGAGACTAATTCACAAACTGACTGGCTGTGAGGACTGGCCCTGACTACAGCGGACAAGCTGTTGTGTGAGGGCTGACCCTGTGGAGCAGGATTCACTTTAAAGTTGTGGTGACTGTGGAGCCCACATTTTTGTTGTGGTATTTGTGACACTAATTGTGTGGTGCTCTGAGTTGGTCTAAATTGGATACCAGGTGTGTTGATTCTGGGGCCTCTTGGCAGGAGCTTGGGTGTAGGCCAAGTTTAGCTGCTGCTTGTGTCTGACCCAAGGCCACCTTGTGGAGCTACAAAGTGATCTGCAGTAGATATCTGCATCTGCTGGGCTTGGAGGTTCCTGGGAGAGGCTATACTGGGAACTCAGGCCAGGGGCTGCTAGTGTCAGGGACACTTAGCAAGAGGTACAGGGCATGCCAAGGCCAGCTGCTACTTGTTTGGCATTTGTGGGCCTTTGAGAAATTTTAGGAAAATCCGGGGTGTAGGTTCAGATGGCCATTTGTGTGTATTAGCCTCTGAAAAGGTTTCTGGCCATTGTGCACATTGAGTGGGCCAAGTTCTTAGGGAATCACCAGGGTGGGGAGAACAGTGCTATCCAGTTTGATGGAGACCAGATATGGTGTCCATCTATACCTACAGGCTGGGTGTGATTAGGGATCAGCAAAGGAACAATAGTGCCTGCCAGCACTTTAGTTACAGAAAGAGCTGCCCTTTCCATCTTGTCCCTGGAGCTACACAATTTAATTCCTTCCTACATATCCCTGGCACTTTCTTAGCTGTTTTTCCTTTGCTGGATCTTAGTGCAAGTGTTTGTGAGCAAATGAATCTGTGCTCGGGCTTCTTAAGAGGATGCCTTTGTCTATAGCAGCCTTCATGTCACTTGGATAGAATTTCCACTGATTTTCACAGACAGATATTGTGGGACTCCTCTTCTGTCACTGATGTTCCTGGCAGGGGAGCCTGGTGGAGCAAGGACCACTCTCTATCAGGGAGGATCTCCACAGCCAAGATATCCCTCCCAATTCTTAACTGCTACATGGGTGTGTGGAACTAGCCCTTTTCTCATCTTTTCCCATCTCCCAGTCTTAACATGGCTTCTTTATATCCTTAGTTATAAGGGTTCCATTCAGCTAGTCTTCAGGTGGTTCTATAATTTTGCTGTAATTTTGATGTGGCCATGGCAGGAGGTGAGCACAGTGTGTGCCTATTCCACTATCTTGACTGGAAGTCCAAGAGACTTCATTACTGTTGCTTCTTATTTTTGTTATTGTTGTGTTGTTTTGCTATTATTTGCTTAATTGATTTTCAGAACTATTTTTTTGTTGATATTAAAGACTTTTTTTAACCTCAGTTTTATATTTATAATAAAATTGAGAGGAAGGTACAGAGTTTCCCGTAGACCTCACAATATGCATAGTCTTCCCTATTATCAGCATCACTCATCAGATTGGTATAGTTTTTATCAAGGATGAGATTACAATGACATATCATAATCACTAATATCCATAATTTATCTTAGGATTCACTCTTGATAGTGTGCATTTTATGCATTTGAATAAATACATAATGGAACATACTCATCATTGTAATATCAGATAGGGTATTTTCACTGCCCTAAAAATCCTCTGTTCTTTGCCTATTCGTCTTCCTACTCCACACCTCTGGCAACCACTAATCTTTTTTATTTATTGCCTCCATACTTTTGCCTTTCAGGACAAATGCTTTAATAGTCTCTATTCTTTGCCGTGTGATAGCACTGGTATCTCTGCTCTTACAGAGAAGCTTACAGAGCTGCTGCTGGTTACAGTTTTGTTTTACTTTGTTTTAATGCCTTGAACCATAAGTCTTCTGCCTATCACCAAAAGGTTCTGTGTCTATGTTTCGGCATGCCTATAATTCTCATACCATTTACAATTCTATCTTAGTCTTCACTTCCTGCTCACACAGTACGTCAAGGTCAGCCTTACGTCAGAGTTTAGGGATCTGAACACATCTTTGCACTTGCATGGCCATTATGTCCCCTGTAATATTTCAAAGCTTTTCAAAGCCCTCTATGGACATCTCATTCCCTGGATCTTCCTATTAAAGTTTTGCCTATCCTCTTTTTTGCCACAGCATGCATCACAGCTTTAGGCAGCTATAATGTTAAAATTTATTTTCACTCATTTTCAACATAGACCCTGGAGATAGGGTTACTCTCTTCATGTAAACTTCTAGGTAGGACAAATAACGGCATCACTTTGCAACTCAGATATTTCGAAGAAGAAGCCAGACGAGTCAAAGAGTGAATCTATTTCTAATTATGGGACTTACTTTCTGAGCAACTCCAGTTCTGGTCTACCCTTGCCCATGGCTACACAGCTATTTGCTTTCTTAGTTACTATGTGTGTGGGCCTGCAAGTTTCCAAGGCTGCTGCAGAACTGGGAGATGGGGATGGGAGTAGGCCAAGTTATACTGCGACATTCCCACTGTTCTTAATGAAGTTCAGTAGATTTTCTCAAAGAAATATTCCCCATTTGTTTCAATGGGGAATTTGGTTAATTTCAGAGTTCTGAAAATCTTGACTTTGATGATTTGCTGCCAATGCTTTTGTTTCTTTTCCATATTTTTGGAAGGCCTCTCTGCTACTCTGGAAGTACCATCTCTCTCTTTCTTTCTTTCTTTCTTTCTTTCTTTCTTTCTTTCTTTCTTTCTTTCTTTCTTTCTTTCGTGTAATTCCATATATATGACAAAGCAGAAAGTTTTCATTTTCTTATTAGGTCAGTAAGTTGTACCTTTCTATATATATAGTTGAATATTTGAATATTTTTCCATTGAAACTCTATTATATCTATCAGATAAATGATAGATATGAAAGGTAGGAAATAATTACTATTCCCAGATAGTTTATGTGTATTTAATACACATTGTACAGTCACCCTCCCACCTTATCCATTGGGGGAAAAGTTATAGGACCTCCAGTGGATGCCTGATACCATGGATAGTAACAAACACTATATATACTGTTTCTTTTTCCTATATATGCATACCTATGATAAAAGTTTAATTTATAAATTAGGCATAGTAAGAGATCAAAACAATAACTCATCAAAATATCTTATTGTACTGTACTTACCCTTCTTCTGGTGATGATGTAAGATGGTGAAATGACTTATTAAGTCCAGAACTTTCACTTTTTCACTTAAAGGAAACACTTTAAGGCTTCTCTTTGGTATATTCAAATTGCCACCATCACTATTTTTGTGTGTTGTGGCCATTATTAAATAAAATAACTGTAACTTGAACACAAACACTGTGATACCCCTACAGTAGATGCGATAACCAAGATGGCTACTTAGTGACCAATGGACAGGGAGCATGTACAGCATTGATACATGAGACAAAGGGATGATTAATATCCTGGATGAGACAGTGGGACTATATGAAATTTCATCCTCCTACTCAAAATGCTGTACAGAATAAAACTTATGAATTGTTCATTCTAGAATTTTTCATTTAATATTTTCAAACTGGTATTGATCATGAGTAACTGAAACTGCAGAAAGCAAAACCTCAGATAAAGGGGGGATAACTTTATAAATTAATAATTATTAATATTCTTTATGAAATAAGGCATTTTAATCCTCATCTTACAGAAAATAAACTTTAAGACTCATAGATATAAAATATTGCAGGGTGAAACACAGTAAGCTGTAGGCTAGTAGGTAAGTACACTCTTGTTGATGCAAAAGTAGATTTTATTAAACACTGGATCATATATTCTTTTCATTGTATGTTTATTTACATATTAATATCCCCCAAGAAAATATGACCTCATGTGTTGAAGTAGCACTATTGACTCATGTTTATATGTCCAGTGTCTGTCATGACTGATATCTAGTGGACACAATGTTGAATGACTGAATAAATAAAGCTCACTAACTCTCTGAGTCTTCTAGTCTCACATCTCTGAAATGAAAAAGTTGAATTGGAAGAATTCAAATGTCCCATATAGAAAAAGGGATCTATATTTCTATCTCATCAAACATTGTGAGTCACTGCCGATTGATGTGATAGATGTGGTATCATCACAGAGGCATGTGAGAAAATTATTTTTCTTATAGATGGACCAAAGTGAAAATAGACTGAAGCTTATAAGACTGGTTAGAATTTGTGAGTCTAAGGTGAGGATGCTGTAGATATCAGTGTTTCTCTCCTAAGAGAAAGTTGGTCTTTTCCTCTGAAATTAGATGGGAGCTAATGTTTGTGGAGATCTATTTGTGGTGTCTGTATGTCTATGTTTTATCATTATCAACATTTTGTTTAGAACCAAGATTAGGTAAGAGGATGTTTCATAAACTTTCCACATCCTGTTTTTTAGTATTATTTTGCTACTTTATTACACCAACCTAATTATATTTATAAAAATGTTAACTAATCAAGAGATATATCAACATATTGAGTTTAAAATGTATACACAATAATAATAATAATAAATTGTATTAATCACATATCTAACATTTGTTGAGTACCTACTATGTTTGAGGAAATATTTTAAGCGCATTAAACATAATATCTTACATAACCCTCAGGCTCATCATAAGATGATTATCTCTTCCATAGTACTTATGAATAAACTATTTCACAGAAAGTATAAGAAATACTTTCCAAGCCCAAATAGCCAGTAGAGGGTAGAACCAGA
This sequence comes from Aselliscus stoliczkanus, assembly GCA_033961575.1. Classification (NCBI taxonomy): domain Eukaryota; kingdom Metazoa; phylum Chordata; class Mammalia; order Chiroptera; family Hipposideridae; genus Aselliscus; species Aselliscus stoliczkanus. The sequence continues at coordinate 32,563,470 of CM066727.1, read as the reverse complement.
GGCATTTCAATTGCAGAGACTATGATCTTAATCATACATGAAACCATGGGTGAGATCAGCATATTTAATCAAGTTTTTGAGCTGTGGTTTGGGTTTAAATTCCAGGGAATCTCTTGTTCTAATTCAATACAAAGATGAATATCAGTTCTGGACTCATATAGGAATAAATATTGATACTATCTATCATTATACACTTTGGACAAGATCAATTAAGCTTCTTGAGCATGAACAAACTCAAAAATAAAATGCAAATATAAATACTAACTACCTGGGTTCTAAAGAGGTTTCCATAATATAATGAATGTATATAGCATAATTTAGTGATTGGCAAATGACACACATTTTGTAAAAAGGCGTGTGTGTGAGTGTGTATTTGATATGTGATGTGAATTTTATATTTTAGCTCTGTGTTGTATACATGTTTAATATTTTAGTTCCATCCTAGTGGCTATGGAGATTTGTGATGGGATGAGCTCAGAGCAGATTTCTGCTCACATGAAATGCATTTGATACACACTGCCATAAATCTTTCTTACCTATCTATTCACTGATACAACACAAATCCTTATGCCTCCAACAGATAGCTACAGTTGACAATCCAGGGTACTTTAATAATGAGAAAACATAATAACACAGCTCAATGCCACTATTTCTTTGATTTTGGCCTTGGTCGGCTGTGTTCCTTCTCCATATCCCTAATTTCGATATATGCTTCAAAGCCAGATGAAGAGTCACCTACTTAATCCATGCTTGGCGTCCTCTAACAGAATTAATTGCAGTTTTTTCTACTTCTACAAAGTATCCATTACATATTAATTACTTAAATTATATATTTATATATCAATGGAAGGTTCATACATATCTGTCTTCAATTGTATTAAATGATCGTTATAGCAAGATAAGTGTGCTATTAATTTTCTACCACTACTTACCCCAAATATTTAATATCATGATGATTTGCATTAAGTAAAGGCTCGATGGATACCTGTCTGTTCAAATACAGATTGAGGCCCGTTTGCAAAGAACTTATGTGAGAAGTTGATCCATATAATTATCATACTCAGTAACCCTTTGGGAAAAATACTTTCTTCCTTTTTAAACGTCTTGCATTTGGGAAAATGATAGAATACTGGATAGGGAAATCATATTAAACAAAGGCTGCTTTAAGCATTTCTAATACCTAACTTATTGTCCTATGTAGAGTTATGCATGTGCATATTTGTGAGGAGATAGGATTATAAATCTTTGTGCTGACAGTAAAATAGAAGCTCTAAATACCGTTTGGTACATACCTGGCATTTTCTTTCTGAACTCAATAAGCACTTAAATGAAATTGCACAGCCTGTGTGTAAGTATGCTATATACATAGGCTTGGTGTGCCTATATCAAAGCCATCAAAAAAAAAAAAAAAAGAGAGAGAGAAAGAAACCTAGTGAGTAAATTTATTTTTGACTCCTAGGTCTGTGGAAATGTCTGACAGTGCAAAATACCAACTTTAATATGGTTTATAATGATTCTGTGGTATCCAAAGATGAATGTCAAGTCATGGGTGGATAGAAGTGGCACTGAAAAGGAGAAGAATAATATCTTTACTCAAACTTACTTATAGTCCAGTTATGAGTGAAAATGGGACTCTGTTGAAAAGATTGTAAAAAATAGCATAGTGTGAATATGAAACTTTTCGTTTCATATTACTATGACATGCCAAGTTCATACTGTTACTTTTATATATAATTTTCTCCTACATTTATAAAGAGGAGCATAGGAACAGAAATGGCATTAAAGTGGAAGAGAAACAAAGAGGTTTTTTTTTTTTGTCAACTCTAATCCCATTTAATTCTGGGCAACTTTTCAATCTCAGAATAGATTGCTTTTTTATTCTTTACCATAGATACCAGGAAGAGCTACTGTAAATCATAGCTGTGTCTAGCACCTTGAAATTCACACAAATAGAATCCAAATCTATTTTAAGTAAATATTCTATTCAAATGTTTTAAGTGTCTTTCCTTTTTAAGTGGTGTATAGGATAAGCTTATAATTTAAATAGCTGATTAATACCACAAGGAAATCAATTATGGCCTTCAACTCTTGATTTATAAAAATTGAAGAGAAGGGCCTCATTGCCATTTTGCTGTCATCTGAATGGGAACCCTACACCAACATGGTCACTCATTTGAGCTAAATTATATCTTTGCAGGCCTAATAGAAGAAACAGGTTTAAAGTCCCAAAACAGATTAAAGACTCAGGAGAACATGTATCCTCATGAATCTCATAAATGTATCCACTTTCTAAAGTTTGTTTTAAATGCTGTTCAGCATAAATGTCTTTCTCTCTGACTTTCCTTCACATTGACAAATTATTTGTCTCAAAAATTTTAGAAAAAAACAAACAAAATTTCCTTCTTCATTTAGAGAATCAGCTGATGTTCACATTATTGAAATACCTATATAATGACTGTTCCGTAATGGTGTAGAGTGTGCATAAAAATCTAAATTATGTTTAATTATTTAATTTTACTACATGGGAAGGTCTTGAACTAATTAAAATATCTGAATAGCTGGTAACTTTTTTCAGTTGTCATATATTGTTAAGCATTTTAAGGAAAAGATTTTTAGTATTTAGTATTTTTTTATGACTTGGGGTAAGAAATCCAATGAGGCAATAGAGTTCATTTTTTTGTTTTGTTTTGTTTTGTTTTGTTTTGTTTTGTTTTGTTTTTGAGGGCAGTGTCTCTGGCCCTCATATGTGGGATCTGAACCAGGGCCGCTGGCATCTCAAACCAGCACTTACCCACACCACTCGGCCGGGCTAGTTCATTTTTTTTTTAAATCTCTTTTTCTAGCATCTCTTTTACAAGGGTTGATAATATTCATTGTTCATTTTCTCGTGTTGTTATTTCATTACTGACTCAGTGTTTTATATTTACACACACACACACACACACACACACACGGTGCCAAAAAAAGTACATCTGTTTTAAGAAAGGAAGAAAACTGTGTTAATTGTATTACTCAATATATACCAATATCAAAAGATGAATAAAAGACACATTGGACCTCTGCACTTACAAGAGGTGCAAAAAGTGGTTACCATCAGTGTCCAGACACTTCTGATTACAGCAAACTATTGCTTGAGCAACTTTGGCCAATGTGTCTACTTGTATACATTTTTTTGGCACCCTCATGTGGGGTGTGTGTGTGTGTGTGTGTGTGTGTGTGTGTGTGTGTATATATATATATATATATATATATATATATATATATATATATCTTTTTTTGTCCTATAGAATATTCCAAACACTATATATTAGTCAGGCAATGCTGGATTTGGAGGATCAGTGATAATAATTCAAAATTTATTACAGTGGAAATAGACCCATCTTTTTCAGAAAATAAAAATGTTTCTACTTCAAAGTGCAGGGAGCAAAATTTTATAAACTATAATATATTTAAGTTCCTGATCCTCATATTGTCATAGTTTTAAATATTTGGAGTTGAGGCAAATAAAGGAATCTACTTTTGAAAAGTACAACTATTTAGTCTTCATTCTAGGTTCAACAGGAGTATATGTACTGTATTTTTACATATATATATATATATATATATATATATATAGGTTTACATTTACAGAAGTTTAAGAATTTCTGATACAATGGAATGAAGAAAGAGATTAGTAAGACGTGTAACTAAGTCACCAGAGGATACTTACTCTCTCTACAATTCAATGCAGCAAAAATCTGGTAAATATTAATACTCATGCATGGAAACAAAGATTATGTAAATAAATAGTTATTGTATCACAGTCTCATTTTTCTCTAAATTAAAAAAAAATTACAGGTTTCAGCTATGACATGTAAAGAGGATGGAAATTGTCACTCATGTTCCTACAACAACAAGAAAACAGGAAGAAAACAGGTTTTTAACAAGCTGGAAATTAATGATTTTCCTTGGACGCATCAGAGAAGTGAAGTCACAGGTTTAACCATCATCACCAATTCTGGTAGTGAATTTAGAGAGCAGCAGCAGAGATATGCTTATCTGAAACAACAACCGTTGGAGTCATAACCTTGCAAGAATTTGCAGTGATTTTTATGAGTTGCTGGAAGATGAGTGTGGACTAACTTGAGAGTGAGAAACATCTGGGCACTGTAATATTTATATCACCAAGTTTTATAGGTAAATAGCCAAGAAAGATACCCCCCTGGTTCTAACAGGGACAGAGGATAACCACTGACAGATATTCCCAGAGCATTCTCTCTCTGTTACACTTTTCTGCTTCACCTAAGGAAGGGAAAAAAAAAAAAATGAAACACAAAAACTAAGAAGCACTTTGAATGTCACAGCTCAAGGAGATGCGTCCACTGATATTGAATCTTAAGATTATACCTCCTCTACACCTCACCTCTACACCAACACAGTTTCAATATAGTAACAGTGTGTTGAAATTAAAAGGGCAACAGACACATATAGTATATAAAGAGGAGTATTTAGGGAAGAGCAAAGGTAGGAAGGGAGACAAAAACAAGGACATTAGAGCAATTGCAAGCTTTTGGCACCCACGGCTACAACAAATGTAAAACACAGCCAAACTCCTAGCCAGATTAACAGAAAACTTTATGCTAAAGTTCTATTTACTATGGTTGCTATTACCAGACACTTCATATCTGGCTCTAAATAAAAAATAAAAAAAATCACAAGACATACTAAAATGCAAGTAAGAACTCAGGCATAAGAATCAGGCTCATATTTGACACCAATGTTGGAAATATTGCACATGGCATTTAAAATAACTGTAATTAATATGTTAATAGCTCTAATGGATAAAGCCAACAATCAACAGCATAGATGAGTAATGTATGCAGAAAGATAGAAACACCTAGAATGAATCCAAAGGTTTCAAAGAAAATAAAATACACTGTAACATAAATGAAAATTTCTATTGATGAGCTAATTAGTAGATTGGACAAAGTCACAGGAGTGTGGTTGGGGGTAACAGTGAACTTGAAGATAGTTAAAGTTCCTAAAAAAAAAATCCTAAACTGAATTGCAAAGAGAAAAACATATGATAAGAAAATAACAGACTATCCAATAACTGTGATTCTAATTCAAAATGTGTAACATAGGCATATTTGGAATACCAGGAGAAGAAAGTGAGAATGGTGCAGAAGAAATATTTGAAGTAACAAAGGCTAAAAACTTTACAAATTAATAACAGACACTAATCAGTGATTTAGGAAATCGATAACATGGAAAATAAATATGCCAAAAAAATATGCGTAGGAATAGAATGTTAAAACTCTGAAAACCAAAGACAAAGAGAAAACCTTGAAAGAAGCCAGAGAAAAACCACAAAAACAATAACATCCTATTGCAAAATGGGCAAAATTTCTGAACGGATGCATTCGAAAAGATGATATACACATGGAAAATAAGCATATGAAAAGATGCTCAACATTATTTGTCATTAAGGAATTGCAAAGTAAAATAAGTGAGTGACTAGACACTTATTAGAATGGCTAAAATAAAAAATTAAAAATTAAAAACAACAGTACCAAATACTGGCAAGGATGTGGAGCAAAATTAATTCTCATTTAATACTCCTGGGAATGCAAAATGATAAACCGCTTTGGAAGGCATTTTGGTAATTTTCCACAAAGTCTTACCATGCAATCCAAACTGAATGGGAAAATGTTTATCCACACAAAAACCTGCATGTGAGTTTTTATTGCAGCTTGGCTTAATTCATAATCTCCAACACCTGGAAATAACCAAAGATTCCTTTAATAGGTGTTGAGGGTCATTGTCCCCAATATTGAAGGGCTTGCAAGCTGGCCTTAGTGGGCTTGGTGAAGCATAACTTGTTTATCTGCTCCTATTGTTTCCTTGCTGCACCTGGAGGGTGCTTACTATCTACTTATGGAGGTATGTGGTGAGGACGGTCAGTTCCTTGGGACACAAAACAAAGATGACTATCCGGATTAATGGAAAAGGAGCCTAAGGCACATACGTATACACGGTTAATGATTTACTACAGTTTACTTCCTTAAAAATTTACAATAAAAGCTATGCGCAGATCCGATTCAGGGCTCAGTCTTCTTTGGCTGAGTCCCTTGGGCTCAGTCTTCTTTGGCTGAATCCCTTGGTCTCGCTCTTATCTTACTTCTGTCTCTTGTTCTTATTCAATCTGCGTCACCCCTCTCGAGTCCCATTTGCCCTTGCCACACAGGACGTGACAAATAGGTAAATGGATGAACAAACTGGTGCATATGTACAACAGAGTCATATTTAGTAATAAGAAAAGAATGACCTATCAAGCTACAAAAAAGATATGTTTTGTTGTTAAATACATATTGCTAACTGAAAGTATACAAACTAAAAAGACTGCATATGGTGTGTCCAATTATATGACACCCTGCAAAAGGCAGCATTGTAGAAATGCTACAAAGTTCAATGCTTGTCATCCAGAGGCTTGGGGGAGGAAAGGAGAGTAAAATAGATGAAATGCCAGGGATATTTTACAGTCGAGAAACTATTTTGTAGATACTGAAATTTTGAATCTGCTAGGTAGAAGTTAGAAAATGTAGGAGGAGGAGGGTTGGGAGGTGATCCATAGTGCCTACAGATAAAGCTCTTAACTAGCTTTGATTACTTGCCTCCAGCCACCTATCTGTTTTTACAACAGATGACAAGAGATGGTCTGGATCAAGATAAGGATCAGAGTCAACAGACCTCCACCCATCTTAGGAGTTCACCCACTCCTGTGGAAGAGCGTGCACCACTTTTCCTGCCAAATCAACATGTAAAGCCCTCACCGCACCCAGCAAACTATAAGTTAGGGACAAGGGTGTTTTTCTCTCTCTCTCTCTCTCTCTCTCTCTCTCTCTCTCACCCTTCGCCTGCCCTCTCCTTCACCTCACTAGGTCCATTCTATTCTCTGAGAACATATCACTAAAAAGCCGTGCTTGCATACTAATCAGCTTGCTGACCTTTGATGTTTCATTGTATTGGCAAGAACTGAGACTCATAATAAATCCATGAGTGCACATATATCAAAATCTATAGTGCTTTAAGGTACAAAGGGTAGATCTTAATGTATAGAAATAAAACTAGTCAGGCGATGTTCGGATGTTTCGCAGAATATGACAAAACTAACTGCATTATAAATGCAACACCATCTCACTGAAGTGATGGAGGGAAAAGGTGTTGACCTAAGTAACTTTGAAATGGAATTTGTAAGACTAAAGGCAAAGGAAACTGTATATGTACCATGCTATATTTCATAAAGTTTCTACTATGCTAACAATTCAGGTACTTTTACACACCAGTACTGGAATTGAACAGCTAAGTAAATGTATGGCCAATGGTGGAGACCAAATTTCCTACTGTTGGAATTGAAGTTTACAGACAAGCAAGATAAGGCAGATAAAATTATCCACTGGTTAATTAAATAGAGTTGGAAATATAGATAAGAGCCCATGGTTCCCTTAATATAAGTACTGATTGTTGTTGCATATACAAATATTTACACATATGTGTATATACACCGGGTTCCTCCTTCTCTCTTTTAGATGAGAGACTCAAGAAGGAAAAAACAAACAAACAAACAAAAAAACAACTTAGTAGCAATGAGCACATCTAGAGCCTTTATCTTGGTTTCTAATACCATTCTCCAAAAAAAGCAATAGTGATATGATTTATTCTAGGACTGGGATATAACAAGTACAAGGTTAACCTGGAAAACCTTTCAGCCTGAGAAAGTTAGGAAGTCTTCCAAAAAACAACAATGCTGTATAGGTTTCCATATACAAACAGACAACTATCTACAGGACATAGTATCGTAGGTTTTAGAGTTAACCTGTCTAGACTTCAATCCTACTTTGTTTACTTAAATTTTGATGTTGGGAAGTTTACTCAGCTGCTCTGTGCTTCATTTTATTTGCATAATTGAAATATTAATATTTTTTACCTCATAGGATTTATTTGAGTATTAATGTAAATAATGTTTATTCACAGTGCAATATCTTTTTCAAAGTAAGATCTTAATTAGAGAGTCTGATTATTATCTAATATCTGTTTTATAATTGTGGTTTATACTGTATAGTGTTATATAATCTGAGTTTGAATTTAATATTACAAAATGAGTATGAGATTATTTGTAATACATTAATTATTAAGGAATATCCAAAAAAATTTCTGTCTTCCATTTAATAGTTCTTATCTCTATAACTATATTCAATATATAAGACAAAACCACTTTTTTTTTTTTCTCTAAGCAACACATCTTCTACTATAAGATATAAGGGCAGAAGAAGAAAATCCCATTTCATGTCAGTCCTATAGATAGGTACATTTAGTAAGCATGGAATATGAAGTTTATTTGAAAGGATCTTCGTCCAAAACCTATTTAATTTCTGTTGGTAGAATTAAGTTAACATTGTTATACTGAGATGAACAGAATAGCCTGGAGGAAGCTGCCAGGAGGTTAATTACCAAATTCTCTTGAAAGTCAATAGATTTTTTTTAGCATCCCTTTCCACTAAGGAAATCCCTAGTGTATTGCCTGAAGAAAATTACTATTTGCGAGTTAATACTTTCTCTGAAAAGCTCCATATTCCAAGTGAAATTTACCACTTAAAAGAGAAAGTCAAACACATTTGTAAATCACAATGTAGTACTTCCAAAATAAACTTTCAGTTCAGGTACACTTATATACCTAAATATGTTATGAATTTAGAACAAAAATGATCATGTTTATTTCATGGAAAATGCATCATCTTGATGTAATAACCACAGTTTTGAAATACCGTATTTGGATCAATTTAAAGAGTCACCAAGGAAGTTAAATTAGTTTTGCAGTAACTCCAAGCAGCTCTTCAAGTCTATATTCAGATCTATTACTCTTATTTAAATTGCAATATATTTAATGAGCAATAGTATTACCAAAAATTTGTAATAATTCATCCTATGATGGATGAATCAGCATTTTGAATATTTTTAGGCCGTATAAAAGAGATTACTTACTATAGTAATAGAATTTTAATTAGATCTAAAGGTCATTTAAATGGACTGTCACTCACTACTTTATCCTTCCCCAAGAAAGTTATTGGTTATTGACCCCAGCACTCCTACTGTGAAAGTCATGGACTTGACTTCTCCATGCTCCTCAGTAATCCTTTAGGCAGCCACTCTCTCTCAGTGAATTGTGCTTAGGAGTCTAGATGAACTATTTCATCCACTTCTCTCTCTGTCGCATATACCTCATCCTGGTTCTGCTTGAGCAGTTCCAGGAATAAAGAACTTATTACATTATACATCATTCATTTCTGGAAAGTTACAACTCTCAAAGTACCCCTTGTTGGTTTAAACCAATGAAAATGAAACCATTATTGTCAGCCATTGACCGAAATTCACTTTCTTCAGGCCACTAAAATAAAGTTTAATTTCTTTTTAACTAAAAGCATCTTGTAATTTGTTGCGAAAGAAGCTTGGACATTTTGCAGCAGTGTACACAGAGGAAGGAAATGGAAATGTTTCAATGAGCTTGCCAGTCTTGGCAAACTGTGGCTTCCTGGATAGGTAATGGTGAACTACATAGTCAAATAACTCATCCCCAAAAGGCACACAATGCACAACATTAAAATAAGAATAGGAGAATTGCAATAACAATGACATTCAAATAAGTTTGGAAGGACAGGAAGAATGTTAGACTCACTGGTCCATGATAATTCTGAATTTCATTGAAACAATTGTTGCCAGACCTTCACAGAGATAAAATTCCTTTCTCATAAGAAATTGCTCATATTTGATTTCTCAGCCTCCTTCTCAACAGTAGAAAGCAGGAAGCACAAAATCCTTTTTATGCTATTTTTTTTTATTTCTACATTTTGATTGTCTTCTCTGTTGTGCTACGAGCTGATAGTGCCTTTGCCAGTACACCTTTATTAAGAGTTTATGGGAGCCAGCCGAGTGCTGTGGTGGTTAAGTGCTGGCTTGAGAAACCAGCGGCCCCAGTTCGAGTTCCACATATGAGGGCCAATGACACTGCCTTCAAAAGAAAAAAAAAAGTTTATGGTGGGTCCACTCTATGTCCCAAAAGCCACATCCATAATATACTGTATCTCTCTAACTTTGGTCTGCATATCAGGTTGCTGAGGAACTACACCCTTAAAATTCTTTGAAGTCCTTTTTGTCAAACTGAGAATGACTACTAGATACTTTAAATCATTCAGAAGTCTTAACAAGGATTGTTAGAGCTGAAACCTAGATTTGAGTTTTGATACTAGATTTCATTTCACTTTGTGATCTTTATCAATAGAGGAGACTGAAGATGAGAGTATTATTCAGCAAGATCTAGATCTTCTCTATTTTCACTAGCTCCTAGTTTGCAAACTAAACAATTTCTTCATTAGGTCACCAGTCTCTCCCCACAGACAAGGTCACCAACCAATTGACATTTATAACATCTTGCCTGATGGCATTAGTTGGATGTTCAAGTACATCAAATATATTTTCTATCTCCCATGTTACTCCAGACAACCATCTTGCCAATTATTCTGCCACTACTCCAATAACTGCAGTTTTTATAGTAAGAGTAAAAATGTGTTTCCACTCTTTCCAGCACTATTACCATTTACAGCATCATTTACCCATCCTTTGCTGTTTCCTTGCCACACTCGCAGCCGTGACATGGTTCCAGACAATGCCAAGTGGTTTAAATTATTGCTAAAGCAGAGCTTCTCTTCCCACATCAAATTCCATGCCAGTTTGCGCTTGCCACATGACAAATCATCTCAAAATGCACTGGCTTAAAATAAGAACTATGCGTTTATTCTCCCAGTATTGTGAGTTGACAGGGCAGATTTTCGGATCTGAGCAGGTTCAGTTTGTTCTGGGCAGTCAGTCTCACATGATCTCACTCTACTTTCTGGGTGCTAGCAGGTTGGTTGGTGTAGGGGAGAAACTTCATTCAAATGTCTTTTCAGTCAACTCTATGTCGACAGAACAATAGCTAAATGTGTCTCATCACCCAGCAGGCTATCTCAGACTTTCCCACTGGCTGGGAAAACAGTGTTAGCCACACAAGGCAAGTGTGTTGGAAGACCATTCTCCATGGACCACTTCAATTACATAAAACTGCTTCTTTCCAACCTCTGATGTCAGTTTCCTCTCCCACTGCTAAACAACTGCCAATTGAATGTCATATATTTTGAATTTTAGTTTGTTTCTTCCTTTGGCAACATGTAAATTTGATATATCATATTTATTAAGTTAGTGCAAATGTAACAACCAAATACAAAGTCTCAGAGGTATGTACATAAGAAGTTTATGTTTCCCTTAAATCACATTTTAGATGGAACAAATGAGACAGGAAGTAAGACTCTTTGCTCCAAGCTATATTTTAGGGACAAAAATATGCTATCAAGCCTAGTGTTCAAAGACTTGGGATTTTGGAGCTATATCATGTACATTCTCTGGTTGTAAGCAAGAAAGAGTCAATACAGAAGGCACATACAGTGTTAACAATTTCAAGCTGGAGGGGACACACATCATTTTTACTCATATTCTCCTTGTGAAAAGTCATTCCAGGTATATGACTCCACATAGATGCAAGTGGACTAGCAAATATAGTCTAGTACTGTTCCAGGGAAGATGAGGTTATCATTATTGATGAATAATCACCTAGTTTTTACTATAGCACTGTATTAAAAGCCCAATGCTGATTTTCATTAAATGCATATTTGTTTTGTGTTTTCAAAAAATTAATACATGAGACATTTTTAATATATATATATATATATACTTTAATTATTGTTATTGTAGTAAAATACATACAACAGAATTTATCATCTTATATTTTTTAAGTATACAGTTAGTGGTATTAAATATATTCACATTGTTGTGCAACCATCACCACCATCCATCCACATAACTGTTTTCAGGTTGTAAAACTGAAATTCTATACCAATTCTAATAACTCCCTATTCTCCACACCTCACATCTTCTGGCAACAGCCATAATAGATTCTATCTTTATAGTTTTGACTATTCTTAACTACATCATATAAATTAAATCATACAGCATTTGTCTTCCTATAACTGGCTTAATTCATGAGCATATTGTCCTTAAGTTGTGTCCATGCTGTAGCATATTGCAGAATTTCCTTTCAAAGGCTGAATAATATCCCATTGTATCTATGGATCACATTTTGCTAATCCATTAATTGGTCAATGGACATTTTGGTTGCTTCCACATTTTAACTATTGTGAATAACACTGCTATGAACATTGGTACACAAATATCTTTTCGCACATTGCTTTCAGTTATTTTGTATATATACCCATAAACAGAATTGGTGAATCACATGGTAATAGTATTTTTAATTTGGGGAGTAAATGCCACACTATTTTCTGCTGTGGCTGTATCATTTTACATTCCTGTCTGCAGTGCAGGCTTCCAGTCCTCCACATTTCTGCCAATGCTTAGCTTATTTCTGTTTTTTGATAGTGGCCATCCTAAGCATATTAGGTGGTATCTCACTGTAGTTTATATATATATATATATATATATATATATATATATATATATATGCACACACACACATATATACACACAAACATTACCTAAATGAGACACTATTAAATATATATGTGTATATATATATATATATTATATATATATACACACACACACATATCTATGGATACGTATATATATGTGTGTATATGTATATATATATGTATTAAAAAGTGTCTCATTTTAGATAATGTTTGAGTATGCTTTAATATACAGATAAATATTTAATATATACTTAAAATGTTTTGATCCTTCTCTGTACATTTATTTTAAAAGGTAGATACCAGATAAAACATACAAATTTTAGCTTCATAATAGTGAAAGAAGTGAACACTCCACTTCAGTCAAACAATTTTATTTTTCCTGTTTAGTTGAAGGCCAAGAGTTATCAGAACATTGACAGGAAGAGTGTAAGAGAGGACATTTCCATACATGTGCATCATGTAATCATAGTACTCATAGAGGGTGACTCTTAGTGGAAGCAAGTGAATATCCAGGGATTATTCTGAAAGCTACTGACAGAAGAGAAAGAGGAAACCATAACAGAATCATTTAGGTATTTAAGAACTTCAGTTTATCTCCTCTGAGCATGATTTGATTTGTAGGCTTTATTCTTCTTCAGCCAATGTGCCTGAATGATAATTCTCTAACTCACGGCCTAGATATGTCTGGTTGTTGATCTTGTAAAAATAAACTTGATTCTGTTTTCTCATGTTCCTAATTTCTCTTCATGTTATCTGATAGCACTTTTTAGGGATCTATACATTTCCTGTTTACAATCATTTTTAATTACCAGACCCCAATTATTGTCACTATCTTTATAAGAAAATTAGTCTTGATTTTCTTTTTCTTGAAACTGCATTTTAACTTTGATATTTCTGCTAACCTGCTTTTAACAGAAATTTTAGCTTTACTGTCATATGAACATATAGATGATGAAAATAATAGAGAAATTTGACTTCATAAGCTCAAGAATTGTTTATGTAACTAAATGTTTTCCTTAACTGTAGGTGAAGATGTATCTTTACTATTCTAAATTAACATCTTCACTTCAAATGGTTAACCCTATTTGGAAGAGATGAAAAGTTTAGTACTGTGATCAAATCCCTCATGCTCTGCAGAGCTTTAAAACTAATGATTATGCTGTAGAAAAGGCATAGTTATCACGTATCAGAAGACAGGGGTTTGTTTGTTCAAGTTTAAATGCTGCATGCACTCCCAGAGAGCTGAGGTTTTGCAAATGTTAAAATAAAGGAATATTGATTGAGCTCAGGGGTTCTATACCTACAAGTATTGGGAATTATACAATTTTATAAATACAATTTCTAAATCAGTCAGAAAGTAATTAGGACATAGACTGTTTTTCAAAAATTAAAGCACTAGAAATTCAGTAATATTATGTAATCAATCATTTTCAATCATTGATATTCTACAAGGATAGATTTCAATTTGTTTGAACTTAATTTAAAAGGCACTTATTTTAGAAAATTGATTCCTCCCTTGTATTAAACTTGTTGCTAGATTTTAGGGAATACTTACCATGATAAAGCATAATGCAATTATTATGGAGCTTTAAAAAAATCTTCATGTATTGAGAAAGTGTACCTAAAAAGCAAAAATTAAATGTTCTCACTTTTAATATGTAGCTAAATGTGGTAATATACAATTGCACATAGAAATAGGAACAGGGGCTGATCCAAGTGGTTTGAAACTGTCTTCCTTGTATCAATAAACAGACATATGTACCACTAAATTATACGCCGCCAATTGTTTATTTTTTACTCACTAATAACATCACAGGAGAAGAACAAAGCTATTAAAAGACAAACCATGAATGTGATATAAGGAGCTGTAAAACTTTGGTACAATACTCATGTATTACTCATCCACATGCTTTTCTACATCCAGTTTGCATATATTTGTGTATTTCCCACTTTAAATAAAAATATATGTATTTTTTATTTTTGAAACTACATTCATGCTGAAAATGTCCAACTGGAAAAGTATCATAATATATATATATATATAAAGATTTGATTTTAAAATCACAAAAAACCAACATGACAAACATTTTTGAATCATTTTAACTTTAATAGTAAAGAGGGTAATGACTTGTCTGTTCCCCTCCCCCAATTCACCAATAAAATCTTTCAAAGAAAAAAAAAGAGGGTAATGAAACAGATAAAATTCAAAGAAGCTAATTTACTCATCTCATCTTTAATATTTGTGAATGAGCCAAAAAATCTGGTGATATTTAAAGTATATAGATATGTATGCATGTATGTATGCATCTATTTTTCCCTAATAGTTAAAACAAAATTATAAATAATTAAATTTTATGAATAGAACCATTATAACAATTTGGTGTAAAAGTCACATGCACATGCATTCACACACATACACACACGTGCACAAAATGACAAACTGACCATTTGTCATAATAGAAGTAAACTTGTGGTAACTCTGATTTTGACTTGCATAAGTTTTGCCTACCTTTTGCCTTATCACATTTTAGCTTTCATATGGTAAATGTTTTTGTCTGGTGTTGCTGAAAGGAATCCATGTCTTACTAATCAAGTATTTCCAACCCTCTTTCTTCCAAAATGTTGCTTCAAATATCTAATTGTTAATGTGGATGCAAGTCATCTGAGTCATTAGATGATTAATTTCATAGAATAACAGATATGCACAGTCTATATGGTAGTCACTAACAATCTGCTTCATTTGTTTTGTAATTACCATCTGTTTGTACTGAGGTGATAGAATCTGCCACTGTCATTTGCATTATGACTAGGGGATGCTTATGGTAAGCAATATTGTAAACAGCAGATCACTACTGGAGAAATATTATACATATATATGGTGGCTTTTAAATCTTTGAAATTTTGCTATTACATATTATAATTATTCCAGTTGTACTTTATACTTAATATTCATGACCTGAAGATTTTTTTCCCTTTAAATCTTGTCTAATTTTATACTTTTATGAATTTCTTTTATAAGAAACTGCTGCACTTTCAGTTCTAAACATATCAGGTTTTAAAGATTGTGTCATTTTCTCAATGAATGTTTGTGGTTCAAGGAGATATTTAGCCCTATTTTATGCACTGGAGATATAAAAATGACAGTATTAAGCACTTACTATCAGGCAGTATGTATCTTTGTAGAGTGCAGATGACAAGGATGAAAAGTTAGTTATAATACAACTGTTAGGTACAAAATGCAGAGAGCTTTGCTCTCCATAGGGCTATATTCATGTACATCATAAAGAGAGGTCCAAAAGTGAAATGAATCTTGATTCTTGTCATGGTTAATTTTATGTTTCAATTTGACTAGGCTATGGTGCCCTGTTATTTGGTCAAACATTAGTTTAGATGTTGCTGTGAAGGTATTTTGTAGACATGCTTAATATTTACCACCAATAGATTTCATATAAATAAATATATATATATATATATACATGAGACAGAGAGAATTATTCTGAGGAATTGATTCACATAACTGTCTGAAATCTGTAGGGCAAGGCAGCAGTTTGGAAATTCAGACAAGATGCCTACATTAGAGTCTTGAGGCAAAATTTCTTTCTTCTACCAGGAAACCTCAGATTTTGCTCTGTTTAGCAGCTGAGGAAGAGCACGGGAGAATCAAGGAATAATTCAATGAAATAGTGCTGATTATTGGGGTATACATAATGTTCTATAAAAGAGAGATTTTAGGTACTATATGTTTTAGTTTTAATATATTTTATATGTTAACCATTGAAATGGCATATTTCATGTAATTTGATCTGAAAGACCAAAACAAAGTCCATATGTAATTGTTTGGACTTTTAAAAATTCCCTACTATTGCAATTTTTATAGCATTGCAATACACAAAACTTATAACTTTTTAGAAAGCCACAAAATCTGTAAGAAATAATTTTAGGCTCATAAAAGTTTTTATTTTTTTATTTTTTTAACTTTTTAACTTTTAATGAATGCAACTAGTAAGGCCTTTCTTGATACTTTATATCTTCAGCTCTTTAGATTCTATCTTACTCTATTTACTTCTCTCTTCAAAGGCTTAAAATTAAGAAATAATTCACTTAACATGTTTTCTGAATAATGAGGTTAAGCTTTAATCAATTTACACCCCAAATACCTGGTAAGTTGTCATACAATTAAGCTGGATTTAACCATCATTTCGTATTTCAAAGAAAGTATTGTAGTATAGAAAAATGAATAGGGAGAGAAAGACCATGATTCTGCTTTTTTAATATGTTAGTAAGTAGCCCCCGACCAGTTAATTTGTCAGATCAGGGTGCCAGCAAACTTGTTAAGTTTCCTTTTGTTTTACATTTTGTGATGGAAAATGTAGACCATATGCAAAAGTAGAGAAAATAGATCATGGAAACTAAAGTACTCATTTTTGACAGTAACAATTGTCACGTATGGCCACTCGTTTCATTACTCCGCCACTTAGCTCCCCTTCCCCTCCCACAGAATTATTTTCATGTGAATCCCAGATATATTTTATTAGTTGTATTTTAAAAGATATAGAGTATTTTCTATATCTTTAAAATATAGACAATATTTTTAAAAAACATGTTCATAACATTATTACCATATTTTTTAAAAGCCCACATTAATTCCATGATATCATCAAACACCTATAAGTGTTCACATTTCACTGATTGTCTCATTTACCCCCTAAGTATTAGTGTGTCTCAGCATCCAAACTAGGTTAACACATTCTATTTGGTTGATATGTCTAAGTCTCTTAGTCTGGAAGCTTTCCTTCCCCTACCCCTTTTTTTCTCTTATAATTTGTTTTTGAAGAAACTGGGTTGTTTGATACATGCCTGTACTCTAGATTTCCTGCCAAGTGGTTGTTAGATCTGGAAGGCTTGGTTTGACTTAAATTTGATGTGTTAGATAAGAATATTTTATAGTTGGCATCCTGCGCCTCCATCAGATGGTATGCATTGTTATCTCTCTTTTTGATGCATACTGATGGTCATTTTCTAGATCCATCCTTTTCTTAGCACTTTTGTTAATAAATAATATTTTCATTCTGTCATTCCTGTTCTTTTATTAACAGCTTCTATTGAGAAGACTTTCCCCAACTGCTATTTGTTTACTCTGAAATACGTTTCATACAGGAAAGGCAGTTTTTTTCCCTTTATATACTAGTTTTCAGTGTAATGAGTCAGTTTCCTAGTGTCTTTCAAAGTTGACTAATAAGTGAGTTTACAGTATCATTATCTAAATATCTAAATCTTAGTATCTAAATCATAAACTTAAATATATTTAATATGTTTCAATACATTGAATTACTATTATTGTTTTTTTGAAACTGATGGTTGCCAGAGGGTAGGAGGAATGGGGGATATGTTAAAGGGTGAAGGGGAATACAATATACAAGCTTGCAATTGTAAAATAAAAAAGTCACTGGGCTTTAATATACAGCCCATGGAAATTGTCAATAATACTGTAATAACTTTGTATAGTGGCAGATGGTCACTAGACTTATGGGGTTATTCACATGGTAAGGCATATAAATGTAAAATCACTATGCTGTATACCTAAAACTAATATAATATTGTATGCCAACTATACTGAAATAAATAATAAAGTTTTACCAGTTCTTTTTAAATAAAGAATACCCTAGAAACTAGGTTCTCTTCAATAATTCAATAGTGAGGAGAATCATTCACATTGTGGTCTCAAATGTCATTTCCTACTAAATGGAATTGAGATCGCTCCTTGGAGAAATGGCTTATTCCAGGCCTAGGGCAGACAATACACAAAGTGAATATGAATTACTTTGTTATACTATGATGGGAGCCGACAGCACCCCAGTGTCTGACAAGGCTACATTGAAGTAAAGATCCACGCTCAGCGCTGGAGGTCTGGAGTGCTGCCTTATGGTTGGTCATGTAATATCTCCTGCCTCTATGAACCCATGTGCCTTTCCTCTACATCAGATCCTACAGGAGACAGTACTTTCACTACATTTATGGCAAATCCCTGTGGTACCCCAATGAGAGATGTCTGTGTAAGTCAGTAACGGGCACAATCTCCTAAGAGAGGAGACAACCCAAGCCAGGCTACAGCACCCCCCATGGGGACCCCAGGACTGAGAATAAGGACACTTAAGCTCCTTGGAAACAGAGGCTCAGGCCTCTGGTTACGTAGACCAAAAGCCTGTCTGTGAGAAACTGACAGCCTGTCTGTGAGAAACTGATGATAACGTCAGTCCTTGAGCTCACTTGCCTATGGTTATTGCTGTAAGAGGTTTCCTTGGAGACCAAAGTCTCCCAGCCATGAGAGTTCTGATAAGAGAGAGCTTGCTGACCATGAGGTATGTTAATTAACAGCCTTGTTTTAACTCTTTGCCTTGTACATTGCTGTAGCAACAGATACTGAAGCTTTGACTGAGAAATAGGTGTTACTTTCTATTGTGATAATATATAGCCCTTCGTAGGATAAAAAAGGTTTGAGACCTCTTTTGCTACTAAATATTATAATCACGTAAAAATAGACTTTTGATCATTTTAACCCTAAACTCAGCCACTGCTAGTCTCTTAGTAGTAACTCAAGTCTGTGCCCTGTGAGTTTTACGATTATGCTGGAATTTAAGTAATAACCAGGTAGTCACGGTAACCACTCTTTAGGTGATAAGTGAATCCTTGAACATAGAATAGGTCACAGTGTACCCTGGAGAAAATAGTTACAAGGACTCAAAGACTGTAAAAGTGATGAGAAAGAAAAAATATCAAAGTCATGTGAAACATAACTTATGATTGAAATAATGGTCAAGAGTCCGTATAAAAGGGGACATGCTATAACAATAAAGTGTGACAGTTCTCATAGACTCCCCAGCATCTCCACTCTCTTCTTTCACCTCGCTGACTCCGTCCACACCTGAGGGAACCCCTGGACCTCGTGGGGGCTGTCCCCACCCTGCAATACTATAAAGCAAAAAGCTACAAAAGATTATTGGTGTTATGTCAAAAGATCAGAAACCTATCTGAAGACATTCCATTGGCCAAAGGGTAGAGTATTTGAGTATCAGAAACCTTTTAATGTAAAGGAGAAGATGGTAAATATTTTAGTCTTTGCAGACCACATTGACTCAGAGGCTTTTTAGTTCACTGACCTGTGTCCCATCACTTAAAATTATTCAAGTGTAAATTGAAGATAATGTTATAAAGACTAAATTATATTTATTAAAAAAACATTTATTGAGTTTCTTTAAGGCAATTTTCACTATATTTACCTAATATATTTAGCAGATATTCAATTATAGTGTTGCATAGTAGACTTCCACAAAATTTAGTGACTTAAAACAACAAAACGTTAGTTTATATCTCATAATTCTTTGGGTCAGTAAATTTTTCACTTTCATTTAGTTTTTACTGATATAAATTGATCATACTCAGCTGGAAAGCTGAGTTGATTTGGAACATTTATGATGGCTTCGCTCACATGCATGAGGCTGTGTCAAAGTGGTTCGGGGGCTAGAAATGGCTACAACCTTCTTCCTCTCCATGTGGTCTCAGAGTTTCCCAATGTGGCTCTTCCAGGTGGATAGTTGGAATTTTTACATGGCAACTGATGGCTCCTAAAAAGACTAATGCAGAAATTGGCATTTTGCTTACTAGAAGGCTAGAAACTCTCATAATATCATTCTTGCTATACTAAAAAAAGGATAAATCACAGGCTAGCCCATCTGGAAAGAGAAGGTAATTAGACAACACATCTCAATGAAAGGAATGTTAAAGAATTTGTAGTCATTTTTAATCTGACATAGCCTGTTATCAGGTCACAAATTCTCCTGTTTCACCTGATCTCATGACCTACAAAGTCTCCTTTTAGTATATTATCTTCTCCTACTTCAGGAACTCACATTTAAGTCAAGTCCAAATGTAGATGAGGCTTCTTCAGTGTAGTGTTGCTACATGTATGCTTTCTGTCAATATAAAAACTGGTGAACTATCTTTCAACACTCAACATATAATGGTGAGTCAGTTGTAGGGTAATTGCATTAGATTCTTCTATTAACAAGGTATTGAGGCTTGGGGTTGTTAAGCCAACAGCAGTCGTTGATGGATTGCAGTGCAAATCCAGCTGCACATGTGTTGTCAAATCCTTGATTAGGACTTAATTCTCCTCCTAGAAAAAGTTCTCTGCTGATTTTTGCTTCACCCTCTGGGTTTTATTTCAGCCTTATGAGTCTTTCTTTACTTTCCCCTAAGAAAACGCCTAGGTTTATAGGTGAGTATATTTAGGTCTGTTTCTATTGCAGTATATTGCTGATCCAAAGGTTCATTTTTTACACTCTGTCATTATATCTTTTAGCTTGAGATGTTATAATATCTTTAAAAATGTCATAATTTCCTATATTAAGTTATACCTTACTTCAAAGATCAGCAGCCACACCTGCATGTCTTCCTGAGACAGTTATTCTTTTTATTGAGCTGAGAGACAGGGTATTCTGTAACAATACAATCAATATTTTAAAAACTTTTTTGTCCTGTTTATGTGATAATAATTGGGATCCTTCTATATAGAAGAAAATTTCTAATAACCACACCTTAAGACTCTTAAGGCAAGAGTCAAGAAGTTGCTTCTATGCCCCAAAGTCCTGGGGACTCCAAACTAGAATACTTTCATTTAATTCAGGGAGAGCACAAGTTTTCTCATAGACAATGGAGGAAATTGATGCAGCATTCTGATTTTCCCTAATTTTCCTTAAAAATCTTTTTTCATGTAGGTGTCTAAGCTGTTTATATGCAATTGGGGGTGAGTACTTGGTATTGTAGTCAAACAGCTGTGTAACCAATCCTATACTAAGGAATCTAAGGATGCTATTTCCATCAACATGAGAACTGGAGGGTGCTTTTTATTTATTGTCCTTCACTATGAGGCTTTATCTTACCTGACTTTCTAGGGTCACAAAAATGCCTCCTTCTATACCTTGTTACGTATTGTAATAAATCAATATATTTCATCAAATTATTATATTATCCTAATTGTGGTCACTCTAGCAAAAATATAGTTTGTAATATAGTATTATCTTCCAATTGCAAAGAGAAGCTATCATAAATAGACCAAATGTATCATGATACAAACATATATCATGAATTACTATTGGGTCATGCATATAAACAATCATATTAATATACTTTCAAAGTCTTATTAGGTATGTACCTATATATTCATTTTATAAATAAGAAAATGAGTATTTGCAGATGTTCACTAATTACTCAAAATTATATAATCCTAATTATCAGAGTTAAGTTTCTTTTTTTTCTTCTTTACTATAATAGCTTATATAGTGTTGAATGAGGGAAAAAAAAGTTTTAAATTACATTTATTTAATGTGATGAAATGCAACTTAAAATCTTAGGTCTTCTATTTTCAAAGCAAAAGTCCTCTGCATCACACCACATGCTTTTGTAGGTTTTGCATTTTTAGATGTATCAATAGCTATGCAACTGGAAGTTAGTTTCAGGTTATAGCAATCTCTGAGATAGTTTCCAATTGTGCAGGAAATGAAAGGTAATGACACAAAAGTGATGGCAATTTGCAGGGCACTGATTAAAAGATACCACGTTGTTGACTTTGAAAATGGAGTAAGAGGGTTAACGTGTCAAGGGATATGTTTGGTCTCTAGAAGTGACTTTTGAGCTTCCAAAAAGGAATGCAGACCTGGCAACATCTTGATTTTAGCCCAGTGAGAACCATGTCAGTGCTGACCTCCAGAACTGTACAAGGATAAGTGTGTGTCCCACTAAATTTGAAGTAATTTGTTACAGGAACAATAGAAAATGAACACATTCTCTTTCTCTTCATTTTATTAAAAATTGGTGAGGCACGATTTTTAGCTTTTTATTGGAGGGGGCAGTGGGAGCTGTATGGCTGTAGACATTATAATATTTAATGAAAGATGTAAAATAAACATATAGTTATTCATTTTCAGATAATTTTAATATTTGGCTTATAGCACACTAGAGTTAGAAGAAACCAAACAATTCTCTTTATCTGTATTATTGATTAAGAGATCAGAGTGAAAGTAACTTATTTACATCTATTGTTGCAGACCTGATCTAGAACATCCATCAATATTCTGTTCAGGACTGTCAACACTACTTGCATCACAGTGTTTCTCATTTTAAAGATAATGCGGTGCCAGAAGTGACTCCATCAAAATGCCAGCTAAATGAAATAAGAGCTAATATTATAAATAAATCCCATGGATGACAAAAAAAGGTGCATTAAGAAATTACTTAATCAATTATCTCAAAACAAGGCAAGACAGTAACTTAATGTTTGATAATTAGTTGCAATTTGTGGATTCATTAAATATTAGAGAGAAATGCATGCAATTAAATGGAATTTTTTAGTATATCCTGACTCCCAGTTTAATTTCTCCATTGTTTCTCTTCCAGTGAACTATTCATAATTTCCATGGATGGGACATTTTATTATTGCAATAATTTATCATTTAAAAGTTTGAAGAATGCATATTTTGAAATATGTAGAGTTTTATTAAATTAAAATATCCAATTCAATATTTAGGTGCAATTATTCTAAGTTTTTTAAGAATATGTACCAATAAGAATGTATAATAGGCGAGCCGAGTGGCGCGGTGGTTAAGTGCCGGCTTGGGAAGCCAGCGGCCCTGGTTCAGTCCCACATATGAGGGCCAGTGACACTAAAAAAAGAATGTATAATAGATGTTCCTTTAAGGTCTTTTGTATGTCAAATTAATTAATTTTGCAAAATATATAATTTTTATTTGAAATAGAAACAAGAATTTATAATTTTAGATTATTACTTATGACTGTTCACATTTGAGATAAACTTGAATTCTGTCATGTGTGTCTCCCCTTACCTCACCTTGCTTTCTTGTGACCAAGGGTAATAATTTAACCCTTGTATGTTTCCCCCACCACAGACACACACACCAAACATATTATTGTATCTTTCCCAACTCCAACTCTCCAGTCACCTGACACCAATTGAGAGTTCAATAAATCAACTCAATACTGACACTAAATGCTCAGGGTTAGAAGCAACTCCACAGGTTAAAGACTCAGTCCTACAAGACCACCCCCCACTTCAGACACTAGCTGCAACGAGGTTCCCCGGTTCCCAATACTTCTGTCTGACTTAGCTAAAAATTTGGAGGTTTCCACAACCCCCTCTTCAGGTTCAGTAGTTGACTGGAAAGACTCAGGAAACACAGGAAAGTGATTTACTTACTATTACTGGTTTATCTTAAAGGATGCTATGCAGGACTAGTCAAGTGGAAGAGATGAACAGAGCAAGCTATGGAGGGTGTGTGTGTGTGTGTGTGTGTGTGTGTGTGTGTGTGTGTGTGTGTGGTATGGGAGTGGGGACATCATGCGTCTGATGGACTAAAGTGGTTTAAACATCTTTCCATTCATGATGAGCATATGTGGGGCTCTGAAATTTTATAAATTATGCAGGCATACAGAAGAATGAAATATGATCCCTGACTTTGAAGGGCCGAAGTGTAATAAAACAGTTATCCTGTTTATTGAAGAATTAAATCATTAGTTGAAGAGAACTGTCAATTTTTCTTCTGAAAACTTACCATGGCCAAGGGGGTCAGGGAGGACGATTTCTTTATCTATCACTATCCTTTCTATCAACCTTCTGACAAATTGAAATGCCTCCCCCACCACTTGTGTGTGTGTGTGTGTGTGTTTATGTGTGAGTGTGTACGCATGTGTGCGCATGTGCTTTGCACAGGGTAATAACAGAAGTCTTACATGTTTCATGCATTTTCTTTGTCTTCATTGTTATATCTTTTATATAGTCAAGAATGTAAGAGCAGCATTTACATAACTGAATCTTTCCAATGTAATTGACCATTACTTTTACTAACCAAATTTCCATTAAAGTATAAAACTGTACCACATTAGAAATAAAATTTAAATTTTTTTGTTCAGTTGTCTACAATTTAAGAATCAACTTCCAGAACAGACCAGAAAAAATAATGAATGTGGAAGCAATATAAACCTTTATTAGTGGAATAGAAGTATGCAAAAAATAGTGCATATGACTGTGATCATAAATTTGTATTAAAGTGCAGCTTAAGTAAATGGTATCCTTATTCAATGATTGCTTTTCTCAATCCATTAAGACTCTTTGCCTCTGCAAAACCAGATCATCCATTAAATGTCCAAAAGTCTGGCTATAGTCAACTGCTAGAAGGACAAGAAAAACTAAATAAATAAAGGCAATTGTTGACAAAATATTGTTAAAGAGAAACTTTTCTATTGACTGGTTGGAAAATATTTAGAAAGAAGTAACTGAAAATAGTGTTGTTTACACAATAGTGTACAGTTAGGGTACAGAATACATCAATTATATTGTTTCTAAAGTTTTGAGGTTCAAACTCCCTTTTGTCAATTTAGTTATTTTGTTACATTTTAATAGATTATGATTTTTCTCTGCCTTACTATGAAAAACAGGAACAAATTATGCAGTAAATTCTAGGGATACATATTCTTAAAATTAGTTATAGTCCTGTTAACTAAATTTGCTTTTAAAGTTGAGAATGTCTTTAAGTGTGTGAGTTTTAATTGTTTGTATAGAGTTTTTAATTGGTAAGAGATAACAGTTTTGATATGAACATTATTTTAAATTAAAGATATTTGAGATTTGGCAGATGTTAAAGAAGACTTTTGGGTGTTTCCTTTACCTGACTAAAGGCAAAACTTTTTGAGTGGAAGTTGCCAGAATACCCTCTTCAAGGCAGCTTCACTCCCTGGAAGGAGACCAAGAATGAAATTCCCATAAATCCCTTTTCTGGGACAGTTTCACAGCAAGAAAAAAGAGAGAAGTCTGATAAGAAGTTACATAAAAAAACATTATCACAAACTTCCTACCTTAGAGTTATTTCACTAAAATTTCATTTGTTGTACTCCCATTAAGCCCATTTGTTCTTCCCATGGAAGCCTTTCCTTCCTGATCCATTTCTTTTTTAAGTGGATATATAAATCCATATTTCTAGCTATTCAAAGAACTCCTTCATATGCACCTATGTATGAATACACTAATTCCTGTTAATCAGTCAATCATTAGTAACTCCCAGTTCCCTAATCATTCAAACCTAAGATGGTAGAGGCAGTCTTTTTTCCCAACATTAATCAAACTGTCCTATTAAATTATCTTTAAACTGAATTACTTCACTCGATAATATATCTCATTATGTTGAATGTCAATACAGAATTTTCAGGTATTTTATTTTCCATCTATAATAAAAGTTAAAATATTTAGCATAACTTTATATGGGAAAAGTAACTTCATAGTATACTTATCAAAACAATTAGTGGCTAGCATATAGCCCTGTTAGAGTGGTTCTGAGTGTGGTTACCAGACCAGTAAGTGGTTAGAAATGCCTCACCCTAGACCCACTGTATCGGAAACTCTAAATTGAGTCCAGAAATCTGCTTGTAATAGGCTTCCCATGTGATTCTGATGCATGTCTTCTCTCTCAAAATCTCTTTCTCTGTGTCATTAGTTTATAAAACAGGGTATGTTAACAGTCTTTTAGTTTCCTTAGCTTAGTCAGCAATAGGCTAATGTCTTCTTGTTTTAAATGGAATTACAGTTTCCATAAATCACATAAAATGAAAAAAGACTTGCTGAAGATTGCCTTTTTTGTTCACACATTTAGATTTTGAGAGAAAAGCCGATGTTCACATATCATTATCATTTAAAACATTTTAATTAAAAAAATATATATATACATATTTATACTTTAATCAAGCAAATTCTAATACCTAGATGCTGGTTAAATGAATGGCAGAATGTTGATAATTTCAGAGGTTAATTATATTACTAAAATATGAGTATCCAGGAGGAAGTCTTAGCAAGTCAGTCATACCCTGTTTTTTTCTAATACTGATGATAAAATTTGATGTTTTAAAGCTAAAAGCTAAATTATGTTATAATAAACCATTTTGCATACCTTCATTTTCAGGCTATATTCTGGAAATTAATTACATAAGCAGATATTATTTTACAGGTGAAATAATACCCCAATTAGATATTGCTTAACAGTGAGCTTAACCATATAAAGCTATGATTTGCAATTTTTTAGCAAGTGAAATTATAGAGAATTTAAAATTTGTTTAAAATACTTATTATCATATTGAAAAATAAAACACTGAGTAACTGTTTTTCCCCCATAACCAATTTTATCATAAGAAAATATGTTTTAAGAATTAAAAAGAAATAACCAAATTCTTATTTGATTTTCTCGATCACTAAGTGATTGTTTTCAAGAAATTTATGAATAATACAACGTATCTCAGTTTTCTTTAGCCTTCTAGTCACCCATAAATCATTAACGTGTATCAGAGTAGCTCTTGTCCCTGTTCTAGTCATTGTCTTTTCTGAGTAATATTCTATTTACCATAGAAGAGCAAAATACAATATGAGAAGAGAAATTGTATCTAATTCAAAAGTACTGCTGAGGTGTGGTCTTAACTTAGGACTTTTTGTAGAAACAAAGGTCCAGTATTTTTCATTTGTATACTTGTTTAATTTCCTCCATCTACTGTAGGTTTTTTTCAGACACCAAGGCTGCTGCCATTCATTGACCTAAAAGTGAATTGTCACTCCCGATCTTCACCTTTGGTACAGAAAATGTGATTTGCATCTCAAGTGATAAACATGCCTATCACCCACAGTCTTACTTTTCTGATACAGTTATTCACTCAGATCTGACAAAGATAAGAAATATTCGCCACTAGATCAAAATAAAGATGTAGGATTATTCCCTTGTGAAGACCACATAGCTTGTGGAGTTTTGACATTTAAGAGAAAAACAACTAGGCACTTTTGAAGATTTTTAAATCACTCCTACAAGGTTGCTTGCTGTTTTAAAACCCTTCAGAATTCAACATGGTCAGATCATGCATGGAATTGATGCTGTAAATCTATGAAAGAAAAGAGAAGTTAAAAACCCACGAGACATGAAATACTCCTGTTAATACTGCCTATACAATCCTTCATTTCCAAACTAGTTCATTGTATTACATGTTATTGTTAGGGATGCTGTGACCTGGCAGAATCAACCTGGGGGATTTACCCATAGTGGCACTCACATTTTAGGGAAAGAAAAATATTGCAAGTGGTCAGTCAACATGTCTTCTCTGCCTCTAATATGCCTTGCCTTCCATATTTCTCACAGTTTATATCTACATTCTTTGGTGGGTATAGCCTTGTATTATAAATGTAGTATGGGAGAAGCCTGTACAAGCATTCTTTCTCTCAGAAACTTCAGTAGAATGTATAAAAGAGCTAAGTCTAGTATATTCTTCCTAGTGTGACTAAACTATGTAATAGTAACTAAAACTCATGTCACTACCAAATAAAATTTAAAAAGCATGTGGAAAAAAAGAAACTTTAATTTATATTAGGAATTCATACAGATTTGATTTAAAACTTGTTTTGCCTCAAAATATGTAATTTCTCCTCCTTTCCAGAAGTAGTGCCAAGACAAAATATTTAACATGTATGGCCAAAAAACTACCTTTAAGCCAGCAGTAAGAATTTATTCTTCAATATTTTTCAGATGCCTAATAATATGATATTTTTTCATGTAGTCAAAGAATAATTTAAAAATGAAATTTCAACTTAGAAATAATATATATCAAAAATATAAAGGATATAGTTATGCAAAACAGTCGAATGAATATGTCATCAGAAACTATTAACATTTTATATCATGTATGATATTTAATAGTTTAGAAAGTTCTTGTAATTATTATCTCTCTCTCTCTCTCTTCTCCTTTCTTTTCAATCAATGTTTTTTTATTCGATCTCTGTGCAACTTTCCTGTAAATCCATGTGTATATAATTAAATCTCCTCTACCTGACTGCAATTGCATTATGTGCAGTATAACAAATAATATATAGCTTATATAGTAAGGTTTTTAGTCTAACAAACCTTGCAGTAGAGGGAAGGACTCCAGTGAATGTCTAGTAAATATACTATTATATTTTGAAACGTTATTTTTTTAAATTAAATTGAAGATTAGGGAGCTCCAACACTCTAAGCTGTGTTTTTTTCAAAGATTGTTTCAAAATGATTGAATGTAATTTAGAGGTGAAAACCAAAAATATTATAAATCTGTTTAAATATGAGTAGACTTGTGGATGTCAGAGTCATTACTTAACCTGCAAAGGCCCTTATTATTTATATAGCTTCATCTATGTTTTTGCATTGTTACATTTTATATGATATATTGAAAGGCAATCCTGTTGTTTATTTTTAGTTACTACTTCCATGAAGAGGGAAAACAGCGAATAGTAAAGAAGGAATACCATATAAAATTACATTATCTGTTGAGCAAATTTACCACCCTTTCAGAATTGTGATTTTTTTATTTTTTATTTATTGGGGTGATTGTTAATAAACTAATAAGGTTTCAAGTTTACATTCTGTAATATATCATGTGTATGTTGCATTGTATATTCACCCTCAAAGTCAAATTTCCTTCCATCATCATAGTTTGACGCCCATTAACCTTTTCTTCCTGTGTCTCCCCTCCCCGTTTCCAATGATAAACACCATACTGTTGTTTCTGTCTGTGAGTTTTTATTTCTTAGTTTGTCTTGTTCATTTGTTGCTTTCAGTTTTATATCCCACATATGAGTGATATCATATGGTTGTCAATTTTTTTCTAACTTACGTATTTTGGTTAGCATGATAATATCAAGATCAATCCATGTTGCTACAAATGGCAGTATTTTCTCCTGCCTGAGTAATATTCCATTGTATATATGTGCCACATCTTCATTATCCAATCATCTATCAATAGGCACTTCAGCTGTTTCCATGTGCTGGTTTCCATGAATAATGCTGCAATGAATGTAGAGGTACATATATCTTTATGCATCAATGTTTTCAGATTTGGGGGGTTGATACTCAGAAGAGGGATTTCTGGGTTGCATGGTATTCTATTATTAATTTTTTTCTTTTTTCTTTTTTTTTTTTTTTTTTTTTAGGGCAGTGTCACTGGCCCTCATATGTGGGACCGAACCGGGGCCGCTGGCTTCCCAGGCCAGCGCTTAACCACCGCGCCACTGAACCGGCCCTATTCTTAATTTTTTGAGGAAACTCCATACTGTTTTCCATACTTGCTGTATCAGTTTACATTCCCAACATCAGTGTATGAGTGTTCCTTTTTCTCCACATCCTCTCCAACACTTGTTATTACTTGGATTGATAATAGCCCTTCTAAAAGATGTGCGGTGGTATCTCATTGTGGTTTTGACTGGCATTTCATAATAGCTAGTGAAGTTGAGCATCTTTTCATGTATCTGTTGGCCATTGGTATGTCTTCTTGGGAGAACTGTCTGTTTAGGCCCTCTCTCCATTTTTAATTGGACTGTTTATTTTTTTCTTGTTGAGCTGTAGGAGTCCTTCATATATTTTGGGTATTAGCCCCTATTGGATGTACTATTTGCAAATATCTTCCCGTATTTCGTTGGTTGCCTCTTCTTTTTTTTTTTTTTTTATTATGCATTGTATTTTTTCAGGTCTTATATGTAGGTGTTTGGTTTGTCAAAATCCTAATGGCATTTTGTTAAGAAATAGAACAAAAAAAAAAAATCATCAGATTTTTATGGAACTACCAAAGATCCCAAATAACCAAAGAAATCCTGCAAAAATGAACAAGGCCAGAGGTATCACAATTCCTGACTTCAAATTATATTACAAAGTTACAAAAGCAAAACAGTATGGTATTGGTAGAAAATCAGATATACAGACCAATAGAACAGAATTGAGAACCCAGAAATAAACCCACAAATATACGGGCACATAATTTTTGACAAAGAAGGAAAAAAAAAAAAAAAAAGAATGAGAGAGAGAAAAGAAAGCCTCAATAAATGGTGCTAGGAAAATTGGAAAGCCATAAGCAAAAGAATGAAACTAGACTGCTATCTATCACCATATACAAAAATTAATTCAGAATTGTTTTAAGACATCTTATAGATTGTTAGGGAAAAAAGAACTAAAAAATCAAAAAGACAAAGTTTTACCTTTCAGATTTTAGATTATCATAATGCATTTATTTTAAATTTGCTGAAACAACCTTGTGAGGCAAGAGTGTGTCCTTATATAAAATAAGAAATTGACAATAAAAGTTAAATAACTTGCCTCAGGATGCAGGAAAATGTTATCGGGTTTTTTGTTTTGTTTTGTTTTATTATTTATTTTATTTATATATACATTTAATTAGCTTCAGGTGTACAACAAAGTGCAATAGTTATACTTTTTACCCCTCAAAGTGACAACCCCCCTCCCCCAATTCTCCCCTCCCACTCCTCCCCCCCATATCATACTATCTATTACAATTCCTTTGACTCTCTTCCACCATATAATCCACATCCCGTGACTGTCTATATATTCAATTACAGTTGGCATACAATATTATGCAACATCAGTTTCAGGTATACAGTGCCGTGATCAAGCCTCTACTCCATCCATGAAGTGGTCTCCCTAACAAAACATGTGACCATCTGACACCCCATAAATTTTAACAACATTATATTCCCCGGACTGTCTTTCATATGCCTGTGACAATACTGTAGTTACCTATTTATGCTGTCTATTATCGGGGTTTTTTTGTAAGGCTGTTGCTGTAGTTATATTCTTTTCATTTTCTATTAAGAGAATGGATATAAACTTCTATACAATAATAACTTGACTTATACCTGACAGCTTTTATGCATTCAAATCTCGGAAGCTTTCATTTGGGAAAAAAAAAAATTCAAATAATTCTAAAAATTGAACCACAAACTTAGTTAAATATTGCTCATAATAGACTTTCACTTTCTGATACCTTGTTGAATAGACTAAACTTCATTTGAAACTAAAGGACAATTACAGTTGGGGGGAGATTTTGTTGCTGTTGTTTCTGTCTGTTGGCTCAAAGGAAGGGTCTATCCAGTCTATACTCCCCCACTATTAAAAGCAGGCAAGATAATACTGGACAGAGAGTCTTAACAATTCATTAAAGTATGTGATGTTTTGCGGGGAAATGTCTAAATCTCTTGCAGCAATTGGGAAATTTAGTCTTGCCAATGAGTAAAGTATAATTGCAACCTGAAGCTTCCTTTCCAAGTAAGCCATGTTAGTCCTGGATTCCAGAGAAAAGCAAAAAAAAAAAAAAAAAAAAAACACTTGTGAGAAAAGCACTCTCTATTTTGGTTATTATAGATTACTGTTGTTTCCTCTTTGCTTGCTTTTTTTTTCTTAATCTTACAACTTTCCAGGACTTTGAACTTTCTCTATGCCATACCTTTAGTTCAGTCAAATTTCAGGATACAGGAAAAATTTTATGATTGTAATTAAAGCTAAAATAATTTAGAAAAGTATTTTGTCTCTGACAACCTTCAAGAATAAAGAGTCAAGAAAACAAAAATTAAAACTCAGGGCCAAAGGCCTTGAGTTTCAAAGAGTGATTTATTATCTCTGTACTCATGCACTATCTGTCCTACTGTGACTAGCTTGTTTCATTTAGCATTAAGGTCATACTGGTTCATCCATGCTGTTGCATATGGTGGGATTTTCTTCTTTTTTAAGTCTGAATAATATTCCATTATATCTATATACCACATTTTCTTTATTCATTCAACCAACCATGGACATTTGTTTGTATTCATAGGCTATTTTCATATCTTGGCTGTTGTGAATAATGCCACAATAAACATAGAAGCACAGAGGGTGCCAAAAAACTGTATACACATTTTAAGAGAGGAAAAAAAAATGTATTAGATTGTAATGTTTGATATATACCCAAAACAAAAGATGAATACAAGTCATGTGTATACATTTTTTTTGTCACCCTTGATATATCTCTTCAAGACCCTGATTCCAATTCTTTTCAATATATACCCAGAAATGGGATGCTGTATCATATAGTAATTCTATTTTTAAATTTTTGATGAACCTCCATACTGATTTTTATAGCAGATGCAGCATTTTATTTTCCCACCAACAGTACACAGATTCTCATTTCTCTACATCCTCACCAATGTCGTTTTGCTTTTTGATAGTAGCTGTCCTAATAGGTATGAGGTGGTATCTCATTGCAGTTTTGGTTTATATTTTCCTTATGATTTGTAACGTTGAATATTTTTTTCATATACCCATTGTTCAATTGTATGTCTTCTTAGAGAAATGTCTATTCAAGTCCTTTAGCTATTTTTTGATTGGGTTATATCTTTTTTTTGTTATTGAGTTCTAGGAGTTCTATTAACCCCTTATTAAATACATGGCTTGCAAATAGTTTCTCCCATTCTGTAGGTATCCTTTTCAATCTGCTGATTGTTTCCTACATTTTGCAGAACTTTTTACTTTTTAGCTTGATGTAGTGCCACTTATCTAATTTTTGTTTTTCTTTTTGTCTTTGCTTTTGGTTTCATATCCAAGAGATCATTGCTGCAACCAAAGTCATAAAGCTTTTCCCATATATTTTCTTCTAGAGATTTTACAGTTTCAAGTCTTATGTTTAAATATTTTACATCTGAAGTTGATTTTTAAGTATGGTGTTAATATCAGGATCCAATTTCATTATTTTACATATGGGTAACCAGTTTTCTCAACACCATTTGTTGAAGAGAATGTCCTTTCCCATTGTGTATTCTTGCACCCTTGTTGAGGATCAGCTGACCATATACATGTACATGGAATTAAATCTGGGCTCTTTATTCTGTTCCTTTGGTCTATGTGTTTGCGTTTATGGCGCTACCATGCTGTTTTAATTACCATACCTTTATTAATATAATTTGAAGTCAGGAAATGAGATACCTTCCAGGTTTGTTTGTTTTTTCTCTAGATTGCTTTGGCTCTTAGAGGTCTTTTGTGATTCCATATGAATTTTATAACTTTTTTTTTTTCTATTTCTGTAAAAAAATGCAATTATGATTTTATAAACATTGCATTGAATCTGTAAATTGCTTTGGTTAGTATGGGCATTTTAACAATATTAAGTTTTGTAATCCATGAACTTGGATGACTTACCATTTATTTGTTTCTTCTTTAATTTCTTTTATGATTTCTTGTTTTTAGTGTATATGATTTTCACATCCTTGGTTAATTTTATTCATATGTATTCTATTATTTTTTTGATTCTTGTTCTTAATAAAATTGTTTACTTAATTTCCTTTTCATATAGTTTGTTGTCAGTGTATACAAACATAACTGATTTTGATATGCTGATTTTGTATCCTGCAATTGTACTAATTTATTAATTCTAATAGTGCTTTTTGTCTTCCAGATTTTCTACAATTATGAGGATTTATATGCTCCAGAGACAGGCATGTAACTTGATATCAGATAATCATTTAAAATTGAATAGCTAATCATATATATATATATGTATGTATATATATATATATATATACATATATATATATATATTTCTCTTTGTGAATTATCCAATCATAATCACATCATTTATATATTTTGTGTATATTTTTAAAGCATCCATTTGTAGCAATGTGTTACTTAGGGTGAATATTATTCATTTTTTAATCTTACATCAAAAAAAATTTTCCTAATTTTTATCTGCCTCATATTTTTTTATGGTGTTATTTAATATATTGTATCATTAAAATGCAAGTCTTAAAACTTTATTTTATACTATGGTTTCTTATTTTGAAACATTCTTATCAAAATGTTTTTCATTACCATGTGATAGTCTCCAAATACAGAGACTCTATGTATATGCCTCTAGTTACATCAAAATGTAATGTCCTTCTCTCAAACCTTGGTTAGCTTTGTAACTTCCTTTGACCAACAGAGTGCAGAAGAAGTGATATTCTGGACTACGCAAGCTTAGACCTATCTTGTACCATTAGTTTTGTATCTTTGCTGGAGGCCAGAAATAAAAACAGGAAATGTTTAGTCAAAACTAGAAGAGCAGAGAGGAAATTAATTATTTTTGAGGCTGAACAAAGGGGAAATTTTATGAACTAATGGGACAGTTATTGAAACTGTGATAGAAACAGAGGATATAGAATGTACCTGACAGACTTATGGATTTGGGAAACATGATTTCTGGTCAGAAATTATAAAACGCTAATTAACTTTTTATGCTTACCTAGAGTAAAGTATCACTCAATATAATTGAACTAAGGATAAAAATGTTTAATTTTCAAGCAGAATATAGTGAAACTATTTTCATCTTAGTGCTCACTGAGTTAGGAAATATAATTCTCATTTCCTGTTTTATTGGCCAGCAAATGTTTCTCAAAATAAGAATGACCTTAGGGTGAAGATTAAATTCAGTTTTGCTAGTGAACGATGTCCTTAGGATGAGGTTCAAATCTGGTATGTTGTTCTAAAATCTTCAGATTATTCCTCTATAAAATTGAAAGCAGTGCTTTTTGGGACCCTATGAACTAAGACAAAGAACTTGTAAATATGTTAAGCTTTTGTTCATTAGCACTCTGATTTACAGAATAAAATACAAAGGGACCTTTTTGAAAGTGATTTCTGAGTGTTACTATCATTATATAATTTGATAATAAGAAACACAACATTTTTATAAGAGCTATATCTGCTTAGACTAAAAAGAGAAAATGCAATTCAAAATCAAAGGAAGTTACTTTTAGTAAATGTTTAGCTTTGGAAGCAGATGACTTTTGGTTTTCTTTCAGGGTCTGTTTATCCTTCGCTTCCATTTGGACTGGCCTTGTGGCTCTCCTTGATCAGTAGGTAGCAGCAAAAGTGATTTTAGTATCTTGGAAATTCCAATCCTGTATCTTCAGAAAATGGGTATCACTTTCTACCTCTGAGTGATTGGAGGACCTTAATGGAGAGAGACTCTGAAGGATCAGAGGACATCTTGGATTTCCCAGTTCCAACTGAGCTCCCAGCTGATGCAACCACATGAACAAGCTCTGTTAAACTGGCTTTATCTCTAGTATTTTACTTCATTTTTCATTTCAATTTTTTATTTCCCTCTTCACAGTTTTATCCTCCCTCCCATCATTATCCTTCCTTCCTTCCTTCCTTCCTTCCTTCCTTCCTTCCTTCCTTCCTTCCTTCCTTCTCCTTTTCCTTTCCTTTCCTTTCCTTTCCATTCCTTTTTTGTTTTCATTTCTTTTCTTCCTCTTTCTTTCCATTTTACTCTGTAACATATATATATATATATATATATATATATTTGAATCTTCAAAGTCATGATGCCTGGACTGATATATTCATTAGTGGAAGGATTTTAAAATGTACACACACACACACACTGAATTAACAAGGATCCTCTCCTTAGCCAAATTTTAGTCAGGTTCACCTGAGCCCTCTAACTAGGTCTCAATCTTGGCCTACTCAGCTTTAGCAAAGAATCCTGTTGAACCATTTTAATGAGAACCCTCCCAACTCCTCCCTTAATATCTATCAAGGTCCTCATTCTTTACCCTTAATAGCTGAATTCATGGCCTTCCTTTAGTAAGAATCCTGTTAAGCTTGTTTAGCAAGAATCCTCCCAGCCTTAATGTCTAATTAAGTGACCCTTAGTCATTTTCCATCTATTGACCTGTCTGTTCTTTGGCTATAAATCCTAATGGCCTTTGCTGTATTCAGCATTGAGTTCTATCTCTTGCCCCTATTGCAATAGTCTTGAATAGTCTTCCTTGCCATTTGTAACAAGTGTTTGGTGCAATTAAACATTTTTACTTAAAGATTTTTTTATTATGTTTATATATAGAAAAGTCAACAGTGTACATTTAATTCAGTTTGGTGGCATATTATTTAGCCTCTGTCTTTCCCACCTTGGCAATTTGAGCCATAGATTTTGGTCTACGACGTTATCTCCCCAGTGATGGCAGGCCATCACATCACATTACAGTCCTTATAACTGGTCCTGGTAGCTTCCGCCAGCTTAACTTGAGCTCCTTTGTTTTCTGAGTTAACTTGTGTGAATGTGATGGTGGTACAGGTCTACCTGTGGACTGCATGTCCCACTTGGCCTTCCCTTTGATAGTGCAGTTAGTAGGGAACACCCATCTTATAAGATAGGGCAGGCAGAAAGACAACCAGATCTGTGGGGTCTACATCATGTGCATTCACCTCTAGCCCAGCCTTCCTGTTCCCCACCAAGGTGGTGATAGTATTAACCTCTGCTTGAAGTCCCAACCTCTGACTTGGGACATTCCCTTTGGTGACAGCTATTTTATCAGATCAAGCCAACAGTGTCTGCTTCTTCTCTTGCTTTATCTCTGGCCTGTATTTATAGACCAGCTTAAACAGTTCTAAAGATATTTGTCAGCTGTCCCAAGGTGAAATTGTCAGCTGTCCCAAGGTGAAATCAGGGAGGCAATTTGAGCTGCTTACAGAGAATAGGTCTTTGCTGCTTGCAGCTTGATGAAAGAAGGCCATTTGACAAAGCAGCTGATGGCCCTTTCGGGCTGGATGTTCTGTTCATTGCCAAAACTCTTGCATCTTTTCTCAAACCAAGGGATTAACAAACTTCTTGGCCTCTTGCTTTTTCACAATACCAGGTGCCAGGGCTATCTTCTCCCCATGGCCTTTTTTCATTATCTTGAGCAGGGGGAGGAAAAATTACATATATATATATACACACACACACACACACATACACAGTAATACCTTGGTTTGTGAGCATAATTCGTTCTGGAAACAAATTTCTCGTATTGCAAGATATTGTTCGTTTACTACGTTAAATGTATTGGAAATGTTTGTTTGTCTTGTGGAACACTCGCAAACCACATTACTTGCAATCCAAGGTTTTAATATTTATATATATATATGGTCATATATATTTTTATTATATTTATATATGTACTCTAACACATAGATTGTTTATTTGGAAGTTTTAAAATAATTCAAATCTTTTTTAAGTTCCCCATTTCTATAATTTAATATCAATATTTTGCTTCATTTGGTTCTGTTGATCTTATTTTTCCTAATCTTTGAGTTTCATATATTTAAACATTTCTACACATCTGTTTATTTTCAAATACTATGTAATAATTTTCCAAAAGTAATAAATTATAAACTTGTCTGATTCAACATTGTAATCCCCTATCTTTTTGTCTCTCTCTATGCATACAGTGTGTATTTTTAATTAATAAAAAATGACATTTTAATTTTCTATTTAAATGTTACTTTTACAATTATTTATGGCCCATATGCCTGCTGTAGTATTAAACAAGACTTGCATAATTTATGTTACATTCTTGATATGACTTGAAGGTAGATTATTCATATTTACATATGTTCATTAAAATTAAAAATACAACTCTCTGCAACATTTTATTAAAGTAAATTATAATATTTTGTCAGTGCCTGCATATTTTCTACAAAATGCCTGCAAGTTTCAACAGGGAAAACTTTCTGATGTATTTGAATTTTATTCTCTGGGTAATGGTCAATATTTTACAGTGTCAATTTCAAATCAAAGTTGGTATATCCATGGTACATAATTTATATTTTTTTTATTAATTACCTGCAATGAAAAAGAATATCTTCTAGGAGTGAAAGAGGATAATTACTGATGATAACTGTTATATATTGTAGACAGTTAATTTTAAATTATGCTACTTTAAACAATGATACTGTATTAAAATATTTTTTACTATGGTATTCAGGAGAATATTAATGATGTGATCATGATGGACAATGTTCAAAAACTGTTTTATGTTCTGCGTTGCTTGTTATGTTTGGAAAACACTGTGCCACTTTTTCTTTAATTACATCAGCTCTTTTATTAAAATGTTCAACAAGTTTATACTGAAAACACTAGATGAAAGATATTATTATGCTAATTGAAATAAATTAGACAGAAACAGTCAAAAACCATATGATTTCTCTCATATATGGGATATAAAACTGAAACCAACAAACCAACAAGACAAACTGACAAAAACTCATAAGACTCAGAGGACAGTTTAGTGGTTACAAGAGGATAAGGGGGTAAGGAGGAAAAAGAAGTTAAAAGGGGTCAAATATATGATGACAAAAGGAGATTAGACTTTGGGTGGTGAAGACACAATGCAATATATAGTAAGGTATACAGAATTGTACACCTGAAACCTATGTAACTTTACTAACAATTGTAACCCCAATAAATGTTAATTAGAAAAAAAATAAAAAGAATATGTTTTAAATATATCCTAGGTTCAATAAATGAATCTCTATATTATGACTGATATTATGATCTTAGTCGATAATAATTTTTCTAACCCTCATTAGTCTCCTCCTTCTTCCAGCATAAAGTTTGGTAGGATCGTAAACAGCTTCGAGTAAGTGAGTTAAGTGAAGAGAGCAAAGATGTCTATATTATCCCTTTACCAGTTAGCATGTGGCCTACTAATCGCCAACTCAGTTTTATGAAAAAAGATAAGCCATACCTTAAATGAAGAATTTTGCTTTTTCAAATTAGAAAATGCCCTTAATATAAAATGTAATATAAACAAAATGGTGAAAGGAGGGAGCTATCATTTTATTAGGCAAATAGGAAAGTTGGAGAAGAAACTGTTTTATCCCTTTGTTGGAATTCGCATTAAAAGTAAGAACCATACAAGAACCAAGAAGGTGCAGCTAAAAGCAAAGAAGAGTTATTCATAGCCCTTGGTAAATAATCAAGAAATTCCAACATTCACAGGCCTAGATTTCAGAGTTTGTAGGAGCAGAGTCTACTTCTCTCCATCTCTCCACCTTTAATAGGAACATGGCCCCAGATGACTGTCCAACCACTGCATGTTGGGTGTGTAGGACAGGGTGCAGAACACTTGTCTCTACATTTTACATATAACTTCGTATTTCATTTTGCAAAGGAACTACACACAAGGAGCCTTATCCATACCTGGACCCAATCTTATTAAATGATGAGATTATGGATTTAATGGTAATACTTTAATGGGATCAGTCTCTTATGAAAGTTCCCTTTGAAAGAGGGTGAATGTATTTTGCATGTGGAAGGTGTGAACTCCTGGGGTCCAAAGAGGACAGATATTAGGGTTACACATCTGATCTCTGACTCTTTCTGTCCCTACTCTTGTGTGATCCTCTTCTCTGGAATGTGAACAGGGCCAGTGACTTGTTGGTAACCAATAGAATAAGGCAAGGTAATAGGTGAATGTTTTTACAAATATGCAATTAGATCACGCAATATTGCAACCTGTGTTGCTATCATAATCTCTCTTTCTTGCTGGTTTTGAAGAAGCAAATTGCTATGTTGTCAACTAAATGGCAAGGTGCTGACTGTGGATTCCAGCCAACACCCAACAAGAAAATGGGGGCTCTTAGTCTCATAGCCTTCAAAGAAACTGAAAACGAATCCTGCCAATAACCACATGAGAGCTTAGATGTGGATTATTCCTAAATCATGCATCAAATAGATGACAGCTTCAGCAGAGACTTTAATTTCATCTTTATGAAAACTTGAATAAGATGATAGATGCAGCTCAGCCATACCCAAGCTCTTACCCACCGACACTGGGATATAATAATAATCATGTGTTGTCATAAGCCATTAAGTCTATGATAATATTGTTATGTAGCAACAGATTACTAATACAGGGGAATTTATAATAATTTAGAAATTATTCTTAATCTCCTGGTTGCCATCAAGGAGAAAAAAGAAAAAAATTTGTAATTATTTTCATAAAATTTCTTTTTACTTC
Organism: Aselliscus stoliczkanus; assembly: GCA_033961575.1. Taxonomy (NCBI): domain Eukaryota; kingdom Metazoa; phylum Chordata; class Mammalia; order Chiroptera; family Hipposideridae; genus Aselliscus; species Aselliscus stoliczkanus. The sequence continues at coordinate 32,523,204 of CM066727.1, read as the reverse complement.
TTAAGAAATTGTACCAAAAGGCAAATTATTTTAACTGAAATACTATTTTATGTCTCAAAACAACAACTACTACCATTTTGTGATTGAGTCCTCTTTATTGGAAAAAAAAAAATAATGATGCAGTTGAGGAAGACACCTGACTCACATCTAAAAATTGAAAAGTAGAAATGGAATTGGCATATAATGTTCATTATATCCAGACAGGGATATTGTGATGGAGAAGTGTTTGAAAGGAAAGAGTGTCACGGTGAAGATGGTGCACCTATTTGTGCCTATGTGCACCTTCTGATTTAATATAAAGGCATATTAAATGTTTACAAATTCAGGATGTAACTTCTCTTTCCTCAATAACACAAAGATGTTTCCAAGCTATATTTTAGATGTTCATGTGACACATAGAGGTATCTGGTCAATGGAGGCTGATTCTCTAAAAATTTATGATCAAGTCCATAATTCAATAGTAGTTCAAAAGGGAGGGAGAGAATCATGAATAATCAATTAAGTTACTACTAGAAATGGCTTTTAAAAGTACATAAAATATCTTTTTACGGAGTTGCATCAGGAAATACACAGCATTAGCTGGGAATAATGAAACAATGTGATAAGTTGAATTAATTTGTGGTTTTTGAAGGCTAGTCCAGTTAGATATCAAATGCAGGATCCTCTACTTTGTTATTGACCTTGGACAACTTTCTCAACACATTCTGAGAATTAATATCGTGTGTATAAAATGAGGATAATAACCCATCATCCTCTGGTGGTGATTCTTTGAGTAAATGAATGAGTCTGCACTGTATACCATGAAATAGCATCAGTAAGTAAAACCATTAGTATTATCATTAGTTCTGCTTCTGCTACTAACAAGTGGTGGGAAATTAGGAATATCATTTTCTGAAATTAATTTCCATGCAGGATAAATGATGATGTTGGAATTAATACTGCTAAGAATCTATACCAACTATTGATGAATTATTTTAATGACTGATGTGCTCCTGGTCATAGAAAATAAACTACCAAATTTGAGATTTTTGTATTAATGTTATATCAAAAGTTTCTTCTTTGAAGAAACATAAAGTGTTAGAAGTCTAATTTTCAAAGGCATTAACTTACCAATTGTTTTTCTTAATTTGATTTTAACTAACCATTACATGCCTTTATGCCATTTCATGGTTATGATTAAATCCTGAATCAACAATTTTTGTGTAGTCTTTGATAACTCTACATGGGCCTTTATTTTTTGTGGACATTGGGACATGGGAAAATGTATCCAGCCAGAACTTGCATGTAAGAATTATTTTCTATATAATTAAGCATTAAGTAATTATAATAAAATATTAATTTCATTAAATACTTATACATGTTTTATGAAAAAATAATATTTTTCTATACCCATCTTGCAAAGTGAATCTGGAGAGACAATTTCTTCTATATTGCAATCACAAAATAAATAAACCATGTATAATGATTCTAAAACATAGGCAATTTTTATATGAATATGACTGTGCATACTCCTTTACATTTAAAAAAAAATTGAAACAATCTCAATGTTAATAAGTATGCACTTGAAACCTATGTAACTTTACTAATCATTGACACCCCAATAAACTCCAATTAAAAATAAATACATAAATAAATAAATAAATAAATAAATAAATAAACGTGGCAACTGTATCACAACTAACCTGTTTTGTTTCTGAATCATCTAAGAATAAGTTGCTGACATGATGATCAATCACTCACAAAAACATTTTTCTGTATATTTCTTACTAACAATCTTAACACAAAGCAAACATAAAGATCAGAGATTGATATTAATATATTACTACCATCTACTTCTGAGACCATTCAAATTTCGTCAATTATTCTAGTAATACCCAGTAAAAGAAAGGGATACAGTCCAAAATTACACATATGCATCTATTTGTTATGTCGTTTCAATATCACTCAATCTGCAATAGTTCCCAGTTAACTTGACTTTTTCATGATCTTGACCTATAGGAATATTAAAAGCCAGTTGTTTCATATAATGCCCTTCAATTTGGGATTCTCATATATTTCATCATAATTAGATTCAGATTAAGCATCTTTGGCAGGTATAATGAAGATGGGGTTCTGTGTCCTTCCCATCTAATCCTATAAGGGAACACATTTTAATTTGTCTCATTACTTGTTTATTGATTTTGATTTTGAGCACTTGATTAAGATGACACATGCTAGTATTATCCATTTAAAAGTTACTCTTTTTTTTCCACCCATTCTTTTTGTATATAGAAATGATTTTGATGGAGATATTCTGACTTCATCAAACTTTCTATTTATTTACTAATTAGTATAGATTTACAAATTGTTATTTTATTTAATGGGACATAATCCATTAATATAATCATTTTGACATTCACATTTTTACAGTGAGGACCTCTTTAGATTGACTTCTGTATCCCTTGACATGCACTCATCATTCTTTATGTTCTTTATTTTCTCAGCCAGAAAAATACCTCAGTTTCATTTTGTACTTTCCTTGACTTACTCCTAGAATGAGTCATTTCTGTAAGGAGTCCTGGAGTATTTTAATGGAGAACCAAGTAGAGAAAGTAAGATTTTGGTGCTAGGTGTGCACTATTATTGGTTTGTCACTATTCACAGGAACATTGCTGTGGACAGAGCTAGAAACAAATAAACACACACACACACGTATGTATTCACACATATTTTTATATTTATCCTTGATATGTTGACATTTCTGGTTTACAATGATGACTCCAATTTGAATCCAACATGGGATCTGTATTAGTTTTCTGCACTTCTACTCACTCCTGTTTTGCATGCCCGTCTGATATTTCAGGGGCTCTACCACAGGATAGTGGACTGTTCCCCTACTTTACTGTTCTCATTACCTCCACTTGTGCTTAGATTCTCTACTCTGAGCTGCTAGCCCACCATGGATATCCTCCTTAATCCTCTTGTGTTTTCATTACATCCTAAACCAGGCTGCAGCCTTCTCACAAAGGGAAGGCTCCTCACCCTGCTCTAATCCTAACCCTCACCCTTCTTACCCTGCTCTAATTCCAATACTCAGAGCTAGACAGCTGCTGCCCCCTCTCCCATCTGATCCTTGCACAAGACTGATTTCGTGGCTAATCCTCTTCTGGTACCAATCGCTCTTTTTATCATTTGAACAGCATCCTCACTCTACTTACGCTCTGAACAAGATGAGGGAGCAACTTGACTCCTCATCACCACACTCACACATGTAAGCACTTGCCTTGTTTAATCCCACCTACTGGTTGGGGATAAGAGGGTTCAGGAAGGAAAAGAGATCAGGAAAAGGAAGAACAACTACAGGAAGAGCAACCATGATTTATTACGATGTGTTGCATCACAAGTTAGAATAGCAAAATCCCCAGAGTGAGCCAGATTTTAAATCTCACAAAAGCAAACTCTAGCTCTTAGTACAAACACTGTGACATGTTGTCTATGATTACCGAATATTTTGAAGAATGTCCTCCTAAAGGGGGCTGTATTTGAAACCTAGCTACTCATCACTTATTAACATTATTAGACTGTTTATTGTTATCATAAGGAAGATTCTTGTATCATAAGATTTAGAAGTAAAATTATTGTTTGATATAGGAAATTTGAAGTAAGCCTACAAGTTAAAGATGTAAGTTATATTTTGGAATTATATTGAATATATTAATATAAATTTAATGTGAAAATATTAGTATGCAATATAATCATTTAAAAATATTATGATATAAAGTATCAAATTAAGAAAATATTAAAGAGGCAATATTACATATGCAATGTCAGTATAGTTTAAAGAGTGAAAAATCTTTTATGACCATATCACAATATAAATGAATTTATTTCTGGGCTTTATATTTTCTTCTATTGATCTATATGTCTATTTCAGAACTAATTTATATGATGCTGAATTGGACAGACTTATAAAATAGTTGGTTATGCCAAAAATCCATTATAATATCCTCAGAATTATAAAATGGGTAAAGATACTATGTAGGCCTACTGATCATGGGAAGGTGTTAGTAATCGTAAGAAATGATAATTAAAACTAACTAGAGAAATCATAACTGACCAAAATATATTTAGATTAAATCAAACCACATTCAAAATGATCACTTTTATATTAGGCTTGTATATATTGTAAAATGAGTAAACTTAGGAGACAGAGTTGAAATATTTTGTGTGAAACAATGAAGACTCCAAAATTGAAATATGTAAGAAGGGGCTTATCCATCTTCATGATGAATATAAAAATTGCAAAGAAAGACTTACATGGAATTTTTGTCTCTGGTTCTAAATAATGGTTGATCAAACATATCCGAAGCTTCAGCGGATTTAATGAGAAAACCTTAACTCTATGTCTTATGGTAAAAATCAACCCAGAGTGAAGGGGGTACAGTTATACAATTTAGAATAGGAAAAGAATGATACAAAACCCTTTACATCCATTTATATAAATAATAAATTCTGACAGAGCTAAGTTTTACAGTGTGACTCCAGATGATACATGGGTTCTATTTCTGAAGGCTGAAAATGTTACATACCCTGCAACTCAGAAATTTCATTTGCCAATCTATACCAAGAGGAAACTTGACCAGTGTCCTCTACCATACATTTCCAAGAATATTCATAGCAGGGCTTCTCATAATAACAAATCTCAATAAACAAACTCAATTTCATTGGCAAGAAAATGGATGTATGAGCAAAAGAGAATATTATACAGCTGCAAAATGATTGAATTAGGGTAAACACAATAATATAGATAAACTAGAGGACTGTAATAATAACTGAAAAAAACAATTTAACTCTCAGGATTTTGCAAATAGAGTGATGCCTACTTTCCAATTTAAAAGAAAATAACAAGTGGGTGTGAGTGTATGTTTGCATTTGTATGCATGTGTTCCTTTTAATAACATATATAGATGCTTAGAACTATATAACAATAATTGCAAGATTCAATATCATTTCTCACATGAAATGCTGGGAGACAATGCTATACTGGAGTAGGTAAGTCAAATTTCACAGCAAGATGACTGGTGAAAACAAGGTAACCAATGAGAATACATAAAGACACAAAGACCATACAAGGATTTAAATGAGACTGCAACATAAACAGAAGAATTCAATAATTTAGATCTATGTAACTGAGGCCCAAATACAAAAAAGTAAAGTATATCCATATGTATTAGACTATTTGTAACTAATGCAGCCTGAGTAGTAATCAGATTTTTAATAGTAGTTTTTATCATTTTTCTTTTAAGTGTTTAAAATTTAATGGGTTTAAGAATATCTGAAGTATTTTAATCATGAAGAGTGTTCAGCTACATCATCAAACAATTTTAGGTTTGGAGGATATCTAATTTCTGGAGCTAAAGCACATGGTTTAATAATATTTAATCAATACAGGTTTTGGAGTCTAGCCGAGTTAGTAGGGCATCCATACAAGCATGGCCGGCAGCAAGGGCGTGAAGTGTGAAGAAGTTGATCAGTGAATCAGTGATGGGGTGCAAACTGTCAGGGTAAATGATTATTCCACAGGAGAGGTTAAGGAGGGGGGAAGCATCCATGCATTTTTTTCAAGCTAGAGTTGATCAGGAGAGAATTTGCATGGTGGAAATGTGACTTGTCTGGGATGTCAGAGTCCAAGAAGGGTGAGGGACTTGATAGTGGTGGACTGGCAGAATCCCAGCAGGAGTTGTCAGAACCCAAACAAATTGAGAAGGGTTTCCACACACAGTTCCTGCACTTGTTTACATACTGTGAAACAGATTAAATAAATAAATATATTGAGAAAAACAGGAGTCTGGTTTCTCCTTGTTAGAGAAAGGAATTAGTTACAAATGTGAAATTAGAGAAATTAGTGTGCTCATTGATTTTGATAGATGATAGATAGATAGATAGATAGATAGATAGATAGATAGATAGATAGATAGATAACAGCTCTCTCTCTCTCTCTCTCTCTCTCTCTCTCTCTCTTTCACTCTGTCCACCATAAGGGCATGGTGGACAACATTAAAATAGCATTGAACACACTGAGGTCAAGATCTTTGTTTCCAAAAATAATTCTCCACAATTGTCCATAAATCAGGATGCCTTGACAAAATAACAGGTTCCAGTGCTAGGGGGAGGGAATGTGCAAGATGAGACTGGGATGTGTTTTGTACCAGAAAAACAGAACTCAAAGGATAATTGGGCCATTACAAAAGTTACAAAAGAATTTCCACGGGACAAAATATGAGCATCAAAATAATAACGGTAATGGGTTATAACTCATTAAATATGATAGGAATACATGAGTCCATTGTGATATGAATCACTGAATGAACTCTGTTTCAATAATATGGATGACTATCTGAGTACTGGAGTGCAAGAAATTATATGGGGTTAGTTAGCTGCTTTACCAAGCCTAAAAACATAACATTGGGTCAAAACACAACAAAGAAAAAAATGAGTGCACCACTGATACAAATTCAACATGAGGCTTCAGTTTTAATAATGTTACAATGGAGCTAGAATTATCTACAATCCTGTAATGGCTTCAAGACTATTTTAGTTTGCAGAGCCATTAAGCTTCTCTATCTGTCAAAAATATCTTAAAGAAATGCTATTAAGTGTAATACTCTCCTATCAAAGTGGCCAGCCTCATGTGAAAGTGTTAACATTAGGGTGGGTAACTGTTAACTTTGGTGACCATGAATCATGCCTCCTGGTATTTACGTTCCTGTGTAGTCCCTTCTCAAATTGATTTTTGACTAGGCCTGTGATTGAGTTAAACATTTGCATAAAATATATTGAATTATTTATAGATTATGGAATAGCTGCAAATTTCAATTTCATGATTCAGAAAAATAATACATGTGTGTTTGGGGAGATATATATATATATATACATATATATATATATACATACATATATGACATAAGCAAAAAGTTAATATGGATAAGGGGTATACAGGGGTTCTTTGTTCTATTTTGCAACTTCTCTGTAATTATGAAAATATACTAGGATAAAAATAATAAAATAATAAAATATATATATGCTGAGAGGCAGGTTTTCCATAGGCAATTTACACAAATTAAAACCATTAAGTTATGGATAGGTGTATACAATCAGGTTCTCTTACAGAAAGAATAATTTCCAGATTGTAGCTGAGCTGAAGATAGACTTCTGTTGAGCATTTCCTAATTTATGGGCCTACAACATCTTTAGCTCTGGCATCACCTGGCAGCATGTTTTATTCTTTCTTTTCTTTTTTTTCACTCCTGTCATCTCCCAAGTTGTATGAATTGAAAAAAGGATGATACTTTATATAACTGTCCCACTGCTGCATCCAGCCATTTAGAGCAGAAAGTTGCATTTTGATAGGTGTTCAAAGAATGCTAATTGGCCCTCATACAGTCACTTTGGAAACCTGACTTAAAAAAAAAAAAATCACACATATGTTAAATAAAGATCCAAGAACAGAGCTTCGTGCTCTTCCATAAGGCAAAATTCATGTGAAAATTGAACCAAACTCCCTGTATTGATGGTGTACGCTAATCCATCTGAGCCCGTATATAGGTAACCACTCATTGCCATATATTCTCTTATCCTCAATATTGAGTTTTCTATAGCATGTTGAATTTTTCACTTCCACTACTTATCTAAGGATTTCATTAATATTAGTTCATCTAATTTTCTTTTTATTCCCATATTAAACAGAGAGATGGGAAAATAAGGCGTTCTATTAAGCAGTGCCAAAAAAAAAAAAAAAAGTATCCAATTGCTTCTGGTTGTTGCTTGGCCTCAACAGGGCCATTTTCAAATACAGAAATATTGTTTATCATTTTTAATGCTGACTTGAGGTTTGCAACTATAACTGGATTTATGTGCCTGCTATCCTTGCAGTTGAAAAAATGAGAGAGTACACATTTACAAAGATAGGCAAGTAGGGAATATAATAATAAAACTTTGTGTATACTTTTAGAATCAGAAGGCAAACTTTAAAATTTTAAACAGTGATAAGCAACTTGTTTTACAGAACACATTTAAGAGTTGTGAAACCTATTTTTATACTGTGTCATATTTGTGTACTTCAGAATTTCAATAAAGTATGCCAAATATTACTTTTAATCAGAAGAAGACATTATCATATTACCAAAATTTTAAATTATATATTAGAAAAGTATTTTTAGTGATATGCTTCACCCTCTGTCCTTTCAACCCTCTTTCGACTTGCCCCTATTGGTGACCAAATTAATTAGTTTCTGGGCTTTTCATACTGTATTTCCTCTTGCAAAAATATTCAGGTAAATGAATGTTTTCTTATTTCCCTTTTGTTTCAATATAAAATTCAGCACACTGTCTTTGCTCTTTTTTCACTCTTTTACAAATAATGTTGCAATGAATAACCTGTGCAAATATATTTTCTCTTGTTGGAGATAATCGGATTGAATAACAAAGAATGCACAATTTTGTTGGATGTGGTGAAATTCATACTTATATGGTTAAAACTGCATTTTCAAAGTAGTGTATGAGAATGTCTGGTTCTTAATTTGACATGCTTTCAAACTTTTTATTTTAGTCATTTTAATACATGAGAAATAGCTGCTCAGGATACTTTTAATTTTCATTTCACTTATGAAGTTTGAGGTTGAAAATCTTTCCTACGTTTACAGGCAATTTCATACTTCTTAAGTTAATTATCTGTTTATGTCTTTCCATTTTTTCTGAAAAGTGTGATAATTTTCTCCAAATTTATACAAGCACAGTCTATATTATTGATATTGGCTAATTATTTATGTCTAATGTTGCAAGAGTGAATAACTGCTTTTTATTTGTCTTTTGACTCCTTATTATATTTTTATAACACAATTTTAATATTTAATTTTGTTAGTAATAATTTATTTTATAATTTTTAAGTTTTGTATTATAAAAATATTGTCATACATTCAGATTAGCATGCTGGATTCACCCACCAATTTTTTTTTTTTAGCACACACATGTGTGTGTGTTTGTGTGTGTATGTGTTTATACATTAGGTAGGCATGGGACAAAAATTAGATTTTTATAACATATATCTAATGGGGTATTTCTCTCAAAAGAAGGTGCTCATAGGATGCATGTAAATAACATTCAGATCGTTGGAATATTATGAGGCAGAATACTTTAAAAGATATATTTCAGAGAGCTGTAACAGGAGACAAATCTTAAGAACAGCCTGAAGGTGCTGCATTGTCCTATGGTTTTACAATTTGTGTATAAGCTAAAAGCCAAACAAACTTGTTTGGGCCCCTTCTCACACCTCATGCTACAACACTGAATACAGAATCTCTGTTTTGTGGGCTCATGTCAATAAATTTAGCTTGATCTTACCTTAGATTCTTTTTATCATTACTTCACACCCTGAAGATCCATTTCCACACATATTTCCATATTACTACCTACATAAATTAGAAAATATTGTGCACTTATTTTGTTGTACAACATACTACTTTGCAGGTCACACTTAGTATCTCATACTTTGGGAGCTGTTGGGACTTGAGTCTATTTCTAAACTTGGAGCAAAGAAGGGCATTAGGGGTAGGTTTTGGGAGAATCTCCAAAGACTTTCCATGTAACTATCTCAGGGGAGGCCACTGCACATTCTTCAGAAAACAGAGTTAACATTCACAAGCAGGAATGAAGGGCTACTTTTCCTGGCAAAGTCAACTTGGCAGGATTTAGATGTTTCACATTGTCACCCCAAAAATTCCTGTTCTATGAACAGTGTGTTGTTCATAGTGTCCATTGGCAATATTTTGCGTGTCTCTATTCCCATCATCATGTGGACCACCAGGGCTTTCTTTACCCCTGTAAATAGAGCATTTAGTTCCTTTAAATCTAGTCACATTAGAGAAACATCCAGAAAAAATTGAAGGAACTCATCCTAAAGTTCTCATTTTCTCTCCCTAGAACCTCGTCTGGTTCCCAAATCTATATTATCCTGCTTAACCAGAGAAGTTGAACAAATAGGAAATTAATTGCAAGAAATTGGGTCACATAATTGTGTGTGTAGCTAGACAAGTACTAAATATTTAGGAAATGCCATCAGGAAATGATGGCAGAAGGACTCAGGCACAAGCTGAATCAGCAGCCCACAGTGGGCATTTCTTCTTCTCCTGGGAAGATTGTGTTATGTTTTACTGATCACATCAGGCCAACTCTGAACTGTGCCTTTCTTAGTGCCAAATAATTATTGCCTTTAATCACAAATACAAATTTTCATTGATAAACTGGGTACTGTAGCCAAGCTATTGTTGAAACATAAATTTGGCCATCACATATAGATACACATTTAGCATGACTCTGTGCAGGCATTCATTTAAGCATGTTTGACCAGCGTTTTTCTTTTTCTTTTCTTTTTTCTTTTTTTTTTTCATGAAAAAAGAACATTTTCTAATGATAGACATAACATTTATTGGAATCTTTAGAAGTAGGAGGGATCCGAGGATGGAATGAAGAATGTAACAAATGAATTCCATTATAAATACATGATGAAACCTTGCTGAAAGTTGGAAGAATAATAAAAATAATACAGTGTGCTAACCTAAGTTTCTTTGGAAATGAAGAGAATCAGTAAGACTAAAGAAAAAAAGAACTGTACATGAGAACTAGACTACAGTTTTAAAATGTCCTACTGGAGTATGAGGTAACAATCTTGCCACTGTTATCCAGGCATGACAAAAGTAAACAAATAGGTGGATGCCACATGGTGGGGGCCAAGTTTGTTCTTCACTGTTGGAGTAGGGGATACAAACAAGCAAGGGGGTAGACTATGTGGTAACATTCCTAAGGTAATACATTAGAGTTGGGTCCATCCCTATAAACTTTACATGTAGCTTAATATAGCTGGTGACATATAGAAATATTTACAGAAATGTGTATATATATACATAGGTTAATATATACACATATATGTCATCACAGTGTCTTCTGAGAAGTCTTAGAAGCCACTGCACTTCAATAGCAATGAATATACTTAGAACTAAGTCTCCAGTTCCTAACACTATTCTTTAATAAAAGGACCCAAGAGAAATGGCTAATTTTAGGACTGGGGGAAAGAATATAGAAATTGAGCCTAGAGTATCCTGTAGTATCAGGGGGGAAAAAGAATGCTCACAAATAAAACACCACGATGAAGAAAGTCAAAGAGACACAATTGAAATAATTTCCAACAGTCAAAATTGGAATAATTTAAGCAACAAAATTAAGTAGTATTAAATTATAAACCAAATTATAAATCAATACCTATGTGAATCAATACTTACATAAACAATGATTTTAAAAAAATAAAATAAAATAAATGGGAGAAGAGATGAATCTTCCATACAGAAGAATTCCAAATAATATATGTAGCTATTTTGCCCTCAAGATGGAGGAGTATGAGTCTCCACTTCTTATTTATGAGCTGAACATGGTGACTTCCCAAAGCTCACAGTATGGGATGGAAGCAGAGAGAAATGAGTGTCCATAGGAGAAACCTGAGAAATGTTTAATCCGCCAAGTGAACAAAGTAAAATTCAACAGTTATAATACAATTTTGATATGGTTTGACAAAAATGACACCTAAGTTCTGTGATCTTAATCTATAAACCCGAGAACTCCAGTTTAACCATGTGAAAAAGAAAACGAAAACAAAAACAAAATCAGAAAACCTGTCACAGCTAATAGGAGCTTTATAAGACATATGATTAAGTGTACTGTGCTATCCTGAATAGGGTCCTAGTACAAAAAAGAAAAAAAAAGAAAGAAAAAAGAAAGAAGAAAAAAAATGTGGTGCACTAAAACTAGTGCATCAGAATATTGCATGAACTTTAGTAATAATAATATATCAATAATAATTTATTAATTGTTAGAATAGTACAATACTACTGTAAGAAATTAATAATCAAGAAAGCTGCATGTGGGGCATAGGGAACTATAAGACTACATTTTTATGTAGATGAAGTCTGTTCAAAAACAAAGCATTCATTTGGGCTGGCCGAGTGGCATGGTGGTTAAGAGCTGGCTTGGGAAGCCAGCGGCCCTGGTTCAGGTCCCACATATGAGGGCCAGTGACACTGCCCTCAAAAAAAAAAAAAAAAAAAAAAAATTAAAAGCATTCATTAAATTAAAATGTATATTTATATTTCATATTCCACTAATACATGATTATAATCCATTTCCTAGTGAGTTATAAGGTGTTTCTGTAATCCTGACATCAATACCTATTGTTCTACTTCTCAGATTTTTTTTTTTTTTTCTAAACACTCCTTTACTGGATATATTGTGAACTATAGCCATTGAGGGGACAAAAAAGGCCTAAAGTCTATAACAAGCTAAAAAATGAAGACCCTCCAGCCTTCTGGAATTTCTAAGGTTAAATGAAAAAACAAATTATAAGTATAAATCCATTACTTAAGTTAAAATGTGTCATATAAGAACTGATAAAATAGATGTATGCCCTGGAGAATGTGATTGCTATTATATTAAGCTTTGATAAATACTTTATTCTGGCTGTCATGCTTATGGTGGTAAAATGTACAAAACATGGATGATATTAGGTACTGTAAGAAATTAACTTGAAAAGATATTACACAAATAAAAAATTATCTGAATATCTTATTAATAAAAGACAAATAAATAGCTTTGTAGAAACTATTTCAATACCATACCTTGATTTAATTCCCAAGAATAACAATGATTTTTTTTTTTTTAAATTATATATGACTCACTAACACCACTTGAGAAATTTAATATCAAAAATCATTTTGAGCCTTGTGGGTAATTTTAATTTCCTTTCCTAGTTTTAGAAGAGCATGATAATTTTGTTTGTTCAAATTTAATCCTTAAAGATTTGGCAGTGTATAAGGAGTCAGTTTTGTGTTTTCAAAGAAAATTTAAAAGTGTTCTTTAATTTCTAAACAGAAATAAATTTCATTGTGTGGAAAATCCATTGATCAAATTATTAAATATGTGAGAAAGCAGTGCAGTAAACAGTGGTTACATTTTTGTGCATTACTTCTTGGAATGACTGACATTAAATTAAATAGCTTTTGTCCTGTTTATTTAGCATCAAAAAAGTTTCATAATGTGCATGTGGTGTAGAAATAAAATTTCTGCCTGTTATTGGAATCACCAATCAGTATCTTTCTTTAAATATGCGCGTGCGCGCGCACACACACACACACACACACACACACACACACATGCTTCTCCCAAAATACACCATGTTTTTCTATAAACACGTTTGTTTAATTATAGCTGATGGATTCTATGATTTTAAATAAACATGATTCTCTACAGTTTTTTTCTGATCATTGAGTCTATAAATTATGATGTTATCTGTAATTTATTTTAAATTATAATCCTTTTATAGGTAAGAAAGATTTTTATTTAACTTTAAAGGAGCAGGTGCTTTGAATGTGTCCCAGTTCCACTGCTGTTTGTTGTTTGAGTGTCCTTCAAAATACCTTCACAAACTGTCTGCTCTAATGTAATTGAAAGACTTGAATTAAATATAACTTTGTGAAGAAATGCAGTTAGTCCTCCAGGCTGATCTGTCAGAATATCCCTTTCATATATTAAACCCCCAATTTTCCCGCATTAAGAATAAACATAGGTCTTAATTTGACGTGTTGTGAACAATGGAATCACTTCCTACATTTGACAAGCCTCCTTATTTGAATAAAGAAGTGTACCTCTCTCTTGATCTTCAGTTGAGTTTTCTCCATGTAACATTGCTCTATTTTTCTCAAACAAATGAAACATTTTATCTCTCTCACAATTTTATTTCTTTTATATGTGTTTAAAGATCGCTGTGCCCCCAAACATGCGTGTTTGATAGTTGGAATGAAATTTATTATAAGCATTTATGCTCTAATTCACATTCCTAAAAAGTGTCCCATTTTGAAAAATCAGAGAATAAGTATCACAGAAAATTATGGAAATAATAGGATTAGGATCATACCATGTAAAACTTATGTAACGAAAGTCAACTGATCCATCAATCATTCAACAAACAAAACAAGTAAACTTATATGAATTTTAACTAGAACTCTAACAAAAGCAATAAATAATCCTCATTTTAAATAGCCCTGTCAAATCCCCAGGGACAGCTTTGCCTGGCATCACTGTCAATTCTATGCCCTGCATCTTCAGCTAGGGAGCTCCAGCTTCTGCTTTGGGATTGTAGGTCGTTTCAGGTCATTTTCTTTCCATAAAGACCAGTTCCACCAAAACTTAGAATCTGGTATTTGGTATAGCTGTCACCACCAATTAATATTTTAACACAGGAGAGAAATGACTTCACAGCTTCATCTGATGCACTGGCAATGTCAAACTTTATATAAACATTTGGGGAAGATCTAATAGTTCTTGAAGCCATTGCTTATATAAGGACTGGAGCTTAAACAGAAATGTTAGTCCTTTTTTTCCTGTATTGCTAAGGCTTTATTTTAAATTTTATAAATCTTTTTCTTTAATGTTTCATAATATTGATGGATTGTGAAAATTGGCTTTGAACTAATGTGCATTTACAGAACATTAACTTCCTTGTGGCGTTAATCACAGTTGCACACCTGCTAATTCAATATATAGCAAAATAAAGGGAATGAGAATAGTGGCAGCGTACACTATACTCAATGTTTGTATCTGTTTCGTAAACTTATGGTGTAATAAAGCAGAATATCATTGCAATATTTTAATATTTTTTTCTTTGATTGCCTAGTGTGTCTGAGGGTTTTGGAAGCACTCATCCCACCCTCTGAGTGCCCCCCTCTCTCTGCCCACTGAAGCCCTTACTTTTATGCCCAATACCTCCGCCCAGGCTTTGTCACTCAATTGCTATATTTTTAAAGTTCCATTTTCTGAAAATTGTAGTTCAGGACCTCATGATCTTCTCTACTACACTTTAATTAAAATTAAACTCATATTTCTAAATATTTCATATTTATAAAAATATCTAATATCTACAAATTTGGTCTTAAAGTATGCTGTCTCTTCACATTATGTATCTCTAGAATTGACACTTATTTTAAATTTCTTAACCCCTCCCCTACATATTATTCTTATAATATCTTCATGTCATGCTCAAAGGAGAAAGCAAATTTGAGATGTAAGAATAATTTATCTTTAAAATTAGTTTCAACATTGAATAATAATGGCTTTAATGGGAATTCATTTTCTCAACCAAACAGGCACAAAGCTCTAGAGAATAGACTAGTGAGTCAGCTATATTGAGGAAACATTGGCCCCATTTTTATCTATCAACCATGGGCCATGTGGTTTCTGCATTTAAGGTCACCTCATGGTCCAAGGTGGCTGCTGGAGCAACGGCCCTTACATGTGCTTACCAGACAGCAGGAAGGAAGAAGGGAGGAAAAGATAAAGCCTTAGTTCATATGAAGATCCATAATTACATCCATAATTTCCACACAACACACAATTGACATCTTCTTTTCTGATATATAGTCATTTGGCCACAGATATGAAGATGGAGTGGTGTATTATATTTTAAATATTACACTGGATTATAGTTAATAATAATGTAACTGGCCACGATAGGCATAAATACGATTTATACTTGTTTTTATTTTGACTTTGTGTTTTTCTATGCTTTTTATCAAGTTTACATTTTCCTTGAAAATAATTCAAAACGTTTACTGCTGCTTTTATGTTACTGAAGACTGCAAATTGCACAATAATCATACAACCCTTACAATTTTAAAGCACTTGCTTATGAAGTGAGTTATTTTTGAGTTTTTGTTTTTTGAACAGTTACTAAATTTTTCTCACAACTGGTGTATTTTTTTAATATCTGTTTACTTCAATTTGAATTATTTCCATTTTCTAGAAAATCAAACATAGTAAGCATAGAAATGAAATATTCACATTTATTAACACTGAATTTGTTTATACTTTTAATTTCATCCCTGGACTTATTCCTTGTCTACATTCTGATTGAAGTATTTGTGTTGCCTTTTCCATAATATTCATTATCCTTATTGATTAGTATTCGCCATGTTATTTTCAAAAATTTTAGTTCAATGTTTCATTATTTATTAAAAATGTTACTTGCTTATTAATGCCAGTATGTAAAATGATGCATTATTCTTCATAAATCTGTTGCAATACAAATCTTCTGAAGGACTTACTGTGTATAATTTTGGAGGCATGGACATTGTATTATAAATTATCTTGGTTTCAAGGAAACTATACATAATGTAAGTATAGGCTTACTGTGTGCATACTACTTAAATGGACCTGTTTTGCAGCCATAATAGGATATACAAGTATTATTAATTTACATTTTTATTTCTTTATAACATGTGAAAACATTTCCCAAATAATATTTATATGAAAATGTGTACTTGAGAAGTCAAGATAGCAGAATCCTATTCAAGCATTTTGTAGTACATATTAATACTAAGAAAGTAAACTAAATTAATTATTTTACCAATTAAGACAACAAACTATTTTCTAATCTATGCAGTATATAGCTTTTTGTAATAAAAAATAAAACATATCAGCCTTTTCAGATTTAACTATCTACATACAATTTAGTTCTTCGACTTTGCAACCAAACACAGTTTGTCTAACAATGCAGTGTTTCCTAAAATCTCTGCATGTTATTCAAATGTTCTTAGTCATTTGGTCATCTTTCATTACTTTGTAAAAGCATAGGCAATTTTCCAAGATATTTTATCAAAATCACTTTATTCTTTCCTATGGGAAAGGTCATACTGCATCCATTTAGAACAAGAGAAGGATTCATAAAAATAAGAGGTTACATATCACACCTGAGCATGAGTGGTCAGAGAGAATTTATGGAAAAATTATTCTTATGCCCTTCAGACTTCATCCTTTTTAATTCTTCAGCATGTGTAAGCTCTCTTCAGCAGACTCATTAATATTTTTGTTTTAGTTAAACAAGTGGGAATTTGAAATGAGCCATGTTGAAGTAGCTGGCCAAAAGCCCACCCCTTTTAGTCTAGTCATATTTCCCTTCTTTGCATATCAATGACCCCATTTCTCATTTTCCCATGTCAAGCAGAGCTGATCCAAGCACAATGCTACTTAGAATTAATAGAAGATGAACATGGGGGTCAGTTTATCAGACCTGGAAGGAGAGAAGAAATGAGCTCAACAAGCAGTGAAACAATCTGGAGTACAATCAAGGACAAGAGCAAAATCAGATTTACGCCATGTGCATTGTCGCATATTCTCTTTTGCATTTAATAGTCAAAAAAAATAGCTTTTGCAATTTTACAGTTTGATTTTGTATATTTTCATATGGTTTAAATAACTTAAACTGGCTGAACATAGGTAAAAAATGGGAAATACTAATCTATTCACACATAACTTCTTAGGTGATATTCAGGTAATAAGAAAAGAAACAATGTAGGCCAGCCGAGTGGTGTGGTGGTTAAGCGCTGGCTTCGGAAGCCAGCGGCCCTGATTCGGGTCCCACATATGAGGGCCAGTGACACTGCCCTCAAAAAAAAAAAAAAATTTAGAAAATAAATAATGTGCTGATATATCAATATGGGTAAAGTTCATCCTAAAGAGTGTTTTTTGTTGTATTGTTTTAAAGCAGAACTGCTCAGTAGATACATAAAATGTGAGACACATATGTCATTAACGTTTTTCAAGATGTCACATTAAAAATAATTTAATGCAGCTGGTGAAGTTAGTTTATTACTAAACCCAAAAATATCCAAAATATTAATCAAAGATTAACGTTTTATTAACAAAGGTGTAGGCCTGGGTCTTGACTACCAACCATGACATGCCCAGTTAGGAATTTATGATCAGATCATCCTGCATGGTTAGTTTGAGACCATCACTGAACTTGGCAGGCTTGCCATGTAGCCCCTGAATTTATCAAGTCTGGTATGTAACCCCTTTTTTCATTCACACTTCAAATGCTGAATGATCATATGTAGGAATGGGCTACTGTATTGGATAGTGCAGACCTAGAAAAATAGACCATTTTAATGATGACTAAAAATCATCTTTTGGATAATCATTCATGAGTTCAAACATTTAGTACTATATAGTCATTGACTGTTAATGTCATAAAATCTGCATGACCAGGATAATATTGTGCATCTATGACTTACATTATTGGACAGCACCTTTATTTTTTTTCCATTCCTCTATATCATGTTTTAACAAAAAGAAAACAAAAGAAGCATTGTATCAACATTGTCACTGTTCATTTCCACTTTTATGTCTAGTTAGCTTGGTTGTTGAAAGGATAAAACTAATTTGAGAAATAAATTTTTGAAAGATCTTTGAAGTTCTCCACCACAAATGATTAGAATTTATACAAATTACTTAAACCCCTGAGACTCAGGTAATACTGATCTGTAAACATTGTAAAATTATATTAATCATGACAGCTTACCAGGTAATCTCTGTATAGTAGGCAGAAACCTAACCTGTTCCAGGCCCCAAAATATCAATTCTGATTCCTGGAACCTGTGAATATGACAAGTCAATGCCATGATCATGTTTTGTTCTACAGCACAACTAACATTATGATAGGGAGGTTATATGATAGACCTGACCTAATCAGGTGAGAATTTGAAAGCAGTGACCAAGACAGGGAAACAACCAAAATGTCCCTTGATCAATGATTGGATAAAGAAGTTGTGATTACACACACACACACACACACACACACACACACACACACACACACAATGGAATACTATTGTGTCATAAGAAAAGATAAAATACTGCCATTTGCAACAACATGGATGGATCTTGAGATTTTAATGATGAGCGAAATAAGTCAGACAGAAAAAATAGAGAACTATGTGACTTCATTGATATGTGGTATAAGAAACTGAAAACAACAAAAGAACAAGAAAAACAAATGAATAAACAAAACTCATAGTCACAGACAATAGTTTAGTGGTTACCAGAGGGTAAGTGGAGAGGGAGTTTGGCAGACGAGGGTAAAGGGGATCAAATATATGGTAATGGAAGGAGAACTGACTCTGGGTAGTGAACACACAATGTAATATATAGATGCTGTATTACAGAATTGTACACTTGAAATCTATGTATGTTTGCTAACAATTGTCACCCCAATAAACTTTAATTTAAAAAAAAACAGTAATTTTTTTTTCCCCCCTGCTACTAGGAAGCAAAATCTGGAAGATTCAAAGCAACAGAAGGATTCAGTGTGCTCCTGCTGCTATGAGGATGGAGATGGTCACCTGAGGAGGGATTCAGGTGGCCTTGAGGTGCTAAGGAAGACACTTAACTGACAGGCACCAAAGAAATGGGAATCCGGTCCTACTTCTGCAAGTAACTAGATTCTGTCAATAATTGGAATGGCCTTGAAAGCAGATTCTTCAAAAAAGTCTCCAGATACTAGCCAGGGCACTGACAGCTTGACTTTGGTCTGATAAGACCTTGAACAGAAAATCTAGTGAGCCATGCGAGACTCCTGGCTCATAGAACTATGAGATAATAAATTAGTATTGTTTTAAGCCACTAAATTTGTGGTAATTTGTTATGGCACCAATAGAAAACTAATACACTACAGGAGAATATCTTGTAAACTACATAATGCTATATAACTTTTAGGCAATGTAACTGAAATGCAGAATACATTAGATTGTCTCATTAAACTCTACAGATAAATTAACTGTGTACGTTCTATGACCAGGTACAGTATTTCTAAATACTTTCAGCAGTTTTCCAATTTGTCTTTCTTATAAGCATGAAGTACTTGAGAGTATTAATAAGCAAATGCAAATTCATTACCACTACAAATAACGAAAATACCGTATTCCTATTAATGGAACATGTAGAAAGCCATTGAAAAAATATATACTTCTGTTTTTTATCCCTCATACCACAGCATGGTACAAGGTAATTCTTTTAAAAAACGGCAGGTAATGATGTGGAAGATATTGGTAAAGAGATTATGCAAACAATATTGAAAATTAAAGGAAAGAAAAATGTGTTTCTATAAAAGGCTATTTTGTGCTGTTAATATCAAGTTAATATTGAATTAATTAATCTATATCAAGCATCATAATTATCATTCTGCTATTCAACTCTGGTTGATGAATTTTAATGATCTTTAATGAAATTTAATGTCAATGATTGAGACAAAAAATGCTTGATCTGCCTCAATAGAGCGCATCGTAATATACATGTTCAGAACATATATTATAGGAAGTATGCTTAAATGATGATTTTCTACATGAATTCACACACGTTTCTTAGATGGCAGTGTCAATTCAAGTCATCTGAGATCCATAAATCAAGATAAAATTAGAAGTACAAGAGATTATTAAGGAACCATCTGAGAAGGAAAAGGCAGAGGGAGCAGGGGAAGACAAGAGAGAGACTTCATACACCATAATTCCATTCTGAACTGTGACATGAGAGGAACAAAGGAATGATAGTCAGTGTCCTGGTTATAGTATAGTTCCCCCAGTGTTTTGTTCAGTCCAAGCAAAAGTTTTAAGTTTTTGATTAGAAAATATTTACTGTTTATGTTTCTGGACTTTGAAATCTGTTCCTTTAATCCTCAATTTTTTTTTTCTTTTTCTTTAAGCTTGACCTCCTTTTTATATCAATTTATTCAATGCCCAGCTGGGATTTTATTCCTATTTCACTAATGACAATATAATTGGAGGAGAAATGCCATGTTATAATGCTAATTTTTCAGTATATAAATATGGAATAATTACCTACCCATTTATTGAGATAAATTTAATTCTTTCTCATTTTACAGTTTGTTGTATACAGAACTTGTACATATTTTAATTTTATCCTTTTTTATTATACCATGCTTGATAGTACACAGTGAAATTATGTTCTAAGAAATATCTCTCAATAAATGTTATGGAATATAAACAGATTAGAAACTCTAACTTCTAGAGATTTTGAGAACTTGAAATGTATAATCGCATACTTTTTACTCTTTCTATTAATAAAATTTTCCCATTAATAACCTAGCCTATAGTCCACTGTGTATTGTGTAGTCTTGGAAAATACGAATAGGTAATTATAGCATTGGAATTCTATAATACTCCCTTCATTCTCTCTCCTTGAGTGTATAGTCACTATACATATATTGCATATCTTACTTAGACCAGTAATTTGTGTTTGCTCCATAGAACAATTATTTTTTCATGTGTACAAAGATATTTCTGAGGTATATTAAGATAATTATAAAACCAAAGGCATATTATAAACTAGGCCATAACTTTATACCCTAGTCTATCTCTTTATTGAATTATTCCTAGTTAAGTCCTCCAATCAAATTAACCAATAAAAATGATTTGCTGATGTGACATGGTAGCATTGCTCAAAAAACCCAATGCAAATGTTACAAGATGCTGTATGTTAGACAACTTTATGAGCTCAAATCTATTATTAAATTCCACTTGGAGGACTTTATAAGAACATTTAAAGGGAGATATTTTTGTCTTTTGAATTACAAAGAAATTTAAATTCTGCATAAACATATCCTCAAGAGCTAACACAAATAAAGATAGAAAGCTGACTACATAAAAATCACCTAAGGTGTTTCTCAAAATAAATATTTCTACCTATGTTTTTTCTTCCCAGTCTGATTTAGTAGATCTGGGTAGATACAATATTATTTTTTAAATGCCACACATGATTTTTCTATGTAACTTGACAGGGAAAAACTCTGAATTGTCCCGGTTACATACTATCATTCCTGTCATTGCTACAGAGGATAGAGCAATGTAGTACATGGATTTAACCCTTTATAATCATTCATCCTCACTAGCTATTTCTTTTTTGCCTAACAATCAGGCTTCCCTCTTTAGAAACTGTAGCCTGCACAGTTTGCCAATTAAAGAGATACAGCTGTTTTATCACTTCCAATTATAGATTATGTGAATAATCGAAGAATTTTATGTATTCCAATTTTTCAAACTTTCAAAGGTTGAACAGGATTTAATAGGACTGGTCTACCATCCCTTTCAATTTAACTAAAGCAAAAACATGTCTTTACATTGTCATTACTTATTGTGTGACATTAATAAGTGAAGAAAGAAAACAATGTTAAGAAAAACACAATTTCATTTTTGGCATTATACACACAATCATTAAATTCAGGTTATTCTGGGACCACAAACAAAGCTTTACATCTTTTTGGAGAATTATTATTTTCTCAGGTTTGACTGTGGCATTGCTACCTTTAACATTGTGAAGAATTCAGAGTTTGAGATAGACTAATATTGTAAATCCACATTTATATACTCTACTGTCTCATCAATTGGGTCACTGGAAACAAAAAAAAATCATTCCTTATAAAATTTGGAAATTTGTAACAATAAATTCTTCAATCGTTGGTTTTTACTTGACTATTATAACTCTGCAACTTATATATTTATATTTATATAATCTAATTTATAAGTTTTTTTTAACTTCCTGGATTTCTGGTGCACACCCACATACCGAAGAAAGAAAGAAAGAAAGAAAGAAAGAAAGAAAGAAAGAAAGAAAGAAAGAAAGAAAGAAAGAAAGAAAGAAAGAAAGAAAACCTCCACTGAAATGAGTATGTCTCCTTCATGTGACAACTACTCTTTTCCCTACTATGAGCAGGATTCCCTATAGTTAATTCTGGAAACATTAATCAAAGACTGAAAATGGGTTTCCTACATTGCCAGTATTTATAAACCGCTTCATAACACTATACTAGACATCCTGCTGCTAATTCCTTCCTATTTGTTGTCCAGTCTTTCCATTTATTTTCCTAGCATCTGACTCCAGATTTGTCTAGTCTTCTTAGAAAAAGCTGGGAAATCATTGGTTTCCAATTCTACAAAATGCATCAATTGTTCAAGAAATCTTGATCAATTCTGCCCCCTTAAAAATTTTCTTCAATGTAGCCATCTTTTAAGAGTTCAAATTCTTGCCCTGGTCTATATTAAATAATGTTTATTTTAGGGTTTTAATGTTAATAAAATATATCTGATAATGGGTTAATATACAAAATACATAAGGAATTTATACAAGTCAATAGCAAAAAAAAAAAAAAAAAGCAATTTAATTAAAAATGGATAATGGACTGAAGGTCTGAAAAGAGTTTTTCCAAAGAAGACAACACAGCCAGTAGGTACATGAAACAATGTTCAACATCATTAATCATCAGCAAAATGAAAATCAAAACCACAATGAATATCACCCCCTATCTTCTAAAATGGCTAACTTATCAAAAAATAAGAAATAACAAGTGATGGTAAGGATATGGAGAAAAGGGAACATTTTCCCATACACTGTTGGTGGGAATGTAAATTGATTAAGCCACTATGGAAAACAGTATGGAGATTCCTCAAAAAATTAAAAACAG
Source organism: Aselliscus stoliczkanus (assembly GCA_033961575.1). Lineage (NCBI taxonomy): Eukaryota > Metazoa > Chordata > Mammalia > Chiroptera > Hipposideridae > Aselliscus > Aselliscus stoliczkanus. The sequence goes on along the minus strand of CM066727.1, from coordinate 32,499,821 downwards.
GACTGCCATATGAGCTAGCAATTCCCTTCTCTGTATTTATCCAAAGAAATCCAACAGACTAATTTGAAAATGATATATGCACTCTTATATTCATTGTAGCATTATTTACAGTAACTAAGATATGAAAACAACCTAATTGTCCATCAATGAATAAATGGACAAAGCATTATGGTAAACGAAATAAGTCAGACAGAGAAAAACAAATACTACATGATCTCTCTTCTATGTGGAATCTCAAGACAAAACAAAACCAACAACAAAAACAAGCTCATAGATATGAACAGATTGGAGGTGGCTAGATGCTTGGGGAGTGGGATGGGGGAAATGGGTGCAAAAGGTTAAAAGGAAACAACAAAAACATTGGTAGGTATCTTTGTTTGGGCTGCTATAATAAACTACCATAGGCTGAAATTTATTTCTCACAGTTTTGGAGGTTGGTAAGTCCTAGATCAAGGAACTGGCTTATTGGTTGTGTGTTCATGACCTCGAGCAGTTCCAGGCTTTCCCTTTTTAGTAGCAAAATGGTTGCAGTAGCTCCAGCCCTTACATCCTTTCATATCCAAGTTCTATACACAAAATTAAGTTTGTTAAAAAAAATAATATCACCTATACTATTAGAAATATGTTTTTTTCTTTTATTAGTTATTTAAGTTTAATTTGAAAAAATAAGGTAAACAGAGAATAAAAGGAATGATCAATGAATACATATAAATGTATATGTATATATATTATATTATAAATATAATTAATATAATATAATACAATTAAGGTAGAAACTATGCATTTATGGAAGAGGGGTGCATGTCTTTCCTTAGTTTTTATGGCTGGTCTAATAATTAAATTGACATGAGAGATTAATAGGAGAAAATAACCAAATCTAATTATGTATATACATTCCAGGAATCCTTAAGAATTGGAACCCCAGACAAATAGGGCAGTTGAGGCTTATATGACTTTCTGAACTCAGGAGAGGGAGGTTGGTGTCTGGGAGGTCAAAGAGAAAGCAGGCAATACACAAGTCCATGTGAAGGAGCAAATATTTGGTAAACAAATTCTTTAGGGCCACCCAGAAACAATAGGATATCTGAATGGAGTTAAACAGACATTGGTTGGTTTCTCCCTGGCAGCCATACTTAATGCTATATGCTAAGGTGACAGATCCTTTACTGATGCAGGTTTTTTATCTGAATTCTTTCAGGCAGTGAGAGGGAAAAGGCCCTTCTTCAGTATGTTGTTTCTTAAAATTAGCCACCTTAAAATAATCAATATCCCCCGAATGATATTTTTGGGGCAGACCTGCTCCCCCTCACATAACTGCTACAGTTCTTATTTCTGTCACTCATCACATGGTTATGCATTGCAGCAACTGTACACCAATTCAGAAAACATGAAACATTAAATGTACTTCATACTTACAACAAAATCAATTCCAGATAGATTAAAGACTGAAATGTAAAATATGAAACCATCGAGTAACAGAAGAAACATAATGATTTAGAATTTAGTTTTGGTTATTTATTCTAGCGAATGCATTCAAGCCATCTGGGTAATGATACAAGTATTAAAACAAGAATTACATGATTTCCAACTGATACAAATTTCAGCTCCACAGTGAATTTCTGCATTGAAAAACAAAATACTCTTAATTAAAACTGCATGAGACTTGATACTCGGGAGAACAAATGGAAGTATCCTCAGATTCCCGTATGCAAATGTCACTGGTTCTGTTTTATTTTATGCCTTATGGGACCTCACTTGTGCTTCTAGCCATGTTGTTGTTAACCCCTATCACTTCCTGTTAATTTGCCCATCCCTTAGCTTTAGAAAGCTTTGCAGCTTGGTTCAAAGATTTTATTTTATTGATATGTTTACACAATAAAGCATCTTTAAAAATGTCATTAAATAAGATTAGAACAAAAAACTTATATTGCTCCCCTTAGTATCTTGGTATATGTTAACAATAGGTAGCTTGTCATTTACGATTAGCATGTTATGGTACATCAACTAAGCATCCTTTTACATAACCTAATAACTCTGAAGTTAATATGTATAATACCTCTAAAATCTAATGTTGATAATGAACAGGAAAAAATAATGGTTATCTCAGGGGATAAAAAAAAAAGGTGAGTGATATTTTGTAGAGGCAGGGACTTTTTAGAAACAGGAACATAATTTAAAATTCAAAGCAGGGCCAGCCGAGTGGCACATTGGTTAAGAGCTGGTTTGGGACGCCAGCGCCCCGGTACGGATCCCACACATGAGGGCCAGTGACACTGCCCTCTACAGCTAACAACAGTTCCACCTGGAGCTGGGCTGTGCTAGCCCCGGTGATGGTATGGGCTGCAGCCCCTGCTGCAGTGGGCTGCCATCGGCTACAGTGAGTGGCCAGCAGCCAGTGTGTGCTGCCAATAGCAAACAATCTGCCTCATCCCAGAAGAGCACAATGATGATACCAACATGCGCCAGTTAAGCAATGTCCTCCGCAACTAGACTGAAGAACAAAAAGACAGCAACTTGTCTGTTCCCCTCCCCCGATTCCCCAACATTGTTCCCCTCCCCCAATTCTCCTATAAAATCTTAAATAAATAAATAAATAAATAAATAAATAAATAAATAAATAAAATAAAATAAAAGTCAAAGCAAGAGAACCACGCAAGACAAATAAATATGCAGGAACACATACAAACGATTCTTTTAAATTTGATAAATGTGAAAAATAATGCTGACTTGGCAGACAGGCAAAAAGAAGATGGACTAAATGACTATAATAATGGAAAATTTTATCAATTTTCACTTACCAATAAAATTGCAATATTTCACATTTTTAAAGGTTTTAGCGAGTAACAAAATGAGTTATAAAAAATGGCTAGTTGAAATCTGAATTAGAGATTTGGATGGAAACATTTAATAAAAGAGAAAAGAGTTACAAGGAAGGTCTTCATACGAGGTATATTTTGTCCTATTTTCTTTCTTGCTAAAATATTTCTTCTCATTCAATAACAAATTTTCTCTTCAGTGACATATAATGAATATTATTTTACTGTTTATTCTACAGTTAGTTTCTGGGGGAAAAAAAATCCTTGGACTGTATCAGATGTGATACACATGGAAATGCTTTTCTTTTGCTTAATCACAATAGGTTCAATGTATTTACCTATGAGATTGCAAACTGTTTCTCTCCCTCATTTTCTTTTCTTTCCACACATAGAAGCAATGTTGAACAACTGTAAAAACTTTTTCTCTGAAAAAGGTAATTAAACTTTGTCTCCAAAAGAAAACAAAAATATTGGCATAAAAATAGGATTTTACTGCTTCATATCCAAAATAAATATAAAGTTCTATTGGTTAGTCAGATGCTGAAATCAAATTGAATACAAGGAAAGTGTTCACATTCTAATGGTTTCATGCATTTTATGTGCATATTATTCATTATGATTAAACTTTGTGATTATTTTTTCCCATTGTGTAAATTTATATGAGAAAAAAACACTTGTTCTTATTTAAAATAAAATGAGAGAAACAGTATGTTGAGAAAATTATATACTCTGAAGACAGACAGACTTGAAATTCATTACAATCTCTTTCAATTTTGAAGTAGTAACCTGGGAAAGCTATTTAACCTCTTTGAATTTTAGTTTTCTCATCCCTTAAATAGGGCTACTAATATTATTTACATCCTAGGGCTATTGTGGAGGTTAAATGTGTTGGGTAGGTAAGGAACTTTCTGGCAAAATGCTTGATAGTTTTACTACTAATAAATGCTACTTAACATGATTAATATTCCATTGTTACTGTGTACATTGTTTAATACCTGGAACATGGTAGGCATTTAGATAATGGCACATAACAGGTTTTCAGAATCTTTGTATTACCCATTTAAATACATTGAAAAATAGATGCAGAGATTCTTAGGGAGATAAATGACTCCTTGTTCTTAGAGTAATTGAATGAGGACTTTCTACTATTTTATTAACATTTGTTAAAATAAATAATAATGATATAGTACATATTACAATAATATATTAATATTATTATACATTATAATATATTCATATATTTATTATATGACTATATGACATATAATTAATAAATAATATACTGTGTATTATATTATAAATACATAGTGATATATAAAATTAATATATGATATAATCATATTTTACATTATATAATTATAGTATACAAGATTTGGGCATATATATATACATAATTAATAATTAAAATATTATATTCATTATATTTCCCTTGAAGCATATACACCTGATCATGTTACCAACATTCTGAGAAACCTAAAACGTTTCCCACTGTCTATGGAATAAATCCAAATGCTGGAGCATCATGTGTTATGCTCTTTGTTCTTTGGCCCCTACAATTCTATGTAGTTATATTTCTATATTTTATTTACTCATTCCTTCTTTTCCCTGTACCATCATCTCATCCCTTCTTTTTTTTTTCTTTTTTTTTTCCAATTTAAATGTTTCTGAACTTATTGTAAAGTATATAACCAATAACAATCCTGAAAAGTATCTTTATGACACTTTCCTCTCACACCTTCACTATTAATCTCCCTAGGAGCTCAAAACTATAAATTTTTTATATAGTCTTACAGAATATTGCCTTTGCGCAAGCAGTGAGAAAATGTCATGAAACATTAAGTCTAGTTATTTATTTTTCACATTTCCTTATATATGCCACCCCCATATCCAAGATCTCCACATTACAAAGTATTCACTTATAGCAGGAATTTTTGGTTGTTTTAAAAGAAAGCAGTCAGTATCATTTATCCTGTTTTGTTCTCTAATGCAAAATTATCTTTTGAAGACTTCAACAGAAAAATAAATAAATAAATAAATAAATAAATAAATAAATAAATAAATAAAATCCCAAATCTTTTAACTTAGACAACACAGTGTTTTGTTTTGTTTTGGGTTTTGTTTGTTTGTTTGTTTGTTTTTTGTTTTTGTTTTTGTTTTTGCTCATTTATGGAAAGAAGAGGACCCTCTTGAGAATCAGACAAGAAATAAGGCATGGTAATTTCTGATACTTAATATGCTATTCAACAAATATTCTGTTTTGCTCTCTTTGAAGCATAAGGCAGGTTTCACACTTCTTATTTCACATGTTGGATCTTGTGGCAAATACCGGACAATGACCTGAAAATGTTAATAACCTATATCACTTTGAGGCCAGCTTCTTTAAATAATTAATACCGAAATGAGAGCAACCAATGGTCCTTTTTATTTATTTATTTATTTTCTTTTTCAGTCTTCCAAGACAATTGGTCATTATCCAGATGAAGCCCCATCTTTTCTTTTTGTTACTATGTATGTCTGCATGGCTGTTATGCATGTGTGTTTATTTGTTTAAATTATGTTAATGGCTAACTCTTCTTTGGTTTGCTTCATTTGCATATGGTATGTATTTTCACAAATAATAGAATCTTAGACATGATTAATTTAAAATTTAAAATTATTTACCAAATGATGAAAAGATGTTATGTAATTATCATGTGTTAAAGATACATTCAAACTGGAAGATAGGTCACTGAGTTTGAATACAACACAGTACAAAAAGATTAATGTGGTTTCAAATTTCTTATTGCAACTAGTGTTTACAAAACTTCAAATTGTTACATTCGAGTATAGTTTCAAAGAAGAATAATCACATACACCTAAAAAGACTATTAAATATCCCTCTTAGTCTCCACTATGAATGGGAGGCATGGTTTTCTTCATATAGTTAAACGAAAAGGTTTATAACAGGTTTAATATAGATGCAGATACAAAACCAACCTACTTAATACTTAACAAAACATTAAAAACACATGCAAAAATATAGAACAATGACATTCTTTTCAAAATTTTTCATAAAATGTAGTTATTTTTCATAAAATACTATTATGTTAAACAGTTAAGAATTCATTTTAATTCTAAGTGAAAAATAAATATTTTAATAGTTTTCTCAGATTTAATTTCCAAAATGGTAACTTTTAGTGTTATAACTCTAAATACTCTGGAGTTATTAATAATTTTAAGGCTATAAAATGATCTTATGAATAAAAGCTTTGAGAAGTATTGGCCTAGGTATTTCAATTTTAAAGTAAGTATGGGGAAATATATATTAGGAATTTGTACAGTAAGAAAATAATGTGCTCAAAGAGGGCAGATTGAATACAAAATATGGGAAATTTTGTGTTAACACAAGAAGGTGTAGGATATAAAACTGAAAGCAACAAAGGATCAAGACAAATAAACAAACAAACAAACAAAAACTCATAGACACAGACAACAGTTTAGGGGTTACCAGAGAGTAATGGGGGAAGGAGGTTGTAGAAGAGGGACAAAGGGGTTAAATATATGGTGATGGAAGGAGAATTGAATCTGGGTGGCAAACACACAATGCAATATATAGATGATGCATTATAGAATTATACACTTGAAACCTATATACAAGCAATTTTACTAACCAGTGTCACCCCAATAAATTTAATAAAAAAGGAAACACTCAAATAAATAAAAGGTCACATAATATTTTAATACACATTTTTCCATGAAATAATTAAAATAAATTATTCCAAATTTAAGGATGTCTTTAATCTAGATGATGAAACAGAAAAAGTAGGTTTGAAATATCAGTGAATATACTGGGATTTGACATTGAATTATTGATCTCCCCCAAATTATTTTGTTACCTTTGGTAAGACTGTCACTCATTACTATCTCATTGGCATTTCAATACTTTTAAATCCTCAATTTTTATTTTCAAAAATTGTAATTATTCCACAAGGAAGTGATTAGGTTTAACATATGAAGTATATACTGAGACTATCATAAAACAAAATTATTCAAATCAGTAAATATGCAGTGGCTTAATTTTTTTTTAATATTTCAGGTCTTTAATAATGAGGAATGAAAATCTACCCAATTACTTAATTCTGAGCAGAGTCATATATCTAGTTTTATTGACTATATATTGACCTCAACACTAAGGTAATTGTGTAATTGATGAGATTTATTTTGAACTAATAGGATCACTAATATAATTTTCTATGTGCTTATATTTCATTATGCCTTTTTGGTATTCTTGTAGTCTCTTTGTCCTATATTTTGCAACTACAATATTTCTTTCTTGAAATGCCTTTTACTATTATTATCCTGTTCCATTCCACCTATTTATAGTGCAAGTATGGGGGGGGAAGTAACTTTTCTTCTGAGTTCATAGCTTTCAGAGAAAAATAAACCATATACTGGCCTGATATACAGAAAAATCACACAATGCCAAGAGATCTTGGACCTCGTCCTAGAAATAATGACTAGTTGTGACATTTGGGATTGCATCAGAATGTTCCATACATGGAATAAAAAGGATGCCTAATATGTGGTGATTAAAATGACAAGCTTTATTATTATCTTAGTGTTCAACTGTATTGGTCCCCTTTTTTGTAGGAATATCATACTGTCATTCAGACTAAGCCATTTGACATATTAGCCAGATAAATATGAGTGAAGTGACCTTCTAGGAAAAAACCTTTTACAACCAACCTCTGGCTCTTTATCTTTTCTTCCCCTTGCCCTTGCAATCCTGGAGTTATCGTTCCATGGAACTTCCAGTGTCCCTTAGCAACTATGATGAGGAAAGTCCACTTGCCAACCCATAACAAACATATAGCCCAAATGAGACAGTAATGTGTTAAGTCATTGAGATTTTTTTTTTAACTTTATCATAGCCAGGATATGAATACAGTTATCTTTGTTATAAACTGTCATGTAGGTCTCCGTGTATTGGACTAATTACTATAATAAATATATTTGGTTCCCAGTAAAACTAATATTAAGGTAATTCAAGGAGGGTTTAATAAAGGGACTATTTTGAAATTGTGATATGTACCAATCAATTACCTAAAAGATATATCACAGTAAATCAGAGGTAGGAAAAGCAGGTCCTCTTAGCACCCTTAGGCAGAAGGGACTGAATGTAGTAACAATTAGCAGTATCTGGAAGGAGTTAGTTGAATGAAAAGAACCACCTTGAGAGGAGATGTTAGCAACCATTACAAGATAATGCAGCTACAGAAAGGGAACTGTGAGAATGATACTTTTTATTCACTGTTCTCCTCCCTCTTACATGAAGCCTTACTGATATAGTTCAGACAGGTCAGTCTCTTATCAAAGAAGCAAGGAGAAAGTGGATAATGAAATAAGCAAAAGAGATCCAGTTTAATGAGCATCAGTCAACTTGTTTGCTTTACCTGAAGATTCAGGTGAATCAGTAAATAAGAACAAGTGACACTTTAGAAAGAAAAAGACTATTAAGAATGTGGCCACGGTTATAAAGTGTGAGAAAGAAATAAAATCAGCAAGATGGAAAGGGGGCAAGAAGACATGCAGTAAATGCTTAAAAGCATACACATAGCTTAGCTGATATTAATGAATGCCAATGTCTGTAGAAGTCACGCATAGAGTGAGTAGTATCAAAGAAGTAAAAAACATTTTTTTCCCCCATTTATTGACTTCTCCATAAAAAGTTGGTTATTGCCTCTTCAATTTAAATATTCCCAGCACCACCACACACACACACACAGACTCATATTCAGACTGGATAATGATATTTCCTCAAAGAGTAACTAGTTTAATCAGCCTAAATCACACACTGTTACATATTTAAATATAAATTTTAAAGTAATGTCTTAAAATAGCTTTGGCAAAATGTTCATATTAGGTATAATGTATTCAAATTTAGTAACTCTCACAGATTTAACTCAAACTGAATCCCATTTGGGTTATTTATAAAACAATCTACTTCTTCCTCAGTCACTTCTTTCAGCATAAAGGAGGTAAAACTTGCTCATTTTCCATATGTATTCTATGAATTGTGGGGAGAGTATCAATCTTGATTGTTACTCATTGGATAATTTAACTTATTGGATAATGGATCTCAGAAGATTCATTACCTACATCACGTAAATCTAGATCAGTTTAATTTTACTGTTCTTTCAGAAAGCTTATTTCTTTTTCCTGTGCTGTACAGGGTATAGTTTGTAACTATCTTAATTACAAAAGTTATTTACTCTTCCCTTAAGGTAGCAGGAGGTTTGCAATATTTACTTTAAATCTGTGAATTTTTTTTTTAAATCTATTCAATTTTAGAAAATGACATGCAAAAGAAAAATAAAGTAAGTGTTGGGATCTGTGGGGGTGAGGTATAATTAATTAAGATGTATGATTAATTAAAGAACTATAGGAGACATAATATTTAAAATACATACAAACATTTTAAGATTGTTATGCACTTTCCTCATATCATGAAGTTCAAAACGTAGGGACAGCTTTGAAATCAAGAGCTTGTTGCTTTATTTTGAAAGATGTCCATTAAAAGCATGTTTAAACCTTGTCAGTCTGAGGCAACAAAGGTAATTAAGAATTGTTTTAATACAGAAATACAACAACACTCTTCTCATCTAACTACAAAATCCAGGTACCAAAAGAGTTTTTCTATTCCCCAAATTTCCCTTCCCATGTATTTCATTCCAAAGATAATGTTAACATGGCTAGGCTACTATTTCTATTTAATGTCCAATTCAACTTATACTGTATTCCTCTGATGTCTCATTAATAAAATATTGTAACTGTGAAATATGATTTTTTCTCACTTGGAACATTTATACTTTAACAGAGGCACTCAAAATTGCAATTGGGTGTGTGATTTAGTGGCAGATTTTTAGGGTTTATGGCTATGGGGTTCAGAGACATGATATGCATCATTAAAATTGTCCACTCCATTTAAGTTGTAGGTGGGTTGTCCTACTTTTCCATTTCAACAATGTTAACTGAATCTATAGAAAAGTTTATAAAATATATCTAATCAAGAGAGACTAAAACATGATGTGCAACATGAAATAGTCTTTCCATTAATGTCAATTTAATATCTTCTAAGATCATACAAGAAAAATTAATCACTCCATGCTTTTTACCCTTCTTATTTTGTGCAACCTATTTTACTCTGTCTGGTGCATTTTTGGTTGAATGCATATTGAATTCCTTACCAGACTGAGATCTTATTAGAATTTTTTCACCTTTGAATCCCCAGTGTTTAAGATATTGCTCACAATTATCTCTCAATAAAAAGGTGTTAACTTGAATACAACAAAAATAAAGATTAAAATAGGTTTCTGTTCAAAAATTTTCCAAGGTTGAGGTAAATGTTCTTGGAAAGGAAGGATATAGGCTTTACGCAGTGTAGTGTACCATGAGCCAATTTAATTTATTTATTAAATATTTCCACATATGTGAAAATAGTTTGCTAAAGACCAAGATAGATTTTTTTCACAAGTAAAAACCATAATATTATGCATTGGAAAGGTTAATAAACATATGGTTAAGAATTTTTAAAGTTAAATCCTTACTCTTCTATTTGCATATCTAAATGTGTCTGCTAATATAGTCTTCCTATAATTCATTCAAAATCAAAGAAAAATATGATGTTACCCTATCCTGTATTCTCTCATATCGATATATGTTCCAAAGTATTGTTTTGGTAAAATTGATAGAAAAGAACTTACATACCAATTAATATCTACCTTATAACCCTGTTGCTGTTGGTTTGTTTTATTATTGTTCACAATTTCTAAAATATGGTTGAAGGTATTGTTGCTCAACATCTTATTACTTTAATCTGTTAAAGTAATTTCAGGTTTATTCATGTTGATCATAAAGCCTCATGAAATAGTAGATTGAATCGCAATTGAATATCTCCTATTGTTGATTGATGAGGGTCTTTCATAGCCTGAAATATTATTTTATGTTGGTCATTGTATTCATGGCCATGAGATTGATGAGAGTTCTGTGTATATGCACAGATATCTTCACTGACTGGTATAAGATAAAATCAGAATCATTTTCTTTTCTTTTTTTTTTTTTTTTTTTGAGGGCAGTGTCATGGCCCTCACATGTGGGACCCGAACCAGGGCCGCTAGCTTCCCAAGCCAGCACTCAACCACCGTGCCACTAGGATGGCCCAGAATCATTTTCAGAAGTATTCAACCTCACTAGTTATTAGAGAAATGCAAATAAAAACCACAATGAGATATCACCTCACTCTGGTTAGAATGGCTATCATCAATAAATCAACAAACAATAAGTGCTGGCAAGGTTGTGGAGAAAAGGGAACCCTAGTGCACTGTGGGTGGGACTACAGATTGGTGCAGCCATTATGGAAATGTATAGCAGTATCTCAAAAAACTGGAAATGGAACTACCGTATGACCCAGCAATTCAACTCTTAGGTATCTATCCAGAGAAATCCGAGACGCTAATTTGAAAAAATATATGCACCCCTATGTTTATTGCGGCACTATTTACAATAGCCAAAAAATGGAAACAACCGCAATGCCCATTGGTACACAACTGGATTAAGAAACCGAGGTACATTTCTACAATGGAGTATTACGCAGTTATAAAGAAGAATGAAATCTTACCATTTGCAATGAGAGAACATTATGCTAAGTGAAATAAGTCAGATGGAGAAAGACAAATGCCATATGATCTCACTGATATGTAGAAACTAAAGAACTAAACAAATGAGCAAATTAAACAGAAAAGGTCTCTGAGATATAGATAAACAACTGATGGTTACTTGATGGGAGAAGGGTGGGGATGAGGGAGAGGGGAAGGGATTAAAAGCACAAATTGGTAACTACAATGTTGCCATAGGGCTATGAAAGACAGTTTGGATAATATAATCAATAATGTTGTAAAGATTTTGTAGGGTGTCAGATAGACACATGTCTTATTATAATGGAAGACCACTTCATAGACAGTGTAGAGGCTTGACCATTGCACTGTATGCCTGAAGATGAAGCTGAGTAAAAGTGAATGTCAGCTATAATTTTATATATATATGTATGTCATGGGATATGGAGTATACCACAGGGAATAGTGTCAATGGAATTGTAATGGATATATACAATGTCAGAGGGGCAATAGATTGGGGGAGGGGGATTATCATCACTTTGTGAGGGACTGAAATGTCTAAATATTGCATTGTTTTTATACCTGAAACTAATAAAAACAAACAAAAAGTGATGGTAGCTACTTACCTGCTTTGAAAACAAAATATTTAATTTAGAATTTTAAAAGAAAAATATGCATCTTCTTTCACTTTTTGAAGAAAATGAATGGAATAAAGTTTTGCCATCCTCTAGGGAAATGAAAGGGAGCAGGACTTTAACTTTAACTTGGGATATTCTATTATTTCTTTAAAACTTTCTAGATTGTGCTCAATTTCAGGAATCTATTGGCTTCTTGCCAATGCTTTTTGTAAACACTCAACAGGGCTTCTCAAATTATGGTTAGTATGTACAGTTGGTTCTTAGCAGTCTCACAAGCAAACTTCAGATGATTTGGCATTTTCAAAGTAAAACATGATAAAATAAAAGTCATATGTATTATGCAATTTTAAATTACATGAATAATTGTTTTAAAAAATTTTTTACTCTATTCTACTAGTTTTCCGTGTTCTGAATATAGGTACACAAACTAAAGGAGTTGTGCCTAACTCAGGTGGTCTCAGACAACACTTAGGAAAAGCAATAAAATGTTGTTGTTCACAGTATTTAAATAATTTGGGAATTTTAATTATTTTATAGAAATGTCACTTATTCTTAATAATCATTAGTTTCTTAAAGGAAGTACATGCCATGAAAGGACTTCATAACTCAAAAGTTTCATGTAACATTTCTTAACAAGATACTATTCATACCATAAAACATAATTAACTATTATATGCATATTTTATTTACATTACTCAGAGTAACATACCTTTAATGTAAAAAAGAAAAATTGACTTAACTTACAGATCAAAAATTGTGATGAACAAAAGCTTCTTAAATATAGAACAAATATTTATGTAAATCTTGTGCATTGGGACAAATGCATCTAAGATAATTTAAAGAGAGAATAGTGCTAATTAAAATAATGAAAAATATCTGAAAACTGAATTATAATGGGATAGATATTTCTTTGTCTTTTTAAAGATGTTTAATACTCTTCACAAAAAAAAAGCAATAATGGCTTATATGGTAAACAAATTTTATTTCCTAGGACAAGAACAAAATAATGTTTTCCAATAAAAATTCAATACATAAGATAAAAGATTTTCAGCAATGAAGATTATTATGGAAAAGAAGAGTTACTATGTAATGATAAAATTGTCAATTCAAAAGAAATATATGAAAAGTCTTAACTTTTTGTGCACATAAAATATCCTCAAACATATAAGGTATAAGAAACCTTGATAGTATAAGAAATTGAAAAATGCCTCATTAGAGGAGATTTTTAACTTGTTCTCTCAACAGATGACTCATTTAGCATACAGAATGTACATAATATGCACTGTTTTTTAGCATGCATAAATAATGATAAAGTTGCAGATAACAAATAGTAGAGTATTTCAAATAGGGTTTATCGAAAACATCACAATGGTATAGAATCCTGCTATTTCATTTACCACCCCCAATTCTTCGGCTGTTGCTGTTATATATTTTCCTTCTGCAGAAAATATAAATTCCATAATGCAATGTTATATATTTTTCTTTAAATACTCAGTTGTCTATTAAATAATAGTAAAGGCTATTCCACACTGATAAAGCTTATAAACGAGAAATTAGGAGGGGGGAGATGTAGTACTATATTTTCTCCACCTATATTTTTCTTTGGGTTTTTATTTTTCCTAGCTTTATTGAGCTATAATTGATAAATAAAATTGTATAAAGTGCACAACTTGATGATTTAATATACATATGAAAGTCTAATGTCATATCTTCAAGCTCAGACATCCTTTTCCTAGCCATGCCCTGTCTAGTAATAAATCCATCAAAAACATTCTTCATTTCTGGTTTTTTTTTGTTTTGTTTTTAACCTCTGGCATTTCCCCCCCCCATTTCCCCCCATTTCCCCCCCCCCCCAGGGCATTGTCACTGGCCCTCATATGTGGGACCGAACCGGGGCCGCTGGCTTCTGAAGCCAGCGCTTAACCACCGTGCCACTCAGCCGGTCCTTAACCTCTGGCTTTTCTAATTGATTCTTTCTTACAGTTTTCATTTCTCTGTTTTACATTACTGATTTTTCCTTGCATGTTGTCTACTTTTTCCAATAAAGCCCTTAGCATATCTATCATAGTTTTGTTTTTGTTTTTGTTTTTTGTTTTTTTAATCACTGGCCCTCATACGTCGTGGGACCTGAACCGGGGCCGCTGGCTTCGCAAGCCAGCACTTAACCACTACGCCACTCGGCCGGCACTATTTATCATAGTTTTTAAAAATTCCTTGTTTGATATTTTTAACATGCAGGCAATACCTGACTAGTTCTGATGCTTCTACAGTCTCTTCTATCTGTGTTTTTTGCTTTTACCGTGTCATTCAACTTTTTTGTTGAAAAATCACATGCTGTACTGAGTAAAAGGAACTGAAGTAACTAGGTTTTTTTAATGTTTTAATGCAATGATAAATTGTAGGGGGAAGGGAAGTATTCTAAGGTCTTATGATTAGGCCTCCTTTTTGTTCTTGTTGATTTTGTTTTTGTTTTGTTTTGGAGCCAGTGTTTTTGACTGTGAACTTCCCAAGTGCTTCTCATCCCCTCCCTCCTTTGTGGGACAGAATGAGTCTATGGGGCTGAAGCTGGGTATCCTCCTTCCCCCAGATGAGCTAAACTTTAATTAAATCCCATCAGGTTATGCTCTGATATAATATTACAATTTCTCCTGAGGGATGGCTACATTAAGAAGAACAATGTGCTCTGGTTTACTCAAAAAAATGATTCTTTTTCTCCTCCCCCTGCTGGAAACACTAGAGGTTTTTGTTTGTTTGTTTGTTTGTTTTTTCTCTGTTGTTTACTGTGAGCACAGCTTGTGGAGATAAAACAGAAAAGTGTGGAGGCCCTCTTAATGAATGGGTCCTCCAAAAGCTTTTACCTATCAGAATTGTCCACACTGAATCTTCAGCAATCCAAAATGATAGGTTAAGTTTTCTTTCCATGGCTCTAGTACTGGCAGCATTTGTTTTCAAGGGTTTCTTTTCCATTAAATTATGATTCTCTATATCTACCTGTCTGTCTCTGATTTTTGGAGCAGTGGTTTGACTTGTGACCTCACTGTTCTGTCTGACCCGAGATAAAGTTGTTGACTTCTCAGTTTGTCCAGGTTTTCACCTGTCAGAGTGCTGAGGTCACTTCTAAGGTCCTTACATGCTGGTGAGACACTGAAGTCCAATAATATATTTTTAAATATAAAAGTTTCATTTTTTACCATATTACATTCTTATTAACTTATTTTTTTAGCTTTTGTTTCTAAAACATACTTAGAGTAATTTTAAAAATCTATGCTAGCTAATTCCAAAAATGATTCACATTTCTGTCTCTTTTTTATGATTTATTTTCTGCTTATTTGTCATTTGCCTCTCACTCCACCCCCCACCCCCACCTGTTTCCTATGTCTAGGCATTTTTCACTGGATATCAGACACCATGCTGGTATATTAGCACTTCATTATTTTCTTTGAAAGGTTTTTAAGTTTGTTTGAAAGACTTTAAAGTTATTTCTGGTTAAACTTGATTCAAAGTTCATTTATAAGCGTTATCAATGCAGAGTAGCCTTTATTACAGATTTATACTTGACCTTCTACTAAGGCATGATCTTTCTGGAATATCTATTCAATGCCACAGTGACTAAATGAAATTTACCTATTCTTATTGGAAAAACAAAATTGAATAGTTCTCAGCTCTGCCTGAATTTTAGGAATAATTAAACTTATCTCTCAAACGCACTTTTTCAATGCCTGGACTTATGATGTTTTACTCTGTTTGCTTACAGATAAGTATTCAGTCTAGCATTTCAGAAAATTCTATTTAAACATTTTTAGAACTCTTTCACTGGTCTTTTCCTTTTCCTCTAAAACTCTTCTTAAATGATTTCAATTGCTGTGGATTTCCATTTCTTTCTCACTCTCTCTCCTCAACTCAACAAAAGCACCAGGTTGTTCCTGGGTTCTCAACAACTGTGCTGCTTTGTGGAAACTGGCTCCATGCAAAAATCTATACTCATAGTGCTCACCTGTTCTTAGAGATCAGGGTCCTGTGTTGCATGTTTTTCAATGTGAGAAACAGGATTTTTCTTTTTTTCCCCATAATTTTGTCCCATTTTCTGTTTTTTAATTTTTTTTGTTTAATGGTGCTCAGTGAGCCATATATGAATCATTAACAAGGCTCTAAGTGGAAATTGTGTGTAATGATTTTCAATTAAATGCTGAATTACTGTATTGTGACTGTGTGGATTTTATTGTCTTTCTTTAGATAAAAGATGGTTGAAGTTTGTTTGACTGCCATTAAGTCATGGACTGGTATTATCCTTTTACATCTTCATTTTAAGGTAATTATGGTTTATTTTGAGTTACTTTAATTCTAAGGGTAGATTAGACCTACTGTAATATGTGACCTTTCTAAGGACTTGATTGAATATCACAGATATTCAATGAGGTCTCCCCACTTTGTCTGGTCAGAACTTGAATGTCTCAAATCCCTCTGTGTGCTCTTGAAATGTTCACCTTACGTTTCCTTGGTAGTAATTTCCCTAGCTTTGTAGTGTCCCCCGCTTGCAGATGCACATATTTTTATTTAGCAATAGACCCAAGGGAACTTCATGCAAATTTCTAGGGCCCTCTTTGTCTTTGGCTCTGCTCCAACTCCCTCACTCTGATTCTCTGCACCCAAAATTCAAATTCTTGAAATATCAGTTGTATTTTTTTCACTCATTTTTTCTTTGCTTTTTAAAAAAATATACTTTTTTCATTTTTTGACTATTACTCATCTATGAATGAGGGTAGTTTATTCAGAATAAGAACTTTAAGAAGTTTCATAAGAAAAAGTATCAAGTCTATAATCAAGTTTAGCAACAATTACTCCTACAGTACAGTTCTGGTGCAAATGTCAGGGATTTTTTTTTAACCTTATTCAGTTTAAATTTACTTACAAATGATATTGCAGTCTCTCTTTCCTGACCCTGACTCATCACCAGGCTGCTTTAGACAAATATGCCTTATCTGTTACTGTCTTTCATTTGGTCCCCATTCAATGATTGCCTTTTTTTCCAGACAAAGTGCCTAGGGAGTAGATGCAACCCATATTTTTTTTTTACAAGAATTAAAGAGTTATTAGTCAATGAAGTAGTTGGACAATTGTGATCAACTGACTAAGTCTGAGATATTAGGAAAGGGCTCACTTTTATCTTAGGGAATCAACTTGCTAATTCCTTTTTTGACTTTTACTATATATATATATATATATATATATATATATATATATATATATATATATATATATATATATGTATATATATATGACTATTGGTCATAATTATGATTTGTGCTGTAGATGTCTCCTAAATTCTATGTTTTATTTTCTTTCATTTGGTGAGGGATGGTGGAGTAATTTATCTAATTAAAAGAAGTAAATGTGATTTTAGTCGACTTTTAGCAAAACATTTTTCTTAGTATTTAAATAATAGCTGTTCTTTCAAGATAATTTATATAATTTAATAAAAGTTGTATCAATACCCCTGTTGTGTTTGTATCCTTAAATCTTGTTGATAAAATATTTTAAGAGACAAAATAAAATGGAAAGAATGGCATGAAGATAAGTGTCTTGTATTCTGAAAGCACAAAATTCTTATTCAAAAGTGAAACACTCTAGAACAGTTTGAAGTTGTCATCTGGAGTAATAATAAGCTCAGTAAGATAGCAGATGTCAAGGCCAGCTTCTCCTAGTCAAAATCAAATGTACCAAGTAATGCAATTTTTCACTGGGGGACAATTTGTTTTGGGGGATTTTTTTTTTTTTTCTAACAATCACTAATCTCTCATTTGTATTGCTCAAACAGCCCGAAGTACAGTTATCATCTCCCTGGATAATCTTTTTCTCATTGTGAAAAAAGGATCGTGTTATTAAAGACAGATTGTTGTTAAACTGATGTCTCTTCTGTTACAATCTCTTTAATTGTTGAAAATGAGTCATTCGGGAAGTGAAATCAAAGTGACGTGATTATTGCAATATCTAACTGAATAACAATTTTACATAATCTTTTTTTTTTTAAATTCATTGGGTGTCTTTTCAACGTCGTGTTTAGGTTCATTAATCTTAGATTATTTTCTAATATATCACATACCTTTGTATAGTTCTAAACATGTTTTTTGTATTTTTATTATCTTACTGAATTAATTTGTAAATTCTTTTGGTGTATCTCACACATCACTTAATACTACACTTTTTCTTCACAGTTTTGACCTTTAGCAAAAAATAATTGAGAATGTATTTTTAATTTTTTTCTCAAATATTTTATTTAGGGCTAAGCTATGGAGATAAACTATATATGAACACATTTGTCTGGAAGTAAACTTGTTCATTGATTGGCATGCCTCATTCCATGATATTAACTGAATGTCCGCTATATCATATCCAATGGAAATTACATACAGAATACATAAAAATAATCTTCAGTATATAGAGGTAAAAGAGTCCTTGAGTATCTTTGTATCTAAATTTTATTTCTTATTTGACAGTTTTTTGCTTGTTTGGTACCTTTGTAAAGGATCGATAGTCTGGTCAGTTAACCAAACACCAAGAACAAAATTTTCTGTAGTTGAGTCATTTTACATTGAAAAGTATAAAAAATGTGTTCATAAATTTTTATTATAGACATTTTCATAAAAATTAATAATTAGCATTCTTAGCATTTATCTGGAAAAATAAACATAAATCAAAGTGCAATTAGTCATAAGTCAAAGTGATTTTATAATGAACAGTTGATTGACTCATTCACCTGCATGAAAAGTCAGCTCAATTATTTATACTGTTTAAATAAAACTATGGGGGAGTGTATTCTCAGTGATGAATATTTTGATTTTTAGTCCCAATGTTACAAGATATTTTGGCAACAGGTTTAATGTCCTGATTATATTTTTCTGCGATTTTCAGAACTTAATTAACTTTCACTAGTTGAATTATTAAAGGAGAAGAAGAGGTATGCTTACTACTGAGAAAAGCAGTGTGGGATTAATTTGTACACTTTATAGATGCAAATCTGCATCACCAGCCCACAATGTGTTAAGAAAATCACAGTTGTATTAGTAAGGGTCAAAATTAGAGTAACTTTTTTGTGTGTGTGATCAAAAGAGACACATTAAAAGAATATTCTATGAACCTATACATTTTTCAGGTTAATTAATCACTTTTCTTTGCTTTAACCTGTTCCCAGTTGTTACTAAATTTCTTCTTATCACTATTTTTAGAGTATTATTTTCATAACAGATATGATTTTTCAAGCAACTAATAAACTATTAATATATGAATTATTATTTTTTAAAAACTGAACTTAGTCTACTTAATTTCAAAAGAAGAAAGAATTAAGTTAAATGAAAAATAATTCAGACATTGTAAAATTATCTTCTTAAGGACATTCATTTCACAAAGAGCTGAAACACCTTAAACGTACACAACATCGCCATTGTTCTGTCACCTGCCATTGAAAACTCCATCTGACATGTCAATGATTTTGAAATAAGACCATTGAACTTAGATATTATTACAGAAGTCTGTATAAAAGCTGTGTTTATTTCTAAATGACAACATACAGTGTCATGATTTCAGAGCTATCACACTTTAATAACAACTTAAAAATTATATTTTTGGATTCTGAGGCACTAGAGTATATAAAAGTGGCACATTTTTGTATGTACCTTTGCTATTAATTAATGATTCCATTAACTTTTGAATTTACTGAATTATACTACTCCAAAGTTCAGCAGGAATTGGTGTTTTGAAAAAACATTTTATCTGTGTTGATTTTGTTTGACTGATATTTGGAGCTAGTGTGGAAAGCTGTAGCAGGAAATGGTTGGAGAGATACCAATAGTAACAGCCATCATTTTAAAAACCCATCCTTATTTTTCATGGAGTTCTTAGTATAGATTGTATAAGCATTTTTCTATTTATTTCATTTATTGGAAATACACTTCAACACAGATCAATTGATACAGGTTTTTATCATTTGTTATGAAGCTCAGTCTTCCCTTTACACAGATTGTATACGAACTTTACTTTTCCTCCTTTGAGTTTTGCTGATTATTGTAATATTACTACTGATGTGAGAAGAGCATTTAATTATTGTTATATTTTAAAGTATTATATGAGTCTGTTATATATTTACCTAATGTTTCCCTGACAACAATTGTATTTTCCCTATTTTTAGAGATGATATTATCTCTTTTAGTGTTAATCAAAATGGTTATCACAATATCTCAAAAATTAAAAAGCACTAAAAATTCCTAAGTTGGAAAAAAACTGTAATTTCATTAATTACTAAGAAAACATATAATAAAATATTAATTTTAGGTTACTGGAGAGTATATAGATTATATAGAGAAAAATATGAAAAAACCCTTTCATACCCACTCACTGTTTTTCTTTAGATGTATGAATTCTCACCAGTATGATACACATTTTTATTTCCTTTCTAAACTTTGTGTAAGTAACTGATAAGTAAATAAAAGGTATCAATAGATCTTTTAAAAATATAAATGAACAATTTTAAACATTGTAATGTGATATGTTATATTACTAGCAGTTTATTTGATTTGCACAACACACACACACACACAAATTTAAGAATATTGATTAAATTTTTCAACACTGAGGAAAGTGTGTGAGGTACAGGCTAGTTTTGTAAGAATACATAAGAAGTTTGTACCTCACTGGGTCAAAAGGAAATGAGAAGCTCCTAAAGTAATTTAATTTACAGTCAGAAATGTACTTGGGAAGAAAGATGGCAGGACTAAAAGATATCGGCCTGAGAAAGGTTGAAATAATGAAGTACAGGGTGCAATATTAATAGTAAATTAAGGCAAAACAAGAAATATAAGACAGTTTTAAAGGGTCAAGGAATTAGAGGCCACCATATATCTGAAGCACATGATAAGATGAGTTCTGAATATATGTGTTGTAATCCTATAAGTCTTTTTGTAATATGACAATATGGCCATACAGCAGCCTAGCCATCTGCCCCTGTGCACCTTCCCATAACAACAGATCCTCATAGAGACAGTACTTCAAACATGCTTACTCTATCTTCCTGTGTGACCCCAGAAGATGGCCGGTTAGTCAAAGATGGGTACATCCCTAGCTGCAGATAGGGCAACCCAAGCCAGACACAGTCGTGAGGGTGCAATAGGAGAAATCCCGGAGTTGAGGAAAATGGGCAAAGACCCCTTGTCTCAGGTGCTGACAGCTTGCCTGTGAAATGACCTTAAAAAGGTGATAACATCTGTCCTCCGTGTAATCCTATCAGTGAGTCTCAGCATGGGAAGTTTCTCTCCCTTAGGAGGTGCACATAAACTTATCATGGGATTTTCTGTAAAGGCAGCCTGCAGGCCATGGGTGATTTGACCCTGAGCTAAGTTCTCTGGTATGATATATGAGATTCACAGACCAGGGCTACTCCCTTGTGTGTATCCCAATAAAAGCCGCACTCAAGCCCGATTTGGGGCTCTTTGTCCTAGAGGCACTGAGTCTCCTGGCTAACACTTTTGAACTATCCTTTGTCTCTTGTTTATATTTTTCTGTTTCTCAACCCCACCATCCCTTCCAAACACCCACAGTCCTGTCGTGCGGGACGCGACATGACAACATCATGCTCGGCCAGATTCTGAAAATTCTAGTATATGAAAATAATTTAGAGATCATTTTAAATGTATGCAACCCATAAAGATTTTATAAAGTTAACAATTACGAGCAAAGAAGATACACAATCATAAATTCATAGGATCATATGCAAAACCTGAAGCATACATTAATGAAGTCAACAGTGTCATCCAGTGTAGTATGAAGACTGTTTGGAATCCTCAATAAACACAAATAAACAAACTGTATGACAGAATGTTCCTTCATTACTACCTTAGATTCCTTTAATTAATCACAATAAGGACTGAAATTTATTAATCAGTAGATACCCATGGAATCACAACAAAGACTTTTGGAAGGCATATTCAGAGACTGGATATCAAGATAAAATAACTTCAGTGATAATACTATTTGCTCATTTAGATAGTTTTCCAGACAGTAAAATTACATTTAAAATCAACATGATATTTTATTGTACTAAATATACCTGGAGTGCTTATACATACATATTCACTATGAAAATCATATGTTGCATATTTATATAAGGTAGTACAACGTGTTTTGAATTTTACTGACATTAGATCAAGGCAGTAGAGAAAAGAATGTACTCTTCCAACAAAGTCATTTTTTTTTGTCTTGAAATTTGAGATTTTAATCATATCTGCTGCCCCTATTCCATATCCCTTACCTGCCTTTGCACTTCGGATAGTTTCACGCTGTGTTTTGGATATCAGTGCAGCATAACAAATTACTTATCGACTTGAGACAAAGACTTGGTAATATTCAAAGTTTCTGTGGGCTAGGAATTCAGACAGGGCATGATTGGAATACCTTGTATCTGCTGTTGGATATTCAGGGGTATAAGCTGGCAACACCTGGCCCCTGAAGGTGACTCAAGAACCCAGTAATGGAACCATCTGGATATTTCTTCACTTACCTGTCAAGCAGCTGATGCTGGCTGAGGGTTAGGGTCTCAGTTGAGACCACTTGCCAGAACACTTACCTCTAGTCTTGCTGTGTGTCCTCAGCACAATAGTTCCAGAACACCTGGTCATCTTCAAAGGGCTCAGTTCTCCAGATATGTGTCCCCAGTGAACAGAGCACATGTGGCCTCACCTTTCTGACCTAGCCTTAGACTAACACAACATCAAGGCACCATGTCCTATTGCTTGCAAGTGAGTTTACAGATTCTAAGGGAGAGGTATGGGCTTCATCTCTTTATGGGGAAGATGTTTGGGTCACAAAGGAAAATATAGGATTGTAATTATTGTAGTGGCCATATTTGGATGATGCAAACTGACACAGTGTTTCATACTTGATTTTGGAGTAAAGTCTCACTGGGATTTTGATATTAAATTAAACATTTTGGCCATGACTTTGGCTTTCAGTAAAAGTGCAAGAATCTCCTATTAATTTGTCAATGTTAGGTTCCAAAAATTTGAAGATTATATGATTTATATTTTCATTACAAATGTTCCAAAGAAAATGTATATCTTTTTTTTTTTTTTTTTACAAATAAAACCAAATTAAAGTACTTTGGAAACAGAATAGAGTGCAAAATGATAGTGATAGAATAGAGTTCATAATAATATTTTTATTGTAAATGTCCTTGATAATAAATTTGGGATTCAAAGATACAAGGTGATGGCCAAAATGAACAGGATAAAATGTAATAGAGATTAATACACCTCAAATACCTTCACAAGATTAATAATATGTATCATAGCATCATATGAAAAGAAAACATTAACTATAAAAAAAACAAGTGAAAACTAATTTCCAAATTGTAATTGTAACATGGCTATTATAAAACCTAATTCATATTGCAGCTGCACTAATAATAAACATAGAAATAGAACAACGAAGTTTATGGTGCTAGTAGTGTCCTATGCTGATTACACAAAGTACAATGCTGTATTCATTTTAACTAATCCTAGTTTCAAAAGGATATTTATGAAATAAGATACAACCTTAAAGGAAAAATAATAATAATGGAGTCTATAATGCATAACACATTAATAGGCATGAATACACACACACAAAACATAAAGTGAACGCACTTACCTCGGTCTTAGCGAGAGAATGAGGGTATACTTAAAATAATCCATGGCCTCTGATGTAGAGAGTGCAATTTGTATTTCCCTATAAGAAAAAAAAAAAGTCAATTTTAATATGGTAAATTTAATGGCTGTTATCACTGACTAAAATGAAATAAATACATAGAAACTAGGTGTATTCTAAAGGAAGTGCAATAAGTTAGTATATAACAAATCACAAAGAATTCTCCAAATTTGAGAGTTTACTGTCTATGGAAATGTGATTTAGCACTTCTTTCTTTGGGTTTTAAAGCTTTTTTTTAGGAACTCCCTCTTGTTTCACATTACAGTAATGCCTTGGTTTGCAAGCATAATTCGTTCCAGAAACAAACTACTTGTATTGCAAGACATCGCTCCTTTACCAGGTTAAGATGTATTAGAAATGTTGTTCATTCTGTGGAACACTCGCAAACCAAGTTACTTATAATCCAAGGTTTTACTGTACTCGGGAAATATTCCTTCCTCCAAAAGATGAAATGAACATATAGAATCAACTGCATGTGAGTAGCTGATGAGATGATCATTGCCATTACTGCTTACAAAATATTCTTAAAGTTTAGGCATCCATATTTATTATTGTACTTGTCTCTAAAACAGTTGGCTATTCAACTTATTTTTCCACTCTACATCTAAGTTTGCATAACTTAAGGATTATTTAATCCGTTAAGATCTAGGAAAATGTCACCCTTAAAATCTTAAACTAATAACTGAGAAGAACTTATATAACTAGGTAGACTGAAAGACACAGTAATCACTAATCATTTTGTTGTACTTTATATTTACATAATGCCTTTTCTTTAGGAAAGCTCCAATGTTCTACTCCAATATCTACTTACTGTGGTATAAACACTACTAAATTAATGCACTTGTCTTAAGAAAAAGTTATAGATGAGTTAAAAAGCCATTTTCAAATATCTTCTGGAGAACAAATTGTCACTCTTTTCATAACAATAAATAAATATGGATGGTTAAAAAATATCCTATTCACACTATTTCTCAATTAAAATGTATTTTTGGCTGAATTTTCACACAAGCATATGCTTTAGGAAAAGGTATAAATCAATATGGGTACAAAGACAATTAATAAAATAAATAATAAAATAAAATAAATAATTAAATTTTATTTGTTTATTTTTTGTGGCTTAGAGTAAATACAATTAAAGAGAGAGAATGAAGGCTGGGGATCTTAAAGGATTTCATGTGATGCAGATTCTTCTTTTTCAAATAGTAACGTAGATGCAGCTTAGATTACTAGTATGTTGATACCACTGTAAATAATATTTAGTAGAAAGAAGCTTTCAACTGATAAATAAAGCTAACAATGGAGCAGTGAAAAATAATGAAGAAAGAATCAGAGAATTGTTTTCATTCAGCACAAGGTAGTAAAAACAAAATCTGAATTTAGAGGCCCAGAATGACTCCCACCACAAATATTCAGTCATATCCTAGACAAAATTTCATTTCTCCAAAAATATAAAATTGCATAATACAATATTTGATAATAAAGATTTAGAAATATTCAATAAATATGAATTTTTCAAATTATTTTCCATGTTATAATGTGATTTTATATGTGTCTTACAAAGACCTTTTGTTTATTGTGCTTTACTATGCAAATATCTCTCTCCCAGCTCCCATGGTTTTCTTTAAAATATTTTAAATGTCTCATCAAGGTGTAGATATATTTTCAAAACTACAATATTTTAATTAATAATTTGAAGAAATATTTTTATCTTTTCACCTTTAATTTGGTGACAAAAACAGTTTCAGACATATTGAAGGTACTCCTTCCAACAAATTTCCTTCTAACAAACACTCTCCTACAAAACCATAAAACAGACAATAACAATGAGGAAACTAAAATTGATAAATTACTGTTTTAATACATAAATACCCTTTAAGTTTCACCAATCATATTAAAGATGTTCTTAGTAAATGAGGGTAAATGGGATCAAATATACCAGCTCAGGATGGCAAACACACAATGTGATATATAGATGATGTATTACATCATTGTACACCTGAAACCTATGTAACTTTTTTTTTATTTTTATATTTATATTTTATTGGGGAATTGGGGGAGGGGAACAGCATTGGGGAATTGAGAAGGGGAACAGACAAATTGCTGTCCTTTTGTACTTCAGTCTAGTTGTGGAGGATGTCGCTTCACTGGCCCATGTTGGTATTGTGATCATTGTGCTCTGCCCGGCTGAGGCAGATATGTCGCTGCTGGTCATTGGACGGCCGCTCACGGCAGCTCACAGTAACTCATGGCAGCCCACTGCAGCAGGGGCTGCAGCCTACACCGTTGCCAGGGACTAATGGGAGCCCAGCTCCATGTTGAGCTGTTGTTCACCATCTTAGCTGTAGAGGGTACAGTGTCACTGGCCCTCATGTAGAATCTGTTTCAAGGCCCTGCTGCTCAGAGCTGGTGTCCCAAGCCTACTCTTAACCAACGTGCCACTAGGCAGGTTCAAAACCTATGTAACTTTACTAACCATTGTCACTCCAATAAACTTTATAAAAAAAAAAAAGACAGAGAGAAAGAAAGAAAGAAAGAAAGAAAGAAAGAAAGAAAGAAAGAAAGAAAGAAAGAAAGAAAGAAAGAAAAGGAAAAGAAAAATGACATAGTCCAGACTCATGTGCTACATTGTTTTGTTAGGCCTCTTTAGACTATTTTGTTATATTTTATTTTTTAATTCCACAAATATTTTTTAACATTTAAAAAGTTTTATTGATTGTGTACTATGTAGGCATTAACATTTCTCAAAAAAATAAATAGAAAGAATTGTATTGCTTTTCTTAGTGTTTTTTAGTTAATTTTATCATAGTGACATTAGTTAGTAATATTATACAGATTTCACGTGTACAATTATACATCATTTACATATAGCTTTGTGTGTTCACCACCCAGAGTCAATTCTTCCATCTGAACGCACCTGATCTCATCTGCAAATTTTATATATATAAATATATATATATATATATATATATATATATTTAATTGGGGTGACAACAGTTAGTGAAATTACATAGGTTTCAAGTGTACAATTATGTAATACATAATGTATATATCACATTGTGTGTTAATATTTTTGAGGATGTATGTGGCACGCACCCTTCTGTGCACTGGGGAATAATATAATGCCTTTAGTTGACTTTAGTGTGAAATCGTTCTGACTTTAAGTTTGTCTTATCATATTTGAAATTTATAGGCCAATTATTTAGAGGTCTGATTTTCAAATTGCATTTATCAAATGACTGTTCATGACTAATACGAATTATTCATGTTTGGAATACTGCAGACATGGTGCTGTGTTCCTCAGATGGTGTACTACTATAGAAACACAATTTTGATTTGTACCACTATTGATGATACAAACCTTATAGGTGTATATATATATATATATATATATATATATATATATATATATATATATATATATCACATATATATGTCACAGTCAAAATGTCTTCCAAATTTACCAGTTACATGGGAGAACCCTCAAACTGGTAAATTACGGGCGGTGAGCTCTCTAACATTGCTTGAAGATAAATATTAGCTGATACTAATACATCATTGAAGAAATGGAGAGAAAACTCCAGATCAATGAACTACCACCCACTGCGTCATCGAAACTATTATAAATTAATTCCATGTTCCTTGTGAACCACTTGAGTAGGCAGATAGATCATATCCTTCCCACTTGTTTTTGTCAATATATTGAGGAAGTCTAGTGGGTCCCCTCATTAGTAGATAAATTTAGTAAAATACACATAAACATCCTTTCCAAAATCAAAGGAAGCGAGTTTATTAACAACTTTATTTTTAGTTGCATTAATAAATGACAAATAAGATTTTACAAATGGTTATTGCTTGGAATTCTTAGAGCTACACATATTTTAGCTGCCCTGCAGGGATGTATCATTGTAGAAATATTTTATGGTAGAACTGTTTTCTAGAATCTCCCTACTAAATGTGAGAGTCATGTACTAGCACCATGGGCCTGCGAGTTAACATGTAGAATTTTAGGTCCTATCTTTGAATTATTGACATTATAGAAGATCCACAGGATATTAAAGAAGCACTGCTTTATAGAAAATTTAACCTAATTCATTTGACATGTGTCAAAAATCTCTGTCTGATATTTTATGGCAAGGTTTGGTAAATGGTCGCAGTATGGCTAAAGGTTAACACAAAAAGAATAAAAAGTTACAATATTCATTATATATAAAAAATAAACAGTTTTTAAAGCATTTTCTTAACTATCTTGAAGAAGTTACTTTCTTCTCATTTATTGCAACTTGAAAAAAAGGGGTAGAGTAAAACTTTAATCAAATCCAAGTCAGCTGAGAGTACAAACTCAAATTCCTTAAATCTAGTCATGGCAAATTCAATGCTTAGATGACAAACCCCAAACATTTCTTATAACAAAATGTGCATATATGACATATATGTCACCCAATATTTGACAAGAAAATGAATTTAAAAGACTAGATTGTACACTGTACTATTTGATTGTCACATTATGGCTGCTTTCCCTAAAACTCGCTGTAGTTAAGAATTTTGATATGTATTATTCACTTTAGATAAAAGGTGCTATATTTAGCAAGGGAATAATAATATCAACATTCACAAAGTGTGAGATTTCAAAATGAGCCATGTGAAAGACAATCTCCCACCTGGACTTCATTCTGACAAAAAAAAAAAATCTCTGCTATATAATTTAAATTGGACAGGCGTTTGATTTCCAAAGTAAGTCAATCAAGAAATAATAGATCCAGGATTGTTAAAATATCTTACTCATTACCAACTAGCACTTGAAAATCATTTCATTTTTCTTCTCTAAAAATATAATAAGGCATTGCCATTCTCTTTAGGATGTCCTGGTTTCTACTGGTATAAATGGTCATCAAACTCATTAATGAATTAATTTATTTATTTATTTATTTAATTTTAGTTTCAGGAGTAAAAAAAACAATGCAATGGTTATCTTTTTCACCCCTTACAAAGTGACAACCTCCCTCCTCCCATCCACTGCCCCCTCCACCCGGATATCATACATATCTATTACACTTCC
The DNA here is from genome assembly GCA_033961575.1 of Aselliscus stoliczkanus. Lineage (NCBI taxonomy): Eukaryota > Metazoa > Chordata > Mammalia > Chiroptera > Hipposideridae > Aselliscus > Aselliscus stoliczkanus. The sequence goes on along the minus strand of CM066727.1, from coordinate 32,470,930 downwards.
ATTGACTCCATTCCCACACAAACTCTTTTCATGTCAGGAACACTAGATAATCTAAGACAGGTGCCTTGAAAGAAAACACACACACACACACACACACACACACACACACCCCTTCCTTTCTAGAGGGGTTCATTGACACTGCTTCCCATCAATAATGCTAATTATTGTAAGTGTGGTTAAAAGCCTAAATGATGCATGATACCCCATTTTCTCTGCTTCACTAATGTAATTCCAAATGCATGTGCTGTTCTCTACATAATATTAGTAGTTCATTCTTTTCAATATTTTTGCTAGCATAGCTTCTGCTCAGAGGTTTACAGGGAGAGATGTTTACTGAATATTCAGAAATATGTGAATAACATCAACAAAACAACAATTGTTGAATTTACAAAGTATTTTTATAAAAAATAATTTCTCAGAAGTAATTTTGAAAACAATTCTAAATCAAATTCATCATTTCCATAAGTGAACAAATGAATGTAATGTGATTAAATATATTTTTAAAATAAATAATTTTTTTTCTAAAGGCAAACCAGACTAAGTAGAGATTCTTTCTTAAATTCACTTCAAAATATCTGGCATTAAATTCCAAGTGCTTATATTATAATATTTGATTTCAAGTAGGAGAAAAATCAATGGCACTTTTTATTGTTTAAAAACTATAGGCGGACAGAGTAAAATATCACCAACTTCAGTTTAATTTTTTTCTACAGACATATTTTAAGTGTTTTTGTGATCAAAACATTATTTGGTAATCCAGAATATATATATATATATATAAAACCATGACTGTTTCTTGATTCACTGCTTGATTTACTTTTTTATTTTTGGTTGATGTTAGCCATTTACTTTCTGAAGTAGCTGGTAGAATTCCCCTTCAATACTGAAATTTGAGGAAATGGAAATTGCAATTTAATCATAAATGGCTCTGAAAGAATATTCATTTAAATTATCTTCTTCCTTATATGTGATTATTCAAAATGGATGATGATTCTTTATCATAACAATGTAACTTTAGTTTGCTTATGTAATAGAGAAGTGGTCTGTCATGCTTTTGATCTTGGTCACCTTCATTACTCAATTTAAAATTTATTCTAGAACAGGTTTCTGTTTTATCGTCTGTTCACTTTCTTATTAAGACCTATTAATTAAAGTAATCAATTAAATTCCCTTCTATTTAATTAAATTTGTTAGATAGAAAATAACTGCTTCAAGAAAAGTAGTACATCATTTTAAGATTCTATTTACACTGAATTTGAAAAAATGCAATATAATGTATAGTGACAAAAACAGATCAGAGGTTTCCTGGAATGGAGTGGTACAAGGAGGGGCAGTAGAGAAGAATTACGAAAGGAGATGAAGAAACTTTGGGGGTATAGGTATGATTCCCATCTTGCTTGAGGTGATTGGTTTCACGAGAGTTACACCTGTCCGTGGGACACTAGAGAGAAAATATTTTCATGTTTCTGCAGTGGGGCTTTTCTGAAGCAAAGAAACCTGGAACCTTGGTCAAAGAACCAACTTTGGAAGCTACAGATAATTGAAAAGCCGGAGACTTGAGAAAGGATGATGTTTTAAAGGGAGTTAAAACCCAAGATTGTTAACAGGGAGCCTGTCTTATCTCCTCACTGTGGACAGTTATTTACACTCCAAAAGTTAAGCATACAGGGGTCTTGTCCTTTTCTTCCCAAAGGGATTTGCTTATACTAGAGTGATTGAGCTTCTTTCTCAGATGATAAGGAGGACAGTTTGCAAGATGTCCAATATAAGCTTCTAACTTCTGAAATGCAGAGTTCTTCCCATGCTATGACCCCATACATGCAAGCCTATCCATTTGCTTCTCATCTCATCCAAGATGGAGAAATAATTAGAGTAAAAGAGAAATAATGTGATTAATGATATAATTAATAATAATCTACCTGGGGCTGGCCAAGTGGCATGGTGGTTAAGAGCTGGCTTGGGATGCCAGTGGCTCTGGTTCGGATCCCAATATGAGGGCCAGTGACACTGCCCTCTAAAACAATTAAAAATAAATAAAATAATAATCTGCCAGGACTCTGAAACCTTGTATTTACTTTCACAATAATATGAATATATATATAACTATTAATAGTATCAGTTCAAAATAATCAAATTGTACATTTTAAATGTGTGGAGTTTACTATACACCAATTATACCCCAATAAAAGAGTAAAAAAAAAAAAGGATTACAAATTTGAGGATGATTTGTTACTGAAATTTTGGCCTAAGAAGACAAAGTAGCAAATATAAGCCAATAAATTTTTCAAGATAAACTAAATAAAGCAGCAAATTCATGTACAATTAGTACTTATTTATTTATTTTTTTTTTAGAGCGCAGTGTTACTGGCCCTCATATGTGGGATCCGAACTGGGGCCGCTGGCATCCTAAGCCAACTCTTAACCACCGCGTCACTCGGTTGACCCAGTACTTATTTTTAACTAAATTTTACTATCCTTTAAAAAGTCAAATTCATCCTTGACTGAGTTTTATCTCATATTTTCTAGGTGTACTGTACCAAAAATCATTAATGGGAAACCCATTTTTAAAAATTAAATTTTTCAAAAACCTGTATTACTAATATTGTCTGCTTTCTTGCTGTCTACCAATAAATATGTTGTCCTGAATTTTGCAGACCAAACCCTATTTGAGGATTGGTCTGGATATGATCAGAGTTATTCCACATTATTATAGCCAGCTACACAATGAGTTTGTTTTTTCAATTTAATAGTGTTGGCAATTCTGATATCAGTACAATGCAGACTTTGACCTGTTGGATTTCAAGGTATTTTTGGTGTTTCTTTTCTAGTCAGGTTTCTTTTATCAGATATACTTTCAGTTTTTCCCTTTAAATTAAGAACTGGAAAATTAAAATACTTAAGTCTTAATGTTTAGAACTATAACAATATAAACTCTTTGGATGTTGCCACTTACACTTAAAACTTACATGAAAAAATTAAATTAGAAAAATTCTATTTCTTGACTGAAATGTATGTCCAGAAAATATGTATATGGGTGTATATGTATTTATCTGTTTATTTACTTTATTTTTGTACCAGATGGAGAGGAGCATATATCACCAAGAGGACCTAGACATTTAAATGGATATAGTTAGGTTGTCTTTTTTAAGGAAGGTTGAATATGTTCTTTGCTCAAAAGGAAGGGCATGTATAGATCATTTAATGTTAAAAGGATGAGGTTACTATAGAAATGCTTACTCAGCTCCAATATCCTATCTTCCCTTCTTACATACAAACAAAATTCCAGGTTTCAACGTATTGCCTGACCATCTGGAAAAAAAAAATATATTTTTGTGCTGCCAGATGGGCCATGTGACTTCATCTCTGATCAATGAGATATCTGTGTGAAAATGCCAGTTTCCAGCTTCCAGAAACTATTACGAAAGATAACTCTTATTTACTCCTTGCCCCTTTTTCTTCTCCTATTCCTTTCTGATGGCTTTCTTAAGGATCTTGTTGTCCAGTTCGTATTAGTAATAAAATATGTTGGGATTTCTAATGACTTCAGGAATGCCATATCAGCCCTAGATTGCTTACATTTGAAATTTGTATTGTAGACAAGGAATGTTTCTCTTAGTTAATCCACTGCTATTTTTGGCTTTCAATAATTCAAAGTAGATATTAATTATAATTGATAAACCTAGTATTGTGCTTTATACACAAAAGATGTACTGAAATCATTTTTTTTCCTTTGTCTTATGACTGAAATTTAAATACATATACTCACATACATAATATAATTTGATTTTTCCTCTATTCCTAAGTTTCTGAGGGAAACGTATTTAAGGGGATGGAGGTGGATACATCATCTCATTAACTGAGTACACTTATTCATTATTGTCTTCTAGAACTAATGTATAGAAGGTAACACTACTTAGTCACATCAAGTGTAGGAGGAACCAGAAGTAGCAATTTGTATAAAATGCCTTCTGATATTAACATCCACTGTCTGGAAAACTATTCTGGTAGTAGCAAAACAGAGCAAATTGAGTCACTAGATCAGTTTTTCAATATGACTGTTTACTTAACTCTGTTTATTCAGACAATCATATATATATATATATATGATATATATATATACACACACACACTTAGGATGTGTTTCTTTTTATAACATGTGACATAAAAATCAGTTCCTTATATTTTCATGTGAAGAAAACATTGTAATGAAACCTTATGTTAAAATTATTGACCAATGCTAAACTACTTCAAATGATTATTGCCTAAAATATTCCAACCAATAAGGACAGATAGTAATCAAGAATACAAAAAAGAAAAAGCAAACGTAAAACTCACAGCTATATATAACAGTTGATAACGTATCTTCACACACACACACACACAAAAAGTTGAATTGAGAAGTTTGAGAAAATGATGATATCCTTATATATAAAACCAAAAGAATTTCAGCTTAGTCCAGAATTACAAACTTCTCTGAGAACAAGGCTATGTTAAATCCATCAATCGTTTTACCTTGAAAACTTTTCCACAGACTTTATAGCAAAAGACAATGTGTAGAATCAATGCAGGTCATAGCTTTAATTCAGGTCACTTTGGCTTTCTTGAATCTATTAATACTAGTTTAAATTTTTTTTTTTTTTTTTTTTTTTTTTTTTTTTTTTTTTGAGGGCAATGTCACTGGCCCTCACATGTGGGACCCGAACCGGGGCCGCTGGCTTCCCAAGCCAGCGCTTAACCACCGCGCCACTCGGCCGGCCCTATTAATACTAGTTTAGATTCTAATTGCTCTAACCCTTCTACTCTTCTTTCCAACCATGTGAGTAATTCAATTTCCATTTTTGCCCATTGAAAAAACTTCAGGTTTTTACCAGACATAGTATAATTATTGTGTAAACACATGCACTTAGGATTGAACCAAAGTAAATGAATATTGGTCTTGACAGTGATAAACTCTAAACTTTTGAAGTTATTTAACTTTGTTTTTTCATATGTAAAGTGAATGCAACCATACATATCTAATATACATTTTAAAAAAAAATGTTTACTGAAGCACTACATACCTATGGAAACTGTTCATAATTGTTCAGCTCATTGACTATTCATAATGTGAACTCATTTATATAATCATGATCCAGATGGAGAAATAGAATATTAGCAGCATCCCAGTAGCGACCTCAGGCCCTGACAAACCATTAGTCCCTTCCTTCCAAAATGTAGTCACTATCACGGCTTGTGACACGCTAGATTAATTTTCCCAACCTTGAAATTTATATATCGATATAAGAGTATGCAGATTTTTGCACCAAGCTTCTTGCTTAACCTTATCTTTAATTACTATGGTTTGGTGAATCTTAATATATGTTAGTTAAGACCTTCCTCTTTGTTTTCCTTCTGCAAATGTGTCTTGGTTATTTCTACACATCTGCATTTCCATATAATGTCTAGAAATACATTTGAATCCTCCATGAAACAGCTAATATTTTATTAGGATTTAATTTAATCTATACATCAACTTAATTGATATCTTTAAACATTAATGTCTTCTAATTTATGAGCATGGGATATTCCAGTAAATTAAACTTTTTGCCATTCTGCTTTGTAGTCGTGTTAATTTGTTTTTCAATATCTATCATAAAATAATTCTTATATATTTGAAGCCTTTGATACCATTATAAATGGTTTTCTTCAATTCCTGTTCTCTTTTGGGCTGGAGTATAGTAATATATATTGTTTTTGCATGTATATGTAACATCCCTGCAGCCCTAATAAATCCATATGTGTATATTTTTGTGTCAATGCACACTCTTTATCTATGAATAAAGGCATTTTTTTTTTTCTGTTAAATTTATTGGTTAGTAAAATTATATAGTTTTCAAGTGTGCAATTCTATAATACATCATCTATATATTGCATTGTGTTCACCACCCAAATTCTGGGCTGCTGTGAGTCCCGGGAGGCATAGCTGCAGCCCCTGCTGCAGTGGGCTGCCATAGGCTACAGTGAGTGCCCGGCAGCCAGCGTGAGAGGCTGGCAGCCAGCGCAAGCTGCCAATAGCCACGGTGAGCGACCATCCACAGGCCGAGGACTGATCTGCCTCACCCGAGAAGCGCAATGATGATACCAACTTGAGCCAGTGAAGCAAAGTCCTCCACAACTAGACTGAAGAACAAAAGGAAACCAACGTTTCTGTTCCCTTCCCGTTCCCCAATGCTGTTCCCCTCCCCCAATTCTCCAATAAAATCATTTTTTTAAAAAAACGAAAAGAAACATTTAATAACATCCAACATTCAGAATAATGCTTAAAGATACAAAAGCAAAGTACTTAATCACATTGAAGAGAAGAGAGGGAGGGAGGGGGAGAGAGAATGAAATAAAAAAAGGAGGAGGAGAAAGGAGAGGAGACAATTTCAGGCTCTTCTTTAATACCACTGGCTCACAATGCAAACTGGATTTTTGCACATTAAAATGGGGGGGGTGTTAAAAAAACAAAAAACTGTTATTGTCATTATCATAGTGGGATAAATGAGAACAGATGTTAGCAAAATTAGTCCTCATTCAAAAAAATGTAAAACCAAATCTGTTTATCCTTATTTGGCAATTTAAATATTTCAAATACATGTTATTCTTTTTATTTTGAAAATTCTGAATTTTCTTTAACTGTTCCCAGCCTTCCTCCCACAACACTTCTATATTTACTGGTACTCCTACTTGATAAATCGTGCTAGCTTCCAAAGTGTGTTTCTTTCCCATTTGTATTTCAGCTCCTCATGCTGTTTGGTAGGCATTAAAATTCATTTTTCGTTTGTATGCACAACAGCCACTTAGGGAAAGTGCATTATCATGTTCTCTAAAATAAGCTTGGATGAAAAAATAGGCAACTATATATCTTAATAGCAATTTTCACAATAATATGCTGGTTCCTTAAAAAATCAATAAATTGAAGGTCTTGTACATGGAATGTTTAAATTAAAGAGTGTTTGTTTTAATTTATGTTGTTTTGTATATGTGTGCCTCATATTTTTAATAGAAGGTGTGATTTTGCACATGACTCAAAGGGAGTGAGAGCAAACAATAGTTACCATTTAGCTCTGGCAGTGCTGTTTTACCAGTATAAATGCATGAGTGAAGGCAGAAATATTTTGAGAGTACTTAGGAATAATATACCAAGAATGTTCACAGCAAATAATCAACATAAAAATTAAAGAGTGCATATATTATATCCAGAATTATGCCAATAGTTATGAAAAAGCTTATTGGTCATCCTGAATTTCAAAATGTGGTCAATTCACTCTAGTCCCCAGTTTTCTTCCTATTCAGTATATGTCACTGGGCTGCAATTAAGCCTACAGCTAAGATCAGTACATAAAAAAGTAGGATGATTGGGAGACAAGGTAATTTAAAGTCTATGTCACTTAAAAACAATATCAAAGGTGAGTTACTTAATAAAGAATGTTCATAAAGACCTATTTCCCAAATTCACATTCATCAAATGTAATGACCCTTAACAGCTTTATCTTTTTAAAGCACCTTTGCATCTTTATGTTCTGGTAGGTGGAGTGATGTATATGTTCTGACAAACATTTTTCACTATCAAGTATGTCACTTGGTATAAAGGCCTGTTTATGAAGAATCCCATATCAGTAAGTCAGACTCACTGTGAGCCCTTGAAATTGGTGCTGGCATAGGCATGTCAGGCTAACAGACAAACCCTTAACAGGAATACCTGTCAATCACAGTTAAAATATTGATGCCCCTTCTAGATTTGAATGAGTCTGACATAATCAATTTTCTACCAAGTGGCTGGGTATTCTCTTCAAGGCATTGTGGAATATTGATTTCTTAGCATTAGTCTCTTGTTCTGAGAGATTGGGCATTCAGCAATAGCAATAGCTAGATTAGCCTTGGAAATGATAGCTGTCAATATTAGGCCCACACATATCCACCAACTCTGCCACCAGGACTATTTTGTTCATAGGTCTATTATTGCACAAGATCTGGTCAAGGACAGTGTCTGGAAGAGTAAATTGGCCCCATAGTTCACTTGTGTTCTATTGTAAACAATTTTAGGGGGCATTGATAGGTAATACAAAAGATACACCTTGTATTACCATTACAGTAGGTCTACACATACCTATTTCCTAGACTTCTGAACAACAGTTATCTCTTAATTTCTCTCATTCCTGATTACTGGCCAATAAACCAAACCATTTACATATACCCATGATGCCATGTATATCTTTACTTTGAGGAATCTTTAAACATAATGTGGATGGCCACTTATAATGCTCAAGAAAACCAAAATCTTTTAGGGCCATTTGTGAGTGGGACTAAAGATATATTCCTGACGAGGATTAAAAAGGTAAGTATTCCTCCTAAACAAAGTTTAGGTTTCTAGCTGCTCCTTATAAGATCGAGGTTTCTTACTCTCACTATTTTTTTTTCTCACTGTGACAAAAAACAAAACAAAACAAGACAGTATATTCATAATGCCCACCTGGGCCTGTCTCCATATTCCTACCCAGGGATTTGGGGAGACACTGAGGTAATACATGGAGCTCAGTCTTCTTTCTGTGTTGTGCATGATAAAATCCTTTGTTTCTGAACCAGATTTATGTCTTCTGTCAGAATTTATGAGTTTACCCAGGCTCACTTGGTAATTTCAAAGCAGGGCAAAATCTCATGTAGCCTATCTAAATTACTTCTTATATTTACCCATATCCCTAGCCTAGAAACAAACCAGAATATGCCATCACAATAAATTTATTAATTAGTTTGAAGGTTTTCATAAGCCCAATAAATTTTTAACAATCCTTTATTAAAATAAATCAGCTAAGGAGAACTTAAAAATCCTTTTCAGTTTTTATTCAAAAGCATTTTTAGTGTAATTTAGAAGCACAATGAACTTAATTTGCCAATTTAGGTATGGCTGTGTAAGAACATATGTATTAAGTATTTGAGAGGACATGGAGAAAGCCAAGTGTTTGGACATAAATTATAGGAAATATGTTAGGAACAAACAATATTAAGTGCAATATTTGAAATTGCTGAATGAGAACTAAACACAAGCTTCCTTTCAATTGGACCCATATAGTGTGTCTATTTGCTAGATAGAATTTTGGCAGTTACAGTTTTTATACTAGATTAAACAGAAGAGTAGTGTCAGAGATACAAATGAGCTCCCAAAAGCCTGGCCTAGAGCTGAGTTACTGAAAATAAGACTTTGCTAAGTGATAAATATAGCGGTGTTAATTAAACAGTTATTAAGCATTACATTTAAATAATAGCCCATTTTTATTTAAAAGCCACAGTGTTTAACAATTCAAAGAAAAACATGCTGATACTTTAAGAAATTAAATCAAGTTTCTAGTAAGGAAACTTTTAAAAGTAATGTTAACTGGGGCCGGCTGAGTGGCGCATTGGTTAAGAGCTGGTTTTGGGATTCCAGTGGCCCCTGTTCGGATCCCACATATGAGGGCCAGTAACACTGCCCTCTTCGGCTAACAACAGCTCCACCTGGAGTTGGGCTGTGTGAGCCCCTGCCCCGGTGATGGAGTAGGCTGCAGACCCTGCTGCAGTGGGCTGGCATAGGCTACAGTGAGTGGCCAGAAGCCAGCGTGAGTCGCTGGCAGGCAGCGCGAGCTGCCAATAGCTGCGGTGAGCAACCATCCAGAGGCCGGAGACTGATCTGCCTCATCTGGGAAGAGTGCATTGACGATACCAACATGGGCCAGTGAAGCAATGTCCTCTGCAACTACACTGAAGAACAAAAAAAAAAAAAAAGATAGCAACTTGTCTGTTCCTCTTCCCTGATTCCCCAACGCTGTTCCCCTCCCCCAATTCCCCAATTTTTTTTTTTTTAAAAAGTAATGTTAACTGTTTACATATTTCTAAAGTAGTGATGAATTTCTAATGTATAATTTTAGTTACTAGTTCTATGTGAACTGAATAAAATTCCCATGCTAGGTGAGCAACCTGAATGAAAAATAACTATCACATCCTAAGAATCTGTGTGATGCCATCACTCAACGTAGTACAGAGACTATAGGAATTTTGCAACGGTCAATATGGATTTGGGGGGCTGGCACAGTGGCTCAGTTGATTAAGAATGCAAGCTCTGAGAAACAGGGTCACCAGTTAGATTCCCACTTGGGCCAGTGAGCTGTGCCCGAGCTGAGCTGCCAACAAGCGTCAGGATGGCTCAGCTGGTGAGAGCACATGCTCCTAACAAGAAGGTTGCCAGTTTGACTCCTGCATGGGATAGGTGGCTGCACACCCCTGCAACTAAGATTGAACATAGCACCATGAGCTGAGTGGCCTTGAGCTGCTGACAGGGCAGCCGGATGGCAACTTGGATTGGAGCTGAGCTAGCTTCGCCTTCCACAACTAAGATTGAAGGACAACAATTTGGCTGTTCTGCTTCCCCAATTCCCCAACACTGTTCCCCTCCTCCAGTTTCCCAATAAAATCTTTCAAAAAACATATGGATTTGAGTGATGGCTACACATTTTGTTAGCAGTATAACTAAGGCAATTCATTTTAAAACTCAGAATTGATATTCTAATGTATACATTTGAAATGATAAAATATATGACCTACATTTTCAACCAGGGATCAACCCTGACAATGGATACCAATTCTTCCATACACTTTATGTCAGCTTTATAATATGTTCTTGTGCCATGATTAACTTTTATGCTTCTGATTCCCTTCCAATACACAGAGACATAATCTCATTCAGTTATATAACTTTCAAATAACTAGCACCTTCCTTGTATATAATTGACTTTTTTATATTGTTCTCATTTTATTAAAACCATTCTGAGACTGACCTCACTGTACTTTTATGCATAAGTACAAGCAGTCTGTTTTCCAAAATATCTATGCATAATATAAGCTCTGTCCCTAATTAGGTACTTCGATTCTGTTATAGAGTTATCTCATCTACAAAAAGAGGATGAAGTAACTATATTGTCACATTCTGGACAAGATGAATTAAAAGAAAAATAAATATGTTAACCATTGATATGATGAAGATAATACATAGACTCTAAATATCTCAATCAGTGGTATCATGGCTATTTTGATAAAAAAAATTACAAATTTTAAAGAATTGTAGCTAAGCATAGAAATCTGAGAAGTCATATGCTAAATTTCTTTGACATTTAAGGTTTTTATTTAGATGAATGATCAAAATAGAATATTAACTAAAGTAGATTGATAGTTTTTAAAGATGGCCCAAAGATAACTGATTTAATGGCAGTATTTACTTTTCAAAATTTCCTCAACCCTTTTCTTATTTAAATGTAGATGAAATGTTAAATATTTTGGTAGGCTTAGGATTTGGATTCTGTCCCTCTCCTCAACCGTCAACTTTGGTCAGTCATTAAAAAACTCTATTTGGTAGAGAAATTATGTCTATTTAGTTTAAAATAGTAACAGGACACTTATTGGAGTATAGACATCAACCTTGATATAGTTACATAATGTAAATGTATCAATTTTATAGAATTCAAAGATAGGAACTGAAAAAGATGAGTTATCCAATTAACATTTCCTAAAGCACAATCTCAGCACACATAGAGAAACCAGGACATAATTCTTATAAAAAACCCTTATGCACTAAATATTCTTCATGATGATCTTTCCAGATCTTATGCCTAAACCATTTTCTTGAATCTCTTAATTCAATATCAACTATCTGTGAATTCAGTTTTGTTGCTTGTACATTCTGTCCTGTGATGAATACAAAGTAAGTCCTCCCCATACATTCAGAGCAGTGAAGGATTCTCACAACTAAACAAGTTAAATATTGTGCTGTGTGTGTGCGTACATACACATACACAGGTTTTTTGTTTTGTTTTGTTTTGTTTTTACTTTTATGTTAGAATTGTGTTTTTCAAATGTGGTATATATGGTATATATGACCTTCAGGTTTGATTTAGCTTTTTTTTAGGAATGATTATTATTATGCAACAATTAAAGAATCCACATTTATTACCCTACTGTTACACCAGGCTTGATTTATATTGTTCTAATATCCTTCAGTGAGGTACACAGAAAAGCATAAATTAGAAATCTTTGGCTTTATACATTATGAAGTTTATTCCGTTTAATGATAATGAAATGAATGCTTATGTGAAATTATTTTCATAGAAAATATAAAGTTGCATAAAATCTTGCATTGCTATCATTACTGATTGCTACGTAGACATGGACCTCGGTATGTACTTATGAGAGCAGTATGTAAATAGATTTATAATATTAAACTGGATAATGCATTTTTGCTTATTTTTAAAAATGCCCTAATCTTGCAAATAAGTTCTTTTGGGTTTTTTTTTTTTTTTGGTTTGTTAGTTTATTTGGTAAATACACAAACAGCTAAAGTGTTAGTCACATTCTTAGAATAAACAAACAGATATTTGATGTACTTATTTAAAATCTATATGTGAGATATTTTATATTTCTGTTTTGTCATTGCTTTAATCAACTCTAGTGAATACAGAAATATATCCATATTCCAAATTTTCTTTCTAAAAATACCCACACTAAATAGCTTATTATTAATAGCAAGGTAGTTAAGTAAAACAAAAAGCGTGAAAGGATAAAATAATGTGGAGTTTAGAGCCACTGCATATATGCTTTATGTGTAGTAATTAAATAATAAGCATCAAATTAACTATAGCTGACAAAAGAAAAAGATAATGAACTGTAATAATTTTCAGCACTTCTGGTTTGTAACACTTTGGGGCATCTATTATAATAAATAATAATTTTTCATGTGTATAATTCTTAAGCAACAGCTTAGATACTTCTCCACAAAGTGAGTTGAGTAATGAGTGTAAAACTGAAGAATCCCTGCGGCAACTAATTTGTACTTAAGGCTCTTTTCAGGAAAGAAAAAAAATAAATGTTTCTTTATCACTTATAATATAATTGCATCTAAAATTCAGGGATAATTGAATTTCATAAAATTGTCAATGTTAAGAAATTACGAGAACATTTTTTCAACACCATGTTTAACATGATTCACTTTCAGTGAATAACAGAAAAAGTCCTATTTTATTCAGATGGTTTCTTACAAGTGCATAATGTCTTTCATTTCAAAATTTGTTTTTCCATGTTTCATTGAAAAACATACAATACTAAAATTACTTTTTCATTTAGTGATCTTGTTTAATATTACTATTGTGATCATTTTGGATTTCTAAAACAAATTTTCTCTTATTTTTTATATCCTGGTAAATTTTATTGATCATGGTGCTGGTGCTACTCCTTTTTTTAAATGAATGTGATAGTCCACTGGTAAATTAAACAGGGCTTGGATTTTCTTTTTTTGGGAAAAATTTCAATTAAAATTTTAATTTATTTACTAGAAATGAGACATCTATGCACAATTTTTTATCAGTTTTTCAATGACTTCCATTTTATCTAAAATTGAAATTTATTATCATAATCTTATACGTGAAATATTGTTATTGAAGCTCTCAGTCATAATGTTGTTCATAAAATACTACCTGGGAGTTTAAATGGGGCTACTAATTATCTGTTTAGTCTTGATTTCTAACTTAATTCCACTCTGGTGACAGAACATATTTTCATTATTTCAGTCAGTCCTTTGGTATTTGTGAAGACTTATTTTTATAATCCAGAGAATGATCAATTTGTGAACTACTCCATATAAACTTCAGTGAATATGTGTCGCATGCTGCATGACAGGGCCATAGTGGTTCGAGAGGGCCGGTGGGGGCTGAGAAACAGAAAATAGAGACAAGAGACAAAGGATAGTTTAAAAGCAGTGCTAGCCAGGGGGCTCAGTCCCTCTAGAACAAAGAGCCCCGAATTGAGCTTGACTGTGGATTTTATTGAGATACACATAAGGAAGTGGCACTGTTTTTACCATGGTCTGTAAGTCACTTACATCATACCAGAGAACTTAGCTCAGAGTCAAATCACCCCATGGCCTGTAGGCTTCCTTTACCGAAAGTCCCATGACCTGTGTACGTGCACCTCCTGGGAGACAGAAACTTCCCATGCTGAGGCTTAAAGATAAGCATGCACGGAGGACAGATGTTATCATCTGGTTAGGTTTCATTCTCAGGCATGCTGTCAGCACTGAAGACAAGGTGTTTTTGACCCATGTTCTTCACCTCCATGATTCCTCCCATGGTACCCCCTGGACTGTGTCTGGCTTGGATTGTCCTAATGGCCACTAGGGTAGTATCCATCTTTGACTAACCAGCCCTCTTTCTGGGGTCCCATGGGGAATTGCTATAAGCATAGTGAAAGTACTGTCTCCATGAGGATCTGATGTTATTGAAAGGTGCATGGGGGCAGACGGCTAGGCTGCTGTGTGACCACAAATATGCATCTTGCTTTTTTTGGTTTAAGGTTGAATATACATCCTTTAGATCAATTGTGCTACTCCTGTTTTCCAAATCTACATGCTTTTGGTTATCTTTTTACATGCACTATACTTATTGAGTGAGATGCGTGCATATTTAAAACCTCACAGTAGTTTGAATTTCCTTCTCTATTTCTTTTTTTTTTATACATCATAATTTTTTTATTAAGGTTTATTTGGCTGACAATTGTTAGTAAAGTTATATAGGTTTCAGGTGTACGATTCTGTAATACATCATATATATATATATATATATATCACATCACGTGTTCACCACCCAGAGCCAGTTCTCCATTCATTGCCAAATATTTCTACTTCTCTCAATTTTTCTTTATATAATTTAGGTATGTTTTTAGGTGCATACATTTTTAGAATTATTATATTATTTTGTTGGATTTTATCTTTTATTTATTATAAAATATACAGTTTTGGCCTTAGTTTATATTTTTTTCAGATATTACTATAGCTACATCAGCATGCATTTAATTAGTTTCATTTTAGATATATATATTTTACTGTCATCTTACTTTCAACATTACTCTACCCTTATATTAAAGCTTCAATATGATTTTGGGAGTACATTATCACCTTTTTGACGCTCTTTCTGTTCATCAGTGTTTTCAGAATGATGTTTTGTAATTGATTTATATTCTGTTCACCATATTCATTGTTTTAAACCACCCTCATGGGAAACTAGAATTCTCTCCTCTCTCCCATTCATCCAATCCAATCTGCATCTGTGGCCTCCTGTTTCAGTAAAACTCTTATGCTACTTTGTCACCAGTGATCTTCAGTGTTTTACTCCAAAGGGTACCTTTTAATCCTCATAAAGTAGGACGGCTCACCACAATTTGAAATAATTATTACCTTTCCTTTATGAAAACCTAGATTCTTTTGTCTTTTATAACATCTTAATCTCATAATTTCAGACCCTATATTAGGGTCACTACTCAATTAACTTTTTATTCTTTTCATTTTACTTTTGTTTTTTATAATTCTGAAATCTCCTTTAGATCAGTCAAACCAGTTTATACTAGTGGTGATTATCTTTACTAAGAATCATTTACATGTATTCTTAATATAGTATCAGATTATATATAGTCACTTGAATGGCAAAGACCCTGGCTGTTTGTACACCTATTTTTATCAAATCCAGCTGAATAATAAATACAGTGTTACATTCATGTTGACAATATTCAGGTTAAGGTATTCAATCTCAGGTCAGGTAACTAATTTGATTAAGTCATCTGATTATTAAGTGTCAATCAGATTCTAAACTCTGTTCTAAATTAAATTCAGGACAAACCTACTCTTAAAATACTCTCTAAAACATCGAATTCTTCCATAGTGACAGCCATATTATAACTGAGAACACAGGAAAAGCCAGGGAAAGAAATAAAATGTGAAAAAAAAGTTAACCTGAAACCAAAATATAAATCTTTGTATAAAAAATGGAAGGAAAAGAAACTGGGGACAGGTGAATGTTTTTAATTCATTTTTTTTTTGCCCGCAGATTATGTCTTGGCCATAGTTACAAATAAATGGGCAAGGCAACATTTTTTAAAAGATGAAAGAAGATTGGTAGTAATAATTTGGAATGCTCATATACAGATTACATTACATTGAGTGATTGCATCACTGAGTTCTATAGATATTTCTTTTTAAGGGATTGCCTTTTAATGTGAAAAGTACATATTGAAAGATGGAATGCTGATTCATACTGACAACAACCACAATATTAATTTTAGATCTTACTCAAATACTTGAAGGAACACACATCCATTGATTTTTTTTTTTCTTCAACATGCTTCCAAACACATGTTTTAGAAAAATTCAGATATTATAACAATCATATTCTGTTTGGGAATATTCAGAATTAAAATGGAAAGATCAGAAGTTTTATGTCAATTCTAAATATAAAACAAAATCAGAAGTAACTATTAAAATATTGCAAAGAAATGTCTTAAAACTAAAGGTGTCATAAGAAGTAAATAACTATATAGATATGCACTTTTTCAACTCCTTTTCATAATATTTTCAGTTAACTATGTTTCTTTTAGTCTTTGCCTCTCTCCCTTCTCTCACTTTCCCCCTCTTACTTTGTCAAACTTATACATACGTACCTCATGCATCTGCTGTACATATTTAAAGATATTAATTAAATCTGGCCAGTATGTTCACTTTTTTAATACCTAAAATTATGATTCTCACTAATCCCTGATTATTTATATATATGATTGCTTTTACAACATGTAAGAGAGGAATATTCAACTATACTAAGTATAGAAAAGAGCTATAGAAGTTTATGTTATGAGTCTCTGTTACCTTGGAAATGACACCATACCAATTGTCATAAGCCTCCTTTTTTATTTATAAACATTGACACTTAAATATTTTTAGAAGCTTATAGTTATATGAAACTTACACACATAGTTATGTATGTGTATGCATTCTCTTTTCTTTGCTTCCCTCCTTTCAAGTTTTTATACAACATTTAACAATAATAGGATCTGTTCCTATAAGATGAAATTCACTTAGTTGAATATAAACCTACATAATTATTAACAGTTATATCTGACAATTTTAATAGAAATATATTGACATAGTAAAATATGTTATATATGCAACTGACACCTTTCTATTTACACTACATTTGGAAAATCGCTTTCAGTGATTTTTTACAAAGACCTGATAACTATATCCCTTTGACTAAATTGAGCAGTACTTTATTTTCTTAAATAAAAAGTTGACTATATACCAGATATGTAAATTAATTTCATTTTCTGTTAATCAATTCAGTGATCTTGATAATTTTCATACATTTAATTAGCACATTTTTTACATTTGTAAAATATTTAATTTGGGATACAGTCTCTAAATGGATCTAAATTTAAAATAATCTAGTTCATGTTTCCCCAAGTTAAAATGGTTTCAGTGTGCATGTAGATTCCATATCCCTATGTCAAAGATATTTTACATCTTGCTCACTAGGTTAATATAAATGTGGTAGATGACTCCTTGCAATATTTAAGGGAGAAGTATGTAAGAGGTTACTGTTTAAAAGCAAAGAGAGTACTATGAGCACTTCAAGTAATTGTTACCCACATTTCTTAACAATTTGAAGACTTGTTTATTATATCTTATGTTAAAAAATATGCAGAAGATAATTATTAGTTTGTTGGAAAAGTCATGACACATTTTTGCAATGAAAAACATAGAAAAAAAAACTTCATAATGTTTCCGACAATGCAATGGTTTTCAAACTTTTGTCCACATTTTATCAGGTCTTTTGAAAATATCCAGGTAACATGTCTTATATATACTATTTATTATTACTATTAAAACTTATTTTTCCACAGTTTAAAAAAAAATAAATATAGCCTAAAGAGTAATAACTATTTTGTTATGTCTTAGCAACTGTAAAAGAAGAAAATTCATGCTAACTGAAAAATGAAAATAGAAGTTCTAGAAGAGAGAATGAAATAAGAAGTAAAAAATAAGAAAAGAAACTAATTAATTAAAGATCAGTAAAACTATTTTGTCAGAAAAGTCATGAAGCATGTTTGCAACAGATGGCACTAGTTCATTTTTGGAAGTACTGGAGTCATTCACATCTATGTTATTGCTACGTCATTTGACAGCTGATACTTCTAGCTTCATTTAAAAAAAATTGAGCAATTTGGCTGAGTTTTGGAGATTTTACAAGTTGAAGATGGAAGACCAAACTGTGCGTTTTTGCCATATTTTACTGTTTTACTTCCATAAAGGGAAGAACATGCTTCAAGCTTGTGAAAAATTGCATCAAGTTTATGGCGACAATGCTCTACAAGAACGTCAGTGCTAACAATGGTTCATGAAATTCCATGCTGGTGATTTTGATCTGAACGATGCTCCTCAGTCAGGAAGGCCCACCGAGGTTGATGATGACAAAATAAAGGCATTAATTGAGTCAAACCCATGTTACATGACATGAGAGATTGCAGAAACATTGAACATCCATCATTCAAGCATCCATGACCACCCGAAGAAGCTGGGATACCTAAACAAGCTCAGTATTTGGGTTCCTCATGAACTGAAAGTTCATTTGATGGCGTGTATAAACATCTGCAATATGCTCACTAAACATGAAGAAAATGATCCTTTTTTGAAGTGACTGATAACTGGTGATGAGAAGTAGATTGTTTACAACAATGTGGTGCACAAACAATCTTGGTCCTGACATGATGATTCTCCTCAAATGACATTGAAAACAGACATTCGTCAGAGGAAGGTTATGTTCTCAATGTGGTGGGATTTCTAAAGTGTGATGTTTTTCGAGCTCCTACCAGGAAGCAAACAATCAATTCAAATGTGTACTGTCAGCAATTCGACAGTTTGAACAAATCCATCATGCAGAAACCTTCAGAGCTCGTTAATTGAAAGGAGTTGTGTTCCATTGCAACAACGCGAGACCACACACAAGTTTGATAACCTATCAAAAATTATTGGTGGTTGGATGAGATGTGTTGCCATAGTCACCATTCTCCCCTAACCTTGCGTCATCAGACTTGCATTTGTATCCCTCTCTTCAAAACTCCTTGTGTGGTATAATGTTCAATTTAGATGAGGTTGTGAATCAGCACCTTATTCAGTGTTTTGCATATAATGACTGCTCCTTTTATGAACGAGTAATTATGAAGCTCACTGAAAGATGCAAAAGGTTAGTGAATAAAATGGTCAATATATCATTGATTGATCTTTGTTCTTTATATAAATAAATGACTTTTGAAAAACAAAGACAAAATACATCATGACTTTTCTGACAACCCAATAATTAAAATAGGGTAAATTATATATATATATATATATATATATATATAAAATTTTATATAATTTTATATATAAATATAAATATGTATATATATATTATATATATGGTATAAAAATGTATACCCATTTTAAGAAAGGAAAAAAAACTTTTAATTGTAAAGTTCAATAAATACCAATAACAAAAGATGAATACAAATCACGTTTGACTTATGCAATTATAAGAGGTGCTCAAAGTGGTTACCATCAGTGTCCAGACACTTCTGATTATGGCAAACTACTGCTTGAGTAATGCTGACCAAAGCTTCTAACTGTATACATTTTTTTTATCTATCTATCTATCTATCTATCTATCTATCTATCTATCTATTTTAAATTATTAAGAACAGTTTATATCAAAGAAGCTTGAAGAAATATGGTTACCCCAAGATATGTAAAAACACTTTTTTTAATAAAAGTACAATCAAAAACAAAAGGAAGAAATGTATGTTTGTTACTTCTGACTACATAGAATTATATTTTCAAAATTCACATTACCGTAGAGAAATCCATTAGAAAATATACACAAAAGTTGTTTATTTCAAAAGGAAGCACTTTCAAATCACTAATTTGTATCTACTGAAAACATGATTCTTCTGGAAAAGCTGATTTACCACAAGTGTGTGCAAGAAAATTTAAAGGAAAAGGAAAACAAGAAAAACATCATTGTGTTTTGTTTTAGTTTTCTTTTCTACAATTGGAATTAAGACACAGAGGATAAATTTCTTCAAGTCATTGAATCAAAACTTCTTGCTACGTTTATATTATTTTAATGATTTTCAATAGGACCAATGTGAAATCATAAATGAATATATTCAATTTAGTAAGTTATTGAGTAAAGTGTGAAATTTCAGACATCCTAAATGTAACGTTGTAGATTATTTACTATGGGCAGACCTGTTGTTATTATATACATAATCTATACCAAATTTACAGCCAAGGAAAACACGCAACATTTATATAGTAAATTGAAACCAATTCTGCTTCTTAACTTGTGCTTCTCAGACACAATATGAAGGCCACACATTCCTTGACTTTCCTCATCCTGTAGTCTAATGTTGTACCTTTTCCTTAAATTTTTCCTGCAAACCTCGATCATACTCATTAAGTCCTTTTCCTCCTCTTCTGCTTCTCATTCAGAAAATCTCAGGTATCCACATTTTACCCTGATCCTCTGAGGCAAAGGAGGAGACACAGACGGGAAACAGGAAGTTTCTTCAGTAGGCAGAATGGACTTAGATAGCACCGAGTTGAGTCTAGAGATACAGCATTTCTATACCTGTCAGTTACTGTGGAGATTGATATCATTTTGCCAGGAGATTTGCAGAAGTTGTATATTCTGAAAATATAAAATAATAATAATAATAAAAAATAAAAAAGAATGAAACAAGGAGAATAAGATAGTATATAAGGAGACCAGGTGGAAAACTGCATTAGTAGTCCAGGAGAGAGAAGGCTTCTGGCAATGGAGCAAAGGAAGGAAATTAATTTATAATGTGGAGGAGAACGTGCAAGTTTATATACCATTTTTGATGTAGAGCTGAGTGAGGGGAATCTTCATGGATGATTCCCTCCTATTTAATTACTACAGTTTAATAAATACTGAGTGAACTGTAATAGGGGATGAGTATATGCAGAAGGTGAAGTTTAGTAACAAACAGCACAATGGCTGGATTGATGTGGAAGAGAGGGAGTTATTTTAAATTGAAAGATAATAGGTTAAGTTTGTATCTGTATGGAAATGTTCAGAAAAGAGAGAAGAGATGGGGTGAGAGAGGAAGAGCGATCAGAATATTAAAGGAGGAGGTAATAAATATAGTTATCATAGAGAATGTCATATTTTGATTGTCAGAAGAGAGTCAACAAATGTCAATTTGGGCAATTTGTTCCCTTGCTCTATCTCCTTCCCTCCCTCTTTACTCTCTTTCTCTTTCTCTGTCTGTCTCTCTCTCTCCCTCTGCCCCCTCTCTCCGGTTTGCTGTTTTCTATTCAACTAGTAAGCTCATCAGGCAACAAGGAAAACAGAAAGGGAATGATGCTTGAGAGGCAAGAGCTGAAAATTGGGACAGTCAAATCAGGTATAGAACCTAGATTCACATGATCACAATACACACAAAATAATGAAGTTCTCAGGAAATACAAACAAACAAACAAACAAACAAAAGAAACATAATTAAAGTCCTCACAGTTCAAATACAAAAGCCCAGGCAATTATTCCATTTTGCTGTAGCAATTAAAATTGTTTTATTTTTCCCTTTACTAATATCTTTATGAGTCTGAGCTTTGTAAGAAAATGCCAAGGTGGATTACTTTTTATTGGTTGGAAAATGAATAGAGTGGGAACTGGTTCTGATAATATTAATACAATGATTCTCTTCCTATGCAAAAACCTTATTTTTGGTCTTAATTTTTTTCTTAGGTAACAGAGCTTGTACTGAAGCTTATGTTGCTAATTTAATATATTACGTACATTTTAAATATGCACAAATATACCCTGGAGAGCATACTGAGGTTCTAATACCTGTTTTGTATTTATATTCATGTTTCTAGTAGTGAAAAGTAAAAACAGCAACAGGACGTTTGTGAAAGTTGTAGGAAACCAATCAAACCTATTCTTAATTCTTATCAAAGTGAATAAAATGTATAACGTATGTTCAGTTTTGGACACTTTTGAAAATGAAAGAATACTACTATTGATCAGACCAGAACAACTGGTATCACTTGAAGTTCTCCTAGATAAAACAGCCTCTAATATTTACAGTCACTATAAAGCATTACAACAATCCTAAATCTCAATTCAACACTCTGTGAAGAAATGTGATATGGGGGCTTCAAGTAAAGTTTCCTGATAAATTATAAGAATTCCAATAAAATTTGAATTTCAAATAAACAATAAATACATGTTATATAATTATATACCAAATATTGCACACGTATACTTATTTTATATATATGGCAACCTTATTATAAGAAATCTCAAGGAAGTGGGTTGGGTAGATTTTGTTTGCATTCACATGCAATGGGGAGCAAAAAATGTCCAATGACATTTTGACTACCTTTCTCATAGCTGAGGTCATGAATATTTACTGATATAAGTTACTGAGTAAAAAGCAAAATTAAACACTCATAATAGTGGAATTTTCCTCATTGAAAACTCAATTCTTCCATAAGTATTGTACTTGTTTTGTTATGTATTCACTTTATGATGCAGTTTTATTCATTCCAACCATAAGTTAAGCTTTAACTACTACCAAAACTCAGCAACGATAGTGAACATTTACAAACCATTTAAAATTGATACTCTGGAATATTCCCTTCCAGAGAAATGTGTCTAAATTTCCTAGGCACTGGTGTTTTGTTTTGTTGTTTTATATGTGTCTTACTTATACAGCATAAATCAGGCAGGTTTAATAAAATATAAAAACTAACAGTTTGACCTTAATGTTCTGTGTGTCACGCATGAGTAATTTTGTCCCATGCTGGTCAAAGTAATGGAGGTTCTATATATTCTATAGAGAATATATGAATCACTTTTTAAAACCTGAAAAAGATAGGTATTACAAGACTAAAACTTTTTCTGGTTTTTGAAAAAGTAATTGTTAAATAAAATTTTAGTCAGTCAAAAAAAAAAAAAAAAAGAAAAAGCAAGCAAGCGATCATTCTTTCCTGAATCAGACATGCTGGATTTATACCTTCATTAATTATCATTTTATGAATAAAAATGGGTAACTAATTTTAAAAAAATAAGATCAAAAAATAACAAGAGACAAAGTCATAGGATTTTTGATATGATGTATTTCGTCCTATCTCCCAAATTTCTTCATATCTTAAAAGTGATGTATGATGTATGGGCGGGCCGAGTGGCACGATGGTTAAGAGCTGGCTTGGGACGCCAGCAGCCCCGGTTCGGGTCCCACATATGAGAGCCAGTGACACTACGCTCAAAAAAAAAAAAAAAAAAAAGTGATGTATATTTTACCAATTTGAAAGACTTCCCTATCTCAACAGCAGCCCATTTGCATTAACCCAAGTGATTTAACTGCTTCAGCGGGTGTTAGCTGGATGTCCCCATAGTGCCCTTATTCTGCTCTCCCGGACTGGCATTACGAATTGTACAAACTGCTAAAATGCAGTTAGAAAGAACTCAGTCCAACCAAACCTATTTTATTCCAATTTAAGACAAAATTGTTGACTCACAGAATCTGTTTTATGAGAATTAATTTACAAATAACTCTAGATAAGTCTTTCAGGATTAAATAAAGAGGGCATGGGCAGCTATAATTATAAGGAAAGAAACCACATCAAATTATTCCCTTACCATTGGAAAGACTGTATGAAACCAATGTTTTGAACTTTGTATGAAATGTATTACTCGTGAATTTCTAATATGTTAACCATGCAAGTATCAATGCATTTAAATTTAGCAAAATATTTTGTATTAATATAAACTAATTAATAGTAACTAATTAATGTAACTAATATAAACATTAATATGAATAACAAAGTATATTGTTAGAAAAAATATATTGTAGAAAGGCATAGAAGCCTGTCATAAAACACATTTAAAAAACAAAAGCAATGTGTGTACAAGTGTGTTTGTATGTGTTTTAAGTAAAATAACTTCGATTTATATCTAAGTAAAATTATTTAGGATGTTTAGATTGAAATGTATAATTCTGCACTTTAAACAATGGTTTCAATATACAAAATGTGGTAGTCTCAAATGTTTTGAACAAAGCAGTGTTTAGCATAGAATTAAAAGGTTAATTAATGGCATCCTGTCTTTTCTATTGTAGTAAAGTTAATCCTTTTCAGTCCAAAAACTTTATACCACTAGTAGATTATCATGGCATTAAAAAATGAAATGTGAGTTAAAAGAGGTCCATGACCAATTTATTATGTAAATTTGTGCACTGGAAAGTCAGCAAGAAAAATAAATTCCAAAGCACATCATAGAAAAAGTATTTTACTTTATGTCTACGTTCCCCCAGAATATAAATATAAAAAACTTTGATGATTACTTTTAAAGTAAAATTATTTTATAAAATTACTTGTTTTTAATTTTATACAATATGAGCATATCACATGCATTGTCGTCACATGATAGCCTGCCTGCCTCCATGCACCTTTCCATAAAGACAGATCATTACTTCAATATTATGCCTACACTATGTACCCCTACTTAGCCACAAAAGATGACTGGTTAGTCAATGACATGTAAGATTCCTCAAGGGAGGAACAGCCTAAGATAGGCATAGTGGCATGGGACCCATAGGAGGAATCACTGCGTTGAGGAAAAAGGGCGTAGACCCCTTGTTTCAGATTCTGACATCCTGCCTCTGAAATGACTTAGTGATGTGACAATATCTGTCTTCCATGCATTCTTATCAGTAAGTTTCAGCAGAGGAAGTTTCTGTCTCTTAGGAGGTACATGACAATAACATCATGGGACCTTTGGTAATGGTAGCCTGCAGGCATGGGATTTGGCCCTGAGCTAAATTCTCTGGTATGAGACTCACAGACTGTGGAACATACATTGATCTTTTCTTGTGTGTGAGACAATAAAAGCAGCAGTCAGGTCCAATTTGGGGCTCAGTCCATGGGGCGTGAGTCCCCTGGCCCCAACTGCATTTTGCTCTTATTTGTGTCTCTCTCTTTCTTAACCTTTTACCATCCCTTCTCCACTCACACTGCTCTGTCATGCATCATACAAAATATTTTATGAGATTGATGGTTGTACAATGTTTGTGATTTGTTTATATCCTTTCTTTCTTATCTACAACAAAATTTCTTCTCAGATTGATTCTTCCACAGAAGGATGAGAGATTAACATAAAGCATGCCCTTTAAAGAAAAATTATGTGTGTTTTTCTCTAAATTTCTGAATATATGTGAGGCAGAGGAAACAAAAAATCAGAATATAAGAAACTATTATTTCCATCCATCTGCCAGATCTGTAATACCATATGGAATGGTATAATTCCCTATCCAGTTATCAATTTCATTCTTGAATGGGCCTGTTGTTTGAATTGACAGCCAAGTGGCTAATAGAGAGGTAAAAATAGAAATATTGGTGGGCAATTTAAGTAAAAAAATGGTATTTAAATTTCTTAATTTTCAATATTAATTGAGGTACTTTACAATGGTTACTACTCATATATAACATTCTATCTGAAATATGTCTGTACACTTAATGTTCAAGTTGCTGTTCAGATGACCTACATTTTCACAAATAAATGCGCTAGAACCCCATTGGGTTGTCAGAGTGAAAAGTAGGCATCCTCAGGAGGAAGGATTGTGTAACCCCCTTGACAGTAGGAAAGAATATATGACCTTGTGGAAATGTACCCAGAGGTATCCATAAGAAAGGCAATCTCAGCAATGGAAAGAATTTACACAGTTTTATCTAACTTAGGGGAAGTAGAATATAACAACATGAGTATTCTTTAGAGATCTGTTTCACCAAAGAGAAGGGAGAGAACAGAGAAATCCTTGTAAACATCACAGTCCAGGGACACAGATCCATTAAACAACTGATTCATAATCAGATTTGTATATCATAAGTAAACTCATATTCATAAAATAATAGTCCTAAGAAATGAGGTCAAGGCTGAAGTTCCCACTGCAGCTTACTACCACAGCATCAGAGCTTCAATGTAATAACAGCTGATGACAGTTGAAAGAGCATCTGGGTGCATATACAATTTATGTAGGAAATTTTAGGAAACAAAAACACAACAGAGGAGACACAAATAAGGATACTAGAGAAATAGAAGCCTCTGACATCTACAGCTATAGTACTTATGAATCAAAACCCAATTTCTACCCAATTCACGTGAAACCTAAACACTAAAGGACTATTTATCTCCATCCCTATTACTTGATACATCAGTTTTCAACAAGAAAATACAAGTCATGCTGAAAGGTAAGTAAATAAACTCTCTAAAGAGATAGGGCAAAGGTTAGAAACAGATATGATGCTTTTTTATAATGATCACGTAAGGAATTTAAAGTAACTATGATTAATATGTTCAGGGTCTATAGAAAAAGTTAGACATATATAACCAAAATAATTGAAAATATGTTCATGCAAAAGCCTGTAAATTAATGTTCACAGCAGCATTATCATAATAAACAAAAAGTGAAATGATATATCATTTAACTGTGGACCACATAGAAGACCATGGTCCCATAAGATCATAATGGATCTGAAGAATTCCTATGGCTAGTGACTGTCATACAATAGCTGTCCAAAATTTGGAGCTCAACTCACTTGTTTGTGGTGATGTTGGTGTAAAAAAACCTACTGTGCTGCCAGTCATCTAAAAGTATATTACATATGACTAAGTACAGCATATAATACTTGATAATGATAATAAATGACTAATTAATGGTTTATGTATAGACTATGCATCATCTTACACTGTACTCTTTCTACTTACAAAAAGTTTTTGCCATCATACAGTATGCATAGTATGCCATTTTAATGCCAGCTGCACTCATACATCTCTTGTTTACAAAGTCTTCATTGCATCAGTTTCTTTTGTACCTGATTTAATCTTGAGTATATTGTACAGTAGCTTGCTATATAAGCTTGTAGTCTAGGAGGAATGGACAATACCGTATGGACTAGGTGTGGAGTAGGCTATTCCCATCTGGGTTTGAGGAAGTATACCCTATGATGCTTGCACAATATGAAGTCACCCAACAAAGCATTTCTCAGAATGTCTACCCTTAAGTGGCACATGACTACATGTTTATGGAATAGGTATAGAATATGCTACTGTTTACTTTCACAACATCCATTCTCTCATTATCCTATAAGTGAATCCTAATTTTGTTTGGTTTTGAAAAGCAATATATCTAGTTATAGATCTACTACTTCTTCAAGTCTTTCTTACAATAAAGTTTTCCATTTTATAAAGATGTCCAACAGTTTCAACAACAAAACAATAGCATTAATAAAAATAAACAGAGAAGGAAGTCTCCCAGTGATTTATATGAAAGCTTACTTTTCTGTAATACATTTCCAGGCTTTTATCTGTGTAGTTTCCATCCATGTTCTTCCTTCCTGGAACATGACAATAATGACTTGAGCAAGGCCATTGTCTTAGTTCAATGAAAGGCTAGGAGAATTACAAGGCCCATGTAAAAGACAAGAGAAATGTTACTGCCTATATTCATGTGGTTTGCTGTTAGAGAAAAACATACATATATACAAAATTCACTGAATTAATTCATAACAAAAAAGATAAGTTAACAGGTTAACACATACAATTAACATCTTTAAAAAATAGCCATTAAAAAATACCTTCTCTATATTTTCACTTTTAAGTTTTATATTAAAGAAACAACTTATTCACAAGCTCTTTATATGAAATGTGTATTCCTACAACCAGGTTAGATGATGTTTACTATTATAAATATATTTAATTGATTATATTTAATTCATTTCCTTCATAAGAGTAGATATTTAAAATGTCAAATTTAAAATTAGAAATATTCTTTGTTGTTGCCTAGAGAAGATTGAACATAATAACAACATCATGTGAAACATATATAAGATGATACATATCATAGTAAAACTATTTAATATGATATATATCATAGAAAATTAGCATTGGAGAAGAAAAATATTTAAAGGTGAGTAAAATATGCCAAGGTAAAAATATGCCAAGGAAATGCTATTTTTGTTATTTGGTTTATTTGTAAAGAAAAATTAGTTCAACTTTGCTTCTTTTGTCTTATCCTGTGTGTATTTCTTAAATACTTAATTCAATGCCATAATTAGTTACCAACCTCCCACACCATGTCACATATACACATAGGTGTAAACAGGGTGAAAATCTCCTGGGCAAAGGTATTCTGCCTCTAACTTTACTAATAAGTACTCTTAACACAATGATTTTATTTGATTATATAAATTTGTTTTGAGGCTATACTCAATTTGTACCACTAAGATTAGTTTTTGAGTAGAAAATAATAACTATAACAAATCCTGACATTAAATATAGTATAATCTTCTGAGGAAGATTCTGTCTCTTAAACTGTAACGGATTTTTTTTTTTGCCAAAAAATTAATAATGTAGAGATTAAAAATTTGAAGGACTGTAGTATATATTGTAATGACAAGATATTTCTGTAACACAGTTATCTTTCCAGAGTTGAATACCTTTGTCAGAGACAGATTTGGGACTACTACTGATCTTTAACTTGCAGATTGGAAAGAATGCAGGCATTCAGTTATGAAAACAAACATGAGTGAAATTTTGAAAGCAGATATCTCTTGAAATCAGTATATTAAGATTCTGAAGGAATGGAAAACACCTAGGCATGTTGATGTAATCAAATCTATCTTTTTAGGTTACTTGGGATTTCATTTTATTCAAAATTTAACTATCATTAAATAGTAAAAGAATTTGAAAGTAAATATGAATAATCTAAAAACAATACACATTAAAATTAATGTATTACAAAAAATATATAAAAATTAGGAACATATTTCTATAATTAATACTTTTAACAAGGTACAAAAACTCTCAGATAGACTGTACATATTCAAAATGTGCACTTAGTAACTGATTTAACTGCACATATGAATTTCACATTTTGTAAATATATCAGGAGAAACTAATTTACAAAGACTGAGGTTTTCCAACGAAAATGAGATTCTAATTAAGATTGAAGCATAGAAATCCTACCTGAGTTTCCAGCCTGCGGTCCTATGGCATATTGACTTAGGACTGCAACATACCCGAATATCAGCCCACCCTCCTGAGCTGCAAATTTTGGTTTGGCAACCTGGCAATATATCATATGCACCTAATCCATAAACAAGTAAACCAGTCCACATGGATGGATGGATGGAATGATAGATAGATGATAGATAGATAGATAGATGATAGATAGATAGATAAAGATAAGTGCGTAGATAATCAATATTAGTATTTATATAGATATAG
This sequence comes from Aselliscus stoliczkanus, assembly GCA_033961575.1. NCBI lineage: Eukaryota > Metazoa > Chordata > Mammalia > Chiroptera > Hipposideridae > Aselliscus > Aselliscus stoliczkanus. The sequence continues at coordinate 32,441,723 of CM066727.1, read as the reverse complement.
ATAACCTGTTGGTTGTTTCTGTGGAGAACCCGTTAATATAATTGTACATGCTGATTCACACATATTTCAATAGTGATAGTTTTTCTATTGACAGAATACAAAATCACATAAATCATCTTTTCCTACAATCATAAAAACTCATTTCTGTACTTCCCTTATTACATTTTCAATTACAACAACTCTCCATTGGACCCAAGAAATTGTCTACATTTTTGAGAAAATTTTGTCTCTTTTCTCAATTCTTTATACAGGTTGACCTGCTTTATATTAAACAACTTTCCACTTTTGTCCAGTTCATTTCTTTCTTAATTTTTTTTCATAAATGTAAATGCTTATTTAATGATATTTAACTCAAGTTCTTTGTAGGTGAGCTGATATATTTTGACTTTCATTTTCTATATTTCCTATTTGATTGCCATCAAATTTGTCTCAAGTTGTGTGCATTATCAGTAAATTGAGGGCCCCAGTCTATGGCAGTCACAGTAAATTCTCCTTGGAGCCTGTAACTTGCCCTAACACCATAAGGAACTCATCTATTTCTTTTTGAATCATTGCAGTAAGGAAGGCTACACATCAGGGGGACCATGACGCTTCTCTCCAAAGAAAGAAACACAGAGTTATTATAGGATTTGGAGGGTGAATGGGGTTTAGTTGACAATGAAATTCAAGTGTTTTGATTGACTCCAGCAAAGCAGGGCCGTGAGTAAAAAGGTTAACATTACATCTGGACTGCAGATTGGCCCTGGGTCCTGTTTCCTTCGAGCCTTTAAAGTTAAGATTGATGCAGAGTGCTGTGACCAAAAAGCTGGGGTTTACCTGAGGTGTAAATCAAAACTGCTTGTCTGTGCCGAAGGGACACAGATACCTCAGTCAAGGGGGTAGTTCACTCCTCCTGATAAAATTTCAAACAACACAATTTCTGACAGTCCAGGGTTTAGATAACAGTGTTCCTCAAATGAGTAAGAAGCAGTAGTCTTCCTCAAAAAAAAAAAATAATAATGTTATGACACTTTATAGTTATAATATGTCCTACAGGGAAGTACTGTTCACTGTGAACTTTGCAGCTCATTTTTCCTGTACTTATTCTAATCTGATGAAAGGCAGGACATAATTTTACTATTCAGGCAATTTTGTACTTTTATAAGTAAGTATCTTAATGTCCTCCCAGATCCATTTATGGAACTACAGAAAAAAAAATTTCTAAAGGAAGGAATAATAATGTCTTCTAATACATTTGGCATGGCTGGCTAACGTCAGCAAAGTCTGAGAAACATATCTGCAGCAAAAATATAAAGCCTTTTATTAAAGAAATTTTAAAGAAGATATATATATATATATATATATATATATATATATATACACACACACACATACATATATATGCCAATATATATGTGAATGTATATATACACACATATTCTGCCACATTATACATATAACTATATATATGTGTGTGGGTGTGTGTATGTAAACACTATATATATAGTGTTTCCAGGAAAATAAGCCCTAGCATGATTTTTCTAATGCTCATAATATAAGCCCTACCCTAAACATAAGCCCCAGTTAAAATTGTCAAGAAATGTCTGTTTGAATACATGCAAATTTTTGTACATGAATAAATGGATAAATGTAGATTGTTGGAGCAAAAATTAATATGAGACACGTCTTATTTTTGGAGACACACTATATATATATATATATATATATATATATATATATATAGAGAGAGAGAGAGAGAGAGAGAGAGAGAGAGACAGATAGACAGATAATAGATAAATATATAGATATATACAGATATACAGATATACACACAGCTATGTATATTAACAAGGAACTTAAAGCCATTGTAAAGAAAAATACTTGAATTTAGCATTAATAGGCCATGATATTATAGCGATAGTCAATGATAAATATACGAGAAGGACAGAATTCAGGAAGTATTGCAATGATACTAAACAATCATTTATATTGCATTAATTCACCTATATAATATTAGACAAAGATTACTATATCTATCAAAATCATCATTATGATTTCTAATTATTGCTTATAATTGATTAAACATATGTCTAAACATTATCATAAATTGTGTTTAAGTTATTGTCAAATCAAAATGAGAAAGAAACCAATTTACTTGTATTTACACTGCAAAAATTTTAAAATGACAATTTCAAGTATCATAGCAGAAATGTATATTTCTGATTGAGTGTACAATGATGAAAGCACTTGGAAATTTATTTTGTGTTATAACTTAAATATGAATATTCACATACTATGTGGCCTATAAATTCAACTCCTAAGAATATGCTAAAAAAAAAACTCCCCTCTCACATTTAGGACAGAAAATCTATGAAATATTGTAATATTTATAGTGTTGAATAAAAAAGAAACAGCTCAAATGTCCAATAATATACATGTGGACAAAAAAAGGATGATATAATTATCTGAGAAATACTATACAACACTGCTTCATTTGCTCTTCTTCACACTGAAGAAGCTTACTTTTACCTTCAAGCATTAGCACTTTTATTTTTTAAAATTAAAGTTTATTGGGGTGACAACTGTTAGTAAAGTTACATAGGTTTCAGGTGTACAATTCTGTAATACATCATCTCTATATCACATTGTGTATTCACCACCCAGAGTCAGTTCTCCTTTCATCACCACATATTTGATCCCTTTTAACCTCATCTACCACTCCACTCTCCCCTTACCCTCTGGTAACCATTTTGTATTCTTCCTTTGTTGTTTTTAGCTTTATATATCACATGTCAATGAAATCATGTGGTTCTCAACTTTTTCTGTCTGACTTATTTCGCTTAGCATAATAATCTCAAGACCCATCCATTCTTTTGCAAATGGCATTATTTCATCTTTTCTTACAGCAGAATAGTATCCATTGTGTATACATACATAGAAAGAAAACACCTTGACATAATAAAGGCCATATATGACCCTCAGCTAATATTATATTTAACAGTGAAAAACTGAAGCCCTTCACTCTACGTTTGGGAACATGACAGTGCTGTCCCCTATCACCTCCACTTTTCAACATAGTTTTAGAAGTCCTAGCCAGAGCAATCAGGCAAGAGAAAGAAATGAAAGGCATCTGAATTGGGAATGAAGAAGTTCAATTGTCACTTTTGCAGATGACATGATGCTATATATAGAAAACCCTAAAGTCTCCAAAAAAAAAGTATTAGAACAATAAATTAATATAGTAAAGTTGCTAGCTACAAAATCAACATACAAAAGTCTATTTCATTCATATATACTAATGATGAAATCTCAGAAAAAGAAATACAAAAAAACAAAAAACAATTCCTTTTGCAATCGCAACAAAAAGAATAAAATACCTAGGAATAAAATGTCAAATATTTGCACTTTCAATCCCTTCCACACAGAATAATGGTCTTCGAGATATCAGTCTGGGTTACTTCTTCACTTTCTTTAGTTTTCTCCCCTGTTGTCACTTCATTAAGAGGTATCTGTAACAATTCTAATATTTTCACCACTTGCAAAATGTTTGCTCCCCTTTATAAATAACTTTTTGCAATATAAATAGTTTAGTAGTTGCCAGGGGGTAAGGAGGGAATGGGATGATAGATGAGGGTAACAGGGATCAAATATATGGTAATGGAAGGAGAACTGACTCTGGGTGGTGAGCACACAATGTGATATATAGATGATGTATTACAGAATTGTACACCTAAAACCTATGTAGCTTACTAACAGTTGTCACTTCAATAAACATTAATTCAAAAATAAATACATTATAAAATAAAATATGAAATATCTCTACTCATGCGATACTTTTATTTATTTGTTATTGCTGAAGATGGAAGAGTTTGTTTTCTATTCATTGTTATATCTCCAGAACATAGTTACTACAGATGAGATATTTCATACATTCCTATTGAATAAATGAAATGATTAGTGAATGACCAGATGAATTAAAATCATTAAGTAATTACAGAAGGCACAAGACAGAATATCTACAATAAGTATTAAATAATATGATATGCAAAGGGAGTTGAAAGAAATTAGAAACTACTACAAGGAAAATACAAGGAAAAAAAATCCCAATAGGAGAATTAAAATTCCTTTCATTGGCATGACATAGCAAAACCACTAAGATGAAAAACCAAATAACAGATATGGGAGTAATGCGTATACAAATTAGAAAAAAGGTAGATGACGATAGGTAGATAGACGATAAATGGATAGATAGATATAGACAATAGAAAGACAGAATAATTGAAGCAGATAAAAAAATTGAATTGAAGAGTGCATTAAAGATAATAGACCGGGCCGGCCGAGTGGCGCGGTGGTTAAGCGCTGGCTTGGGAAGTCAGCGGCCCTGGTTCAGGTCCCACATATGAGGGCCAGTGACACTGCCCTCAAAAAAAAAAAAAAAAAAAGATAATAGACCTTCTCCATGAAAATGCCAGGAATATGGGTAATTCAAAAAACAATAAGTCCTTGAAATAGTAAAGGAAAATAATAATTCTTTTTTTCTTCAAAGAAATAAGTAATATTGCCTAGACAATCACCAAGAAATGCCAAGTGCAATGAAAATTATTTAATATTATTTATAATATATGTAATAAAAATGTTGTTTCCATTAAATGTAAAAAGCTATAAAGTGCCAATTACAAAAGTATAAGAAAATGGTAAATACACACTAGAATGCACAGAAAGGAAAACATAAATGTCCTACCAGCATATGAAAAGATGAAGAGTGCCAAGTACAATTGCATGCAAAGCAAAAATTTTTTGGAAGTATTTTTTTCCTCAAGATAATTGGTAAATATTCTCTAGGATACTGTGTTTTTAATGTCTAAAGTTAGGAGTTCTTACATACTGCTGGTGAGAGGGTAAACTGACAGCTAATCCATCACACTTTTTAAGGACCTAGAACATTAAATGAAATTAGAGAAAAAATTCTGTAAGTACAGACTACGCAGACAATAAATGAGAGAATTTAGTGAAACATTTTATCTTGATGCTTTTAAGCAATAGTTCAAAATGGTTTTAGAAAAGTGCAACTGTGAATGTTCATTAAAAAGCAGGAAATATCATGAAAAGTCAAATCATTCTTAAAAAAAACAAGATAAAAATCACTATAAAGAATCCACCATATTGAAGTCAGTTTTATAAAAAAGCTATTTCAGGCAAACTTTTAAGAGGGCTTTAGTATGACTAAACTTTTTTATTGAAAAGAAAAAAAAGTAGGCTATGAAATTTACATTTTTTTCGTTGCTGATCAATATTTCATTTACAAAGCAAATTTTTCTTTAGGTTATTTTGAAATAGTAAATGTCCATTATCCTAATATGTTGTTAAATATATGAAATATTACATATAACATATTTCAGTATGCATAATTTGTTCAGTTTTAGTTGTATACAAATAAGTTTGTTAATAAAACATCCACCAACATGACATGGTCTCCTTTAGGGCTTATTGTTTTAGAAACATATCAAGGTAAATATATTGATATTGACTTCAGATACTAGATTTCATATATATATATCAACTTTACTATTATTATGTATGAAAAAAATGATTTATCATGTATATTATAACCAAATTAAGTCACTTAAATAGCTTTTCTATTAAAATCCCCGGTCCATATTTTGCCCTGACCTCTGCTCTCCCTGAGGTGAATTGTAACTGCAAAGGAAGGGCTATTGACATGCTTCCCATGCTTGACCCTTGACTCATCTATTGTTGTATGGGAATTAAGTTTCCAAACTATATTAGCAAAGGTCATACCTGGGCAGGAAAGAACAAATTGGAAACGACCCCTTTCTAATGAAACTATAACACAAAACAAGTCTGAAAACAGGGATTACCCTGTGAAAGAAAAAAGACTCAAACAGCAAGAAAAATAAAACTTTTAATCAAGTACCTATAATCTTACCCGGTGCTTCATGCTCTGAGACATCATCATGTATTATCTCCACATATTAAGAACTTTATATTCATAATACTTATGAACTAGTTGTTTTATTAATCAGATTTCCTTTAACAGATGACCTGAAATATATTTTTCCAGGATAACCAAATTTTCCCTTATATCCAACTATTGACTATTGAGTATTTCCTAAATGATATTTTACTAATCAATGTATTTGTAATGCTCCCCTAATTCCAAGTAAATGCAGGCTCACATAAAAATACGCATCCCAACACATGAACATAAATAAATGCATACAATCACACCATTTTTCAAATTGGCCAAATTATACTCATTCTTAAAATCCCAGGGAAAACTCATTTTTTTTCTTTTATTTTTAATTCATGTTTCATTCTTTAAGTCTGGGTTGCTTTGTTCTCCTACATGATCTACTGCAATAACCCTTATTAATTGTTTCCTAAGAGTTACACTTTTATCTCTGTAACCTGATGAACATTGCATGATATGTATTAATGACCCTGAAACATGTTGAACAAGTATATCTGTCTCCTTCTATGTAAATCCATGTTATAATAAATGAACAAAAATATATTATTGAATAGTATTATGGGACAACATAAATTAGACAACTGGCAGGGACTAAGAAATTCAGAAACTAGGTGATGTCTGATGGGAAATTTTTATGGGTAATACATTTTTGAATTGCATTAAGAAAAGAAACTGGCTATGCAAGAGACAAATATTTCAAGTAGGCTGTCAAGGAGATTTGGGAAATATTAATAAATGGAAATGTATATGAAGTTCCAAATTTTAAGATGGTGTATTCCCTTTGAAAATGTGAAGATAAACTTTAGAACTCTAAAGTATTCAAATAATAACAGTTATAACAGCAAATCTACACAACATCTCACTAAAATTAGTTGATAAAAGTTAAGTAAAGCAGGGTGACAACAGTGACAATGGTAAAGAAAGGATCTCCAAAATTTAACACTGATTAGGAAATAGGTGTCATTTGAGTCAAAATACTAGACATTCTTTATTCCAGAAAATGTTAGAATTTAACTTACTAATATATATTTCTAGAAATAAGCATTAAGATTTCAACACAATTTTAAAGGAAAATCATACTATAAAAATAACAAAAAACAAATCATAAAACACCAAAGCTGTGCAATACATTATTTAATTTTACTATTAAAAATAGATTTCCATATTCCAATTAAATGGAGTAACAGGGTCCATATATAACTTCCTGGACAAACATTTGAAAAAAATCCGTTTTTAAGATCAAGGACAGTAGTGCTTGAAAGATGGAAAATGGTGAAATGGGCGCTGAGATTGCCTGAGCTTACCAACTTAGAGTTTACAGGACACGGCCTAGAGAAAAGGCACCAAGTGAGATCTTGAGTTCAGGAAACCGAGTTGAGAATCGAGGGATAACAAGAAAGCTCGAGTTCTCGGGACAGAGTCCATGGAGGACACAGCTGCACAAAAGAGATCTCTAAAGATTAATGAGGTCCCTGAGCACATGAACATGAGGGAACTAACTACCTGGCATTAAAGAGTGTATATTGTCTTTGTGGATTGTTTTATTTTTTTTTAAACAATATTTCTATGATAAAATTAATCAAGTTTCTTGCCTATAATTGTAATGCATTTATTCCTATTATCTCATACATAGTATATGATATTGTATATCCATTATTTCCTCCTATTATCTATGCATCATTTAGAGTTTTGTTGCTCTAAGAATTTAATATATTGGGATGTTTAAATCCAATATAATTCTATGAATTAACAAAAGACAGTCATTTAACAATAATTGATAATTTGTATAATTGGTATATATATATATATATATATACACCAATTATACAAATTATCTATATACCAAAAATAAATACTCAATATTTAAGAACTGGTTACTCTAGAATTTTAAGATGTATACTGAACATCGATTTAAACACACTATATGAATATAATACATACTACACTACTTGATAACTGAATATTCTTTGGAAGGTAAGTTAGTTCCTCTATTTCCTCATTTGAAAGTACATATGAAGAAAGAAGTTACTGCCTACAATTGTCATGAGGAATAATTTCAGATCAAATTAAAGTAAAAATATTATCTATTAATTTTAAATTAGTGAAAATCTTAGCAATATGTCTATAAACATCTATGTCTTGCTCAAGATTTTACTTTTTATCCCTCCCTTGCAAAGTCATATAAAAGTAAAAGACATGCTTTTTCACTTTCTAGTGCCTGCAGCTTTTTCAGGACTCAGGACTACACTGCACATATCCATTCAAACCTGCCAACAAAAGTCTTAGCTACAGATTAACAAGGCTATTTATCTCAATTCATCCTTAGGTCAGGTTATTACTCTAAATACATACTTGACTTTAGAGGAAGGCATCAAATTCTCTTGGGAGCCACCTGATTTTTCAGAAGACCCTCCTTTCTTTCCTACATTTAATCTTTCATATCCAGTGCTTCAGCATTTATCTTACCATTTGTCTTCCAAAGCCCACAGTGAGTGCCTGCCCTGTTCTCTATTGGAGCCCCAAAGGTCACGGATACAGACTCAAAGGCAACAAGGAATGGCTTTATGATAATGGTATCATTGTTCTCTAGACAAACAAAACGTACCTTTAATAGAAATATGTTGCTCTATTTTATTTATTTAAGAGGCTCTTATTCCTCTGATTCTTTTCTTGTCATTTTCCTGAGTTGTAGACTTAGTACACTAAAACTAAATTTTGCTAATATTACATGCAAAATTCACAAATATTAATCAACTTTGAACAAGAAAATATATATAGAAATCAGGTATTTTAATTTTCAGCCTCCCACAAATATTATTTTTTTAAAAAATCTGGATGTTTATTATAGTCCATTGAAAACAAAAGTTGGTATTTGTACTGAAAAAAAATTCCACATTTTTTGCAATAAGAGAGAAATTTACAAATGTATCCATCTTTTATGAGAATCTAATGATTTCTAAGGACATAATAAAAATAACTGAGAACATATGTGCTATTTACTAGTGTCATGCACTGTTTTAGTTTACATTTGTCATTTTTCAAAACTTTCACAATAAAATTGAGAAGCAGGGATTGTTATTATTCCAATTTACTAGGAGGAAACTCCCTGCTTAGGAATTGGTTTTTCCTCCTGGACACTCAGCATAGTCAGAAACATTATCTGACCTAGTGCACTTTACGTGATGCTGTGCACTGACTCTTATATTCTATTCGCTGACTTGCACTTTTGGTTTTCTCTGAGCAGAATCAAGATAATTTTCAAAACATAATATAGACAATGAAAAGCCAGACAGAATTTAAAAAATATTTTTAAAAATAACAAAATCTTGATTTTATTAAGTGTTAATATTCATAAAAATCAATAAAAATCCATGTTCATTCCCCTGTTTTCTTTTTTAGATAGAATCCTAATATATTTGCTGGTATTTTGAAATCCCTAATATGACTATGAGACTTATATGTATGAACTTGAAGATAATTTCCTTTTTTCACATAAGAAGCTTCAATTTAATGCCTTATCATTATGAAAATGAAAATAATTTTTGTTCCCACTTACTTATATTTTAGGTAAAAATGAAAAGCAGGAAGAGTTTATTATGAAATAAGAATATGTTTAGTACTTTCTAGATCAGTGTGGAATTCTAAGGGACTATTATATATTATTTGCTTGTGAGGTAAAAACTATAACAAGCACCAAACAACAACAGATAATTTACTGACATGTAGCAACATGTTTAAGTGGAAATATTAGTCAAGGCACTCAGTACTTATCAATTAACGAGAAGAATTTAAATAGGAAAATTACATGTCTGAGCCACAGGAGTAATAGAAAACTACAGAATGTTGAGTGCAAACGGAATTTTGAAAGAACATTTGGATTAAAGGACTGAGTATCACATCCAGGGCATGGATGGACAGGAATTCAAGGGAAGAGTGAACCTACACTGAAGTATAACAATAAAGAGACAAGTCAGACACTAATGGAGGAATCCTGTTAGAAGCAGGACAACCAAATTCTGGTAGGGCTGAAGATTGCCAAATAATGGAGAATTTTGAACTCCTGACAGAAGTGTTAATAATAGGAAACAATAAGAAGCAATTGCCAGTGCAGGTTGTGTAGTCTTTTTACAACTTCAATTTGCAGTAACCTGGCATGGGTTCAAATCATAAGTCTGTCATAAAGTAGCTAAATAATTTTAGACAATTTACCTAACTACAGCACACTTTGCAGGAATAATACTACTACAAAAATCCATGGATGTTTTAAGAACAATAAATTAGATAATATACTATGTTTAAATAGTAAACAAGTAGCAGTTATTATTAATATGTTTTATTCAAACTTCCATAGAACTTCTGTTTTTAAAAAGACATTTAAAATACCTAAAGGTATTCTCTGTCTCTTTCTGTCCCTCTGCTTGTGTTTATGTCCTCTCTACCATTCCTCCCATCAAGGCATATCTGGAGAGGACTCATACTAATAATACAAAAATCCTTTGGTGTTCTGCTTGCCCTAATAGGCAACTGCCTTCTAATATTACTTCTACTAATATTTCACTTTTATGAAAAGCTTTCAATTCCATGACCAACACTTTGGTCAAGAGTAGATTGATAAAGAGATATACTTTTTATGGGTTTTTAAACAAATTATGTTAATTTTCCAAAAACAGTCATCTTTTCTCTAGACATCTATTCACTTTGAGAATGGTAACTGAATCATTTTGTCAGTATCAATATTTTTTGTCTCCTATAACTTGACATGCTAATTTAAAAAATTCTGTAGGCATGCAAAGTTCTAAGTATATCTAAAATCAATCTTGGAGAAATACAACAAAATGAGAGGTGCCATTTTGTTAGATATAAAGTCTGATGATAAAACCATGATTGATTAACAGATCATGACATTTGTGAAAGACTAGATGAATAGACAATAACAAAGGAAACTGTGAATCCCAAATCAGAAACCCATACTCGCATAAGACGTATTATAAAGACATTCTTGCAGAACAATTGAAGAAAGGATGTTATTTTTAAAATGGTAGTTAAGTCGATTTGAGAAGTCATACCAGGAAGGGCAAAATGTGTGGTCTCACATATCATAGGCTACACAAAAATCAAACTCTGGAGGATTGGAAATCTAAATTTGAAAGGTGAGCAATACATTTCATAGAATAACATATTTTAAAAATACCCCCAGAACTTTGGGAATAAAAAGACATATTGGCTAAATCATTAAAAAAACAAACAAACAAACAAAAAAACCTAAAAGAAACAATTAATAAATTAGATTACATTAAAATCAACATGCAATTAAGAGAATGAAAGGCAAATCATAACTTGGGAGATTCCATTTGTAAAATATAAACTGACAAAAAGCTACTTTACAGGATATAAATAACATGTACAGACCAATAAAGACAAGGAGAAAAACGGAAGCAGAAATATGCAAAGAAATGTGAACAGGCTCTTCACAACATTTAAATCAAAATGGCTTAAAAGAGGTGCTCAGTTTCACTATTAATCAACAAAATGCAAATTAAGAGCACAATGTGATACAGTTACACATTCATCAGAATGGTTAAAATTGAAAAGTTGATGCATGTATTGACAAAACTATGGAACAATGGGAACTATAGTGTTTTTTTAGGGGAAGGGTCAGTTGGAATGGTTATTTTGATAAATTGTCTGGGATTATCTATTATCAATAAAGATACCCATATACTCTATAAGATCAATGTTGCTGATATAAATATACCATACAGAAATGGCAGATGGACATGTGCATCAAGGGAGTATTTTGTTTCCTCAAAATGAAAATCACTTAAATTACTATTAATTTAGAAACAGGTAAATAAATTGTGGCATATTCCTACTATTGAGCAATAATAATGATTAGAATACAGCTACAAAAAAAAAGGAAAATGATATCATGGACACACATTTCATCAAAAGGAAAAAAAAATATGATCAATTATATTCAGAAAAAATATAAATGATCAATTAATTTCAAAATTAAAAAGTTAAAATTATAGCAACAGTTGATATATTCTCATAGAAAAATCTTAAAGAAAAGCAACACATGAATTACTATAGATGAGTAAAAATTTTGGTTAATTTTTAGGTGAGGGAGAAGTGATAAATGTCTGAGGTGCTTAACCTGGGCTACAACTGTATTTGCTTTGAAATAAATCAATGAGCACTAACTTAATCTTTTTTGCTGTACGTCGTGTATGCTATAATGAAATAACAATGTTAAAATACCTGAAAGTATAAAATAAAAGGGACCATTAAGACACATCAGTATCATTTATATTATGAATAAAATATGATATGATAGTTAAGTTAAATTACTGTGTTTTTTAATGCTAATTAAATAATGGGGCTTCCATAAACTTGTAGTTTGGAAAAAGCTGCTCATTTATATATCCTTTCCTTGTCTCAATAATGAATTTCATTTTCTTGACCTCTGTGAATAAATAATGCATCATAGAAATGCTATCACTTGGATATAACTTTGTGATTTCTTTTTCCAACAAAGTGCTCCCTTCACTCAATAGATGGCATAATGTCATACATTGAATTTAGAAACATTTTTTAATATCATCACAACAGATTACAGTGCTCAGAACTAAGTGTTACTGTAAAATGGGAAGATAAAGTATCCTATTAGAAATATAATAATATAGGGGAAAAAGCATTTTAATCAATAAAAATTGTATTGCTACCATCCTTTCCCCATGATACAACCAACACATGCTAACACTCAGGAACACAATTTGTCAATTGAAATAATATTTCATCTGAATTTTCCATTCAGTTTTCCATACTGCATGGGAAAACTTGTTTTTCACGTCATTTAATTTGTATTCTAGGTGACTAGGTGACATGGCTCCTTCATGTCTTGGAGGTCAATGTAAAATTATCTTTTTGAAAATTTCTAAAACTTTTCAGGAGACTACCAGGATTTAGCCTTGGTGATAGGCCCCTGCTGCTCAAAACTCCATGACTGGGATGAGATCATAACTGAAGTCCTTACTCAGTTTTGGGGATGCAGAACCATATACTTCACTTGAAACTAATAGTTTTAAACTAAAATTAACCTTCTCGGTAATGACCACATTTCAAGTACTTGGTCGCTACATGTGACTAGTGGGTACCCATTGGATAGTGCAGAATTATAGGATAATTCCGTTATCACAGCTCTATTGGACAGCACTTGAAAGAACTCTATGCCCCACACATGAATTCAAGATAGAATTTTCTTTCCATTTACTGGGTGCTTTAGCAGAAAGGAAGGTGCTTGTCTGTCCAAGGAAAGATAGAATGTGTCCATTAAGATAGTGGAAATTAGTCCTGTAACTTGAATCAATGAGGAGACAAGAAATACACCCTCTATCCAGAAAAAGCTATTAATGCATAAACATATTAAGATATTAACATATTCAGATATTATTGAGCAGAGCAAAGTAATCTTGAATCATCTGAAACAGACAATGATGTAGGTATAGCTGAAACCTACTAAGCTCATCTTCCTTTCTGTCAAATTTCCAGTTACATTAGCATTGATGTTTCATGTCCAGGGAAATGATTCAAGTTTGGCCTGTAAGTTGTGGCAATCCCATTTGTTTTTCCAATATTTTGCTAAACTTTATTTTTCAGATTAAGAAATCATCAAATATGGTCATTTTTAATCAAGGGAGTAAAAAGTTTAATTAAAATTATCACAAACTTATGTTAACCTAATAGATATAAATTACAAAAACTTAAATGAAACATTTTTTTTTACAAATAAATAAATGAGAGTCAACTTTGTTACCTTTGGCAGACAATACATCTCTCTACAAAGAAAACGTTAGTAATCTTTCAGGAAATTTTTGAAAAATAAGTAAGCATATCAACAATGGCTGCTAAATAGATGATTAAATCAATATCAGTATTAACACTGGAGTAGGGTAAGGCATCTAACAAATTTCCCAAGATATTTTTTGTTTCTGTGTTTGCTTGTTGACTTGCTTTTGGAAAAAAGCTTTGTTGGAAATTTTAATTGGTAAAATACACAGAAATTAAAACAAAAGTGGGTAAGATACATTGATATTAGAAATTGTCTAAGAAAATCTAGAAGACTTTTGTTACAATGCTGAAACATTCAAAGAAATAAAAGAAGACCTAAATAAATGGTAATATATCTTACCTATGAATAAGAAAATTGTGAAAAATGCATCAAATTATTTTATATGTTGAATCTAACTCCTATCAAAACCCTAAAGGGACTACTCATGATAGTAGTCAAAGTGCATATGAAAATCCACGGTGTAACAATAGAGAAAAGCAGCTACCAAAAAGAACTAGAAGCAGAAATTCTACCTGGATCTACAAAATACAGAAATTATTGATAAATAATAATTAAGATACAGATATTGTTATAGGAATCACCCAATAAAACATAGAAATAGATTAAATAGATTATGAACATAGCTATGCATATATGAAAAGTTGGTATATAATAGACTTGGAATTTTGTATTAATGGGAGAATGTAAAATTATATAAGGAGTATTGGAACACAGAATCACATATGGTAAAAATATGAAATTTAAAAAATTGTAAACCATATGCAAAAACAAATTTAAAATAAATCAAAATTAAAGAGTTATGTATGAGAAGCAAAATATTATATTGTTAAAATATAGGAAGACATTTTTCACCTTAAGACAAAAAAAATTCAGAATTCATAGTTCCAACAGGAAAATTTGTAATATGAAAATTGACAATATTTATATAGCAAAATTGAGACTTTTTGAAGGATAAACTCTCTGCATAAAATAATGCCCAAAGATACAGTGGAAGAAGTTATTTCTAAAGCATATGAAATTAAGTTTTAATGTCTAGAAAGCATGAAGAATTTCTACACATCCCTATGAGAAACACAGATAATCTAAAAAAAGATAAGCATTGCCTTTGCAAAGACATCTTACAGAAAAAAATAACCTGAAGTCCAATAAATACATTTTAAGAAGATATTTAAGATAATCAGTATCCTTGTACATAAAACATAAATCAACAATTTGCTATTTTCACTACTCAGTTAAAAAGAATCACCCTGGTGGTGTGTGTGTGTTTGTGTGTGTGTGTGTGTGTGTGTGTGTGTGTGTGTGTGTGTGTGTGTGATAATTTGAATGATGCTGTACATATTTACTCTCATACACTCTTAATGGGAATTGTAATTGGCATGGCCATTTTAAAGAGCAGTATTGAAGTAAATCCAACATTGATGCTTCTTGAGCTACACAGTACACTTAGGAAAACTACCCTGATACTTATATACAAAATAGAGATGAAATGGTTGGGACTTTATATAGGTAATTAGGATGACATATTTTCAAGCTATTGGAATTTAATGTCTTCATTTACAGGGCTACAAATGGAAATGTGAAATTTTGGATACTAGATTCTTTACAATAATGGAATGAATGGAGTTTGGTGTCTAACAGATTATGTTTTGCAAAGAAAGATTCTTAAGAGCAATATTGGTCTTCTCATTTGACTCCCAAAGAAAATGGTTCTACCAGAGGAAATATTAGAATTTATGAAGGGTTATATTCTTCCTTCATGAGTGAAAAGCTGTAATCTAGATAACACTAATGTAAAATCTATTTTACCTTCTATGTTTGGTCACTGAATCTTCATTTTGAAGATGTTAAGTTTTCTGATGCCCATCACGGAAATGGCAGCGTCAGAAGTATAACTAATATATATTTTTTCATAATATAACTCCAACATACATAAGCTGGAATCATAAAATACGATCACTCTCTCTGTCCTCAGTAGAGTTCCAGAAATTTTTCAGGTGTGAACATGGGATTTAACAATTTTCACTTATGTGAGGAATACTTACCATCCATACTGTAAGTTACTGTATCAAAAATGTTAGCTTTTTGCAAATACATAGAGTTTTTTGTTATAGTATTAATCTATTTGGTTGCTAAAATATATGCAGTGTTTCTTAGGATACACTTCTATTCAACTCTGGCTGGATGGGCTCCCAATTGCATTTTTTCCCCCAATATGTTTAATCTCTTCAGTTTCTCCATCTTTCTTTTTTTGATGGTCTAATGTACAAAAGCACATTATAAAAAAAAAATGTAGTTAGCTCTCAGCCAACTTTGTCTAAAGAGAAGAACCCAAACACTGCAATTTCTTAGAGAACTCTGCCAAAATGAACCTTTCTGGAGATTTCTTTCTGAAATATGACTTTGGGGAGTGGAAACTCTCATTTGTGTGCCAGTAGCGGATGCTGTGAGAGGTTAACGCCACAGGCTTTCAGGGCAATGTGATGTAATTTGCGGTGAACTGATGACTGTTCTTTCCTGGTGCTCCACATCTTTAAAACCAGTCCTATCAAAGTCAACTCAGTTTGTTACCTTAGTAGATTTACTTCACTTATAACCAAGAAAGTAAAGTGAAATCTTTGTAGTTGTATGTTCCTTTTTTTTAACCAGGGCCTGTGAAAGATTGACATGGGGCTTCTATCAGGCAAGAACATGTTCTTTCTATTTGTCTTTTCCTTTTTACTTCCTTTCTTCCTTTCTTCCTTCCTTCCTTTCTTCCTTCCTTCCTTCCTTCCTTCATTCCTTCCTTCCTTCCTTCTTCCCTTTCTTCCCTCCCTCCCCCGCGTTCTTCCTTTTTCCCTTCCTCACTTTCTTTCTCCCTCCCTCCCTCCCTTCTTTCCAATTGTTTTTTTCTTTCTTTCTTTTTCTTTCTTTCTTTCTTTCTTTCTTTCTTTCTTTCTTTCTTTCTTTCTTTCTTTCTTTCTTTCTTTCTTTTTGTTTTTGTTTTAACTCTTTATTCTCTCTCTCTCTCTCTTTCTCTCTCTCTCTCTCTCTCTCTCTCTCTCTCTCTCTCTCTCTCTCTCGTTTTGGACTGCAGGTCTCAATTTTTTGAAAAGTTTACTTCAAACTTACAGGTGTCCAAGAGATCTCTAGGATATAAAGACATCTCTCTTCAGAAGTGAAAGGAGATCTTTTCTTGTTAGCATTCTGCCCCTTGAAAGCCATTGATATGCCTGAATATTTATCTAGAATCATGGCCTAGAACAGACCTCACCCTGCACTAGGGACTTCATGACCTTAGACTATGTGGCTCTTTGGGTGCGTTCAGTCTCAGAAGTTTGCCAAACCCTGGAAGAACCAATCCTGTCCCTCAGAACAATGTAAAACTTTTCGAGAGCTATAAATATATTTTTACATAATTATCATTATGTGAATAATATCCTTTAATTTTTTTTTTAAATGAAACTATGATAGTTTTATTTTCATTTTCAATTTTACTTCAGAGCCACAGTTTGCAAGCTGCAGTTTGCTGACCACTGGCTGCTTTTCTGTCTCAAAAATGTGACAGTCCCTGCCTTAGACTAATCATCATTCTATCCATTCAGCACAAAACAACAGCAGCCAAAGACAATATTTAGCAATGTTAAACAATTTAAAGCCAGGTAAGATTGCTAGAATGTTTCTTATTGCATCTAGAATGAAAAAGTCCCAGTTAACTATTTTATATTTGGAGCAAATTTACAAACAAATGATTCTATAACTTTCATGTATGTGAACATTGTTGGAAATGCTAATTTTGTAAGAAAAAATATGAATACAGACATTCATTTATCAGAGTCCATTGGTTGCAATATATACACTCCCTTAGGAAGCTTTAAAATGAAATTATTGGTGGATACCGGGTAATTTATAGAATTGAATTTTTTACTTTTTCTTTTTCTCATTTTTTTTCTTTTTTTTTTTTTTTTTATGAACACAGTAATAATGAATAAGTACCTCTGACTGGCTAGAACTGGAGAATGTATAGGAAGCAAAAGTAATTCTTTTTTGAAATTTATTTTTCAATTACAGTTGACATAGAATATTTATCAGTTTCAGATATTTAGATGAAAGACGTGGATGGCAGGGTTAACTGCAGTACAGAGACTCTAATGTGGTTTCTGGAAAGGGCAGGAACTCCATGAAGCAGGGAAAACTCTTCTTTCTCGTCTAAAGAAAGGAGTCCTTAGCTTAGGGAGCTCTCTTGAACACCTCTATGTCTTGAACTAACCTTTTCAAAGAACCAGGCTTTCCAGTTTCCCTGGTGTGTTTGATGACCAGTAAGGAACATAGCATAGTGGAGAAAGCAGCAAGAGATACACAGAAGCAATTAGAATGCTGGGGCAAGGGATGGGCATCTTTGTTTTAGTGGGGAAAAACAAACAAAGAAGAAAACAAAAAAAACCCTAAACACTCAGAAATGAAAGTCATTAGCCCAAAATTATTCAGCTAGTCAGTAGTCTGAATTCTTAACCTTTTTTTCTTGCTCTACGTGCTTTGTTTGTCATTGGAGATATAAATTTAAATAGTGCACTCATTTCCTTTTAGTTATTGTTATTAAAAGTAGTGGTTTGAAACTTGGAGACCACAAATTTATGTGTGCAAGAAGTATTTTGTTGAGAAAAAAAACAAAAACAAAAACAACATCCTTTCAATATGTTTAAATAGAATTTAAAAAGAAGTGAGTAGGATAAAAAGAGGAAGATATCAAAAGTGTAAGCAAGCTTTAAGATTGATGAGTATTGGAGGTGAGTTTTCTAGACCTACAATCCTCAGTAGTGATAATTTCATATTTTATGTCAAGTATAAATGAAAGCACAGGTAATGAACACAGAATTGGCACTTTATAGTCATTTAATTAAGAAAAGAGTACTTTAATTTTACCTCTTACATCACAACTTACAAAATAGTGATTTTAATGGTTCAGCTCACTTAATTATGTCAACAATTAAAACATTGTTAAACATTAAGCTATAACTCATCTTGTTGAGTTTGATTCATTTTACTGGCCTACTTATATTTCAAATGATTCCATTAAATATCTGGATAAAAGTAATTTTATAATGAAGCAAAATGATAGGGATGCTGTTTCTGATTGAATAGTCTATGACTTAGTTTAAAAACAAGAGTAAATATAAAATGTAACCTGTAATTTCAAAATGCCTATTTAATTCTACTTATGTTATATTATCTTTTGATTATTTGAAATCATTACAGGAAATGTAGCCTTTGCTTTCAGACATCCATCATTTGAGCTCTGTGTCTGGCATTTATGAGCACAATGCCCTGAGGAAGTTCTAGTCTCTTTAAATCACAATATCATCATTATTAAAGGAAGAATTTGTCATATAATAAGAGCTACTGCTTAAAATTGTGTTCCAGAATGATATTAAAACACAGTAATGAGATAAAACCCATAAAGTGCTTATCACTGACAAATTCATTATTCAGTAAAAGTTAACCATAATATCTTATTATTTTTTCCTTTTTCTTTTACCATTATTTGTCAGTCCCCTTGAATCTAGGATCACTGTCTTCCTATCAATTATTAAATGAGTTTCTCAAAGCTTGATCTTCTTTGGTTCTCACGGCAACCTTCCCCTTGGAAATCTTAACCATATTTATGCCGACATTTATTTCTCTGTATTTATGATGGGCCCAAATACAAATTTCAGTATATATCACATCTCCAAACATGACCTTGATATTTCCAAATAATTAAGTAATATAGTTACATGGATATTATAAAATAACTTAATCTTGGATTGTAAAATTAAAAAAAATAAAATAAATGAATAAGAAGATTGAAATGAACATCACATTTTATGTCTTGATAAAGAATGATTTTTGTCTGTTTGTGACCTAATGAGTTTGAACTGCAAGGTGGATATCCAGGCAGAACACCAGAGAGAGGCATTTGCTAGAGATATGCAGTTGTGAGATATCTGCATGAAACTATTAAATACTTTGAAAGTAGATGAGGAAACCTACAACTATGTATCATGAACTCAGAGGCCAAAACCAAACAAAAACACAAACCTCCCAGACAACTTTCACTGCAATATTTCATGGGAAGTAGAGTTAGTTGTTCATGCAGGTGTTGAATGAATATACCTCAGTGTTCATCAATATTGGAATATTATAAATACCAAGAGAAGAAAATATTTCAAAAATAACAAAATGATTACCTTGGGAAAGTCCAGTGAAAAATAAGTACAGGGCCGGCCGAGAGGCGTGGTGGTTAGGAGCTGACTTGGGACGCTGGTGACCCCTGTTCGGATCCCACATGTGAGGGCCAGTGACACTGCCTTCAAAAAAAATAAAATAATAATAATAAGTACATAAGGCGGACAGGCATTTATATGATTATGTAATTACAAAGTATTTAGCAATGATAATGATGGAAACTTTGTCATTTTCAGACTTTTTTCTTTAATCTCTTTTCACATTAGGTACAATCTAAAAACCTATTCAAATTCTGACATTCCCTTTTCTTAAAAAGTTGAGTGATTTCTGGTTTCATAGAGAATGACGTACAAATCCCTTAGTATAACATTAAATACCTCCCATGACTTCACTATCACCTATTTTCCCCACTTCACTTGTTTTTAAATGCTTCCATGTTCTACCTCCACCATCCCACTAACATTTTCTCTAATAAACCTCTAGATGGACTAATCCCTCATCTGTTCTCTGATAGCCTTGGTACTAACTAGTAACCCAGTACAAATGCCACCTATGTTGGTGCCTGAATTTTAATTTTTTAAGTTAAATGTTCAATATTCTCAATTTTCAAAAGTATTTGTTATTCCATTTTTTCTCATACACTAAATAGCTATACATTTTTCCTTCTGCAGTATAAATGTATTGATAAAAAAACTTAGATGATTTATTTTTTAATATCAACATCCATTTGTCATGGACTGAAAAACTGCAAAATTTGCAATTTTCCCAATTATTGTGGATTTCCCCCTTTTTTTCAAAACAGGCAATTGATACTGACTGCAACAATGATACCAACTGCAACATTAATCTACTCCAGGTTTGGTTTTAGCAAAGGCTTCATAATTGTCTTCACCCTTGTATTCACATAATAATAGTCCATATCGGAATAAGATTTAATATAATAAAATATTTCTATTAAATAATTTGTGAACCAAGGATTCTTGTTTATCCATTCTGCATGTATTCTTCTTTTTATTGTATTGTATTGAACATTGTATTTCATATTTTGATGTGGTGTATGTTCAAGTCAGCTATATACTTTATTATTTTAATAATTAAGTGAAGAAACATTACCAGCTAAGTTAGGAAAGGTTTATCTGGCATTCTTGAAAACTAAATAGCTAATCAAATTACCACATGGAGGTATAATAGTGTTATGTTCAAATTCTCTAACCATATTGTTTTAGTTATTATTCCTATCGATTGACTTTGATTCATACAATAAGGAAAATAATATGTAATTCTCATAATATTGCATATCTCAAGGAAAATAAATAAACTGTAAAATAATGCAAAATAGCGTAGAATTATCTCTTTAAAATATCACTTGTTAAATTAAGTGTTAAATTGAGTTCTTTAAAAATTAAAGAAAAATACGAAAGGTATATTTAAATACTTAACATGTCAAATTTAGCATGGGATAACTTAAAATATTTAATTTGAAGCATATCGTTTCTTCTTTCAATTTTCACTTTGGATATATATATATAGTATATGAACATTGACTTAATTAAGCAGATTATTTTGAGCAGCTGAGTCATAAACTGAGATATTTGAGAAAAAAAATGAACAGTAGACAGTTTGGTATATCACGCTATTTAAATCAACTTCAAAAATTTTCTCTTTGAAAGTTCTCCCAATTTCTTGTCCAAAGCTATAAGGTAAATTGATATAATCAATGTTAAGAAAGATACATCATTCCTTATTCCTACCAACTAAGTAGATCCTATTTCTTACCCAGAACTTCCAAACAAGGCAAACATAACATGTTGAAGAAAGTACAAAATTTGAGAAACTATTGTCCTTAGACCCTGCAAAATCAAAGGAAATTTATGATGGAAAAAATACATAAGCAGATAATTGAAGAATTCCCAACTTCTAGCTGACCCAGTACAATATTTCATTTCAGAGAAAGAGGCATGGGTACAAGAAGACAGCAGTCAAACAGTAATTTGACTCTTGCCAAGTGATCCTTATTCGACCTGTATCAAGCATCAGTGAAAAAACAAACAAACAAAAAACACAGCAAAAATAGAATATTACATCAGCATTTACTCTTTGTAAAATGTATTCAAGTATATTTTCTGGACTGTTTTGAACTAGTGTATTGATGCATTATTATTTGTATATGCTTTATAAATATTCACTTTAATTGTTTCATACTGTTGGAGATTTGCTTTTTAGTTTTCATTGTTTATGGAGTAGTGTCATCATTTACAGAAACACAATCCAACACTTGTCAGGTTTGCCTGTTCACTATCATTGATGCATATGTTCACTATTTTAAAGATTAGTTGAAAATTACTAAATGTTCATAAATTAGGTAATATTTTATAAAATGTTATTTTCCATTTTGTCTTGCTCACTGTTGAAAATCATGAGTTGGCATATAGTGGCTACTTAAAGTATGTGTTACAGAAAAGGAACTATAAGACATACCACCTAGGTTCTGTTAAATAGAGCAAAACAAAATTAAATGGTTATTCAGTTACCATTCTCCAAGGTAGTTTCTTTTGTGTCTTTTATTCACATTAAAGTCTAGTTAAAAGCATACATACATGCATACACATACACAACATTAATTTTGTTCAAAAGGAAATGATAAATTTCATCTTCTTTTGATAGAGTACAAAAATCAGCTAAATTCAAGATATATTGCCTGATATATCTAAAGATATGAAATCTTTATGTACATAAAAATTAAAAGAGAAAAGGAAACTTTTTTGCATAGGTGATAAATGAAAGGCATTTTGATCTGAGAACACAGAAGCTATCAAATGAAGATTGTAAAGAAGAATAAATGGAATTGTTTTGGAATGTCAAATATCTAATACTGCAACTTAGTAGAATTTAGGGAAATTTTTAGGAAAAATAATTCTTCAAAATAAATCTGTGAAGAAAGGCTATCATCAATAAATCAACAAACAAGTGCTGGCAAGGTTGTGGAGGAAAGGGAACCCTGGTGCACTGTTGGTGGGACTGCAAATTGGTGCAGGCACTATAGAAATCGGTATGGATGTATCTCAAAAAACTGGAAATGGAACTACCATATGACCCAGCAATTCCACTCTTGGGTATCTACCCAGAAGAATCCAAGAAGCTAATTCAAAAAACTATATGCACCCCTATGTTTATTGCAGCGCTATTTACAATAGCCAAGACTTGGAAACAACTGAAATGCCCATCGGTAGGTGACTGGATTAAGAAACTGCGGTACATTTATACAATGGAGTATCACTCTGCTATAAAGAAGAATGAAATTGTACCTTTTGCAATGATATGGATGGACTTAGAGACTATTATGTTAAGTGAAATAAGTCAGTCGGAGAAAGACAAATACCATATGATCTCACTTATATGTGGAATTTGAAAAACTGAATGAATGAGCAAAAGAAACAGAAACAGTCTCATAGATATAGAGGAAAAACAGGGTTGCTAGTTGGGAGGGAAGTGGGGATGAGGGAGAAGGGGAAGGGATTAGACAACATAAATAGGTAACTACAGTATTGTCACAGGGATATGAAAGACAGTTCGGGGAATAGAAAAATGTTTTAAAAATTTTGTGGGGTCTCAGATGGTCACATGTCTTGTTAGGGAGACCACTTCATGGATAGAGTAGAGGCTTGATCACTGAACTGTATACCTGAAATTGATGTTGTATAATATTGTATGCCAACTGTAATTGAATATATAGATAGTCACAGGATGTGGATTATATGATGGAAGGGAGTCAAAGGAATTTTAATAGATAGCATGATATGGGGGGGAGGAGTCGGGGGGAGAATTGGGGAAGGGGGGTTGTCACTTTGAGGGGAAAAAAGTAAAACTATTGCACTGTGTTGTACACCTGAAGCTAATTTTAAAAAAAAAGAAAAAGAAAAAATCAAAAATATTAATAAAAATAAATCTGTGAATAATTAAAATATTTTGACAAGGAAATTTTGAAATGTTACATTCCTGAACATTGTTTTATATATCAATGTCATAAAGGGTAATAGCTTTATTTTAAGTGAGAATGATCAGTAAATTACAGAAGGTTCAAAATAGATTTATAATTAAAAGTAAAGTTAGGATGTAAAATGATAATAAGAAGTCACCTTGTCATTATCAAAATGCGGTAATAACTTAGTGAGGTTTTACCTTTAGAATAGAAGTAATTTAAATGACTGCAAAGAAACATACTTAGATTTTAATGTAATAACAATGAAGTATTATTGCACAACAAAATACAGAATGGGGTTACCAATGTATGGATGGTGGTACACCCTACCTCCTTCATTAAATATGTCTGTTGAACAGAAGATTGAACAAATAGGGAATGCACTCATCAGAGAACTCAAATCTAAGCTGGGAGGGGAATTTATCCATACAGTTTATAGGTAAAAAGTGTAGATTCTTGATGTAGTTACATAGAGGTAAGAATCTTGCTTTACCACTCACTAGCTTTTATAAATGTTATAAATAATCTTCTATGGCTTCTTGTATTTAATTAATGAGATAATGAATTGAAAAGGACTTGGGACAGAACCACATGGAAAGGCAAATGGGGAAGCAATTCAAGCCATGTAATTGAAAAAATCCTAAATATATGAAAACATTTTTAAATATAATATCATAGTTTAACTTACATTAAGAATACAATGACATCTCCATGCTTATGTGTGCCTATCCACTATCCCATAAAACTACACACAAACTTCAAATTATGGTAGACTTGTAGATGATTTTATATTATTTTATATTTTTCTGCTCTTTACTCTAATTTTGCTTTAAAAGTGCTTTTATAATAAGAAAACAGAGGATCATAAATGCATATATACACATACATTTTTTTACATATGAAATCATATATATATATTTTAGTATTTTATAATGTCCCAAGAATGCAACATAGTATTCTCACTGGTGCAGAAGTTTATAGTAATAATTTGCAAATATATGTATATAGGTATATAAAGTGAATCACAGTTTACAGTTGAACCATAGCACATGAATTTATGCATACAATGTTACTTTTTGATTGTGTTATGAATTATTTTATTTTCATACATAAAATTGATAAATATATATAGCAAAATAAACCTCTGTACTGTCAGTTTGAAAGCTTAGTTTTAAGGCTTTTATATTTTCTTCAAGTATACAATTATTCTCTCCCCACAAACACAAGTGTATTCATATTTCTGAAAACATGCTATCATAGTAGATACAAAATCAATATATCTATAGGCCAATTTCAATGTACTAAGGATTGTAATACATGATTATACTTCTGAATTTTCTATAATTAATCTTTCTATTGTAACAAAATTGCCTCAAAGTTTTGTTTCTATAATCAAAATGAATAAAACTCAATTAAAATGGAAATAATCAGATATTAATATTAATAGCAAAATATCAATTTAAATTAAATGATCATGTATTCCATTCTAATACTGAAGAATATCATATTTAACCTTACATTGGTTAACTCAATGACATGAAAATTTAAATAAATTTATTAAGAACCGAAGGACTATCCAGAAAACATTTTGATTATTTTACCTTCGAATTTTGTCTCTCTATAATATCAAACAGCAGAAGCAAACACATGGAAATTTTGCAAAGATATTGGAGAAGGGAAAAAGTTTAAGGCTGAGCAGCAAAATATGCAGATAATTGCTTTTCACTTATCTCATGAAGTTCTAAGTGAAGCTACTTGGCTGACAACAACAGGGCAAGTAGCAAGGTCAGAACCCATGGGAAAGAGAATAGTGTTTAAAATTCCCTTAGCAGATATAGCTAACAAAGAAAATGCAGAAAAGAAGACAAAGTTAATTACAGAACTTTACACTGTAAATACATTTGCTTCCAATATAAACTGGAAAAGTTTTGAAATGGTTATCAGTAAAAGTATGGGTCAGGGATAGGAGTCTTCCATGATAGCTTTCGTAGCAATGAAACAAAAAAGTAAACAAAACAAAAACAAACAAACAAAAAACATAACTTACAATTTGTGTAGCAATAGGAACATGTTTTTGACAACACAGGGCACAGGGGGTAAGAGTAGGAAGAGTCAGTCTGATGTTGACAGGAAATTTTGTAAATCCATTAACTTATTTGTCCTCCAAACTTGCAGCACGATCTATAAATTAGGTTTAGGGTAGTGCTCATTTAAAATTTAGAGAAACCTCTCTAAATTAAAAAGGTAAAGAAAATTAGGGAAATACAGTTACCGTTTTGGGATTTTAAAGCCATGCTTTGTATAAAACATAGACTCAAGTTTATTGTATTGATTTCAACTATAAGAAAAGGATAAAAGGCCCAGCCGAGTGGCGCGGTGGTTAAGCGCTGGCTTCGGAAGCCAGTGGCCCCGGTTCGGGTCCCACATATGAAGGCCAGTGACACTGCCCTCAAAAAATAAAAAAAAAATAAAAATAAAAGATGCAAAGAAAAGGATGAAATATGCACCTTAAAGTTCAGAGCTCATTGAGAGATAGCCAGGGTTGGCTTGTCTACATCGCTTATAATGTATCATTTTATGGTTTATACCTGATTTAACTGGTTACACAAACTGGCTTAGTTATATGACCAAAGGGGTGAAAGACACCACATTTTCTTGCACATATCTTTTTGCTTCATAAAGATGAAATAGATCCTTTGAAACTGAGAATATATTTGGGGGGTTTGCACCTGGAATTCTCAGACCTCCAATTGATCGCCTAATCTTACTTTTTGATACTGTACAAAAAAACCTTATGTCATTATTTGATTATCTGATTCTATGTAACTGGTACAGGTCCAACAGATTTTTTTTTTTTTCAGGATAGGGACATGTGGTTAGGATACTCACATATGTTACTAAAGTTCATTCTTGAACTTGCTCAATATTTATATTTGAATCTTTGATGGCATAATGTACTACCTGGATCCACCCTGGTTTCTACTTTTGGAACAACAAATTTAATTTGAGAAATTTGGATAAGGTAGGCTATTTTCTCAAAATGTCTTTGAACTTATGTCAAGTGGAGGCTCATATAATAATAAGGACTAAAGTTTGTTTTCACTAAAACATTTATAAACTATTATCACCAAAATATTAGTCTGAGGGGCCAATATTTTGAAGTACTGGTAATCTTCCCATTGTTATAGAAGAGTTCATTTTGTTTTAGAACTATTTGACATCTTTTACCTTCTTAGTAATTGTGTTGTTAAAGTAACTATAATTTCATTTTTAAAGGATTATTTATTACATAATTGTATATACATGAATAATCTTAATATGTTTCATTAGCTATTTTATTTATCATCTTTAATTTAAAATATTACACTGTAGTAGTAAACATTACTTTAATGTGTAAACTAAACCGATATTTCATACACTTTCCCTAAATTGCTTGTTTCAGAAAGTTATTTTAGGTAACACCACTTCTCTTTTTCAAGCCAAAATTTAACCTTCAAATTTGACTTGAATTAACCATACTGTGAACACTTGGCCTCTGTGATAGTAAATTTATTTCAGGAAATTGTGAGTTACTATTTTAGCCGCAGGTTGGAGCCAGTTTAAACATGAATTACGTTTTTGAACATATGAAAGTTGAATGGATCAGAAAATATTTTTTATCACATCAGTAATATCTGTCTATACTGTTCAACATTTTTTAAATGTTTACACTATAATAATTAAACTGGCTGAAAATAAAAGACATTGTCTTTAAACATGATTTTCATCCAGCACTATTGCAAATGTTACCATTCTCTATCATAAAGATAACTGAAAAAAATGTAAACTTATTTCAAATGAATTGTGAAACTAGGGAAATTGATTTTTACTTTTTATTTCAAAAGTAAATAAAACTGAAAGGGACATTACACTTCTGAAAGGGAATGATTACTACACATTTAATTTAGCTTACATTAACACGTGCATCCAGATTGCACATTTATAGAAGGAAATAATTGAACATGAATTGTTACACCAAATATCCTTTTCTCTTCCCAAACGTTTAATGGCATCTATGGGAATATCCTGGTATATAGTGTTTTTCTATATTGGGGATTTATTTGGCCTTTTTATTTTTAATTTAAATTATTATTATTATGTTGTTTTTAAGAGAATGATCGGTGAACATTACTTAGACTTCCGCTCCTTTGCAGTGAGTAGTGAGAAGGAAAAGTTCATCTCACTGGGGCTAAGACTTCATAGATGATGGCAAAAGGAGAAAAGCAGCACCAGCTTGCTGGCGTCAGAGAATGTAAATCTAGAAGTGCAACTGCAAACGAAGGAAATGTCAAGTGGGGAATTGCCTGATACCAAGCAGCGCGCATGGGTATGGATTTTTTTTTTCTTTTCAGTTTTACCTAGAATCATATGGTGTTTCCTGTTGTGCACTGTAAAGTGCTTGGCTAGCCAACTGGTCTCCATTTGTTTTCCTAGAAATATTAATCTCATGGACTGTGAAGCAAAACATTGTATGAAATATGCAGCAGTCTTGTGAAAACTCCATTGGAGAGCTCGCTGCTGGTAGAAATCCCTCTTCATACTAAAGGAATAAAAGCTCCAATATGCTCAGGACCATAAGCACTTTCCCTGGAGCAGATGTTTGTGGAGGACAAATTCTTTCCCTCACCTACTTTATGCAATTCCTGACTGTAGCATCCTAGACTACCAACATAAAATAATTTCCAGTAAATCAGAATGGCCAAAAGTGAGATAAGCTCCTCAAATTAAAATACAATAGAAATGAATGTTACAATTACATTATTCAGTGTGATTACAGGCCTTACAATGTCCTTGCAAACAGCTTCTTTTATGTTCCCTGTTCACGAGTATAATATAGAATTAGCTGTTGGTATTCAACCTTGCTCTGTCCTTAATTAATAGAAAACTCTGATATGCTAATGGAGAGGTTTTGTGCATAGTGCAGCAGTTTCACTTAATATCCTGGATGAAGTAGTAAAATTTATTAATTTTTTAAAAATCTCAACCCTTAAGTAAACAACTTTTAATACTCAGTGTGATAAATATATGATATGCAAAAAGCACTCCTGCTGCTTACTGTAGTGTAATAGTTACCTTAAGATAAAGAATAAGATAACTTTTATCTAGAATACCACTTTGTCCATCAAAGAACCACTAACAAGGGAAACAATAATTATCCAGAGTTGATTATTTGCGCACCTTTTAGTAAAAGTGAACGAAGTTACACTGTAATTTTAATGAAAATAACTGTTTTGTCAGGTATAAAATTTTAATTTTCAAGTGAAAATTAGAATTTCAAAAACTTATTTCTGCACTATGAGTTGGCAGTGTTTCTGCACTTTTCATGAGATTACTACTAATAATAACAAATTTGAATTTCAAATCTGTTTTAAAATGTATCAAAATTTAGAAAATCTCTAATATTTAGTGAATCAGTAATTCCCAAGTAACCAAAGCATAATTCTACAAAATAGTGTATGAATAAAATATCTAGTTAAAGTACAAGACGGACTAAGAGGTTTTCATCTAACAGAATTTGAAAAGTTGGTATAGTTTTAAGATGCCATTTGTCAAATATCCTTTATGAGACCACCACTTATGGAGCTGGTTATGAAATCAATATCCATGATTACCTGGAAAGATTATTTAAATACTTTCTTTTTCCATTACATGCCTGTGCAAAGCCAATTTTCTTCATATATTTGAAGCAGAAAAACATATTGAAATAAATTGACTGCAGCAACAAATATGAAAATCCAACTGTCTTAATACAGACATTTACAAAACTGTAAAACAATGACAATTTCTGACTGATAGTCTTAATTTAATTATTTTCATATAATATTTTATATATTTATATACATATATATGTATATATATGTGTGTGTATATATATATAAAATGATTTTATATACATAGATAAAATAATCGATTTTGGTTATTTTTAAATGTCTAAATAAATAAATACACTCCCGTTTAAATTTCCCCAGTTTTAATTTCTGCAATAATAACTATAATCAATACAAAATAACCTTTGGGATTCTCAACATTTTTTAAAGGTGAAAAGGTATTTTGAGACCATAAAGTTTGAAAACCACTATCACAGTGCTTTGTAAATTGAGGTAGATAACTCCTCACTATGAGTAGCTCAATTATGGAAAACTGAACTGTTTTTATTATTTTTTGCAGTATGAACCAAATTCTTATTTTTAGGCATTTTCCTTTACAACTATACAGCAGTGATCATTACTCTTGTTGTTAAAGAGTAAATTTTACACTTGTTCAGGTTAATATTTTATTCTGCTAGATAAAGCAGTGGTTTATGGCTTGGGGAAGGTGGATCTATTCTCCACAATCTGCTTACAAACACTGTCTGGCTTCATGAATATAAAGACCAATTTTAACACTTCAGATGAAGGAATCAATTTAAATTCATTCTTCATTTCATTTCGTTGCCAGGGGGGAAAATTCCCAGAGAATTAAATGAAACCATTTCCATATCCTAGCAAGGTAGGACTTGTTGAAGTATTGGTTTCTCCCTTGTGAACAGCCAAGCAATTTGTAAAAACATTGATCCTTTTCCGCAAGTGGAAATTTGACAAGCCTCTTGTTCTTGTCCCTTCCAACTTTCACTTCAATTTAGTAAATCCTTTGAGGTTTTGTAATAGCAGACTTCCAAGAGATTGTGTTGTTTGGGAATTTTTTACATTGTGTTAGCTATGGATTTTTTCTCAGCTAATTAAAGTATTTTAAATAGTAGTAAGAGCAAACTTGGAGTTAAAACTGATGTCACCTCTCCTTCCATCACCATAATCATCTCCTATAAAAATTAACACAATACAAATTTCTTAGAAAACAAATATACATGCAACTCTTTTTGGCCTCGAAGTAAACAAAGTTTTCTGGGATGTAACACCAAAGCACAGTAACAAAAGAAAAACTACATAAAGTGGACTTAACCAAAATTCAGAAAAATTTTTCTTTAAAGGATATCATCAAGGATGTGAAGAGAACTCCCTGAATGCATGTAAATATTGGCAAATTACATATCTGACAAGGATTATTATCCAGAACACATAAATAGCTCTAACAATTCAAAAATGAAAAGAAATAACCCAGTTAAAAATAAAAAGAGCAAAGGACTTGACAAGCCATTTCTCCAAAGACAATATACAAATGGCCAATAAGCACACAATAAAATGCTCAACTTCATTAGCCACCAAGGAAATGCAAATCAATGCCAAAAGGAAATATCACTTCTCACTTGTTGGGTTGTCTTACATCTGAAAGACGGATTATAAGTACTGGCAAAGATGTGCTAAAGTCGGAACCTTACACACTGCTGGTGAGATGGAAAAGAATGCCAAACAGTTTGGCCATTCCTCCAAAAAGGTAAACATGGAGTACCATATGATCTACCAATTCAACTTTAAGCTGTATACCAAGAGCATTAAAATATAATAATTATGTAAAGACTTGCTTACCAGTATTCATAGCAGTATTATTTATAATAGCCAAAAGGTGGAAAACTCCCATATTCTTCAGCTCAGCAGTGAATAAAACCAAGTTTTCCATGCAATTGGATATTATTCTGAAATCAAAAAAATGAGATACATATGTTATAACATGGATGGACTTTAAAATCATTATGCTTAATGAAAGAAGCCAGTAACAAAAGACCACATTTTGTATCATTTCATTTATATAAAATGTCCAGAATATGCAAATCTATAGAGACAGAAAGTAAGTTAGCAGTTATCTATACTCATATGGCTGAGGTTTGAGATAGGTATAGGGACTGATTGCTAATGGGTAGACTTTCTTTTGGTGGTGATAAAAATATTCTAAGATTTTGGTGATAGTTGCTAATGTCATAGAGATACTTTAAA
This sequence comes from Aselliscus stoliczkanus, assembly GCA_033961575.1. Lineage (NCBI taxonomy): Eukaryota > Metazoa > Chordata > Mammalia > Chiroptera > Hipposideridae > Aselliscus > Aselliscus stoliczkanus. Next base: position 32,409,813 of record CM066727.1, on the reverse strand, counting down.
AATTGGATTTACATTTTAATATGTGAATTATACAGTATGTGAATTATATCTCAGTAAACTTGTTATGAAGATCATTTAAAAAAGAAATGGCTGTAATTGTTAAGAATTTGCTGTGTAATCTATTTCTTTAAGTCTCCCCTTTATTTTGTCATTTTTACCCAAAAATTCCTATCTGGCTAAAATTAATACATTAAATTTGATTCTCTATAATTGACCAAACTGAAATATGCTCTTTTTTCAACTGCATATTTCCTTTTTATATTATATTTTGTTTAAAATATTTAGATGTAAACAAGAGAATCAAAGAGTAAAAGATAGTATGGTCCTTTAGATGAGGAAATAGATTCTCAGTGCATCATGAGGTTCACTCAACATGACTCATTTTTTTGTGTCCCTGACTTTTCCCAAATTATTTTATTGATTTAATCTTTTACAGGAAAAGGCAGTAAAATGCACATCAAAAATGAAGCTACCATTACTGCTTTGTAATGAATACTCACAAACTCTAACCTCTCATCATAATGCAGTGCAAATATTCAGAAAGTCCTCAGTATCTGTAAAATTAAGATAAGTACCTACTTCATTGGGTTTTGTTAAGGAAAATTGATATAATCCACATAAAGTACATAGTATTAGTGTTTTAAATATATTAGATAACAAATTATCTCTGTTTTTGCTAGGAAATTTTTTTCACTTTTAATTTATATTATTAATAGAATTTAAGCCGTCAATTAAATTATCTCTTATGCTTGTTTTCCTTATGAAGTTCACTATTTATTGAAAAATTTAGTGGATGCTATTCCATCAAAAGTAAAACCATCTCCAGCCCCATCTAATTAAATATCCATAAATATACTTGGGAAAAAATGTATAAAAATTACATGAAGTCTCATATGTGAAAATAAACAGCACAATTCTGTTTATCTGTACCTATTTCTATCAACTATAAATGGAATTGAAGTGTTATTTTAATATTGCTGCAATCAATGTATTAGGCAATTTTATTTGTTATCCTATAATTAAATGAGTTGTAAGTTATCAGCAATTTGTAGTCTGGTTCAGCTAATATGATTTGTCATCATAAAATAGCCTGCCTGCCCCCATGCACCTTTCCATAAAGACAGATCATTACTTCAATATTATGCCTACATTATGTATCCCTACTTGGCCCCAAAAGATGGCTGGTTAGTCAATGATGTGTAAGAATCCTAAAGGCAGGAAAACCTAAGACAGGCACAGTCTCATGGAAGCCATAGGAGGAATCATGGAGTTGAGGAAAAAGGGCATAGATCCCTTGTTTCAGATTCTGACAGCCTGCCCGTGAAATGACCTAATGATGTGATAACATCTGTCCTCCATGCATTCTTATCAGTAAGTCTCAGCAGAGGAAGTTTCTGTCTCTTAGGAGGTGCATGACAATAACATCATGGGACCTTTGGTAATGGTAGCCTGCAGGCATGGGATTTGGTCCTGAGCTAAATTCTCTGGTATGAGACTCATAGACCGTGGAACATACATTGATCTATTCTTGTGTGTGAGACAATAGAAGGAGCAGTCAGGTCTGATTCGGGGCTCAGTCCATGAAGCTTGAGTCCCCTAGCACCAACTGCATTTTGCTTTTATTTGTGTCTCTCTCTCTTTCTTAACCTTTGCCATCCCTTCTCCACTCCCACTTGTCTGTCGTGCTGGACATGACAATGATTAATATTTTGAATGTTATAGAAGAGAATTTAAATGATAAAATCATGTTGGAATCATCTAAGAGATAAACTATACTCCTACACTCAGTAGGAGTTCATGTGTTTTATAAAAAGCTGGCTAATATAGCTATTTATCTGTCAAAAAAAGGCAATGGTTTTCTTTTAAGTTCTACACTAATTTCATCTCATTTAAGTTTGTTTTTGGGTACAGTTAGCATAATTAACTGCTATTCAACTAAAATGAGAACAATAACAACATAGTCATAAGACATCATTTTTATTTTAATTTTCTAATCAATGGACTTTTATCAGGTACTATCTCTTAAATCTAATGAATGTTCTACACAAACAAGCTTTTATTCACTTATTTATGTGTTATTTTATTTATGTTGTCACTTATTAAATTGTACTTATTGCTTACTATGTATCATGAACACCTCTTTTCATAGGCCTTAAAAATTCTAAGTGTATACATGAAAAAAAATAGAGCAATTACATTTAAAAATGCTATTATCAAAGTTAAAGTTTCCACATTAGGACCTGATAAGTTATACATCATGTTTTCAGATAAATTTTCAATGAGGTCATTTTTCTTTTTTCATTCCATGCTTTGTCTAACATTTCTGTTTCATCTCTCTGATTATTTTCTTTCTCCATGTAGTTTCCTTTTTCTCTATATATTCCTCTACGTATTTTGTATGTGTCAGAGTTCTGCCTTTCATCCTACCCAATATTCCCATATAAATAAATGGTTTGCACTGATCAGTAATATGGAGTTTCCCTCAGAAATTTAGACCCTTATCTACCTGTGGTTGAGATATAGTCACTGTAAGAGTTCAAACACAAAATGCCTACAAATTAACTCCTCACTTGCTTACTATATGTTTGTATATATCAATTAGCTCTTGATGCATAGTACACCACCTAAATCATAGAGAATCAAAGTTTCCATCAGCATTGATAGGGGTAAAGTAATCCAGTCTGGCTTGACTGAAGCGACTTGGCTCCTATGGCACAAGTCATGGAAGGATTGCACAGTGGGAGCAGTCCAACCTGCATTCAGGCAGTAGGAAGTTGTAGTGTCTGTAGAGAAATTAATATCAGTAATACATCTCATTAGAAAGAAGGTGATCTGCTTTTTATTATCACCAGGAGCCTATAATTCTAAACCAAAAAAAAAATAAATGATAAAAAAAGTATATCTCCCTAAATGTTTTATTAGCCTAAATTCTAAACAACTGCTCTGCTGTTGAGATATATATATATATATATATATATATATATATATATATATATTTCAAATGAGCTCATTGTAATTGTTTATCTTAATAAATATTAACAAGCTCATTCAGAGATTTAAAATGATAATGCATTTGCAAGACAAAGTGAACTCAGCTACTCATGTTCCTTTTGAGACTAACTTCATAATATTTTAAATTTTATATATTAACTGTGTGTATAGTTCATTTTTTTGAACCTCTCAGATACTCTATTTCTCTTGGGACAATAACACTCCATTAATATCTCCCCATTTCAGCAAAATCGAAGCTTTGTGAGCAGAGTCCCAGCAACCTGGACTAGTAATGATAACTGAATGGTGAAGATGTCTGGAGAGATGTGAAGACTCCGCTTTCCCCAGAGCGATTGTCTTACTTACACTTGGAGATGGTGCAGCAGAGACCTTCCCCTCTCCTCAGAACATTTTAGTGTTCCTCTCCTGTGAAGCAAACCTCATCAGCTGCTCATGCAGGTACATCCATCACTCATCATGTCACCACATGGAGAACTGGGTCATGAGAGGACCCAGTTGCTCTGTGAGTAAATAAAATGCCCATTCTGTTATAAAGAGATTTCATGATTTGGGTAGTATATATAATAAAACTGTAGTAGGTTGACATTTTCACTAGGCAACACTTCAGATCATCCTGATTTAACAATTATTTCCTACTTCCTTTGTCTCCCAAAAAGGTAAAAATATGGATGGTTTCTGCTTTAGCTTTTTATTGTAACTTTAAATACAGCATTTGCCAAATTATTTCTTAAGCTAACAATTTATTCAATATATTTTCTCTCTAAATATATGTCATAATGGTATACTGTCTTCCTCTTAAGTATTATTATTATGGAACTATATTATATATTAAACTTTATTCGCTTTATTATTCATTTTAGATTGTTTTTCATGATAAAAGAGAAAAACGTTAAATTTACATTTCTCTCAAACACCAGATTTCTTGTTACTTCTATGCTGAAATATTTGTACTCTTTCTATTTTTATTAGTCTATAAATTATTTCCAAATTTGAAAAACTTAGCATAGGTCTAAATGTCTACTAGAGTATTTGGGGATGATAAAAATGTTCTATAATCACTGGCTGATATGATAATATAGAGTTTTCTCAAGTCAAGATATTTGAAAGAATCCCACAGTGCATAAGATTTTTATTTAAAGACAAACCATATGGTGCATACAGCAACAGAAGCAGAATGCAGATAAGCATCAGCATTCTGCAAGACATCTCATATTCCAGTTCCCAGGGATTTTATTTGTATGTGGGTTATGCTCTGTGACTGGAATGAACCATTATAGTCTATATAGGGAATCTTGGTTTCTTGTGAGCTCAAATTAGAAGTTCCAAGAAGGGTTTTATACTCTTCTGGTACTTAATAAGGCAAGCTTGAAAAATAGGTTAAGCCAGTTGAAAACTTTTAGTAAAAAAAAAAAAAAAAAATTATTTCTGGGGGTTGTCAAGGGGGTTTCAGTCTTTAAGCAACACAAAATAAATCTTAGGATCTTGTGTTGGCCAAGACTCAACAAACATCCGAGATCTCTAGTGATCAATACATCTTTTTTTAGTCTATCTGTAAATCACCTCTATCTACTACATGTAACCACTAGCCACATGTGGCTCTTGAGCACTTGACATGTGGCTTGTGCAAGAGCAAATTCAATATCATTTACTCTATATTTAGTTTTAATTAATGTAAACTTAAATAGCCACATGTGGCTAATGGCTACAGTACTATTCAGCAAAGACCAGATGATTTACAATATAATGGCCATATATACTCGTATCACTACACATGCAAATAGAACTAGTTAACCTGTAGAATCTAAAATGTTTCACTATGTAATTAAACTGTGGGTATGACAGAGAAGAGCCAGATATCAATTCCTAATGATTCTGGCTTTTAAGTTTTATATGTATGCCATATGCTATTATATGACTGCTTCTCTTATCTAAAGAGAATTATCCTGTATTTTTTGATTTTGGAGATTCCCTCTGCAAAGCTTCACTTTTTCATATTTGGAGTGGGTGATAAATTTTGTTACTCCTTATTTGTTTAAAGATGTCCTTATTGACAACATTAACAATTTTCCTAATCATAGATTTTAAGATGTAAATCCATTCTATTTTCTGTAGTCTATTCTCTGATTCTTGGGTTAGGATTTGCCATTATAAAACCTTCATGTACATTTTTATTGCACCTTTATAGAACAGTGAAAGCAAAAGGATAACTGCCATAATAACACTGATAGTCTGTATTGCCAAATGAGGTATTGGTTTAAAGAATTTCAGTTTACCAAACATTCTGTCACAAATTTGTTCATAATCATATCTAAGATTGTAAACTGTTTTATTTCCTTTCACTATTAAATTTAGAACTCTATCAAAGGTATCAACAGATTGGTCCTTATAATAATATTAATTTATTATTTAATAGTTATTTCCTCTCTTGGGGAATTTTTTTACAATATAAATGTGTTATGGAAGTTTTCATTATATTTCCCAATCCATTTGATCATCAACATCAGTATTATCAAAATTTTTGTTGAGATTAGTCCATTTAGTCTTACCAATTACACCAGCAGTACATCAACTGCAGTTACATTCTGGATATATTTATGTTATTAAAAAAAAAAAAAGTCAGTTAGAATGAACTATAATATTTTACCAGCCTTCCTAACACAAACAACCATCATTCATATACAAAATTCTGTCATGGATTTAAGCTAAATTAAGGAAAAAACAATTTCAGTTAATTCTAGATTCCAATTATATTTGAACATAGCTGTATGCCTTTTTTCGTAACTTCTTAGGATCATGCTATATGGGTAGTAGTCAACCCCAAATAAACTTCAGTTTGTGCATGCCTAAATTATTTCTGTATGCAGTGTTGATGGATATCGGAGCTACTTTAGGTAGAAATTAATCCCAAACTGACTCTGGTTTCTGTTTGCCAGTTATTTTTTACCTTGATTTTTCCTCTCTATACACACACACACACACACACACACACACACACACAGAACTTTTGCATGGAATTTTTTTTCCAAAATCAAATTAAGTTTTGGTAAGTCATCACTTACAAGCAGCTAAGTATTCATGATAAGATTGATAATTTTGTATTCTATACTTGTGACTAAATGCAACTCCAAATTTCACAAAATTTTAATACTGCTTCTAGCACTGTTATTTATAAAGCTAAATGCTTTCTGAAGTTGTTTTGCATATATTAGGATTCAGAACACACTGCAAGAATAATGAGGGACAAATTAGAAAAGAGCATTAAACACCACTCATTGCTGTCATCGCTGTCATCCCCTTATTAACGCTATAAAATAAAACTATTTTTAAGCACATAATAAATAATAAATGTCAAAGGAAATTATTATAAAAAGCTAAACTAATGACTCACAATTACAACATAGTGAAAAGAAGTGTCAGTAATCAAGTAGTAGATAAACACAAATGAAAATAATAATAAAAGCATTAATAAAAATTTATCAGAGACATTGTTGGTTTATTCAGCCAATTCAGTAAAAATAAGTTGCTTATCAATGTTTCATAATATTTAAATTAATAAATTCCAATATATTTCATTGGTATAGATTTTGGAGGAGTGAAAAAATTAGATTCTACATATTTTTTGCCAAGATTATAGTAGGTTTCACTTAAAATAGTAATATAATTACATTAATTAATAAATGAAGCTATTAAGGGTGGATGTTTTCTGATATTAAAATTCTAAATCTATCTATTTTTTCTCCTAATAAAACCATCATTTTTGAGTAGTTTTTTTTAATTTGAAAACTTTGAATTTACATATAATAATTAATTTTCTAGTTATGACTGTGGTTTTGATGCTAGTTATTATTATCTAAATAATTAAAGTATGATTAACAGTGTAATTAAAGTATGATTAACAGTGTCAGTGGAAAACAAACGCAGTGATTGTCATGGTTAATGTAGGTGTCATTTTGGCTAGGCCATGGTACCCAGATATTTGATCAAATCTCCTTCCAAATTTTTTTATGAAAGTAATTTTAAGATGATACTAACAATTAAATCAGTAGATTAAGTAAAGCAAATCACCCCCCATAATATGAATTGGTCTCACCCAATCAGTTGAAGGCCTGAAGACAAAAGACGGACCTTCATGGAAAAAGAGAGAACTCTGTGGGCACGCCTACTTGGCGCTCAAACAACGCCTCTTCCCTGGACCTCCAGCCTGCTGGCCTACCCTGCTTGCCAAGCCTCCAAAATCATATAAGCCAATTCCTTGAAATCCCTTTCTCTCTCTCTCTCTCTCTCTCTCTCTCTCTCTCTCTCTATATATATATATATATATATATATTGAAATGAAGTGGATTTGGAACAGGAATGGATAGATGCTAGAAGAGTTTTGAGGTGCATGTTTAAAAAAACACACACACACACAAAAAAAAACACACACAGCTAGATTTCACTGAAGAGGCCATCAGTAGAAATGTGAATGTTTTAGTTATTTCTGGCAAGGCTTCAGATAGAAAGAGGAACAAATATTGGACACTGAGAGGAAAGATTAGCTTCATTATAAAGTAGGAAAAAAATTGTGTTCTAGTGTTTTATGAATGGTAGAATTTCTTAGTAATTAACTTGTATATTTAGCTGAGGAAATTTGAATGGAGCATTAAAGGCAATACCTAGTTTTTCCTAGCTGCTTATAGTGAAATATAAGAGGGTGAAAATAAATCAAAGAAATGATTGTTAAAAATGAAGTATCCAGGACCTGAAGAGTTGGAAAATTCTTAGTGAATATATATTACAAAAAGCAGAAAGCACATCCTGCAGAGAATATCAAGGATGTGGCTGGGGAAAAAAAAAAATGCTATAGAGAGATTCTGGGTATGACTAATGGATCCAATCAATCATTTTGGTAGAAATGCTGCCAGTTTTGACTGAAGGGGACAGAGACAGAACAAAATGAAGGAAGGTGGTTGGATTACTGAGATTCTACAGGACAGACGAACAGAGCTGTCTTTAAACATATTATCCTTTAAGAAAAGAGAAAAATGATTACAGAGGCAGTGATCCCATTGCCATCAGGTGCCTAAAGGGAACAGACCCAGTCACAGGACTGTTTTCTCCTTGGCTCCATAGGACAGAGCCTTGGGATAAGGGCTACTGCTCAGGGCCATAGAGACAACTTGTCTGCCCAGCAAGGCAGTAAGGTCAGCACCCCTGCTGGTGCAGAAAGACAATTCTCCCACTCTGGTGGGCCTTGAGGATGGAGCATTGAACCAAAGAGGACTGCTTGCAACCATTAAACTATAATGGAATGCTTATCAATTAAAGTGTTTACCTGAATATATATGTGTGTGTGTGTGTGTGTGTGTGTGTGTGTGTAATATTATATATAATATTATATATATGATATATATAATATATTAATATAATATATAGTAAAACCTTTGATTGCAATTAATGTGGTTTGTGAATGTTCCGCAAAATGAGCAAACATTTCTAATACATTTTAACATGCAAAACGAGCTATGTCTTGCAATATGAATAGTTTGTTTCTGGAATGAAGTATGCTCACAAACCAAGGTATTACTGTATATGAAATTTTCCTGTTTAGCATTCCTACTTGGTTGGGACCTGTGACACCTTTTTCTTTCTAATTTTATCTTTTTGGTATGGGAATGTCTATCCCATGCTCTCTATTTTAAAATTCTAATCTATTCTGGTTTCACAGATTCACAAGTAAAGAGGAATTTTGTCCTAGAATGAACCACCTCAAGGCTCAATTATACCTGACTTATACATTTATTAATAGATAAGATTTTGAACTTAGAGTTGATGCTGGAATGGGTTAAGACTTTTTGAGCTGTTGGAAAGGGATGAATATATATTGTGTACAAGAAGGACGTGAATTATGGTGGGGTTAAATAGTGAAGTGTATTGGGTCAAATTCATATGTTGAAATCCGAATCTCTAGTAACTCAGAATGTGATTATATTTGGAGATAGGACCTTTAAAGAGCTAATTAAGGTTAAATGAGGTCATTTGTGTGGACATTAATCCAATGTGCCTCTGTAACCACACATGATCTTAATTTCTTTAGCGTGCATTCTGTTTTAATCCAAGCTTGCTTTGTTTAGCTGGATAGAATTATGGTTCACCTGCATTCTTTCCCCAGATCTCCCTACCATATATATACTGTATGTCTGTTCACTCCTTTTAATCATTAAGCCCTTAGGACATTAGGTTCTGGTCAGGGTCAAACTCATTTAAAAATTAAGCTTCAGGTCTAGAATAAGGTTTTGGTCAAGCAAAGATAATATCTTGGTCACAGTTATGCTTCATCTCCAGACCATGAAAGCAAAACAGCCCCATGGACCACATGCTGGAACAATGCCATGACAGACACCAGGACCTGAGGCCATTACCAACTGCTCTGCGCTAGCCCTGACCAATCAGAACAGCCCACAACACCAACTCCCATAGTAACCATGAGTAATGATTTTTCCTTCCTATAACCTAACTACTAGAGGCTACCCCAGAGCCAGCTTTTTTTCCTTTTTTTTTTTTTAATATAAGCTCACCAACAATAGGTCTCTGTGCTTGACACCAATACCTTAAATTGACCTTTACTTTCTTTGCTGCAAATTCCTCTTGTGTCTTTTTTAGCTTGGATGCGATCAGGCAAGTCTACCCTTTGAGTGCACAGTAATATCTCCACGAGAATGTAAGAGACACCACGCATGGGTACACAGAGCGGAAAGGCCAGGTGAGGATACAGCAAGTAGTTGGCCATGTACAAGCACAAAAGAGGGGCCTCAGAAGAAACCAAACCAAACCTACTGACATCTTCATCATGGACTTCCGGCCTCCAGAACTGTGAGAAATTAAATTTCTGTTGTTAAGCCACCCAATTTGAGGTATTTATTATGGCAGCCCTAACAAACTATTATAGTGACTAAATATCAATTGTCTAAGTTTTAGAAAATAGCAAAAAGGTACAAAGCATGTAAAAATCTTCATGTTTTTGACCAATCAAGATAGAAGTTCTCAGCAAATTAATTATTTAATAGCTGTTTCACTTTAAGTCTAAAACAAAATGCAAATTTGCCTCCCCCTATGTTCACCTATGTCATACCAAAAAAAAAAAAAAATACAGACAGTAAATAAAATGTAAATTAACACAAAGTATAGAAAAGTCAATTTATATACATTTAGAGAATAAAGAGATTATTGGAAATTTGCCTTATGTGAAAAATATTTTATCTGCATTTACTTTTATAATGGATACTTAAAGTGATTACTCACAAAATATTTTTGTTTATATGAGATTATATTTGCCTAATTAAGAGACATTACACAAATACAGGATTTACAAAGCAAACTATAATAAGTTTAAATACCTTTGTTCATTTTAATTAATTTATTTCAAAGCAAAAATATATTACCTGATTTAATTTACAGATTACAGATAATGGAAGTCTTTATTGGCTTTGTCTCTGAGAGATTTTTTATTTACAATGGCTTTGAATGCAGAGAAGCTTGAATTAAATTTTCAGGGCTGTCATATATGATTGGAAATCTCTCAATCTTCATGCCAGAAAACTGGGATTTAAGGAATATCTATCTATCTATATCTATATCTATCTATCTATCTATCTATCTATCTATCTATCTATAGAGAGAAGCAGAGACAGTTATATATAATAATAACTGATATGTAATTGATATGTAATTTTAAAAGCATGATTCCCAAGCTCCACATAGTCAATATAACCCTTATATTAATAAGTAGCTAACCATTTTAATCAAAAATTTCTTAATTTATCATGCAAAATATTTCAGTCTGATCAACTCCTCATTATTATTTAGTTGATCCATCATTATTGCCTAGTCAAATAGAAATCTATCTCCAAACTCTACATGTAAAATTTTGTTTCTTCTTGTTTACCCCAAAATTAGTGCCTGATAGTCCCTCCTTCTCCTTTTCTCATGAAGGATAGCAAAATACGCTACCCCAAAATTTGTCTCTGACATAAGGATTATTTTGAACTGATTATTTTGAGACACTACAGATAGAGAAGGAGCACTAAAAACATAAAGAAGTTTCCATTATATAAGCAAAACTTATATTAGAAAGGGGACTTGTACCAAGAAGGTCACTTAAAAATTATCACTTTTTACCACAGACTTATGTGCATGGTAGAGAATCTTTCTTTACCAAACACTTCCTCGTCTCACTGTATTGTGAATTGCACCCTCCCCCCAAAAAAAAATAACACACACATACAAACACACACACTTTAAAGCCCCAGATACCTTTTCATTTTCTTAGCTTAGGGTGGTAGATAATGCCTGGATCCAGCGGCCACATTGAAACCTCAGACTCCAATTCCTTTCATAATCTTCAAGGTCTGGCTGCTCAAATCTTTGTGGGGCTCCTGTATGTATAAATGTACATATGTAATTTTTTTCCTGTTATTCTATCCTTTATTACAAGAGGTTTTCAATCAAGAACCTACAAGAAAGAAAATTATTCTTCCTTCCATACAATTTAATCATAATTCTTAAACAAATAAAATTCTATTTTCTTTGTCATAAACACACCTTTGAATATCTATGTTACTAAATTTGCCACTAATATGTAATATATAATACATCCTGTGTTTGTGTTGTACATCTCCCTCTCCCTTCCCTTCTCTCTCTCTCTCCCTCTCTCCCTCTCTCTTCTTATGTAAGTATTATAAATCCTTAAGGGCCAGAAAGCCTACTTATGCTCTTGTAGCCCTAGTGCCAAACCAGCTATTCATTTTTTAAGGTTTTTCATTTCAAACTGCATTACTCTAACTCCTCAACATTCAATTAAGATCATAAATTCTTTAACCTTCAAAGGCTCATAAACTTGACTGATAAACGATTAATTTCACATAACCTTTCCTAAAGTTCTATCCCACAAAGGAATGCATGAGACCACCAGAGATTCCCTCATAGATAAGAATTAATTTGACATAAAACTTGAAAAATGAGTGGTCAAAGAAGGAAAGGAGTTCCAGCCAAAGTGAAATCTAAGTAGGGCTGACAATGATCATTGTCATAGTTACACAACTTGATATACTTTAGCATGAATGGAACAGAGTGGGCACGGCTTTGGTGGGGTGAGTATGCCAAGTGATTATGAGAAACAGTAGGTAAGGATGATATTAATAAATTCTTTCACAATTTGCTAATATGTTTGAACATTATCCCTAGGATAATGAAAACAAATACAAATATTTAAGAAAACGGTTTCTATTATCCAATTTACTTAATGCCTTTATCTCAATAAGCTCTCAATACATAAAGAAGATGAGAAGTGAATTAGTTAATTTTCTGGTTGAACTTGCAATAGCTTTCTCTTTTAAAACGTACATCTATTTTCAGAAAAAGGAAAATCTATGAAAAGACCTTGAATAGTTTCTTTCAGACATACATAGAGATGAGATTAGTCAATGAGATTTGGTAAAGATAATGTGATATTGATTTAAAATGAATAGCTTGCTTTATTCTCTCTCACTTCTTGAAAGACTATATAATAACAATGTTTCTTAATCATTGAAACGTTTCTCTTGGTAGGTATTTTTTGCAACAATTCCTAGTTGGAATATTAGAAAAGTTAAAATGTTTTTCACCCACTGTAAACTTTTATTAATAAATATGTGTTTGTAGGACTGAAATATTCATTTAGTTATACATATATATTATACGTACATATTATTTATATCTAACTTTTAAGATTTCTGTGTGAAGTTCCTAACAAGGGCTCCAAAAGAAGGCACAAATGTATTTTGAAATAAGTTTCTATACCTGAGACTATCAAAGATAAAAATTACTCTTCAAAGCAATTTTACTAAGCAGACTGTATTGGTATTAAAGTGACTTTTCAAGCCCAAGATGGAACTGCCCCTGCCCAGTGTGCCATGTCAGCAAACCGAAACTGAGATAACTTCCATGTCCCTACAAATGTTGCTCTTGACCAGAAATGCAGTATAATGCTCAGTCAGTCAGGCCTTCTCACCCCAAACTAGGATGACTATGTGACACAACCAGTCAATTTTTTTTTTTTTTATTCATTAATTTTCATTCTGTAACTCATAAAAGCTTCCTTCCTTTGGTCTCATTTTGCAGGTCTCTGAAAGGGCTGTCCACTTTCTGAAGCATTTAATAATGTTTGTATCACTAAATTCTCCCTGTAATCCCTTTTTAACAATTGGTTATAGGCTAATTGTTACATGTGTTGACTTTATTTGTTTGTTTTGTTTTGTTTTTAATTTACCCAATAATTCTGAGCACGTCACATTTCCAGAGCACTGTGCTAAGCGTTAAAGCAATGAGCAATTTGAAGTCTTTGTTCTCTTAGACTTTGCATCCAATCTTGAAGATTATAATACACAAAAAAATTAAAATATCACAGATGGCTATATGTGAATAAAACATAACAGTGAAATACGATACAATTTCACTGGTAGGTGTAGGAGTTAGGAAGGCTTTTGAGAAAGGCAAACAGGTGAGAGAGATCAAGCATTCCAGGCAGGGAGAAGAGCGATGCAAAGGCCTGATGCAAAATTATGGTGACATAGTCAAGGAAGAGTAAGAAAGTAATGATGCAGTCCTTATTTACATCAAGTGTCATTCACATATAATTACAGCCTTTATGGTTTCTTTTCTAAAGAGGCTTACAATAACCATGGGACATGATATTGGATTATTATAGTGAAATCACATGCATTTGCACTGACAGACTTTAGGATGTGCTTATTGGAGTATGAGAACACTGGTTTCCTTACAGCCTCCCTTTCTGAATCAGACAGATCAGGACTACAGTAGAGTCAGTGCAAGACTCAACTTGACCTCTTTAAGGCATAAATCATGCTGGGATAACATCTAAGAAATTATTAATATACTTTTATATATATATATATATATATATATATATATATACACACACATACACACACACACACACACACACACACACTCATTTGTTCTTGTCAGCCCTCTATTTTATCTACATGACTGTTTTTTTTAGGAGTGGATTTTCTATTCTGTCCTTTCTTATACTCTAAATTTCTCTTATCCAATGAGAAATATGTAATTATTCTTTATCATTTATGATTTTTCAGTTTATAAATATATCAAAATTCTTGTTGAAGTCTTTTAGATATACTCTGGTGTGTCACTGTATGTTAAAATTGTTACATGGGTAACTGAAGGGAATACAAGCACTTTAAACAGAGAAAAGTGACACTAACTTATCTGTTCTTGAAATTATTATAACTCAACTAATATAGCCTAACATCACTAGATTTTGCTTATTTGCATAGTGAATCATCTAAGTTTTTAGTAAGTTAAGAGTGTATGGAGAAAAAGTAATATCTCTCTGTCATCTAATGTTTCTTTGAAAATCATACAAGTGATAAAATTACCATAGCAAAAATATTCAGACATCCATCTATAAACTCTATGGCATGACTTCTTAGCCTCACTTCCCAAATATATTTTGTGGACACCTAAGCTACAGTTTCCCACCTTTCCCAGCTGACTTTAAATCTGACATTTTTCACATCCTGCAGCAAGGGCTCAGGCCATGGCACGAATAGCCTGTCAATCAAGTGGCAGCAGCAAGAGAAGCATTCAGTCCTTCTACCACAAGAACCCAGAAAATGGAAGCCGCTAGCAATTCCCAAGTGTAATTTATGTTATTAGAGAACATATTGAATATAATCCTTGAAATGGAGGTATTAGATATGGTGAGTCTTAAAAGGTAGACAAAGAAAAAAAGAAAGATGAGTTTTCTATGATTATCTTTCAGTTTAATGAATGACAAGTGTTCACTACCTTTGTAAATCTACTAATCCACTAAATTTGACCAAGGAGAAAGTTTCAAGGAAAAATTGGTCTATCAAACCCACATCAGTGAACTTTAATACTAATATTGCTATTGTTATTATTATTATTCAATTTTCTACAGTTTAGCACATGAAACTTTTTGAACTTCCACATTAAATTCTAAATGTTCATGCTGAAATGCAGAGGCAGAATGACCACATTAGATCTTATATGTTACAAGTATTTCATGCAAATCTAACAATAGCAGGAATCATATGACACAGCCTGGAACACATGAGATGATGTGTCAGTTAGTGCAAGTGTCTACTATCCCTTTGACACCCTGTGGAGTGTGCAGCTGAATCATTCTGGGTTGTGACTTCAATGGAAGAAACACACACACACACACACACACACACACACACACACACACACCCCACATACACATTAAACATGATTGTTCATATCCATAAAATATATTATTAGGGAAAGTAAAACTTGTAGCACTTAACATAGACATGTCAGTTGAATTGATAAGTTTAAAATGTCCATTAATCAATATTTGGAAAAGTAAATGCATGTGGTGTTTATTTATAAATACTCCTATTTTTCCAACTCAAAATTACTTTCTTTTCTTTTTTTTTTTTCTTTTTAAATTGGGGAATTGAGGGAGGGGAACAGATAGGTTGCTGTCCTTTTGTTCTTCAGTCTAGTTGTGCAGAACATCGCTTCACTGGCCCATGTTAATATTTTCACTGTGCTCTTCTTGGGTGAGGCAGTCTCTCACCAGCCATTGGACGGCTGCTAATGGTGGCTCATGGCATCTCAGGAAAGCACATGCCAGCTGCTGGCCAGTCCCTCTGCAGCCTAGCCGTCACCAGTGACTCATGGCAGTTCAGCTCCAGGTTGAGCTGTTGTTCACCATCTTAGTTGTAGTGTGCAGCATCTTTGGCCCTCATGTGGGATCTGAACCAGGGCCCTGCTGCCCAGAGCCAACTCCTAACCAACGTGGCACTCAGCTAGCCCAAAATTACTGTATTTTTTGATTTAACATAATTGAATGTAAGAAACTAAACTGCCATCCATTATGTGTCAAATAGCCATTGCTATCTGGTGCTTCATTGTGTATAAGAGAAATTTTGTATCAAAGATTTCTTAAGAAACAATTACTTACACATATCCAATATTTATGAATTATAGCAAAATAATTTCTGGTGATGTTAATTTAGTTTGTTCTTTAGAGTTAAATATTCAATTAAACCTATTTTCCATGAAAGTGTAAAAATATTCCTGATTTATAATTTAATTGATTTCATACATAATTTGAAACTTCACCCACTGAAAATTAATTTTAAAGAGTTTATATAATAAAGCTATGAGAAAATACTTCAGTAGAAACTTCAAATAATTTCTCTTATTTCATTAAAATACATTCTGTATTTTGAAAATAAACTGAGTTTTTCATAGTGCAAGGCAAGTATGATTACTAATTCAATTGAATTTTGCTAAATAGTTTATAGTTTACATAATCATCCATCTAAATTAAAATATAATGAAAACTCTTGACTGTCCACATGCAAATTTTGTTCCTGGTGATTCAACTGAATGGATGATTAACTGAAAAAACTGAGGGTAAATTTACAATGAGAACAGTTTTACAACACTTAGTAGTCCATAATTCTACTTATTTTGTAATATTAGAGGCAGTTTTGAGAAGTTTAACTACCATGCCTCTGCAAAGACTCACCAACCCAAACTTGTGCCAAATAGGATGTTTTTTTCTAATTAATATGCTCAAATCACATGATGATTTTTTCCCTGTTTCATATATCCAGGTGTTACATTGCTAATTCATAAAGGAATCCTATATACCACCCTAAAAAGTTTAACATTTTAAAGCATATATAGCATCATATTAAGTTAATTGGTGAGATTCAAATATTTTCGGCTTGCAACATTTTATTTGCAAAGTTGCATGAATGTTGACTAGCCCTGATATTCAGTGTTATATATATAATAACTATGTTCAATGCATTGTGGAAGCTTGAGAAATAATAGTGACAAAAGAAGAAACAAATCACTGTGAGGAATATAATTTGAATTAATATATCTCTAGTCTTGGGCCGGCTCAGTGGTGCGGTGGATAAGCGCTGGCTTGGGAAGCCGGCAGCCCCGATTTGGGTCCCACATATGACACAGCCTTAAAAAAATATATATATATCCCCAGTCTGATTTATCAAGATTCATATTACTATATCAAGAGAGTTAAACCAATTGTTTCTAGATACCATATAAATGGCTCCTAGGTTTGGATGAGGCATGGCAACAGAATGACAAAATTTTATGGCTACATTCAGTAACGCTATTAAAATATTAAAAAGGTTCCATGACTACTAAATGCCCTATAGAACCTCATTGAGCAGTTATTTAAAAAAACAAAAAACTTTTCAATACAACAAGAAAATTTGTGAAAAATCCAGAAATTGTTTACTTTATGGTAAAAATGTAAGCAAAGAATCTGGATAACAAAATTATTTTAGTACATATTGTATGTTTCAGATCCAGGCAGAGTTTCTTTTCATACATAATATTTCATTTAGTACCTCTAATATTCCATGTTTCTTGATGCCTGAGCAATTCTGCCCATACTGTCAGCACCACACCTCTGCCTCCTTTATATACCTCACTTTTATTCTTTATTTATCAACTCAATATTTACTTGTTCTGTAAGTTTTATATACTTCTTCAAAAATATATTTGCCCATTTATATGACAATATACAAAGTTGCCAGTCATTCTTTTAGGAAGAATTTTGGCCCATATGTAATACAGGACTCTTAAAATATAAAGAATTCTGTAAAACAATAAAATAACAAATAACTAAATTTTAGAAAGTGCAAGAGATCTGAACAGACATCTCACCATGTAAGGTAAACATTTCGTGAACAGGAAAAGGTGCTCAGCATCACATGTGGTTAGGAAATTGACAAATAAAACAGTGATATACAACTACCCACATATTAGAATGGCTAAAATCATAAAACAAGAGCAAAAAAGAATCCTGATAATATAATTGCTGGAAACTGTGTGGAGCAACAAATATTCAAATTAATTGCTAGTGAGACTATAGAGTTCAAATACTTTGGAAGATAGTTTGACAGTTTCTAACAAAGTTAAACATAGTCTGATCATATGATTGGACAATCAATCACACTCATAGGTATTTTAATTTATTAATTAAAACTTATGTCCAGGATTTCTAGTCAAGATGGCAGAATAGGAAAAAACTGTGCTCATCTCCTCTCACAACCACATTATAATTACTACTAAACTACAGAACAACCATCACTGAGATCACCTGAAGTCTTGCTGAAGCAAAGCCCTACAGCACTACCCACGTGTGACTATTAAAAATTGGGAGTGATAAGTCAGCTGCAGAGGTCATCTGGAGGACGTAGGTGTGTTAGCCCCTCCCCAGCTCAGGGTTTCAGTGCCAGGGAGAGAAGTTCCCATAACTACGGGTTGTGAAAACGAGCAAAGATTGTGGCTGAGTGAAATGTAGGGCAGCTGGAGTCCCTGGACTCTCTCTTAAAGGGCCCGTGCATAGATTTATTTGCTGACGACAAACTCTCTGTGAGCTCCAGCAGCAGCTTGAAAAGCGCTAGTGATATATAGGGATATGTTGTCTGGATGAGTTGTCTGGCTCAGGGCAAGGGTTGGAGGGGCATCTTTCTTCCAGATGGAGAAGCTGGTTGAAGCCCTTGTTACCTTGTTGAGCCCTCCCGCTTTGAAACCTCCCCCTTCCCAGCATGCTCATGCAGGCAGCCCTATATTGGAGTTTCCATCAACATGGCCCCACCCAATTTTTGGCCACACTCTATCCGCTTCCAGTGGCTTTTCCGTGCAAACTGCCTGCCTTGACTCATGCTTCAGGCTTTCCTAAAATTTCACAAAGGCTCACAAAACCCAAACAAGCAGCATCTAGCTTCAGTGTGTCCCATGCATTTGGCTGTGCAGCTCTAAGCCCTGAACTAGTGACAGCTAGCTTTGGTTTGTGGTTTGTCTTCTGAAGGCACCTCTAAGAAAAGTGTAGGTGGTGTACTGCATTGTGGCTCATGCCAGGTGGCCCCAGGCAGGGCACAGGCTGAAGCTGAACTTGACCTACAGCAGGTCCCATCCCAGCAGTCCCCAGGCTGGCACTTCCAGGGGCCAATTTGGCATAATCCAGAGCATCACCATCCCACCTTCAAGAATGGCACAACCAAAGGACAAATGGGACAGGCAACAGAGCCATGCTGAAACAAATCCTGATCTGTAGGGGCAGCCTCCGCACCACATCTCCTCCACTGTACTCATAGTCAGTCCTCACAATGAATCAGCCCAAGGGTTAATACCACCCATTAATGTTCAAATAACAACCAAGGCTCAATTACAACAGGAGGACCCAGACAACCCACACAAGGGACACACCTGGAGCACCAGGATCTGGTGACTAGGGAGACTGTGCCACTGGTCCCCACAAGACACCTAATATATAAGGCTACTCTACTAAAACTGAGAAGCATAGAAGCCCTAATAAACAGAAACAAACACAGGGAGGCAGCCAAAATGGGGAGAAAAATAAAAGAACAAAACAAAACTCAAGAAAAGGAACTAAATAAAATGGAGACAATCAATCCACAAGAAAAAAAGTGTTACAAACACTTGTTATAAGGATGTTCATTGATGTCAGGGAGAATTTCAACAAAGGGACACAAAACATAAAAATGGAGATAGAAAACATAAAACGAACCTGTCAAAAATAAAGAATACAAAAACCAAAATTAAGAATACATTAGAGGGAATCCACAGTATATTAGATGAAGCAGTGGATTGCGTCAGTGATTTAGAAGATAAGGTAGCTTTAAGTGTATAGGTTGTTCAAATCCTTGGTTAAGTTTATCCCTAAGTATTTTATTCTTTTTTGTTGGAATTGCAAAATTAATTTTTTTGGAATTTTTTATTTCTGAGATTTCATTGTTAATATATAGGAATGCAATGGACTTTTTATATGATTTTGTAGCTGGCAACTTTATTGTATTTGGTTATTGTTTCTAATAGCTTTTTGATGGAGTCTTTAGGGTTTTCTATATATATATAGCAGTATGTTATCTGCAAAAAGTGACAATTTAACTTTTTCACTTGCTATTTAGATGCTTTTTTTTTTTTTTTTTGAGGGCAGTGTCATATGAGGGACCCGAACAGGAGCTATTGGCTTCCCAAGCCAGTGCTTAACCACCGCACCACTTGGCCGGCCCTTGGATGCCTTTTATTTATTTCTTTTGCCTGATTGCTTTGAATAGGACTTCCAATACTATGTTGAAAAACAGGTGAAAGGAGACAGCCCATCATGTTCCTGAACATAGAGTGAAGGCCTTCAGTTTGTCACTGCTAATAATGATATTAGCTGAGAGTTTCTCATATATAGCCTTTATTATGTTAAGGTATATTCCTTCTATACCCATTTTATTAATGGTTTTAATCACAAATGGATATTGTATCTTGTCAAACACCTTTTCTGCATGTATTGATATAATCATATGACTTTTGTCTTTTACTTTGTTTATGTGGTGTATCACACTGATTGATTTGTGTATGTTGAACCATCCTTGTGCCCCTGGGATGAACTACACTTGATCATGATATATAATCTTTTTAATGCATTGTTGCATTTGATTTGCTAGAATTTTGTTTAGGATTTTTGCATCTGTATTCATCTGAAATATTGGTTTGTAGTTTCTTTCTTTTGTGTTATCCTTACCAGGTTTTGGTATCAACAAAATAAAGAGGCAACCAACTGAATGGGAGGTTTTTGCAAACAATGCCTCTGAGAAGGGGCTAATATCTAAAATATATAAGGAATTCATACAATACAACAACAACAACAACAACAACAAAAACAATCCAATTAAAAAATGAGCAGAGTATATGAATAGACCTTTCTCCAAAGAGGGTATATAAGTGGCCAATACATATGAAAAAATGCTCAACATCACTAATTATCAGAGAAATGCAAATAAACACCACCATGCGATATATACCAGTTAGAATAGCTATCATCAACAACAAAAATAATAAGTGTTTGAGAGGCTGTGGAGAAAAAGGGACCCTCATATACTGCTGCAATTACAGATTGGTGCAGCTGCTATGGAAGGCAGTGTGGAGATTCCTCAAGAAATTCAGAATAGACTTACCAAATGACCTAGGAATTCCTTTCCTGGGTACCTACCCAAAATATCTGAAAACATTTATCCATAAAGATATATGTGCTCCAATGTTCATTGCAGCTTTAGTTACGGTTGGTCAAGACATGGAAACAACCAAAGTCTCCTTCCATAGTTTATTGGATAAAGATGTGGTACATATACACAATGAAATGCCACTCTGCAACAAGAAAAGATGAAATAATGCCATTTACAACAACATGGATGAATCTTGAGATTATTATACTAAGTGAAATAAATAAGACAGAAAGAGTTGAGAACCATATGATTTCCACTGATACATGGAATATAAAACTGGAAAAAACAAAGGAGCAAGACAAACAAATGAAGAAACAAAAACTCATAGACACAGACAATAGTTTAGTGGTTACCAGAGGGTAAGAGGGGAGGGAGGTGGTAGAGGAGGATAAAAGGGATCAACTATACGGTGATGGAAGGAGGACAGACTCTGGGTGGTGAACACACAATGTGAAATATAGATGATGTGTTACAGAATTGTACACCTGAAACCTATGTAACTTTACTAACCATTTTCACCCCCAATAAACTTTAATTAGAAGAAGAAGAAGAAGAAGAAGAAGAAGAAGAAGAAGAAGAAGAAGAAGAAGAAGAAGAAGAAGAAGAAGGAAGAGGAGGAGGAGGAGGAGGAGGAGGAGGAGGAGGAGAGGAGAAAACATCCCAATCAGAATAGCAAAATGAAAAACAAAAGAATCAAAACAAAACAAAACAAAACAAAAAACAACAAAAAAATTACAGGGGTACAGCTTTCGGGGTGTCTAGGACAACATCAAGCATACCAATATTTGCATCCTAAGGGTACAAGAAGGAGAAGAGAGAGGAGAAATCGAAAGTCTATTTCAAGGAATAATAATGGAAAACTTCCTTAACCTGACAAAGGAAATGGATATTGAAGCTCAAGAAGTGCAGAGACCCAAACAAGACAAATCCAAAGAGCCCCACACCAAGATAATCATGATTAAAATGCCAAAGGTTAATGACAAAGAGAGAACCTTAAAATAAACAAGAGAAAAGCAGTTAGTTACCTACAAGTTACTCCTATAAGACTGTCAACTGATTTCTCAATAGAAATATAGCAGGCCAGAAGGGATTGACATGAAATATTCAAAGTGATGAAAATCAAGGAGTTACAACCAAGATTACTCGGCAAAACCATCTTTTAGAATTGTAGGACAGATAAAGAGCTTCCAAAACAAGAAAAAAATAAAGGAGTTTGTCACCACCAAACCAGTGTTATAAGGAATGTTAGAGGGACTTCTTTAAGATGCAAAAAAATAATAATAAAAATTATGAATAATCAAATGGCAATATCTACATGCCTATCAATAATCACTTTATGTTCAAATGGATTAAATGCTTTAATCAAAAGATATTGGGTGGCTGAATGGAAACAAGACCCATAATTTGCTGCCTACAAGAGACTCACTCTCTTCTGATCAAAAGACACATAGCGACTGAAAGTAAAGGGATGGAAAATGATATTACATGAAAATGAAACAAAAAAACAAACAAGAAAAACTGGTGAAGCAATACTCATACCAGACAAAATGGACTTTAAAACAAAGTTTATAACAAGGTACAAAGAAGGACCCAATAACACCACTTCTGGGTATTTATCCAAAGAAACAAAAAATGCTACTTCCAGGGGATGTACTCATCCATATGTTCATCGCAGCATTATTTACAATAGCTAAGGTGTAGGGGCAGCCTAGGAATATGGGATACAGTGGAATATTACTGAGCCATAAAAAAGAATGAAATTTTGCCAACTGCAACAACATAGATTGACGTAGGATATTGTGCTGAGTGCAGTTAGTCAGACAGAGAAAGAGGAATGTCATATGATTACACTTATAAGTGGATTCTAAAAAAACAAAATAAACAAACAAATGAAACAGAAACAAACTCAAAGATATAGAAAACATTTTGACGGTTGCCAGATGGGAAGGTGCTTGAGGGTGGGTGAAATGGAGGCAGGGATTCAGAAGTACAAATTGTTTGTTACACAGTAGTCACATGGATGTAGGGTATAGCATAGGGAATATAGTTGATAATATTGTAAAAACTATGTACGGTGACAAGTGGGTTTTAGCCTAGTCAGGGGGATCACTTCTTAAATTATATAAATGTCTCACCACTATGCTGTGCACCTGAAACCAATATAAAAAAATATTGAATGCCAAGTCCAGTTGAAAAAACAAACCAAAAAAACTTATGTCCACACACACCTGTACATGAATGTCTGTAGTAACTTAATACAGTATAGCTCCAAAATGTAAGCAACAAAAGTTTTTGTTTTATATATAAATGAATAAACAACTTTGATATATCCATAAAACAGAACATGATCAGGCAATAAAAAGAAAACAGCTCTGTACCTATTAAAGATATGGCTGAATCTTAAATTTATATTGCTATGAAATAAGTCAGTATGAGATGAATACATGTTATTCCAATTATATTACATTCTAGAAAAGGCAAAACAATAATAGTAAAAAAAGGAAAAAAGAAAAAGAAAAAAGTTGATAGATGTCATTGATTTCTGAGGAGTGAAGGAGGGTAACAGGTTTTTTTTGTTTGTTGTTTTTGTTTGTTTGTTTGTTGTGGGTTTTTTTTAGGTCAGTGAAACTATAGTTGACCCTTGAACAATGCTGGGGTTATGAGGTGCTGACCCCAACTCCCAACTGAACATCTTCATATAAGATTTTGTTCCCCCAGAATAAAGTTGTCCCCCACGGATATTAAAATCCACAAATTCTCAAGCCACCTATACAAAAAGGCATCAACTAATGCATAAAGTCGGCCCTCACCTTCCAGACCTGCAACCATGGATCAAAAACAGTATATGTATTTATTGAAATAGATCTGCATATGAATGGACCTGTGCAGTTCAAACCCAAGTTGTTCAAGGGTCACCTGTATCCTGTAAGTTACTGTAATGGCTGATACATGACACTATGATTTGTTAAAATCCATAGGATTTTACAGCACAGAGAATCAAACTGAATGTCCAAAAATTTTTAAAAAGTAATTTAGGAAATGGGGATGCCAGGGTAGAATACAGAATATAATAAAACAATCTATTTGTGTTAGAAATGTATAAAACAACCTCACTGAAGAAGATGGAGGTAAGTGGTGACTTGAGTAACTCTGGAAATAAAGGGGTAGATTCATCTGGCCACAAGACCAAAAGTAGATTGTCAGTTTAATAGTTCCACAGATTTTGAAGTGGCCACTAATATTTACTACCTCTTTGCACCATACTTCTTGCCTCCAATTTCTGATAATTTTCAATCTTCCATGGTATGAATTGTCTTACCTAACATTAGCCCCAATCCCAACAGACCTTTAGCACAATCAACAGTTTATTTTTAAGTCAAACTTTGTCCCAAAAGTATCTATCACATACAATTTTTTGACATATGCATTGGCTATCATCTCCTTCCTTGTTCTTATGAGTTTATGCTTTTTTTTTTTTTTTAATTTAATGTTATTCCCTTACCTTGAAAAGCTTGGGCATAAACAGAGGAAAAAGTATGGTTTTAATTATCCAAGTGACCAGGAAGTTTACTTTGATTATTGACCTAATTGGAATATAATTTTATATACCTGATAAAGAAGATATGCAAGGTTTATTATTATTTTTCTAAATATTTAGATGTGCTACGATTTTCAACTTTTAAATAATTGTAAGATGCTATTATGACTTAAATAAGTATAAATATATTCATGCTATACTAAATATTTATGTATCCTTTGGTATATTACTTGACCTAATCTAAGAATTCTTCTTCCTTCTTCCTTCTCCTTCCTTTTCTCCTCTCCTCCTCCTTTTCCTTCCTCCTTCTTTTTCTCCTTCTTCTTCCTCATTTCTACTCTTCTGCTTCTGTGGTCACACAGCACCATAGCCGTCTGTCCCCATGCACCTTCCCATAACAACAGATCCTCATAGAAACATTACTTCAACATCATGCCTACTCTTTCTTCCTGTTTGGCCCCAGAAGACAGCTGGTTAGTCAATGACTGGTAAGACCCTACCTGAAAAAGGGCAACCCAAGCCAGACACAGTCGCAGGGGTGCCATAGGAGAAATCACTGAGTTGAGGAAAATGGGCAAAGACCCCTTGTCTCAGGTGCTGACACTTTGCCTGTAAAATAACCTTAAAAAGGTGATACCATCTGTCCTCCATGTAATCCTATCAGTGAGTCTGGGCATGAGAAGTTTCTGTGCCTTAGAAGGTGCACATGTACATATCATGGGACTTCCGGTAAAGGCAGCCTGCAGGTCATGGGGTAATTTGACTCTGAGCTAAGTTCTCTGGTATGATGTATGCGACTTACAGACTGTGGAGAAAACAATATTGCCTCCTTGTGTGTATCCCAATAAAAGCTGCAGTCTAGCCCGATTCGGGACTCTTAGACCAAGAGGCTTTGAGTCCCATGACTAGCACTGCTTTTTCTCTTTTACGTCTCTCTCTGTCTTTAGTTTTCTTTTCTCAATCTTCTGAACTCCTACGACCCTGTCATGAGGGACTCGACATGCTTCCCCTTCCACTTTCATTTCCTCTCTTCTTGTTCTTCTCCATCTCCTTTTTCAGTAAGATAGCATCTCTCCCTAAACTTGCATTTGTATATTCTAATTGTTTTTTAAACATTTAAAATTATTCTTCAAAAGTGGGTCTGGATACTGTTACCTGAAACAATTTTTCAAATTTTCAATAGTAGTCAACTGAACTTTTCAACTTCCCAAACATTTACTAAAGCAGCGTATTCCTTTGTGTATGTGTACACCAAAATATAAAACAAAAAAAACCCCATGAATATTAATAATATTTTAGATATGTTGTCTCAGTTTTGCAAAATTAATATTCAAGGTGGGACTTTACTGACTATTCCTGGTTTTAAAATAATGAAAATACCATTTACCTTCAGTTGAAAAACCCTCCACTTTCTCCTGACTATGAGTTCTTACCCATGATTCCTTAGGACCCAGTAACTGATTTAACACTATGGTATTGTCTTTATTATTTGGGCCATTTCTCCATGAAATATTAAATATTTTTAATATCAACATTGAATAGCTGCTTACCAGTTATAGCATTCCATCCAGAGTAGAATGATAGGAGGATATTATAACAGATGTAACTAAAAAATTATTGTATTTTAAGCTAATATGTTTGGTTATTTTTCTGCAGTTACCAGCCTATAAACTACTTTGCTAAAATAGTTGAGTAAAACATCATATGCTAGGATTCCTAAATCACATATATCTTCAACAATGGATTATTGAATTGTCAATGACAATTGCATGGCATTGTTGTTTCACTACTTTCACATTTTATAAATATTTCGTTAGTTTAGATTCACAATGTTGTGTGAGAGACTGAAACCATTTAATAACAAAATGTCATGTTTTAATAGATTTTATCTACTGTGATGTAAACATGTAAATGTCCTGGATGTTTGAATATCTGAATTATTCTATTTAGAAGTAGAAATGTAGGGCCGGCTGAGTGGCGCATTGGTTAAGAACTGGCTTGGGGATGCAAGCAGCCCCGGCTTGGATCCCACGTATGAGGGCCAATGACACTGCCCTCTACAGCTAACAGCTCCACCTGGAGCTGGGCTGTGAGAGCCCCAGCGATGGTGTAGGCTGCAGCCCCTGCTGCAGTGGGCTGCCATAGGCTACAGTGAGTGGCCAGCAGCCAGCCGTGAGCTGCCAATAGCCGCGATGAGCGACCATCCAGAGGCCGGCAACAGATCTGCCTCATCCGAGAAGAGCGCAATGACGATACCAACATGGGCCAGTGAAGCAACGTCCTCCGCAACTAGACTGAATAACAAGAAGACAGCAACTTGTCTGTTCCCCTTCCCCGATTCCCCAACGCTGTTCCCCTCCCTCAATTCCCCAATAAAAATCTTAAAAAAAAAAAGTAAAAATGTATTAATATCACTAATCAATAAGTCTATTGTACAAAACTATATTTTTAAAACACTTTTTTTCCCATAGAGTCCTTTATTTCCAGTATTCGCCACCTGGACAAATTATAAAAAAAAATGTTTCCCCTATAACTATTTAAAAAATGGCAGTTTATAGTATTTTGGGGGCAGGCTTTTTGTGTTTTTAGATTCACATTATAAAAAATATATTAGGGGTTATCTTCTAAGTAATTCTTTGTTGTGGGGAAGAGAAGACTTTGGTTTTAGATTTTAATCTTTAAGAAAAAACTGTGTTTTGGGTGGCTTATTTTTCCCCAATATTTCCTTGTTTCTTCATGCTCTAACATTATTATTATGTCTAGGTTAAAGGTGTTTTATAATAAAAGTTGTTACACATGCTTTTAGTTGTTCTCCTTATGAAATTTTGACACGACAAATTTGAAATTTTTATTTAAAATCAACCATCGAGAATGTGAAGAATTCCAAAACATTGTCTCCCTTAAACATGTATGTACTACATGTAGTCAAATAATACCTAATGACATTATGCTAAATGAATACAATAGTTTATACTATATGCAAAATATCCTGATATACAACTGTTTTTATAAGTATGAACTAAGATATAAGACAGGTATGCCAAATCGTATGTTTTAGTAGACATTGCCAGATGGGTTTCCAAAAGAATTGTTACTATTCTTAATTACAGTAGGAGTCTATGAAAATTCATTTCCTACTTCATCTTCATATTCATTAGCTCTAGAAACTGCCAGAAAGATGGATGGGTGTTGCCTTCCTGCATGACAGAGCTAGGTGGGTGTGGAGAAGGGAAGGTGAAAGGTTAAGGAAAAGAGAGAGAGACACAAAATAGGAGAGAAAACAGTTTGGAGCTAGGGAACTTCAGCCCTGTGGACTGGAGCCCCTAAACAGGCCTGACCATTCCTTTTATCTTACACGTAAGCAAGGGTCAATGTAGCTTCCACTGTATGTAAGTCTTACACCCAAGAATTAACCTCCAGGTCTAATTTCCCATGCCTGCAAACTGCTATTACCAGTGGCCCCATGAGGTTATTGTCATGCACCTCTAAGAGACAGAAGCTTCCTCTGCCAAGGCTTACTGATAACAATGCAGGGAGAACAGGTATTATCATATCAATAGATCATTTCACAGGCAGGCTGCCATAAGCTGAAGCAAGGGGTTTAAGCCCCTTTTCTCCTCTCCCTGATTTCTCCCATGGCACTCACTTGCACCCACTGGTACCCACTGGCACCACGGGCACCCACTAACATCCACATGACCGCTTGGGTTGTCCCTCTCGTGGGATCTTACCCATGTCTGACTGACCGGCCATCCTTGGGTGCCAAGTGGGGATATATATATATATATATAGTAAGCATAATACTGAAGTTATGATCTTTCTTTATGGAGAGGTGCATGGAGGCAGACAGGCAGGTTATACTGTGACAGATGGGTAGACAGATAAATGATAGTTACATAGATATATAGATAGCTTAATTTATTTTTTTCAATCTAATGACATATAATCATATCTGACATAAAATATGTTGCCTTGACTACTGAAAACAACTTTTCAGATATGTGTTGAACATTTGTTTTTGCATATCACTAATTTTCTATTAGAGTAATTTTCTTAATGATTATATTAAAACTTTTTTTAAGTTATAGATGACATGTTATAGACAATTTAGTTAACAAATGCATAAATGTATTCCCCAAACATTTGTTGAGATTATGACTTTCCAACACATTTTAAATATACACAAATAACCTTAATAATACATGCAGTTCTATATACTTTAGTGTTTTCTTATAAAGAGGTGTTTCATTAATGCTACTTTTTACCCTGTTTTATGTTATCAATTATAAATATATAATACCAGAAATAGTTGGTTTATTAAAGATAGATTCATTTTCAATACTATTAAGCACTTTTAAACAATCATGCAGCATCTGTTTTAAGCATATAATTTTGAGTCTTTTTAATATTCTAGATTTTTTCCCCTTGTTTTATTAGTATTTTGTACTTTATATCAATTAACTTTACCCTATTTGGATTTTCTTAGAAAGTATACTTTCTTCAGTGGTATATGTGATTTAGCTATTCTTCATAATTACCAAGCAATTACTCAGTTTGCAATCTAAGCAAACAAAATGGAGAATTGTTGAACTTTTGAGTTTCTCTAAAAATTTTCTCTTTATTCACATTTAAAAAATAAGTTAAAATGTGTGTGGCTTCTGAACACAGTGTCTGTTATTGAGTGGTTTCTCTTGGTTTTTAAAGTCATCCTTTCTTCTGTCACATTATAAATTCAAAGTCAATATTATATTTTTGTTTACCTAATAATAGACTATAATACAAAGCATTCAGGATATAATAATCACCTGTATGAATCTGTTATACATTTTCATTTTTCATTTGATTTTATTGAAAAAAAAAAAAGACACTCCTAGATTCAGGTTTTCTTTATCCTAGTAGTTTTTGGTGTCTAATTTTGTATTTTATAAAATCTTTCACAGTAAACAATGTTTTCACAAGCTTAGTTTTATTTTGTTCATACTTGTAGATATAAGATAGTGGATTCTACTGAGAAAAGAACAAATTTCCTTCACAAAAACTTCCTCAAAATCTTTATCAGGGAATATAGCAGAGGGATGGTTTATATATACATTTCAATTTGATTATATTGTTCTTTATTTTTTTTTTACTTTCTTATTAATAATGAGACCATATCTATTCAAAAAACAACCAAGAACAAGTTATTGACTATTTCTATTATTTGAAACTCCAGATATGAACATTTTCACCAGGAAGACCTCAACCAATCTAGAATCTGAACCCCAAAAGTACAGCTTCAAGGAAGTTAATTTGAGGCCCAAATCCTAGATCCTAGTAAAAGAGTTAAAAGCCACTGAATTACAATGAATTTTCTCATTCTGACTTGTTTCTCCTATTTTATTTAAAATTATTTGTTCTGTTTTATTTGAACTTTATTTTTCCTACAGTTGATGTAGCTCCATAATTTTATTACTAGCCCCCTGTAGGTGAATAGTGTTTTCACTGAATATACTTTTAAAATTATTTAATATATATATATATATAATAATAATTTATATTGTTAGATACCTTCTCCTATCTCCAAATCCCATCTCTAGAGAATTTTTGCAAAGTTAATTCTTATTTCAATTATATTAAGTATAAAATATAATTTAGTAATATTTTGTGTAACTCGTAGCTGATGATAGGAAACATAAAATATTTATAGTAAAATAATATCTATAATGACTTCTATTACATTAGTACAATAGTCATTACCTATAACAATAAATAAACTTGGGGTAAGGATACTAGCTTTTAGTTGTTATATATTATTTGCTTCGTTTATCTATAAATCACTCTTAAACATCCCTTTAAGACCACTATTTTTCAACATATTATCTCTTCTATATACACATTTGTTTTTAGACAAGGTTAGGCAAAGAAATTATGAAACTCACAGTCATTATTTTTAATACAACTACATTAAAAATAAAATTTGTTACTCATAATTTATGGTCTATAGCTTGCAATCTTTCTTATAGTTTAGAGTCTGTCTCTAATTATTTTCCCAGTGATATTGCAAATTAATAAAAGGTCATGCATTACTTGTACATGTACATGTGAACACAGATATTCATTACAATGAAGAACTTTATTAGGAAAATGTAACATACGAGAAGAGGAATGTCAAATTAGATCTAACAGTGTTTAACCCAAGACAGGAATAAAACTAAGTGCACTGATACCGCATGTTTTTAAGAAAAAGGCCAATTGAGATATGATAAAACTATATAAAAAACTAAGAAAATAAACCATCGAGGAAAAGGCTCATGTCTTTCTGAGATATCAATTATTCATAATTTTTAAAACTGAACATTATCCTACATCAGGCATTTTAACAAAGAGACTTATCTAATGTTCTAGTCATGTCGCCAGACTATGTATTACTGTGTAATAGTGTCACCAATACTATTTTCAGATACATTTTTCTGATCAGATTTTTAGCAATGTAGAGGCTCTTCTCTGTCTTATGTGGTAAGTCATCTAAAATGGGTACAGATGGAAGAATCAAAAACTTGGAGGACCATGTTTTTCTTTACATGCTAGATCTGTTAGAGGATCAGTCTGTGTTATGTTAGTTATTAGCTTGTGCATTACAATGGTGGAACATGGGATATTTACAAGGTGAGGATACTGATTATTTCCATAGTTTCCAAAACAAGCACAAACCAGTTTTCACACACTGCAAGCTGTCTACCTGTCAGCCTCACCCAAGGGCATCAGCCCTTGAACGGCCTCCAGAATGTCCTTATACATCAGCTATAGCTGTCAAACAAGAACACCAGTATGCATCATACTGAAAGCTTAATGCATTCACTAGACGTAAGTGACCAGGATATTGGAACCGAAAGAGTAATGAGGAAAAAATTTATGGTCAATACATTTTGCTTAAGAACTGTAAATTTTGTATGCTATGGGTGAAGATTTCATTCTCAATCTCCACTAAGGACTAAAAAAATGGTAGAAGACGAATTAAATTCTACAAGGTGAAAATAGTTCATGTCAGCAATCCTTCCACTACACTCAGTATTAAGCATTAGTCAAACTTTTATAAAGTATGGCTACTGGCATCATATTTGTTCTTCCTATCTCAAATTCATTCAACTTGAAAGCATTGCTCATGCAGGATGACAGGATGACAGGATTTTTAGATAAGGAGAAAGAAAAGATATCTAACAGATATGTATTTTACTAGGAACTTTTGGCCCCATCTCACATGCTAGTCTCATCAACATGCTTGATAAATTGTAGAATGTGCATAGGAGGGTCACACCCAAATAGTAGTAATCAATGACCTTGTCAACCTCAAGCAATACATTTAAAAGGATCAAAATATTGGACTAAGAGTTGTGATTTATATATCTTACCAGAAGTCTGATGGCAAAAATAAAATAAATAAAAGAAAATTAAAAAGTAAAATAAAAATATTACCTTGTTCCTTAAATTAGCAGATGACCTTAATTTAAGTCAAGCAAAATGGCTGCTACTTAAGGAATCAACAATAGATTTTTGATAATTGTGATGAATATTATGAATTATATTATAACTTATGGAAATGTGTTTTACAATTCAGTAAATAGTACATTTCCATGACTGAACCCTTAATGGTAGAAATTGTTTAAATACTTGAAACAAATAGAATATAATTAGTAACATACCTAAGCATTTCCCCCTTGCTTTTATCCCCCCAGCATACAATAGACCTATCTAAAACAGAATTTGGCTAGCCATCATGAATATAAACTTTACTTCTCTATAAAATAGCAATGAATACACATAAAATATCTAAAATTAAACAATTCTGCAATTGGGAGGCTTCAAATGTCAAAATCATTGAAGGATTTCTTTATATCCCATATTTTCTATATTTTGTAATCAAGAAATAATTAGTAGTATACTCTCACTTGGATAACTAAAAAATTATAAATTTGTTTTATATAAATAAGAGCTGGAAGTCTATTGTTTCTCTTTCACTGATCCCTGATGTAGAGATAAAGTGTCTGTACAATTTGAAATTAATTTTGCCATAGGCAGCTTCTGAAAGAGCCCCCAGTAATTTCTATCTACTGATGTTCTACTTTAGGTAATCCTATCCCTTGAATACAGACTATGTTTAGTGATTTGCTTCTAATGAATATGATATGACAGAAGTAATGGGGTATTACTACCAAGAGTAGGTTCTAAAAGGCTGAAGTTTAGTCTTGTCTGTGCTCACTTTCTCTGTCTGTCTTGGGTTAGTCACCCTGAGGGATACCAGCTATTATGTTGTAAAGCAGCGCTGAGAAAAGGATCAGGTAGCAAAGGAGGAAAGTCTATCAATGACTGTGGAAATGTGCTTGAATGCCTAGCCCTATCCAATCAAATTTGCAGGTAAACCTGAAGATGCATTTGATTTCTACTTTAGGGTAGTTCTTGAGTCAAAAACACCCAACTAAGTCACTTCTGCAGCCCTGACCTCCAGAAACTGTGAGATAATATGTGTTTGTTGTTAAAGCTCCTGTGCATCAACAGATAACAGATACAAATTTTATTTGAAAGAGATTACTGTCTCAAATATGGGAGTGGGTTTGGGATAGGGTGGTAAGTGTGGGCTGGAAGAATTTTAAGAAGGATAGCAGTAGTGAAGGCCTATATTCCCTTGAACAGACTGTTAATAGGATTGTGGACTTTGTGGAGCACGGAAATGCAGAGCTTACATGAAAGTGAGAAAAATCCTGTTGTAAATGAGATGATGGGAAATGCTTGTTATATGCTATTATAAAGTTTAAGAACACTGCTACCTACAAATATGTGGAAATAAGAAAATATTCCTCATGAGCTGGATGATCAACCTGAAGATACACGTTATGATATATAGGGAGGAGATAATATTGATATCCAAATAAGACTTATATATTGCACTAAGGTAGAATAAAGAGTAAGTCGAATTGAGACAAAATTAAATGATAAAAGAAAATCTTCAAATATTCAAGACTCAAAAGTCAAATGAAAATTAATATAAAATAAGTATTTTATAAACGAGATGACTTAGATTATGAGATCAAAATGCTAATAAATTAATGTCAAACACACAAATGATTTGTGAAGAAATAAAACTAGTTTTGCCTCAACTCTTACTAAAACTATAAAGTAACACAACACTATTTAAAAGCTTTTGAGGACCGGCCGAGTTTTGCGTGATCAAGCCAGCGTCCCCGGTTCGGTCCCACATATGAGGGCCAGTGACGCTGCCCTCAAAAACAAATAAATAAATAAATAAATGAATAAATAAATAAAAGCTTTTGAGATAAAAAGTTGTTGATTCCAAAATTTATGTTGAGTCATGTTAAAGAAAGCCAAAATAAATGCTCAAATATCAATCTCAAATTTTTAATGTAGATAGAAACATATATTTATATATATGCATATATATGAGATAATAATATATAATAATAATATATATAACACCTGAGTAAAATATTTGCCAATATAGTCAAGTCAACTTATATATGAATAAACATGAAGTCAAGATTAAAATTTTTTTATTTTAGATAAAACACCATAGTTTTAATGAGTATAAACAACAGAAAAAATTAAGCTTCCAAATATATTTAGGATACTATATTTCAAAAGATTATTCTTTATAGTGGTATTAAAGAATGTAAGGATATTATAGGAAAAGTTTTCATAAATAAGATTAAATTTACTACCTGGAAGTATGGAGAATTACCTAAAAATTATACCCCTTTTCTTATACATGTCAAGTCAAAATAAATGGATTCAGTTATGATATTGATAATTACAAAACTATAAGGGGAAGAAATGCAAAATTTAAGAATATATCAATAATAACTAAAAATAACATATAATTTCAAACTTATTGAAAACATTATAGGAAACCACTCTGCAATGCAAACTATAGTTCATAAGTATTTCATAAAGCAAAGCAAAAAAAAAAAGTAAAAAAGAAAAGAAAAGTATAAAACAAATGGCAGATACAAACTCAAGCATATAATTTACTACAACAAAATCGCCACTATTTTTCAAAAAGACAGGTTGCCTAGTTTTACCACATTACTTCACTACTTACTACCTGAATAATTTGGTCAAAGTAATTCAAATCTCCATAAATCTGTACAAAGTATATAAGAAAATATGTGATTATGAAAAAATGCCAGTCTATAATTTCCTTATATATGTAAGTTTACATAGATACACATGTATAAATACATGTAAGTTTATGTGTACACATGTATATAAACATACATATGTATCTACATATACATATGTAAATTCACACACATGATATAAATATAAATACACATACACTGATAAATTTAATATAAATATACATATGTATTCACTGGTGTCAAACATACTTGATGTCAGAAAATGGCAATCATAATTTGAATTTCTCGCCTTCTTTTCATTGCTTCAATTTCACTTATTTCTTTACCTTTGAAACTACTTTTCAGAAGTTAACTGATGCCCTCCATGCTGTTAAACTCAAGTGATGTTTAATTCCTACTTTTTTGACATTTTCAGCAAAACTTGTATTTGGTAGCTGATCCCACCTCCCTAAAATACTCTGTTTTCCACCTCTAGATCATACATATATAATCTAATCTCCACCTTATCAGATACCTGTGTCTTTACATTTCAATAAAATGTTCAGTAAACATTTTAAGGTCCTGCCTCCTCTTCTCTAGGCGATGTCCTTCATTCTCATAGCATTACAAATCTTCTACATGGTAACAATTTTCTCATTTAGTTCTAATTCATCCTTCCATTCTGACCTTTGCACTTAGTCATCCAACTACAAGACATATTACCATCTCTCAAACTGAATATGTCCAAATCTAAACTATCAACTGTTTCCCTTGACAAGTCAGCGTAGATTACATTATGCTATTATAGAGAAAAATATCATAAAATCTCAGTCGTTTAAAATGACACACGCTGATTTTTTTCCTTATGCTATTTGTACATTGAGAGTGAATAGACAGTACTTTAAATCATAGTCACTCCAAAACCTAGGTTCACAGAGCAGCCACACTCTTAACTAATAGCTGCTCCAGTGGAAAAAGAGAGCTCTAAAGTGTTTCTCGTTGGCAATTAAATACCTGGTCTGGAATTGTCACCTCTTCTAGCTTCAACCAACCACTGGAAGATTAGAAAAACACACACTTAACTTCTGTGTGAAGCGATGGACCAAAACTAATTCTCAAAAAAAGTAATCCTGCATCCCAAAACTAATTCTCCAGTTTTACTGTCTTATCAAATACTACCAATTTAACCACAGAAAACTGTGTCTTCATTATACCACTCTCCTTGATTTTCCATACACAATCTGTCAGAAAGTTTATTTTAATTGTATTTCCAAAATATATCACACATGTATTCAAATATATTTATTCAAACATATTATTTTCACTATTATTCCTTCTATACCTCCAACATATCTCAGCCTGAACACTGCAATTCTCTTATATGTAAACTCCTGAATTTTATACTTGATGCATTCATATAAGTTCACATATAGCATATCAAGACATGTTTGAAAAAAAACAGATTTTATCATGCCACTAAATTAATAAAAAGGTTTTGGGGAACTTCCAATTGACATTTTATGATAAAATCATTAATTATTCAATGAGTAAAAAAACCCATGTTCTGGTTTCAACTTGGAGAAGTCAAATGCTGGAAAGATGTTTCTCTGATTCTAATAATAAAAATAAAAACAAAATGGATTACTAAAAATCAATGATTTCCTTGTACCATTAGAGAATATAGTCACAGGGGAAACCACCATCTCAGAATTTAGAAACAGATATGTGCAGGCTAAAGAAGGGCCCAAGCATTTACTCACTTGAGGCACACACAAGTAGATATAAGCCAATATGAAGATTACACTAGAATTGTTGTTGTTGTTTTTTAATTGTTTGTGGTTGCTTATAAGATTGGCTATTGTGCGAATTTGACTCTGGGGGAGCCAGTCATAGGGCACTTCATGTCATCTTGCAAGCTATTTTCCCAGAAATTCCAACAGGTTTTCAAGGGGAGTGGGAGCAGGGTGGGGTGGACAATCGGAAAGGATCTAGAGAAAGTTACCCCTACTTTGATGGCTGGGACAGAAGGAAAAAAGTCACACTAAAATATGCTCAAACCCATTTTATCTCTCTCTCTTAGAAAGGAAAAGGTTTAATATGCAAGAAGTTACTCATCCAAGTCAGTATCTGGAGGGAACTGAGTGAATCCCATTGCAGCTGAAAGAAGGACTGGAGAATGAATGTCAGCCTAGACCCATTTTCCTTTTATCTCCTGAGTAAAAAAGGCTCCGTTTTCTGGTTGAAGGGAAAAAGGATAGAAAATCTTAGTCTGAGGACACTGATAAATACATGTAGCAGCAGGAAGATAAATCAGGGAGGGCATGAAATGAAGTCCACCACTAGAGTACGGGAATTTTTAAGCCACAATGCTGAAACCCAGGTTACAAAGCATGCCTCTGTGTAAAGATAAAGGAGTAAATCAGAGAACTTTCTCTTCTAGGATGCCTCTTTAATGATACTAAGAAGTCTTAAGTAAAAATAGAAGGGGATCCAGTAGGAAGTGTTTTAGAAATTGATTTTCATTGAGAAAGAACACAGAGCCAACTGCAAGACAAAAACAAGATTTCACTAGAGAAATTTGAATGCTTTGGTGCCCATTTCAACAAAAAACTTCACCTCTGGTAACCACAGCAACAGTAACATTTAAACAAAGTTAATTAATTAACAAAAAATAAAAAACTATACACCAAGAAAACTCATGCTCTTTCCCTAGCAGTCTATTTGTTGACTTCATTATTTCTTATCTTGGGAAACATTCCCAGCTTTTCAAAATAAAAATAATTATGGCAGAAAACAATAATCCAAACCAAAAAAAAAAATCATGTTGCAATTATGAAAAAAGGGATTTAATTAACTATGAATATTATGTTAATTTCTCTAATGAAAAAGGAATATGACATAAGATCAGATGGCTATCAGCAGAGAATAGAATCTTTAAGAAAGAATCAAATGAAATGTTATAAATCAAAAACAAAGTAACATAAATGAAAATATATTTTATATGTCCGTTCCTATACTAGACACAACTAATGAAAAATCACTGAACTTGATGATACATCAAAATAAATAACTCTTCTAAAAAAAAGAGAAAAATAATGAAAACAACAACATGAAATCAGAACAGAGCATCCAAAAGCTGTGGAAAATATTAAACCTTCCAGCATTCATGTAATTGAAATTCAAGAAAGACAAAATAGAATGGTGAAGGAGACATGTGAATAAATAATGGTTGATGGCTTCCAATATTCATGGGTAGAAATCAAGCCACACATACAAGAAAGCTCAGAAAATACCAAGTAGGATGAAGTCCAACACACACACACACACACACACACACACACACACACACACACACACCCCTAGGCATATCACATCCAAATTGCTGAAATCACAAGTAAAGATAATTATCTCAAAGACCACTTATGGAGAAACAAAAATTAAAATTATATTTATTTATTTATTTATTTATTTATTTCCATGGGTAGTAGATCATTTTCTTTTTTTTTTTTTTTTTTTTAAATTTTATTTTATTTTTAGTTAGTTTCAGGTGTACAACACAGTGCAATAGTTATACATTTTACCCCTCAAAGTGACAACCCCCCCACCCCCAATAGTTTCAGGTGTACAACACAGTGCAATAGTTATACATTTTACCCCTCAAAGTGACAAACCCCCCACCCCCAATACACCACCCCACACCCCCCCATATGATATATATCTATTACTCTTCCTCTGACTCTCTTCCACAGTATAATCCACATCCCGTGACTATCTATATATATTCAATTACAGTAGGTATACCACCTCCACTTTAGTAATACAGTGCAGTGATCAAACCTCTACTCCATCCATGAAATGGTCTCCCTAACAAGACCTATGATCATCTGACATTCCACAGAATATTTACAACATTATTAATTATATTCCCCAAACTGTTTTTCCTATCCCAGTAGCAATATTGTAGTTGCCTATTTTTGCTGTCTAATCCCTTCCCCTTCTCCCTCATTCCCATTCCTCTCCAAATTAGCAACCCTGATTTTTCCTCTATATCTATGAGACAGTTTCTGTTTACTTTGCTCATTCATACAGTTTTTCATATTCCACATATAAGTGAGATCATATGGTATTTGTCCTTCTCTGACTGACTTATTTCACTCAACATTATAGTCTCTAGGTCCATCCATATCATTGCAAATGGCACGATTTCATTCTTCTTTATAGCGGAGTAATACTCCATTGTATAAATATACCACAGTTTCTTAATCCAGTCATCTACTGACGGGCATTTTGGTTGTTTCCAAGTCTTAGCTATTGTAAATTGTGCTGCTATGAACATCTGACACATGCAAAAAAATGAAACTGGATCATCTCCTTACGCCTTATACAAGAACAAATTCAAAATGGATTAAAGACTTAAATGTAAGACCTGAAACCATAAAAATCCTAAATGAAAATATAGGGAGTACATTTGCAGACATTACCCGGAGCAATATTTTTACTGATACATCCCTACAGGCAAGGGAAGTAAAAGAAAAAATGAACATATGGGATTATATCAGACTTAAAAGTTTTTTCACAACAAAGGAAACCATTAATAAAACAAAAAGGAAGCCTACTGAATGGGAGAATATATTTGCCAACGATATATCTGATAAGGGGTTAATATCCAAAATTTATAAAACACTCATGAAACTCAACACCAAAAAAACAAACAACCCAATTAAAAAATGGGCAGAAGATATGAAGAGACATTTCTCTAAAGAGGACATACAGATGGCCAACAGGCATATAAAATTATATTTAACTTCTTATCAGAAACCTTATAAGTAGGAACAGAATAAAGTAACATCTTTAAAGGGTTAAAAGAAAAGCAAAAACAAAACAAAACAAAACTATACCATCTTGGAATTCCATTTCCAGTGAAAATATCCTTCAAAAGTAAAGAGAAAAAAAAAAAAATTTTCTCAGATGAACAAATATTTAGGGAATTGAATGCCAGCATACCTGCTCTGGAAATGTTTAAAAGTTCTTCTGGCAAAATTAATATTTTAAAGGTCAGAAACTGGAATCTAAAAGAAAAAAAATATATACAATATCTGAAACAAAATAAAAGGAGATATCCTTATATTTATTTATTTATTTATTTTTATTTATTGGGTTGTCAGAAAAGTCAACCCATATTTTTTATATGTTTTTTGTTGCAAAAATATATCATGACATTTTGACAACGCAATATTTATTCATTTTTCTCTCAAAAATAACTGGATATTTAAAGCAACAATAGCAAAACTATATTGAGTGTTTACAGTGTATGTAAAAGGAAGATTGACATAAGATTGTAGGACGGAATATTGAATATACTGTTATAAGGACCTTACACATGAAGGAAAAAAAATATTAAAGTTATATTCTCATTATTTTATATTGTCTTGTGAAATATAGCTTTGAAAGATAATTATGATAATTAAATAGACAAGACAATATGGAATTATAAAAAATTCATTTAAAATGATAAAAGGCAGAATAAGAAGAAAAATGTAGCAAAAACAAATAAAAGGGAAAGAAAACAGCTATCAGAATGGCAGATTACAATCTAACCATATCTGTAATCCCTTTAAATGTAAGTAATCTAAATATACCAATTAAAAGACAATAATTGTTCCATTTGATACATAAGCAAAATCTGCCAAAAAGAAATTCATTTAAATAACAAGACATAAGTTTACTTCAGAATAAAGATATGGAAAGGTATATGCTATGCAAATTCGAAGCAAAGTAAAGCTGGGCTGGCTATACTAACTTGAGACAAAATTACCTTCAGAGTAAGGAAGATTGTCAGTACTAAAGAGGGACATTACATTATGAGAAAACAATCAATTCTCTAAGTAAACATAATAATCCCAAAGGAATACAGATTTAGTAATAGTTCTTCAAAATGCACGAGTAAAAAACTGATATCCAAAATGTAACATAAACAAATCCACAATTATAGTTAGAAATTTTAACACTCTTTCTCAGTAATTTATGGAAAACGTTGAAAGAAACAAAATCAATGAGGCTGAAAAGCACCATCAACCAAGCTGACCTAATTGGTATCTATGGAACACTCTATCTAACAAGAGCAGAAAACCTTACTCCCAAGTGTACATGGAAGATTCTCCAATTAGACCACATTCTGGGCCAAAAACAAACCTGAACAGTTAAACAAATTTAATAGAGTACAAATCATATAAAATATGTCTCAGACTATAATGGAATTACACTAGACATTGTTAAAGAATGAGGTCTGGAAAACATCCAGATATTTAGAGTTTGAACAATACACTAGAATATAAGTTGTGTTAAACAGCAATAAGAAAATTTGAAAAATATGTTGTATTAACAAAAAAATACATAAAAACACTACAATCTGTGCAATCCTACTAAGGCATTACTTACAGGGAAATTCATAGTTTTAACACATATTTTAGAAGAAAGTTTTACAATCATCAGCCTAAGCTTCAAGATATTCTAACTAGAATAATTAGAACAAATAGATATTAAAGAAGAATAAGGCAAATAATAATAAATAGAGTAGATATAAATTGGGTTGAAAACAGAAATATATATATAATTTGTTATATATTACATACACATACATACATACATACACGAAGGAAAGAAAAACTAGTTTTTGAAGAGTTCAATACAATTAATAAATACCTAGGTAAGTGCTACAACTAAAAAACTGAGGAGATAAAAAAATATCAATATCAAGTGTGATAGAAAGGACATCACTACAGATTTTACAAAACTAATAGTAATATAAATTAACATTATAAAAGTCTATGTATAGACATTTGGTAACAGAAAAAAATGGACTAATTCCCTGAAAGACACAAAATGGACTAATTCCTTGAAAAATTACCTCAAGAAGAAATGTTAACCTAAATAGCTCTGTTTCTATGAAACAAATTTAATTTGCAGTTTAAAATCTTCTACTAAAGAAACTTTAAGCTTAATTTGTTTCACTAATAAATTTTACCAGATATTTAAGTAATAAATAATACCAACTCTACACAATCTCCTCTAAAAATTAAGAGACAAGGGAACACTTCCCAAAAGTTTTTATGAGGCCATCATTCCTCTAATACCAAAACCAGACAAAGAAATGAAAACTACAGATCCATATCTCTTGCAAATGTGGACATACAAACCCTTATTTTCAGATCCAGTGAAGCAATATTTTAAAAAGACAATACATGATGAATATGCAGACATTATATCAGGCATGCAAAACAAATTCAATATTTGGAAATCAGTCAATGCAATTCATGATTTTAACAGATTAATAAGAAAAATAAAAGAATACATTAATATGTGAGGAAAAATAATTAGAAATAGGTCAACATTTGGTCATGCTAATAACCTCAGCATTTTTGGAATAAAAAATAACTGTATGAATTCTAATAAAATGAATTATGGAAAATCTGTACCTAATATCATACTAAATGATAAGAGAATGAATATTTTCTCACTAAGACCAGGAACAAGGCAAGGATAGTATCTCATACATTCCTGTTCAACATCACACTGGAAGTACTAGGGAAAACCATAAGGCAATGGAAAGGAAGAAATGAAATGGCCTTTATTCACAGAAACATGATTGCCTATGGAGAAAATTCTAGGGACTATACAAAAACAAGCAAACAAAAAACTCTCAAACTAATAAGTGAGCTTAACTTGTCATGGTATAAGAAGTCAATCTACAAAAGCCAGTTACATCCCTATATGAAAATAATAATTGAAATCTGATTACTAAATATTTTGTAATCTCTCCCTAGAAATGTGAAGTTATTACATATAACTCTAATATAATATATGCAGATGCTACATGTGAAAAATTGCACAAATTTTTTAAAAATAAAAGGAGATTGAAATTAATGGGTACAGGTAGTCCTTTCATGAAATATTTTAGATGTTTTGTATCTTTAGAAAGTGCATGTTTGATTTCAATTCAAGTTGATCCTGGACTTTTTCTTTTCTTTTTTTTTTTTTAAAAAAAAATCAACATTTATTTTCTCTAAGTGTATTAAAAATCATCTTTGGATCGCAGTCTGTGTTGAGGTATAGCAGCTTGGGGACATTTGGAGAGGTAGTGGGACTGACTCCTTTAAAGTTGAGGCATCTTGGACTCCCTGTGTCTGTGTGCCAAGTCCTCTACTTTAAATAAAATCTGCCTCCCTGTACACCTGTTCTAAAGAAGCCACCAGGACTTTTGGCATCTCCTCTATGTACACATAGACTAAAATGCAATGACAGTTGGTGTGAAGCTGCCCATGATGGCTGAGTCCTAGCTGAGGCTCACATCTAGAAGTGAAGGCACCTTTAGGGCCTTAGCCCCATCAATGATGTAGGTCCTACTTGGAATTCCAAATATTGTAAACACTTTCTTTTCAAGCATATCATGTATATCTTTAGGGTTGTAGTCTTTTTGTGGTATCCATGATTTAACTTGCTTCTCTCCCTAAATAACAGTGACTTACAGTTAAAGAGTAAAGAAAGAGAACTGAATGTGTTTAAAGAAAACCACCTTACCCTGAAAGGCATTCAAATCAGCATCAACTCACTGGCAGAAGTAGTTATGGATGATAGAAGTACCCTATACTTACGTATGCTTTGTGGGCCAAGATGAAGTCTGTGTAATTACTAATGCATAGTGCGGTACTTGGATTATTACCTTGGGCCAAGTGGAAAAGACCATACAGAAAATTAAGAAAAAAATCACCTAGCCTTTTAAAGTAGGTCTTGATCATTTATGAAATTTTTTTCAGCTGTGGTCCTAAGGGACATAGCTAAGGTCAAAACTGGAACCCTCTTACATTTTATTTATTTATTTATTTATTTTTTTAGCTGAGCCATCCTGCCACCTGTTGGCAGCTTAGTAGCAGCTCAGCTCGGGCTGGGCATCAAACTGCTGTTGCTCAGAGCACAGCTCGCACTCTTGAGCAAACTCTTAACCAACTGAGCCACTCGGCTGGCACTAGACCTATTGAGAGTAATTAAATGGTGCATAAAACACAAATCAAAAGGTTTTATAAAAAAGTCTCAGATCATGTGGGCCAGATTAAATGGACTGGTTGCTAAGTGACATACTATTTATATCTATCTATCTATCTATCTATCTATCTATCTATCTATCTATCTATCATCTCTATATCTATCTTTATCTTTATATCTGAGATAGATAGATAGCTGGATAGATAGATACAGATACAGAGGTACAGAGATATAGATAGAGATTAGTTATATATAAAAAAAAACTCAGTAGAAACAAGTACAGTGCAGAACACAGAATTCTGTATTATGACAGACAATTCTCCCTGGGCTCTCCTATTTTTACATACCTTCTAAGCAAATGTTTTGATAATGTTTTGTTACATACTTCTTTTCAAGGATGTTCATATAGCAAACATCCTTGGACAATAGAGCTAAAACTTCACTCTCCAGGGCAGAGAGTAGATTTGTTTTCTGTCCAACATAATACATATCACCATGTGTGATAAAGGTTAGCAAAGTTTGCTAGCAGCGCCTTTAAATATTTGAGGTTTCCTTAGTTCAGGGTTCTTCTCCTGTAACACAACTGGCAATGTAAGTCACCTAACCTTCCATTTGGGAATTTGGGCTCAGGGAACCAGAGCAAATAATGTTACTCTAGTCATTGGTGTGAGTAATAAATAATTATTTTTTTTCTGAAAAATGACTGTCATGTTTTCTACCAGCATTCATTAAACTAAGGTCTTGCAATTAGGGTAAAATTTGACCCTTGACACTTCTTGGCATATAAATACACACATTTGTCAAAGCACAGTAAATTTAATTATCTTTTACTAATAATTAAATAAAGTTATTAAACAAATAATTAAGCAAAAGCACAGTAAAATGAAAATGTAACAATGAAATACAAAATTTAGTGAATTTTATGAAGAATGAAGTATTTATTGAAAATGTATTATATAAGCAATTAATTTTTAAATGCATCAAAATGTAAGTTATATTGATAGAGACATGAA
Organism: Aselliscus stoliczkanus; assembly: GCA_033961575.1. Lineage (NCBI taxonomy): Eukaryota > Metazoa > Chordata > Mammalia > Chiroptera > Hipposideridae > Aselliscus > Aselliscus stoliczkanus. Next base: position 32,364,983 of record CM066727.1, on the reverse strand, counting down.
AGGGGGAATAAGTACTAAAACAAATGTTGTGACATTATACTAGTAAAATCTACATATTACAAAATGGTGTTTGCTGTAAAATTATTTCCACTTTGTCGCTATTTGATGTTTTTTATAATACTACAATGTGAAATGGGCTATCTATTCTAACATATTATAAAACTATATAAAACTTTAGGACCTCATTTTGACAGTTTATCAGAAATATTTAAAACTTTGATATATTTTAGATTATTCATTCCATATTTTGGAATATTTACTATGGTTAAAGAATTAAAAATGCATTTACATTTATATGAAGTATAATTTATCATAATTTGGCTTTTCTTCTGAATATTTCATAGAACACAGTGGTAATTCTGGTTTATACAGCTGTTAATGTTTTCTCTGGGTAAGAGAGTAAAGACTGGGAACTACATTTGAGCTGGGTAAAAACATAATACCTGAGATAGATCCATGACTAATTACTGTAGAACATAATGAAAGTTATTTTCTGTGAGATTTAATTCTCATCCAAAATTTGATTTATTCCTAAACTTTTATTATTAAACTGATTTAGTTAATAGTTAATCTGAGGGTGGAAATTCACTTGGAGTGCTATTTTCATTCAATTTATAGATAAATTTGTTTAAGAAAATTTTGGATTGCCTTTGGGGAAATAATCAAGTGTGAGAAAGGAATCAAGAATATGATTACATTAGTTTGGAGGAAAAACCATCTATACATGCCTACGCAGTAATCCAGCTGAAATATTCAAGATAGTGCTAACTAAATATCTTGATATTTTCTTCCTGAATCTATTTAGATTGTAAAAAGAAATAAAATATATTCTTAAATATGTCCAATAACAACCTGAACACTTATTCCCATATAGAGAATTTAATTTTATTGAATTTAATTTGTATATTGTTTATTTCTGAATGTTAAACTGTGTTGTCCGTTTTAGTCCCTATGAATACAATTTCATATAATCCTTCCTTTAGTGTGTTGATTGGCATGTGTGAGTTGACTTCCCTTTTCCTGCAGTACTGTCTAGCAGTGCCAGTTTTCCTCTCTAGCACTAAAATAATCTTAGTCTCTATCTAATATACTAATAGCCAAACCAGTTTAAGATGTATAGAGGCTCTGAATACCAACAAACATACTTGCTTTTAAATTTATAACTCTCTGAGGCTATTTTTTCATTGCTAATAGGATAGATCTTCTTATCTCCAGAGTTATTAATCCTATATGAGCAGTGCTTTCAAGGTGAATTGATTTCAGCCTGAGAAAACAAATACATTGCTTCAAGACATGCTTTATTAATGCCGCCTAGTGTGCTGCCACAGTCTTAAGAGCCTAGTTATAAATAAAATGAAACATGATGAGCGAATACACTTCTACACTATTAAATTGGCCCAAACAGAAGATACAACAAATCTAAGGAATTTTAAGGAATAAAAACTTCTAAACTTTTGCTAAATGGTTAAGAGTGAAATCTAATTGTATAAACCTAATAATTTATTTTTAAGCTAAATAATAATACATATAACAACAACAAAAAAGGATGCTATATACACACTGTTAAACAGCCTCAAGAAAATTAACCAGATAATAGATTTCTAAAGCAATTAAATCGGTAATGAAAAAGCACAGGCCCCATTTATCAGGTGGTATACACAAACTTATATATTAAAATTAATTTAAAACAATGTTTTAAGGGCCGGCCGAGTGGCACAGTGGTTAAGCACTGGCTTGGGATGCCAGCGGCCCCGGTTTGGGTCCACATATGAGGGCCAGTGACACTGCCCTAAACCCCCCCCCAAAAAAAAAATAAAACAAAACAAAAACAATGTTTTAATAACATTTGAAATTAAATGTATCATTTTGAGGAATGAAAACTGCATTTATCAAGTCAGTATTTAATGAAATACTTCAAGGATAAGATTTGGGGAAACAGGTAGTTTCAATTAATCCTCATCAATTCTTAGTGGTGACATAAAATTGACATATTCAAAAACATTATCCACACAACTATTTCTCAAGTCTGATTACTAACATATCACACAAAGCACATGACTTATTCCCATTTAAATAGTCTTTCTTATGGATAAAATAGTTGATATTTGAAAAAGGGGAACTATTGTGGTTAAAGTGATCTATAAGAGATATTACAAATAAACCTAACAAATAAATTTAAAATTATTAGATCAATGGAAATTTTCTTAGAAACAATATAAAAATGTAAATGCAGAAAAAGAATACTTATTCCCATTTGAAACTTTCCTGTATCCTTCGCCTTCTTAATTAATGAAGGCATATTTCATTCTCGATGAAGCATTCTTTCTCTATATTTTAAAAATTTTAGTCAATAACTAAAACTTCTCAGCTTTAGATTATTCTGGCATCAGTCAAATGCCAGCCTTTCCTGTTCCCCAAATCCAAGGAATACATGTTATGCATTGGGCATTTTTGTTTTCTTACACAGGTGTAATGTATTAGTCAAATCATTGCTTTATAGTCCTTCAACAATTATCCCCAAAGAAAGTCTCTCATGACTTTTTCAACTCAACACTTTTATCTCCTTATGCAGATTTTAAGCTAAGTTTCAAATGGCAGAGATATGCACTGTTCATATAATATACGTTTGTTCTACATTTCTCAAATTGTACCCATACAAGTCTCAGCAAAAGTAGAGTGTGTGATTTCCTGCAGATGCATTTCAGAGCTTGTTCGAGAAACAATACCTAGCTTGTCATAGCGGCTGTGGAGAAATTATTTTCTACATGATATAGCTAGGCGGTTTTAGAGCCTTTATTAGCCAGGGTACTTAAACAACTCTGTAGGCAAAAGTCTGATAAATATGTAGCATAAGAAATAAACAAAAGTAAACCTTTGCTGTGGTAAATCATTGAGAGTTTACCCCAGATTCTTTATTCTACCCTAAGTAGTGCAGAATATGTATCATTCCTGGGGTGCTTTTGTAAGAAATACATTTCAGATGCTCCAAGATCTGTGGAGAAATGACTGAATCTTGATTTGGGGCAGAAAATATTATCAAGAGGCTCTTGTGCTAGAAAAAAAAAATTGTCAACATAATAAAAGTAAGTTTAAGTGTCTCTCACACTCCAACTAGGAGAATTTTTACACATTAAAATATATGGAAGCATTTGAAATATATTGCATATACAAAAAAAAAAAAAAAAAATCCATGAGTCTGCAATGATACCACAAAGGAGAAAGCAAAGTTGAACATCTCATTTTCCAGTATTGGAAAGTTTTGACATCAACTTCTTAGTCTGAAATTAGATAAATAATGGGAATGTTGTAAGTCTTTATCTTACCTTTCTACAAAGAATTCTATTAGATGGCAACCAAATAGCCACAGATAGTGAATGAAAGGTACTTTTTGTTTTATATATAGAGAGGAATGACAGCTATGGAAAAAATAGGATTTAAGCACAGTTTCACCATATTAATTTTTGTGAAAGGGAAAGCAGGATTAAAAACAAACAAAAACAATGTTGATACCATATTTTTATTAAAATTGTAAACATTTACAAATTTTTTCATCTACCTCAACTTTGTAATACAGAAATTATTTTCTAAAAATGGTCAGTGTTTATTTTTTTAATCATTTATCTGTGGCTTTCAATGGGTCTAATCTGGGAAAGGATATATGCCAAAATAGGCAAAGCACCACTTGACTCAGAGATAAACAGATGAATCTGAGGTTATCAGAATATGCAAGTGGTTTAATAAACTCACAGAGAATGGAAGTTTAAAACTTAATATGGTTGTGTATATCATAATAACAGAGCTGAACATAGAAAATATTTTCCATATTGCTATGTCAAAATAGAAAGTATATATTTTGAGTAAAACTTATTTTTACTTAACTGAAATTATGCTGACTAGTGAAACAACCCCATATTAAAATAAGTGATAGTGTTAATTCAGTAGCTCATTTAATATTCATCTGATTCAGATTTGAAACATATATTTTGATTTGAAACATAAAAACTTGTGTCAAGAAAAGCAAAAACTACATTTTGTCATACTTGCTACCTTAGAAGTTTATAAAGGTGAAAGTTTAATTCTCCAAAGAAGTTATTAGAGTAGAATGAAATCTATAAAAGATAAATAGGGTTCTATGCCTTTTTCTAGATGAAAAAATAAATAGAGAAATTATTTTTTTGCCAAGAGCATAACGGTTTAAACACCAAATATGCTTGGGGATAATTTTCTTTGGTAGAATGTAACAGTGAAATAAATGCTCAGCTGCTCTGACTCCATTTTGTTTAAGTCTGCTGTGTTCTTGCATCTAGACATGCTGCTAATCATTACAGGAATTCTGCTTGGAACTTGAGTTGTACAAACACAGCCCCTTACCAGAAAGTGCCTCTCATGAGGAGGTGGTGGAAATATATACAAAAATAATGATTGTTTATCAAAAATTTGCAGGAACTTGGTGACAAGACTCAAATCAACTGGCATTAAAGATCAGGGGACAAAGAGGTTTCAAGGTCTTCCTCGGACCCCTACTGGTGCCCAGATGTCTAAGTTTCTCAATCACCTCTTCCCTGTCTCCCTAGACATAAAATAAGCCTGAACTCTGTAGTTTAGGAAGATGGCTTTGAGTAATCACTAAGCCCCCCGTTTTCTCAGTTGACACCTTTTTGATCAATAAAACTTTCTTTACTCCAAACTCTGGTGTTTTGAGTTTTAATCTTTCGAAGTGTCAGTTACATGGACTTTAGACCAGTACCAAGAATATATAGTCAAATGATCAAATAGCAAATAACTTATTACATTTAATAAGCCTCATGTTAACTTTTACATTACTATTACCTCATTATATTTTCAATCACAGAAAAAGTCCTTTGATTTTCATTAAATTCTTATGTAACACCATCTCTATTATTGATAGAGTAGGTAGAGAGATACAAATGAGCAGGAGAGACCTAGCCTCAGTTAGAAAGCCTCTTGTTGCAGCTCCTACTTGGGTCAAGACCCCTGGCAACTGCCCTCACTTAGGGCAGCAATGCCTAACTAGCCCAGCAGGACTCCAGGCTTACGCATGCCCCTAAATCAAAGGAATATGTTGTTAAAAGTTAGAGAATGGTGTTTGACATTCAGAGTATACATCCTGTTAGCATGACTATTTTAGTGAGCTTCTCAAACAGATCCTAAACAGAAAACTGGCAGAAACTGCCTTGAGAACCAAAAGGGTGGATTGGGCACCTCAGTAGGAGAGGAAGAGACAAGGAGAAAGGAAAGGGGAGGCAATTCTACCCATAGAGATAAAAACCCTCACACAATGTAAGGAGAGGCTGCTTCCCTCAGGGGTCAGCCTGCTCTATGCCTCGGAGTGGACTCAGTTTTAGTATAATAAACTTCTTGCTGTTCTATGCTCACTGCACTAAGTCTGTCTCTTGACTGAATTTTTTCCTTCCAGAAGACAAAGAGTCAAGGTACAGCGTAATTCCTGGAAAGATTATCATTTCAGAAATCAATAATGATTTTAAAATCTTACTATTCAGACAACAACAACAACAAATGATGAAATTTCCTATAAACTTTCATTAGAGATTCTGTGTTAATAATTAAGCAGTGCCCGAAAGGCACTGTGCTGCCAAAAAAGATGCTAGTAATATGAGAGTAAAAGATATGGAAAATCAAACAGACTGTAAGAAATGATTAATTTTTTTTTAAAAAAAGAATATTATTGCATGTGTTTAATTATGAGCACATTTGTTTAGTTGTAATAGTAATAGACAGATAAAAATAAATTTAGGCAAACATTGTTTCTTTCTTACATAAAAATTAAGAGAGAAAATAAGAGAAATAAAACAGCTTTATTTCCAAGCCTGTGTAAAAATGACAGAGCCTCACATGAAATTTTATAATGAGATTAAGTTGCCAGAGGCCTGGTGCAAAATTTCCCCCACAACTTTACCAGATGGCTGACAAATAAAACATAATTATTTTAGGGCATTCAATATATCTCCCATTTCATGTTACTGCAATTGAAGGCAGCAATGCATAGACCAAGTAGATGGATTTCATAGGAATTGTACAATGGCAGAGAGAAGCAACTTTGTATGGAAGATATGCCAAACATGTTTTTGTTAGAGAAAAAGAGAGTAATTTTGTGGCAAACTGGTTGATCTAGAATGAGAAAGGAAAATGTAGGACAAATATAAATCAAAATGAGCTCATATATACTAAAAAATGCAAACAGGACAGTTATTTCCATGAGCCTCGAATAGCCATAAGGAGACATTATATTTGTGGCAGCTATACATGTTGATATCTGCCTGATAACTGGACTGAGTGCCCTATTTCGTCAATATTATTAGCCTTTATCAAATCTTTAACGGAACTACCTTCTTTTCTCACTTTAACTACCGACGTACCTCTGATTTAAATTTTGTAGGCAGTAGACTACTGAAAAAGTCAACAAAAGCATGTTTTATCTACAAGCTTATTCACAGACTCCCTGCCCTAGAAGGGGGCAGTGAGTTATCTTTCTTTCTCACCAGGTTCTCAGGAACCCAAGAACAAGAGGCTAAGGTGTTGGGAAGACATTTAAAAGACTTGACTGCTTTAGTAGATCACATATTAGTAACTTTAATGTCTGGAGCTGCTACTATGTGGGCCACTCAAGAAGTTCACAAAAATTTCTGCATTTTCCATAGTCTGCTCCCCATAATAACCAGGGTTGTGGACAACCTTACCAAAATCACCAATTTCATTGCCAGAGATACCACAGCAAAAGGTTCTCTACAATCATCTAACACTGGTCATGATTATTTTTCCCCAAAGGGGTACTTGTGCAGTGAATGGGAGCAACCGCTGTATAAAAATGTTCCATGAAATCTCCCAAGTGTCTACTCCATCACCAAAAATATTCAGACTACAACAATATGATGGGAAATTCCTCATATTGCCACTGCCATAATCACTCTACCATTTAAAGATACTATGAGCACAGTATCTTGTCATCATCTTAACTGGCTCCTTCTGTTACAGTAGGCAGAAAGACCAGGGCCACAGGGAGGGTGAGGGAGGAAACGAAGAAAGATGTGAAGGGAAACATGGAAAAAGAGGAGAAGAGATAATTATTAGGAAAAGGTGCAGCTATGGCTAATTTTAATGGATTGTAACACTATTAGTATTGTAAGCAGGGAAAAATCTCCATTCCCTGTGTCGCCACGACAGTTCTGAAAAGGGCCAAATAAGGACAAAAATTCCTCCTCCCGATGGGAAGGAATTGTCAGCAAAGACCCACCCTGGAAATGCTGGTAATGCTACCCCTGAGCCTTTCATGCCCTCATTCAAATATAATCTTAAATTTCTTTGTTCTTTGTAGCAGTTGCCCTTTTTCCTGGCCCTCCCCACACCCATTATTTTGGGAGTGTATTTTTTTTTTCTTTACTTTAATGAATCCTCTGCTTTTAGGGGCTTGACTTTGTTCACAAGGCTTTGTACATACTGGAATGCCTTCCTGGGATGTTACAAGAAACCGTTCTCCAGCAACACCTCCAAATCACAAATATTGGTTTCATTCCCTTAGCCAAAGTTTAATAATTATTCTCCTTTGATATTCCTAAGTATACCTCTCATTAAATGCCTCATCCCAAAGACATTCCAATAACTGTCAGTTCAAGAACATGCTCAAAAAGTAACATAACCAGCCTTCAGAGCCAACAAAAATGTGCAGAACAGCTCACCCCTGAAAAATTCTTAAATCAATCTCAATCAATGACTTTTTCTCTCTTCAACAGTGTTTAAGGACAGGGTTTGTCTGTCTTAAACAACAGGGGGAACTGACCAAATGTTCAGCTACCCATTTCTTATCTTTCACTTTCTCTTGACCAAACTTTACTCAGGCTTCTTCCTGTTCTAGAACTCTGATTTCCTGTTAAACAACAAATTTCAACCAAGTAAATTTAGAGATTTAATTGGCTTTATTAGATGATTCATGAATTAGACAGCATCCTGTCCAGCAAGCAGAGAGATAAGCAGGGGAGTTGTACAAAATGGAAAGCTTTTATATAAAGGAGGGTAGGGCAAGGAAGTCATTAGCAAAAGAAAAGAAAGGATTATTTTAGACTGTTTTTTTGGGGGAAAGAAACAAATGACAAGGGTTTTATAATACAGATTGTCTCTTCTTTATCTGGGCGATGGAGAAGGCCCAAGTGATAGATTACCTCTTTGGCGCTGACCAGAACATTCCAGACTAGTTCACTTAGACTCCATTTCTGGGAAGGGTTAAATCTGGTTTGGTATCATGGGCTTTAGCATGAGTGACACCATTTTGGGCCTTTAGTTTTGTTTGTTTTTTCCCCCCTTTTTGCTTGTTTTGTTTTTTGTGTCTTTGTTTTAACGCTATCAATCCTGAAGAAGAACTAAAAAGTGGGACATGCTTCCTTATCAGTTTATCATAAGAACTGGCTGACCAGTTAGACATTTTCCCTGTCCAACTCCACTGACCATCTCCCTTTGCTTACTGGACTTGCCCTAAAAGGTTTCTGCTAAAACTTTTCCTTACCTCTCCCCAAACTATAAAAGGAAAGCTTTACCTCTTTGATGAGATTCCTGCAGATTTATGCGACTGAAGCATTCTTTCTATTAAAATAGTCTTTGTAATTAAAATCCCCCCCTTATATGAGTTCTGATTTTCTTTTAAAAAAATTAACAGCTTTATTCAGTATAATTGATATACAAAGAACTGAATATATATATATATATATATATATATATATTCAGTTTATATATATTCAGTTATATGTATATATATATATTCAGTTATATGTATATATATAATATATTCAGTTATATATATATTATATATATATATTTATATATATAATATATGTATATTTGATGAGCTTGGACTTCTGCAAAGAAAGTACCCATAATAGCATCACCACAGTCAAAGCAATAGATATATTCAACACCTCCCAAAGTTTTCTTAGGTACCTTTCTTTCCTTTTCTTTTTCTAATTATTATTGTTACTTTTATTGGATAAGAACACTTAATGTGAAATCTACTCTCTTAATAAAATTTTAAGTGTACAATACTGTATTAACTATGATACTATGTCCTACAGAAAGCCTCTAGGACTTATTTATATCTGAAAATTTCTATCCATTGAACAACAAATTCCCATTTCCTAGATGCCCATTCTTAAAAATAGAACTACCATATGGCACAGGAGTCCCACTTCTGGGAATCCAAAATAATTGAAATCAGGATCTCGAAGAGATATTTGCACTCTTATGTTAATTGCAGCATTGTTCAAAATTGCCAGGATATGTAAATAACCCAAATTTCCATCATCAACAGATCAATGGATAAAGGAAATATGGATAAAAGAAATAATAGAATATTATTTAGCCTTAAAAAAGAAGGTAATCTTGACATGAAATAGCATGAATGAACCTTAAGTACAGTATGATAAATAAAATAAGCCTATTACAGAAAGCCAAATACTACAATTCTACCTATATGCTATATTGAAAAATTTCAAACTTACAAGTATAAAAGCAAATAACAGTGTTTTGCTGATTTGTTTTTATTTGATACGGTTGCATACTGCTTTCATTTTTTTCAATATGGATAATTAGTAAGAGATAAGTATATGAAAGACTTGAAAAAAAATATAACCTCTTCTCATATTTGTTTTGCTGAAATAGCATTTATAAAACTAGAGTTGACAAGCTCTTTAAAAAACAAATCTTATCTGAAAGGACTTTTAGTGACCATCAGACACAATTGTCTTTGCCTAACAATTATAAAATACTCTGCAGATGTAAATTTCCTTTTATGCGTCACTCTTTTCTTATTAAAACCCATATTCTGTTTTATTTTTGTGCTAAGGCGCAGGGATGTGACTAGGCTCCAACAATTAACTCACTCAAAAGATAATTAAATCATGAGGAAAGACACTAAGAAGTAGTTGCTCAGTGCATTCTTTCTTAAGTGTTGTTTCTCTTTGGGAACATCAGTGATGGAAGTCTGAGGAGTCACCAGAGCTCAAGAATCTTCATGCTACAGCCATGGCCTCTGGTAGTGGGAACGGAGGCATTTTTGCTGGAGAAACTCCTTCGGTTTGGCCAGAAAGGATTCTGAGTTTCTAAGTCTGGTGTGTTTTGTGCTGGAAATTTTGTGAACAAACATTTTTCAGTAAATTTATTTTCTGTTAAAATCAGGAAAAGGATCTTTTGCTAATCGCAGCCAGGAACCCTAAGTTCACAGAGTTAAAGCTCTGTGTAAAGCCCAAATGGGAAAGTACACACCGTTCAAGCTCTGGTTAAAGTTCATTGGTGGGGAAAATGCAAGGCAAGGTGATCTTCAAAAATGTAGCTAAGCAAACTTCCTAAAGAAGTTGTAAAGTTTTAATGGCTCATACAGAACGAAAGTTAAAACTGAAAACTCTCGGAGAGATAATATAATACCAAAGACATATTCCTTCCAATGGCAGTGGATGAAGAAGGTGGATATTCATCAGCATAATGACCGACCAAATGCTCTGAATTAAAAAATGAAAGTCTGGAAAACATTCTTTGTTGGAAAGAGATGCATATAGAAAGAGTAAAGTTTACTGCAGTGTCATCTCTGTCAGATTGGCCAGTAAACTGTTGCTTTCTGATTTCATTTAAATTTGCTTGGCTTATGATATTAATGGTTTTATGTGAATATCAAACATTTTTAAGATGAGAGTGATCATTAAAAAACCCAAAACTAATAGTGGTTCAAAATTATGGTGTAAGTGAATGTAGCCTCACTAAAATGTGCCATTTTTGTAATGTGGAGTAAAAACAGCTTGTCAGAAACAAATAAAGATCAGTTATAAGTTTTAATTTTTTAATAAATAAATAGAAAAAGGATTCTAAATTATTATGTATTACCCTTGTAATATTATTTTACTTTCTGTCTTTTTTACTCTTTCTTTCTTGACTTATTTTATGTAGAAACATTAGTTTAGGCTATTTATGCTAATCTTAAGGGCACTAATTATTCAGAATTCTTATCTGACAAATGCACACTCACATAGCATTTGTCTCTAGGCTTAGCAACATTTTGATGTTAATAAACAGAAATACTTCCAAGACTAATTGACTGCCATTTTCTAATTATGTTTTATTCTATTTGTTTAAAAGATTTCCTTACTGATGCATGAAAAATATTCCAAAAGCGGGAGCCATGTTTTAAATTATTTTATTATCTTCTTTCAAAGGTTTAGGTTTTGCTTTAAATCTAGACACTTGAATATTTTGGTGTCTGAGCGTTGCTTTTGTGTCTTAATAGTTGCAGAGTTGATTGACATATATTTAAAAATAATCACAAAGAATGATTGTGATAGTGAAGTTTACCTAAAATTGATATTTTAAAACACTTCTCTTATGCACATGATGTTCTATGATGCTCATTTTCATGGCAAGTATAAAGAATCTAAGAAAATATTTATGTAATACAAAATAAACTCCAAGTGTTTGAAAACATGATTTTTAAAAAAGATAATAAACAAATAAATTAAAGGATGAAATATTTATTGATATAATGGTGGCATTTGGAGTCATTTCAATTAAAATGAATTTTGTTTTGTAATGAGGATAAAACTAAGTTTAATTAGAGAACCTTCCTCTACTTTTGGAATTTTCCAAAATTCCACTCTGAATTTGAAGCAAATTTAAAATAAATGAATGTTTTATATAGATACTGATTTAACTGAATGTTGGCTACACAAAATAATTTCAGTCTTCAAGTACATATTCCACTCTTAGTAAAGATATTATCACTAAAGTGTCTAATATTCTGTAACATAAATATATAGCATACTTACTTATACAAACCCATACTAAGCATTTATATTTAATACCAACGTATTAGAAATTATGTATATTATTTATACTGAAATTCCTATCAAATATTTAGTTGGTCTTGCTTTTATGTATTGTTAGAACATACAAAAATGCTAATTCAGAGGTTACTTTCTTTTTTTTTTTTTTCTTAGCTGAGTCATCCTGCCACCTGTTGGCAGCTCAAGGGCAACTCAGCTCGGCTGGCCTCGAACCCCTGTTGCTCAGAGTTCAGCTTGCACTCTTGAGAGAGCTCTTAACCAACTGAGCCATTCGGCCAGCCCTCAAAAATGCTAATTCAGAACCAGCTGTATTTCGTGCAATGAGAATATTATGGAGAATAAGAGAGACAAAGACTGATTTCAAAGAGTTCATTTTGTCATGGGCAAAGACAGAGAAACATGTAAGGAAATAAATAAGACAAAAAAATTACTTCCTTTTCTGATAAATTTTAAAGAAAATAAAACAGTATTGAGATAGCAGTAAGAAATAAATGTTATCATTTTAATCGCGATAAGTTATTTCTAAAGTGGTAGCATTTGAACTGAAACCTGAATAAAGATATATTTACAACTACCTGAAGAGGTTCGAAATGGAGAAAATGTCAAATATAAAGAACCTTAGGAAAAAGTAAAAAGAGAGAGAGATATTGGAGAAACAAAAATTCTATTGCCTTAGGAATATTAAAAAATTAACTGCAAAAATACTCTGTAGTCTATATTAATATTTTTAACACATCTACACACACCCCTTTTGCTAACCAGTTTTGATGCACTTTAAATAATCCTTCCCAACCTAAGTAAGCTCTCCAAAAAACCTCCAAATATATTAACCAACCCCCAAAAGAAGACACTGCAATACCAGCTCCAACATCAAATAAGCCAACACATAGTTTCATTTTTCAAATATCTGGCTCTGATGTCCATTCCTTCTCTTTTTGGTGTTTTTGTCTATAAGTATTTTGTAATCCTTGAAATAAACTATAATTTTACAGCACATTATCACATCTTATTTATAATAGTGGGAGAATAAAAGAATCAAGGAAAAGTAAATTATTTGAAATATGTACATTTATATAGCAAAACAAAGAGTAGAATGTATTTTAAGATCTCAATAATTTCTTTTTTGAAACTGACTATAATTGTTCACATTTATGATTTCTCTTTATCTACTTTGCATTCTATGTGTGTTTTTTTCTGTGAGTTCTTTGGTACAGTGACTCAAATTTTAGATCCAAAGGAAAAGAGAGGTGTTTTTGTTGTTGTTTGTGATGCCTGCACAGAGTTGTAGCAAGACTTTATTATTTTAAACCTTGAGGACAAGTACAAAAAGTACGACAAAGAGTCCTCCGTTCCATACATACTCCTGGTTTCTATTACACGTTTGTCCTTATTTTCCCTCAATACTCAATATCAATTGCCCCAATAACATAGTGACCTATCTTTGCCTGTTTACTCAGTAGCACAGAGAGCCCTGAATAAACGTTTGTCATTCTAACTTGTAATCCAATGGTGACAGCTAAACCCTTCAATTCCACAGATTCCAGAATGACATGAAACAGAATGTATCCCATTCCTCAAGCTGTCATTTAGTTTATTATGAGAAATAGTATCTCAAATTCTACCTCTTTATCTTCAAATTACCTGCTCCAAGCAATTCATAAACAATCCTACTGTAAAATCTTATGGTGTTATCAGGTCCATTGATTTATATTGTCTTTGAATATAAGAAAACACAGTACTTGAAGGTTTATGCTGTTACATCATCATGATATAATTTAGTTAAGTTATGACAAGGGAATAAAGTTGGTGCAAGTGGCACTGTTCAGTCTGCTTAATTTAATGAGTGTCTGTTTCTTCGATATGCATATTCCTGTGAGAGAATATAAGAAGCCTATCTTTCATGCTTGAAATAAGAGAAACAAAAACAGGTAATAATTCTTTTTTTCTGTAATGGTTTTGAGTATAGAAGATGGAGATAATTCTGTATATTTCTGTGAGACAACAGAGGAAGCTGGTCCCTAATGTCTCAAATAAGAAAGGCAAAATGGATTTGGATGATCTCTGTAATGGTTTTCATTATTTAAGATGGAAGAGGATCAACTGTGTGAGAAGCAAGAATGAGATAACAACCATTTATGTCTTTTTCTTTTAAGACAGACTCAAATTATGAGAGAGATTTTAAAAAGTTCAGGGCCGGCCGAGTGGCGCGGTGGTTAAGTGCTGGCTTGGGAAGCCAGCGGCCCTGGTTCGGTCCCACATATGAGGGCCAGTGACACTGCCCGCAAAAAAAAAAAAAAAAGTTTATGAGGCGTAGGCTTCACCAGGAAAGGAAATAAAAACATAAGAGTAATATCTTCTTACAACATGAATAATATTATCTTCATAATATTAAAGAAATGACAGGGAAAAAAAAGATTTAAAAATTTTTTTATCTCCAATATTCTCACTCACTCCCTTAGTGGCTTATAAAAAGAACCCATTGTTTTAGGTCTTCACAAACTATATGCCTAAAAAAATGCATTCTTAATCATGGTAGAGAAAACATAAAATTGGATAGAAAAACAGTCCAAATTTGCAAGATATTGTCTATTTGTTGTTATCATAAGTTAACCTTCAACAGTATGTCCAATCAATCATAAGACCAATTGCTTTTCATGTTAAGTATATAGAAAGATGTGAAATTCTTAGAATTTAGTCCATGGCTTTACTGTCCACTCAAGTATTAAAAAAAAAAAAATGTTGGAATAACATGATATTGTATAAAATACTTAGTATATCTATGAGGGGCTGGCCCTGGGAGAGATATTATGAGCAATGAAAGAAAATGAAAATTCTCTTTTGGTGAGGACAGTACTTGCTTCCGTCATTCTGTAATCAGTAAAACAAATCGGCCTCTAATTAACTGATGTGTTCACTTGATGAATTGCACCCTATTGAGAAAATTTGAGCAAGTTTGTTTTGATTAATTTGGCATCGATTGTTTATAAAGCCAACTCAACTTTGGTAAAGTAAAATAACTTATCATTGGTTCTGTGGAGAGCCCTTGTTCCTGAAACAAGGACCACATTTTCAAAAGAGTAAATTGAGGAGATCTCATGAGGAGATTAATTAATCTCTACTGGATTGAAAGCAATCCTTTGTGATTGTTAGTACCTTTTTTGTGGTATGGATATTTAAATAAGCATTCATAGTACAAAGACTGACAAATAAGTTTTCCAATTCATCCTAGAAAAGTGCTATATACCACATTAGTGAATATCACTATGCTCACTTTTGAAATAATCATCTTGGGAAGCTATACACTGACAGCAATGCCTAGTCCACCCTTCAAAGCAATTTTGGAATTCCTTTTCTGGAATGACCATCACAGCTGTCATCGTATTACCCTGGATGTCCTGAGTGTCATCAAAACGTCTTCCTTTGGGCCAGCTGAGTGGCACGTTGGTTAAGAGTTGGCTTGGGACACCAGCTCTGAGCAGCAGGGCCTCGGTTTGGTCCCACATAAGAGCCAGTGATGCTGCGCCCTCTACAGCTAAGATGGTGAACAACAGTTCAACCTAGAGCTGGGCTGCCCTGAGATGCTGGTGATGGCGAACACTGCAGTGGGACTGGCCTGCAGCTGGTGTGTGCTTTTGTGAGCTGCTGCAAGCCACTGTGAGCAGCTGTCCAATGGCTGGAAAGCAACTGCTTCACCTGGGAAGAGCACAATGATAATACCAACATGGGCCAGTGAAGCAATGTCCTCCACAACTAGACTGAAGAACAAAATGGACAGCAACTTGTCTGTTCCCCTTCCCTGATTCCTCAACACTGTTCCCCTCCCCCAATCCCCCAATAAAACCTCAAAAAAAAAAAAGTCTTCCTTTCAATATTTCCTTAATTTTGGGGTAAACAAAGAAGTCATTGGGGAGTGTTCCAATACAGTTGTTTGTTTGCTGACTAAAAACTCACTCACAAGACAGTGCGGTGTGAGCTGGTACATTAGTTGTGATGCAAGAACTCTGTCAGGGCCATTTTTGCACACACCTTTGTCATGCCGAGATTTTCAGTTAAGGTTTTCCTGTTTCTCTATCAATGTTTTACTTGGTCTGCTATACTTCTCAAAGTCAGCCAATGATTTTGATGTACAGCTTGATGAACTTTTGCAATGTTTTTGTCAGTTCTGCTTCTTACTGGCTGCCCTGACCTCTCTTCATCAGTGATGTGTTCTCTCCCTTCAGAAAAACGTTTAATCCATCTATACACTGCCATTTTCTTCAAGGCATTATTTCCATAACCTTGGACTAACATGTCCCTGATTTCACTTCCACTATTGTCAAGTTTAACAGGAAATTTATGTTTGTTCGTTGATCTTATTCAAATTCAGATATTCTTGCGATGGCACACAAAAAGATGCAACAACAATAATTAATGCCATTTAGCAAAATACCACCACATGTTGACATGAACACAGCTGTGAGACACTGTTATACCAACTTATGAAAACTTATCGAGCTGTTTGTACAGTGCTGTCAATGTAAGTGCGGGGTGGCAAGTTGGCAATCTAATGGTCAGACCTCGTATATAGAGCGGATAGTACAAAAATATTATATCTCCTGCTGGGGCTGCCAGTTAAAACATAGAATACCCATGTGTCCAGGTGCAGTAGATTGAATGTTTGTGTCCCTCTCAAATACCTATGTTGAATCCTCAATGTGATGACATTTGGAGGTGGGCCCTTAGGGAGATGATTAGATCAGAATGGTGGAATCCTCATGAATGGGATTTAGTGCCCTTAAAAGAAGACCCCAGAGAACTCTCTTACTTTTTTTTTTTTTTTTTTTTAAAGAGAGCAATGTCACTGGCTGTCATATGTGGGATCCAAAAACCGGGGCCGCTGGTGTCCCAAGCCAGCTCCTAACCACCCACGCCACTCGGCCGGCCCCACTCTCTTACTTTTCTTACTGTGCAAGGAAATAAGAAGAATGTTGTCTGTAAACCAGGAAGTGGGACCTCAGCTGACACTGAATCTGCCAGTGCCATGATCTTGATCTTAAAGAACTGTGAGAAATATGTGTTTGTTGTTTAAGCCACTTAGTCCATGGTATTTTGTTATAGCAACCTGAACAGACTAAGCCACCTGGTAAATTGTAATTTCAGTTAAACAATAAACATTGTATGGGACATATTTTACTAAAAAAGTATGTGTTGTTTATCTGTGATTCAAATTCAATTGGGTGGATCCATTTGCATTTGTTAAATCTAGCAACCCTACATTGACCCAGCTACATGTTATCTAATTGTGTCACCCAATTATTTAATGTTGCCTATTTCATCTCCCCACATTTGTTGAAAAATTTTGACCCTATAGTTCATTTTCGTATTTCCAATATTTTCATTTTTTCAATAACTTTTTTCTAATACAATGTATTCACCAATTTATATTCAACCTTTTATAATTATTTTAGTTTGAGTAATACTTGCAGGATCAAAACATTTAATGTCTTCACTTATCATATTGGTTGAATCTGAGTTGTGACTTTTCATCCTTAACATGACTCTGATTATTCACCTATTAGATTGAGAGGATGTTCTTGATTGAGATGGTGCCCTCAAATTTAGTACTTGAAGAAAGTTCAATAATTGTCATAGCACCTATTTCAAAGACATGATAGAATATGGGGACATATCTAGTGGTAATACATCATCCTGGAAGTCAAAATAATTGAGTACTTGACAACCTGAGGCTTAACTGAAGAAAACAGCTGTGGTGAGAGGGCTACCTGATAGGGGAGAAACTGCCTGACCATGGAAATACAGCAGGGAGTTAGTCAGGGTAATAATTATACTGACTTCATTCTTTCCCTCCCCCTCCTTCTCACACACTTACCTCTTCCACTGGTCCCCACTGACCTACATGGTCGGAAGCCAGAGTGTAAGAGACCTGAAGATACAGGCCAGGTTTTTCCTGTTCAGTACAAGGTGAGAAATGGAGAAAGATGGCAGATATAGAGGAATAAACTGGATACCCAATACAATTCTGTGACCTTATTTTTATTTTTATTTGCTATGTCTTTCAGTCATTTTATTCAATCTCTTTCCTGGATCTTCCTGCATTAATCAATTTTCGTTGGTTGTTACAATGTTTTCCATAGTAATTTATTACAATTTATATTCATACTGAACAGTAGTTACCTTTAAATGTTTTAAAAACATATTTGCATTTTACTTTTGATGATCATTTACTCCCAATTCCCTTTCAGTAAATTAAGCAATGATGAAAAGCAGATACATTGGCTGTCATCTAATCTACCTCCATGGATCTAAATTTTACAAGTTTATTGAAACATCTGGCAATAGAATTTCTTGACATAACATATTAATAACAAGAACTTTGGTCTGTTGAAATTGAAGTGATGAAGACAGGGTTATCAGAGATGAAATCATGACATAAATAGCTGAAATACCTTGTGGAGAAAAAAGCTAAAATTGCTGGGGAAGCTGAAAATACAGAATAATGTATAGAGAAACAAGTGACAGAATATTATGGCCAAAAGCAATTTTATAAATAGATATGTCAAATCATTTAACTTTAGATGCTTTTTTCATCTCTCCAGCACATTAACCAATGTTCTGAATAATATTGAGATGCTTAACTCAAAAGCGCATATAAATTTATAATTTCTAATATTTATTAATACTAATTTGATATTTGTAACACTATCTGACATTCAGGCAGACATTATATCCAGTTTAAAGAAAAACTAACTCTTGGAGATTGTCTTTGTTTGCTTGGACTATTATCACAAAATGATATAGAATAAATGGCTTAAGCAATAGAAGTGTATTTTTGACTTCTGGAGATTAGAAGTCTGAGATCATGGTGCAAGCATGGTCATGTTCTACTCAGAACTTACTTCCTGGCTTGCAAATGGCCACCCTCTCTCTGTGTCCTTAGATGGCATAGACAGAGAGAGAGAGAGAGACAGAGAGAGACACAGAAAGAGAAAGAGAGAGAGAGAGAGAGAGAGAAGGAGCGAGAGAGAGCTTGCACTCTGGTCCCTCCTCCTCTTCTTATAAAGACATTAATCTCATTATAGGACCCCAAGTTAATGATCCTATCTAAATTAAATTGCCTTCCATAGGCTCTAACTAAAGTACCATTACATTAGGATGTTCAAAACAAGACATTAGACCCAAAATGTAGTCATTTATGTGAAGCCCCACATCAACAAGCCAAGACCTAATTAAGTTTCAGCTCTCCCAGAAATGGAATCTCAAACCAATAAGGAATCACCGGATCAACACTAAATAGGTAATCTGCCTCATACACCCCTAGTATCCTCTAAGGAAGAGCAACATTTCAATAACCAACCCACTTTCTTGCCTAGTGTAACTTCCTTGTTCTTGCTCTCTTTTACCTATAAAAGTCTTTCATTTAAATATAGTTCCTTGGAACTCCTTTCTCTGATAGATGCCTTATTTGAATTGATTTTTGCTCAGATAAACTGAAAAATTTTCGTAGACCTCGGTTTATCTTTTAACGTGCAGTTAGGTCCTCAGCATATTAAATTGGAAGTACAAAAAATTCAGTTCATACAGAGATGTTCAATCACCAACATTATTTATTTACTTATTAGAGTATTTCCTGCTGGATTAAAAAGAATAGTTTTACATTCCTTAGACCCAGTCAATTATACTATACATTGATCTTTAATGAAGTGTTCATGTTATCCAATGTAATACCCTAGAAAGTTAAGTCTATCAAATAGAATTTATTACCAGCATTTACTTCTATCCATTCTCAATAGTTGGACACCTTATATTAATAATGATGGTTTTTCAAAATTTCCAATTTTCAGTAGAATTTCATTATTTTTTACATATTTATGAGTTTTTAGAAATTAATAATTGATATGGATAAAAGTAGTTTATTAAATGGAATATTTTACTGAACATAAACCATGTACCTAACTAACATTTTATTATCACCTACTTTGATTTCTACTCTAAAGATAGATGGTTATAAAAATATAGATAATAAGTAGATGCTAGATAAAATGAACAAAAGATATTGAGAGGATGTGATTAAAATTTTGCACAAATATTCAGTCTTTCAACAATGCTTTAGGTTCTAAGTGGAATGCCATGTAGGATAATAAAGTGAAATGTTATTGAGTCAGCTATATATAAATATAAATGAGTATATCAAGTTAAATGTCATAGAATTCTAAAGGCATTTTGTACAGAACTAAATGATTCTGCTAGCTGTCATTTAATTGTTTTAAACATATTTGCATGTTGCAGTGAATAATATACACCTAAATTGAATCCATATATATTTTTTCCCTGAAGAATTCTGAAAAAAATCTAATGGAATAAGTAAAAATGTGGGTAAGTTAATATTATGGATGACAATTTATCATTACTTTTGTTTTATAAAATGATAGTACCACTGAAATCATATAGTAAAATAAGTAATAGCTTTTAAGAAGCTTCAAGCATTCTTTGTGTGCTTGATTGGAGTTTGGAATAAAAATGATGCAGATTATACTGAATACTGTGTTATACTGAGTGACTCCCACATGCTATTTCACTGTGGCCTGAACGTAGTAATAAATGCAGGGCCAATTATGATTATGATTATATGTAATTGACTTTGTATATAATTCAGTTTCTTCTATTTCCCAGTTAAAGTAACTGAATTTTATTTTTATGACATTTTAGAATCAAAGCAGCCACTAAGATCTAGTTATTGGTGAACGGGAATAATAAGGACTGTTCTATAAGAAAAAAAAAAAAAAAACATCATGCACCAGAGAGTAAAACTCTCCAGACTCCAGAGAGGTAAGAAGACAAGTCATTGCTTAAGTTTCCTTTTAAACCTGAAGATTTGCCATATTAAATGAAATCTACTCTATGCACTGAATAATCAATTCCTCTTAAAGCTAAATTGGACCTGAAGGGAGGACAAGTATTATACATGAATCACTTTCTTTCAAAAGAGGATCTTAGGGAGAAAAATCAATTTCTATGGTAATCTTGGGAATTCAAAAAATTATTAACCTAAATATAATGACCCATTCAGAGAGGTGAGAAAATAATGCTAATGTTCCCAAGGAATTAGGCTAGTTTTACATTATACACCTTTGCAGTTTTTCTTCATAGATTTAATAGCTCTGAAGTATGGCCTGTTTTAGAAGGAACTGAAAATATTTTACTCTCCCTCCCAGGATTTTCATTTCTTATCACAACATTGCTTGATGATTCGGTCCTGAGCTACATTGCTCAGCTTTAATGAAGAGACATTAGTCGGGGGGAAAGGGACAGAAAAAGCAAGAGGAAATTATTCCCTGAAGTCAGTCATTTAAATTTGGTCCTTAAACTGAAATTGCTTTGTTAAATTGAAGAACAGTAAATTAACAAATTCATCAAAATTACAGATCAAGTTTTTTCCTAAAGAATTTTTTACAAAGCTTCAATGAGGCCTGAAAATAGGGTCTTTAATAGAGATTCTAATGTTACACTTAACTAGACAATTTTAAATTGAGTTGTCATAATAAACTCCTTTTTATGCCTAACCAATGAAACCAGTCAATTCAGATTCAATTATTCTGGCTCTTTCACTTCAATTCATTGATTCTTCTAAAACATGTTATTTAAAGCATTCAAATGTTAGTTGATCATGGTGTTAAGTTGCAATACATGCCTTGATTTTAGAATAGGATAAGTCAGTAGAGCCAATTTCTACCTAAAAATTACAAAAGCATGTCCATATCTAGCTAGGCATTATGCATTTAATGTAGGTCTTAAACCTGATAATAAAATGTGGAATAACTTTGATACATATTCAATAGATAACATACAATAATTTGACTTCTTAAAAAAGGTGCAGCCTCAAAAAAAAAAAAAGGTGCAGCTTCACATTTTCACAAATAATTTGAAGTTTGGACGTTATTCATATCACATATATCAATGATAATGGCAGTTATAACCTATGTAGTTTGTGGCTCCCTGACCTATTTGGCAGAGCAATTAAGCAAAATAAAAAGTAAAATAATATGCCAAACTATCTTTGATGCAATTTTCTACAAATTCTCCAGTAAATACAGGTTTTGCTTTATAAACTGTAATTATAGTAGACATATATTGTATTGCTCAGTTTGAGATGGGAGCATTTTACAAAAATGGTCTGGATTCTCAGGAAAGTTAATACTAGTTTCCTAATGAAATATGGGCAGAAGAAGTTACTCTAACCTCTATGCAATTTTAGATGCTATTGTGATTGTCATACTTTTCTTCCTGAAACACTCTTTTCTTTATTAGTATATTTTTAAATAAATTAAAATTATAACATGGGTTGATATTAAAAAACAAAGATTATAAGCATGCTAAGGAACTATTGTCTCATCATGACCAATTAATTGAGTTGTTAATGAAAAGAAGAAATAAATACCATTTAACATAAATTTTAAATATCACAAATGTTACAAATTTTCAATGAGTATAATACATAGCAATACATGTTAAAGAAAAGATTCTTTTAGTTACACATCATTGAAAAACACAGAAAATAATGATAATATGATTGCAATTCACAGAATACATTTCCCAGCATTGTAAGTGCTATATTTTGGTTTGCCTGGTAAGTGTTTCATTAACTCTGAATAGCACACGATCCAAAAGTAGAACCAAAATCTCTGATTTCATTGACAATTTCCTTCCAAAATTTTTCTGACTCATTTGAAAGAATGCTTTTGTTTATACTGAATATTAAGCTAAAAAACAAACAAACAAAAAAACCCAGGATATGTTAATGTAAGATCTTGATGAGTGTGACAGACAGTATCAACCTAAATATTTCATTACTTACATACCTGAAAACCTGTTTACTAATATAGAAATAAAGCTCCTTGACATAGAATAAAAATAGAAAAGTTGAGATTTTTGTATATCCCTGAATTATTAACTATTGGTGATGCCTTTAATTATAGATAGATGCAATGCTAGCAGTGTTTTATTAAAAATAACTATAAGTTCTATTTTTGTTAAAATAAACTGTAAGTTCTATTTTCTAGATAAGAAAATATTGGAGTATATTTTAAGAAAAAATGTCTTTTTTTATTACAGTGTAGATCACATATTACAATGTAAAAATATCATTGTTCACCATAAAATAAACAAAAACTTTGAAGTTTATTATGATATTTTTTAGAAATTACTGAAATGCTAACAAATTAATTTATTTGGATATATTGAATGTAAACAATGTACAGAAAATAAAAAGACTTAAAATGAGTAGGAGCAGTTAGGTGTGATTTTTTTCACACTTAAAGGTGTATTTTATATAATAACTCTGCTCATAAACTTGCAAAGCAATGTAAATCATGGAATTTTATGAAAATATAAGTTATAAAAATTGATACAAAAATGGAAATAATGCACAAGAAAAGTACAGGAATGCTTAAGAGTAACATTAACGTAAAAGTTTATCAAAATTATTTATAAAATATTGACAAATTAATTAAACTTTAAAAGAGCATTCATTCTTCTCTATCAGATTGTTCAAAAATAATCTAATACTATATGTGATCCTACATTCCTTGTGCCTATACATCATTCATATTTCTTCTTTTGTGACATTTGATTATTTTTGTTCTGTTTTCAAAGGTAATTTAATGCATTTTTAAAATTATTTATCCATGGCTTTAGAGAGTTTTTAACATACCCTTAGTAAAAGTACTGATTCAGGTATGTGATACAAAAATATTTTCTCCCAGTCAGTGACTTGTTTTTATAGTGTCTTAAAAATATCTTTCAAAGAGAAGCAGTTTTTAATTTGATAAAGGTTAATTTATAAAAATATTCTTTTATAGATTATGCTTTTTGTCTTTGTGCTATGAAATCCCTTTTAACACAATGACACACAAAGATTGTCTCCTGTACTTTCCTGTAGAAACTTTATGATTTATAGTGAGGTCTCTGCTATATTTTAGTTAGTGTTTATCCATGTTGCAAAGAATGTATAGAGGTATTATTTTAAATATGCATATCCAATCATGCTGGTATTTTTATTGAAAAGACCATTCTTCTCTACTGAATTGCTTTTGTACTTTTTCAAAATCAATTTAATATATATACATGGGTCTGTTTGCTATTCCGCTGACCTATTTTTTTTTTTCTTTGTTTATATGCCAAATCACATCATCTTGATTACTGCAGCTTTAAAATTGTCTGGATATCATAGTCAGCCCTTCTATATGAAATTTCTTTATCAAATTGGTTTTGGTATTTTATATTCTGTGAATTTTATATGAAATTTAAAATGTTAACTTCTCAAAAAAAAGTACTGGAATATTTATTGGAATAGTTTTAAAACTATAGTTTAATTTGGAAAGATTGATATATTAAAAATGAGGAATCTTTTGAACATAAACACAGTATAGCTCTTAATATATTTGCGTACTTTAATGTTTCTCAATGATAATTTATAATTTTAAGAGTAAAATTCTTGCACCTTTTTTCTCAGATTTGTCCTTAAATATTTCATATTTTTGATTCTATTCTAAGTGGTATTAAAAATTTTAATATAATTTGACCTCAAAGGCAAGATATGTAAAAGCAAAAAAAAAAGAAAAAAATAAACAAAAAAGAATGGGACTATACGTCAAACTAAAAAACTTGTACACAGCAAAAGAAGCCATCAACTAAATTGAAAGGCAACCAACCAAATGAGAAAAGATTTTCAAGTGACACCTTCAACAAGGGACTGATATCCAAAATATGTTAAAAAGTTCAAACAACTCAAAAACAAAAAAAACAATCCATTAAATGGGCAGAGGATCTGAACAGACAGTTCTCCCAAGAGCACACACAAATGACCAACCGATATATGAAAAGATGCTCAACTTCACTAAGTATTAAGGAAATGCAAATCAAAACCACAATGAGATATCACCTCATACCAGTTAGAATGGCCATTATCAACAAGACAATTAATAAGTGTTGGAGAGGTTATGAGGAAAAAGGAACCCTCAGACAGCTGGTGGGAATATAAACCAGTACAGCCACCATGGAGGTTTTTCAAAATATTAAGAATAGAATTATCATAATTTTGAAAACATTTATCCATATGTACCCCTATGTTCATTGCAGCATTATTCATGGCCAACATGGAAATAACCGAAGTGTCCTTTGATAAATTATTGGATAAAGAAGACATGGTACATATATACAATGGACTCAGCCATAAAAAAAAAAAAAATGAAATACTGCTCTTTGCAACAATATGGATGGATCTTGAGATTATCATGCTAAGCAAAGTAAGTCAGAAAAAGTCAAGAACCATATGATTTCTCTCATATCTGGGATATAAAACTGAAAGCAGCAAATGAACAAGACAAAGAAACAAAGAAACAAAGACTTATAGACACAGACAACAGTTTAGTGGTTACCAGAAAGTAAGGGGGGAGAAGGGAGGTAGAAAATGGTAATGGGATCTGGAAAAAGGGATTATTTTGACATTCCAGGGGTATATTATCTTAGATGCAAAAGGACAATAGACAGCCTCACTTAAGGTAAAGATTGACCTTTGTAAAGAAGCTACAGGCCTAGGAAATGACTACCCACCATGACCTGCTTTGTTAGGAATTTTTATGTTAAGATCATCTTAAAGGGTTAATTTCAGTTTCTGAGTTTGTAGGGCCTGCCATTCTGGCCTCCCCTGAACTTGTCAGGTTTAGTATGTTGTCTCTTTTCCATCCACACTACAAAGACATGTAGAAAAATGAAAAACAAAAACAAAAACAAAAATCTTCCACCCTTACAAGAAAAGACAACCTGGACTGGCCTCTAATTAATGACTATTCTTGTGAAATTCATCGAAGTGATCCACAGGACAGACAGATATCCCAGAGAATCAAGACAGAAGAGAGACAGACATAGGCAGATGACCTAAGCATTTGCTTTAATGGGAAAAAGACTGTCAGACTTCACAACAACCTGGAAGGTCATTAAACTCAAAATTATGAGAAACCTCAGGAGGCTGAATGTAGGATAGAGTCAGAGTGGGATGCTCCCAAGAGATGTAGTGTCATGAGGGGATGCTGCCATTTCATAGAAGCAAGAAAAGGGAGAGTTAGGAAAACAGGCATTACGGGGAGTGTACAAAGTTCCAGCAACTCACGTCTGTTGAGTTCAATCATTCCCACATATATGCTGCCCAAGCAACTCAGCTATCTTGCTGTTACCATCAAAATGATTTTAAAAATTATGTTCACACAAAAATCTACATGTGAATGCTTAAAGCAGATTTCTTCTTAATGTTCAAAAACTGGAAGAAACCAAGATATTGTCATATAGATAACCTTGAATGGATAATAAAACTGTAGTCCATCCATAAAATGAAATACTATCCATTGATAATGGAACAAGATAATGATTCATGTAAAAATATGGACAAAACTTAAGTGCCTTCTGTTAAGTGAGACTCAGAATTGGATGATTCTATTGGTGTATTTTAGAAGTAAAAATTACTAACAGAAATCAGATCCATAATTTCCAGGTTTCTGAGAGTGAAGAGTTTACTACAAAGAGACTACCCAGGGTTTTTATTAGTGAAGAAGCATGGTACATAGATGGTGAATACTGATTCTATATATTTACCAAAACCCATACAGAGTGAAGTTTTCTGAATTCTGTTAAAACAAGAAAACTAAAAATAATCAACTGGGATATTCAGGCATCACAGAATTCAATGAAAACAGTGGCAAAAAAAATCAAACAACAAATGCTTGTCATAACCTCATTGAAAGGAGTGAGGAACACATTGAGCTGACATAACACTATGGACAGAATGTTTTTGTCCCTGCAAAATTCTTATGTTGAAGTCTTAATTCCCGGTGTGATATTTGGAACCAGGACCCTTGGAAGATAATTAGAGTTACCTGAGGTCATGAGAGTGGAGCCTCCGTGATGGGATTAGTGACCTTATAAGAAGAGACCAGAGGTCCTGTGCTTGCTTATGTGC
This sequence comes from Aselliscus stoliczkanus, assembly GCA_033961575.1. Taxonomy (NCBI): domain Eukaryota; kingdom Metazoa; phylum Chordata; class Mammalia; order Chiroptera; family Hipposideridae; genus Aselliscus; species Aselliscus stoliczkanus. The sequence goes on along the minus strand of CM066727.1, from coordinate 32,338,124 downwards.
TCTCTCTGTCTAACATGTGAGCATAAAGCAGGAACCTGCACTTCTATAAATCAGAAACAGAGTCTTCACCAAGAATCCTACTGCACCAGCACCCTGATCTTAAAGTATCAACTTCCAGAACTGTTTGCTATTTAAAATACACCAAGTCTGAGTCTGAAAGGCAGATTTTTTTTTACTAAAAATTAAAATGTGTACTACTTCAGCTATTAGATGGAGTAAAGCCGGAAATTGTTTCTGAATGAAAAAAAAAAAAAAAGGTTTCTATTACCAAATATATACACAAACATATTAAATATCAATATGCTGAAAGAGTCAGTTTTTTAAGGAAGATCATTAAATAAAGACAATAAAATAATTAGTACTCTAGTCTAAAATCTATTTTAAATAATCCTTTAGAACTTTCTCGAATTTGGAAATCTGTGTTTTTCTTCAGCATAGAAATCTTGTAATATCATCCACTCCTGTTTTATTTTCAATAATACTAAAATGAATGATAATTTAATTATTTAAATCATGTAAATCAAAATTGTTTTTATAAAGTTTAAAGTAGGTTTGGAAATTTAAGAGATAGATAAGTATATTCAAGATAAAGAGGTATAAAAGGAAATAATGTCCAAAACAATACATTTATGACAAAATATCCCTTTGCTTACATAATTCTGTAGTACTCTAACTTAAATAGTAATCATTTTAATTCATTTAATGACTTCTGCTGGAATTTCTTATTTTGAATAGGAATTCTTATCAGTTATTTCCCTATACATTCCCTTGCATCCTCAGTCTGTACTCAAATTTTACGTCATCAGAGTAGCCATTCCTAATGACCCATTATAAAATCATAACATTTGCATTCTTTGCTTTTCATAATTTACCTGCTCATTACAAAATGAATAATATAATATAAAGTGGAAAAATAGCTACTTATTGGGGGAAAAATCAATTGCAAAAGATTGAAGAATAACTTTAAGTTGTTAGTGAGCTGGATTGTAGATGGCACATAGAAAGGTAGACAGCTTATAAATGTTCAAAATTAATATACCCTTATGATTCCTGTTAACCATCACTGTTACCACTAATAATGACATACACAATATTTCCTAAATTGTGTATATAAGAAATTTTGTAAAGTTGTATCTAATTCCAGAGAAATATACAATATATTATCACTGAAAATTTTTGTAATAACATAGTAAAGTAAGTGCTCCTAATAAAGGCAAATTTCAATGCAATCTTTTGGAGATGCATTTCTTTTTCCATGAAAGAAGGGATTAGAAATTATAATTTCTATGGGAAACAATAACAAGGTATATAATAGCTAAGGAAAATATTATTATTTCTTATACATTAAAATAGATTTATTCACCTATATACATGCTAACACATACATACACAATACAGGCTATACTACACATTCTTTTAATAGATTTTTCTTGAAAAGTCCTTGCTAACATTAATAGAGAATCTTTTCCAGCCACAGAAGACACAACAGTGAACAAAATGCATAAAACTCCTCCCCTCATGCACTTACATTTTAGTGAGTGGAGAAGTAAACACACAAAACAAATAAAGGCTAATGAGAGAAGAAAAAACAAAACAAACAAACAAAAAAACAGGAAGAAATGAATTAAAAGCATGCCTTAAGGTCAATAGCTTGCCCTCCCGCCCCTAGATATTTGCTAACAAAGAGAGGACAAATTTCACCCCATGGTTTAAATTAAAAAAAAAAAAAAGATTGATTTTGTTTTAGCTTGTTCAGGTCACTAGCTTAAACCTTGCATCAATTTAGACTTGTCACATTTGTCACATACCCAGGAAACTAAAGAAAACTGGATATCATTAAGTGCTATCTCTATAAGCATTGTTTTTTTTTTTTAAATTTCATTTTATAATGTCCACCTAATAAGAATATATTAATTTTGTCATGTTTACTGTTTTTGTTTGTTGATTTAATTTCACTAAAAAAAGTATTTTGTAATGTCTTTTAATAGTTTTGCAGATTTAATATTTTCCTTTTATTATTTTTTCTTCAAATTTTAAGTAATCTTTCATTATCATGTTTAATAATTAAAACATTCAAAATTATATGTTTGGCAATTAAGTTTGTGAACTTATCCTAGAAACTGTGCTACATATTCATTGCTGAATGTCTCTATGGTCACTTTCAATACCTTTCAAGTACTCCCCTTGGGAAGCTATGCAATGATGCCAGCACTGAGTCCACCCTTCAAAGCAATTTTGGAACTCTTTTTCTGGAATGGCCATCAGAGATGTTGCTGTATTACCCTTGATGTCTTGAATGTCATCAAAATGTCTGCCTTTCAATATTTCCTCTATTTTCGGGTAAAGAAAAAAGTCATTGGGGGCCAGATCAGGTGAGCAGGGAGGTTATTCCAATACAGTTATTTGTTTACTGGCTAAAAACTGCCTCACAGTGCATGTAAGCTGGTGCATTGCCGTTGATACATGAGCCATGAATTGTCGGTGTAAAGTTCAGGTGTTCGAATTTTTTTCATGCAGTCTTTTCAGCATTTCCAAATAGTAAACTTGGTTTACTGTTTGTCCAGTTGGTATAAATTCATAATGAATAATCCTTCTGATATCAAAAATGTTAGCAACATTGTTTTGACTCTTGATTTAGACTGATGGGACATTTTTCATCCAGGAGTACTGGCTGACTTCCATTGTGTACTTTGACTCCTTGTTTCAGGGTTGTATTGGTGCACCCATGTTTCATCACCAGTGATAACATGGCCCAAAATATCATCTGACCTCTTCAAAAGGTCTTAGCAATCTTTGACTCTCATTTGCTTTTATTCATCGGTGAGCTCCTTTGGGACTATTTTTGCACACACATTTCTTATACCAAATTCTCTGTTAAGATTTTCCTAACTGTTTCTCTCTGTCAATGTTTGCTATTCTCCTCGCAGTCAGCTGACAATTTTGATACACAATATGACAAAATTTTGCAATGTTTTTGTCAGTTCTCATTCCTGACCTCTCTCCATCAGTAATGCATTCTCTCCCCTCAGAAAAAAACCATTTAAACCATTTGTATACTGCCATGTTATTCATGGCATTATCCCCATAAACTTGGACTAACATGTCCCTCATTTCACTTCCACTTATGCCAAGTTTAACAAGCAATTTAATGTTTGTTGCTCTAATTCAAGCTCAGACATTCCCATGACAGCATATAGAAACACACAATGACATTAATGAACACCACAGCGAAACCCACCACACACCCACATGAACACAGCTGATATACCACATTGCTATACCAAGGCTGTGAAACCTTACCGAGCTGTTTGTACTGTGCTGCCAATGTAAGCACACAGTGGCGGGTTCATGAACTGAATTGTCAGACCTTGTAGATAGGCGTATATTGTAGCTTATTTTCTAGCGGTGTTAGTTATTTCTTAATATTGATTAAATTTTAATTATAAAGTACCATTTTGGTTGTTAGAGAAATTGATTGAAATAGTGACCTTGATTCATTAGCCCTCTCTGTATCCTTTGCCACCTTAGCTGCACTCTTCTTGTTTATGTTAGAATATTTATTACTTGCCATTTGCACTTGCTGTTTCTTTAATCTGCAATTATCTTCTCCCAGTGTATTAGTTTCCTAGGGCTGATATTAGCTTCCACAGACTGGTGGCTTATCACAATAAAAAGTTATGTTCTCACAGTTCTGGAAGCTAATGTTCAAAATCTCATTGTCAGTAGCCCAGGCTCTCTCTGAAAACTTTGGGGGAACATGCTTCCTTGCCTTTTCTTAGCTTCCAGTGGTTTGTCAGGGTCCTTGGCATAGAGCTACAACATCTCAATCCATTGTCATATGGCATTCTTGCCTTTGGGTCATCATCTTCTGTTTCTTCTATGGCACCCATCATATTGGATTAAGTCCCACTCTAATGACTTTACATTAATTTTATCATCGCAGCAAGATCTTATTTCCAAATAAGGTCACATTTGTAGGTACCAGGGGGTTAGAATTTCAACATATCTTTTTTGGGGGACACAATTCAACCCATAACACCCAAGTATGGACATGACTTCCTCTCTTGTATCCTCAGTCTCTACTCATATTTTACAACATTGAAATAGTCATTCCTAATGATACATTACAAAATTACAACTATGTTCTGTGCCTACATCCCTATCTATATTTTCAAGGTATTTCCCCATAACTCACAAATATTTATTTCTGATTCTGCTTATTAAACTATTTTCTGTTTGTACATACTAAATAGTGAGTTTTAAGGAGACAGATATATTGTCAGTTTTATTGACTACCCCTGACAACAAGGGCAGTGACTGGAAAACAACAGGTGTTCAAAAAATATTATAGAATTATTGAATGAATGAAACCAGACTAAGTCAAATTGGGTACAGGTTTAGTCACATGCTTCATCGCAGCTTCAATCTTATTTTCATAATAAAGCTATATTTATCAAGGTTTAATGCAGTAACAATAGTTTAAAAGAATGAAAAAGGCACTATTTTAATAATTCAACTACTCTGTTGAATCATTTTCAAATTATTTCAGTAGATCCCTTTGATCAGGAGAAAAGTTTAGCCATTATATTTTTTCAGAGTTCTTTTGTAGCTAAAATAGCTTAGTATGCCAATTATTTGATATTCTCATAGACTTGTTTTTATAATACCAACTTTTCTTAATCCTTTCTTAACTTCAATTTGTTCTTTTGAAGTTTTATTTTTATTTTTGACAGATTGGCTTCTTCTCTTTGGTCGAAGGGTACAATTCTATTTTTTTTTTTTTTTTATTTGAGGGCAGTGTGACTGGCCCTCATATGTGGGATCCGAACCGGGGCCGCTGGCGTCTCAAGCCAGCGCTTACCCACTGCACCACTCGGCCGGCCCTACAATTCTATTTTAATCATGTTTCCTTTTTGCATAGTGCCCAGTGTGATGATGAAAGACTAGTTCTTTGGAAAATACAGAGCAGATACATTTGACATAGCATGCAATGTATTTTATTTGCTATATGGCTTTCTTTCTAAAATGAAATTAAAATGTTAAACTAAAAGATGTAGAAATTTTCTTTGATGTTGTTAATTAAAAATCACGTAACGTATTTGCAGGACATCTATGTAATTGATCAGTCAGGCATATTTATAAATTGTGAACATTAGGGAAATTAATTCTATGTAAATCGTACAATAGTTGAGTAAATAGGAGTTAGGCTCACATGTTTTTTACATGTTATTTGCACCTTTTGTAGATATTTAGCTCCTTGAAAATGGCTGATAAGTGTATATATATACACTGTTTTTTCAGTGTATGGTCTTATATCAATTCTTTTCTCAAAGGAATGATTAATCAAGTTTACTGCAGATGTCCAGACTAATTGTCATTGTTCATAGTTAATTTTGTATGAATTCCAAAATATGTTATATTGTAAAAGTGATTCTATAATTTATTAGGAAGTGTATAATTTTAGGGCCGGCCAAGTGGCTCAGTTGGTTAAGAGCTCACTCAAGAGTGTGAGCTGAGCTCTGAGCAACAGCAGTTCGACGCCAGCCCCAGCTGAGCTGCCGCTGAGCTTCCAACAGTTGTAGGATGGCTCAGCTAACAAAAAACAATGAACTATATATTTTTTCAACATTATGTGTAGAATTCACTTCATTAGCTGTAAATCACTATACATATAACAAGACTTATTTAAAAAAATCACATAAAAGCTTCTCATACGTGCATATATAAGATACATATATATGAATATCTTTGATTTGAAATATGTAAATAAATGTGTATATATATATATATATATGTTTCAGAGCATGGGTATTCTATTTCATTCTATCTCTCAAATTGGCAGACAATATTAAATTAAGTTTGCAGGGTAGGATTTGTTTTTTCTTGCAAAAACGATGCTGGCATATGGCAATAGTGTTTATAACGCACATTTCTGGGGTCATCTAGAAGTCATCAAGGGAGCTTTGCTGACCTTGGCTGGGTTAGTTTACATATAGTGATTTGGCCAGCTGTCTGCTTATTTAGTATGTCCTTAGTTAGGACTGCTGATGCAAGTTATTTTTGGATGACATATCTCATGTGCTAGCAGGTTAACCCGGGAACATTCTTGTGATGATGACAGAGGGGCAAAAAAGACATGTGCTTTTATAAGCCTTTATTTGTATTGCATCTGCTAAAAACCCACTGACCAAAGCTAGTCACATGATCAAGGCAACCATCAGAGTGGGAGGGGGCTTTCAAAGCTATATGGCAGTGGTAGCCCCTGAGAACTGGGGTCATTTTGCAGTCTTCTGCAGCACATTTGCCTCACTTAATTATGACCGCTAGTTGATAGGTAGCATCAAAAAGGTCATGGATTTCTGACAGAGTTAAGTTTCTTAGATAAGAAAAAGGTTTTTCTTGTCTTTTTTTAGTTTGTTTTTTATTGTTTTTAAGATTTCTATTAAAATATTGCTAACATAAAATATTATATTCTCTTCAGTATTACACAATAGTTATTCAACATTTATACACTAAAGAAGTGATCACCATAAGTCCAGCAACCATGCTTTTGGTAGTTTTATGTTTCTCTGTTTTATTTTGTGTTTTGTCTTCCCATCATCAAGGAGATAATATGAGTAGAGATGTTGTAATATATTTATACTGACTAGCATTATGAAAATATATTATTTATTAAACTAGCTACAAGATCTTGGTATTTAATACATTAATGAGGAAGAATTTATAATAAAATATAACATGTTTATTTGACAAATGTATAACAATATTAGAACATAACTTGTTCCCTTTTTAATTCTATAAGTTTTATACATTTCAACGTATTACTCTCAGAATAGATCCACAACTTTAATGAGTTTAGAAAGTAGATTTGGGTTTGTCAAATGATTTCCTGGACTGGATGGGAGTTTGAACTTCATGGTCTCCAAGGTCCCTTCTCATTCGGAAATTATTGGTAGGACTATGTTTAATCTACTTGAAATAACTAATTTTAAATACTTAAGTCATTGAAGTAAATACATACAGAGACAAAACATAATAACAAATTGTTTTTACCTATTTCTTAAATGTAGTCAAAGGACATCTATTTGAAAACAGCTTTTGTTAGTTTAGGTGATACTTCTGTGTTTGAGTGAAATAAAGCTGCATTTGCTTAAAAAGAAAAAGAAAGTAGATTTGTGGACCAATGAAAGTCAAGAATCCATGTACTTACTATACAGAGTTTAAATGCAATAGGGTACTGATTTTACCTTCATTTCCTTTCTGTAAAATTTAGACAAGTACTTTATAATGTTGTGTGCTATCAAGATGTTCTATATTTAACTAAAGTAATTGAATATTGACTCTATAAATGTTTCTGTCTCTCATATTTCTTACCCTAATGATTCATCATTAAATATAAAAATTTGATATAGTAATTATACCAGTTAGGCATCTCAAATGTGTGAGTCTCCATTGTTAATTCTTCTAGTTATCCAATAGACATTTCTTGAGCACCTCTACGATAGCCAAGCACTAAATTATAAGTTACAGATTAAATGATAAGTAAGGCATGGATCCTAGTATCTTTGTTTAACAATTTAGTAATTGAAAATGACAAAGGAATGCACAAGTAAAATGTTGCTTCACACATGCTAAAATAAACAAACATTACCTCAGAATGCTAGAAGGTACACAAAACTAATCATGATACAAATGGAGAAAGCTGTGGGGTCAATCAAAAATGTAATGCTTCTATGACATTGTACATGTTACTTCTTCTGTCTAGGATAACATTTCTTGCTACCTATTGGAGTGATACTAATTATTTAAAAGTTTGGATGTCATCTGTGAATTCCTCTTTGCAATCTCGTATGTTTTTCTTTTCATTGTTCTGTTCATCAAATCATTTAATCATGAGTGTTATCTTTAACACTAGAATGTGATGGAAGATTTTCAGGTCAAGGACTTATTTTCTTGTTTATGCTTTTAATATTAACTCAGTATTTGATAAATGCTTAGTAGTAATGAGGACCTGAGGCTGTAGAGCCAAGTTGAAGTTGAAATAATTCAAATATTAGCCTCATCACCTGATAACTGTGTAACATTAGGTAAAACATAGTTTCTCTTTCTATAGAAAGTATTTTGTAATATCCATATTATTCAGATATTCTAAGGACGTACAAATTGCTTAACATATTACCTGAACAGAATAAATGGAAGTTAGCTGCCATTATCACATAATAATAAGATGAATGATATTTCTTAGGAATGTGTGTGACACTTAATCTATAAATGACCAAAAAGAGAACAAAAGAACTAAACAATAGATATTTCCACATTTCCTAGAATTAAGTAAAATTAAATCACTTAAAAGTGAAAGCATTTAGAAAATAACTCAGTGTTGGAGTTTCAAGTATGTTTCTAAGGATATATTACTAATACAACCTTGTTGGCTAATTGATATTGACACTGAAATATTTACTACAATCTTGCAATATTCCCTCCTAAATATATGGATGGGTGAATCAATTGACATAATGAGAACACACAATACAACTGAATATGTTTTATATAAAGATTATTCATCAATTTTATAGAGTCGGTTAGTTGCTTTGAGGAATCAAAATGATAATCACAAACATCTGTATTTTAGCATTTTCTCTTATTTTTAATCAATATCTGATAACAGTTATAAATTATAATACCCAAAATTGTCTCTCTTACTATATTCATTAGTATCTTTTAAAACATTATTTTTGTTCATAAATCGTTTGCATTAAATGTTCAGCAGACAGGCTGAATATTTAAAATTGACCATGAATTATTTAGAATATTTGTTAATAATCACATGACCTAGGAAAAGAACAAATAAACTATTATTTTAATAGTATAACATTTTAAAATCTGTTTTATGTACATGTATTTATTAAACAATACTAAAATCAGATTATTTTATATCCTTAATGTGAATATTTATCTTATATACACAGTGTTCAGAGTTTATATGAAGATAAAAAGCAGTGAAGAGACATGTAGATTAAGTCAAAGCAGCAAACACTCATATGGAAACAATATTGTTATCTGATTTAAAATGTTATGACAATATTTTCAGTGGTTTTATAAACCAATTAAATTGTCTTACACCTATTTTAATACTTTCTGAATTTCTACATATTGTTGGCTTATGGGAGCCAAACTTGATATAATGAAGGTATATTTTTAAATATTTCACTTTAGAAAAATATAAAAAGGACAGAAAAATAGTACCTTTTGAAATTCAGTCCAAATTCAGTTATGTAGTACGTTAAGATATGACTCTATTCCCTAATCAAGCAAATTAGAAGTGTCAGGTAAGACCTAGTAATGAAAACTTGACATTTTCAACAAGACTGTGGAGGTCTTTTCCATCTCTATGCTTAAAGCCAAAATTGCCTGGGAATATACAGATGACACTCAAAGGACTGCTATGCATGTAACCATGCTAATTATACTTTCTGTATCAACTTGCATATATTTTGACATTTTCTCTTTTAGAAACTTACTCTAAAAAGAATATTAGCCTGTTTGGTTCATAGTAGAAAAAACAATTTAAAAGTGAATTTAAATTGAGGCTTTATTAAAAAAGCAATACCATATTTTCTTTTCAACACATTATACTGTTAAGTGAAAATACCTTTAATTTACACATCTTCAAATGTATATGGTGGAAAACTTTCAAATATAAATCACTTTTCTTGTTTGTGAATTGCCTCATTTGTTTTCAGAATGTTGTCTTAAGATGAGTCACAATCTAGGCAGTAGAAGTTTGTGTCTTCTGAGATAACTGCAAAAGTATCTATTGTCTCATGTTTTTCTGGAAAGTCCCCATTCCCTTTTGAAAAATGGAGTTTAATTGCTCTCACCTTGAATCTTGGCAGCTATGACTAGCCAGAAGTGAGCTATGAGAATCCCCAGGGTTAGTCAGGAAAGCATATGTAGCTTTGACCTTTCTTACTGAGAGCTGATTTACAAGGCAGAGTGGCAAACTTGTTCTATAAAGGATTAGATAGTAAGCATTTTAGACCATGCCAGAGGTGTGGTCTCTGTTGCAACTATTGAACTCTGCTGTTGCAGCCTTCCATAGATGATACCTAAATGATTCAGCTTGGTTGTGTCCCACTTAAACTTCATTGATAAATAACAGAAGGCCATCCAAATTTGGTTCATGGTTGTCAGATTTAGTAAATAAAAATACAGGATGCCCCTTTAGGTTTATGTTTCAGATAAACAACAAATACCTTTAAAATTCTAATTTGGTTCCAAATATTGTCCAGAACATATTTATACAGAAAAGTTATTCATGTTTAGCTGAAATTAAAATTTAACTGAATGTCCTGTTCTATCTTTCAATCCTACTTGTGTTGTGATTTGCTGACCTTTGTTGTAAGTAATCTCACTCATGAGATGTGATTATGCTGTGAGGAATTTCAAAATAGCAAAGAAGAGAAAATTCATGGAGTAGAACTAATACAACATAAGAGAGGAATTCCCAGCCTCCATTCATATATTCAACCCAACCCCTTCCATTTTCACTCCAGTCACCATCCAAATAACCACATGAGAATTACAGAGCCAGGAATCTAGATGAATCCTTGCTCAAATTCTGACATGCAAAAAAAAAGCATGAGAGATCAGAAAATGACAGTTATGATTATTTCTAAATTTTGTATACTTTATTATGCAGAGATTTTTAACTGGCATCCTTGTTATCCTTGCTGCACATTGTTTTTCAACATTTTCCCCACTTTAGTTATCTGCACCTGGAGTTTCAAATGGCATGCTTAAACGAGATTTTCCTCCCCCACCACTACCTAACATCACACCCTGGAGAGTTTGATCAGAACTGATATATTTTTGTATCACCTCCATCATTACATCTTAATTTTCTGGGTCATTGCCAACACAAGTATAATAGTAGCACTATATAAAAACCTTTTCATTCCACATTTATATTTTTGTTTTCACAAAATTCAAACATCACTGAAATTCCTCCGTCTTCCCCCATTTATGAGATGTTTACTTACAATTAAATCACCACATATAGTGATCGCTACTCAAACTTTAATAGTGTCAGGGTGAAAATGATTTTGCCAATGGAATAAAGACTTTGACATCTATTTCATAATTTGTTTTTAGTTGTTGACCATTAAAACATTCCTCTCAGTAACAGAAATAGAAGAAAGACAGAAGAGCAGTTCTCAAACTATGTTATGTAAAGTTATCACTTGGAATCTCATTAAAAATGCAGAAATTATTATTCCCTGGTTTGAAAAAGAATTTGGACCAGGAAGGTTTTGACAATATGAATTTCTAACATATCCCTGCTGATCAAATTTGGGAAACACTGAAGTGAAACTAAAAGACTGAGCAGTCTTAGTGTCATTTTAAAAGTTTCTCTTTTTTTTTGAAATTTATCTTTCAAATTTCCAGATTGTTTTTTTTTTTAATTATTGACTTGAGTTCTAGTCACAAGTACACACACACACACACACACACACACACACACACACACACACAAATAGTAATGCCATGAAACCCTTTCCTTAGTTTTTGAGAATGCAATATTGGCTGCAGGATTTGCTCCTATAAAGAAGAATATAAGAGATGAACAGTACTTTCTGTTTATGTTATGTTTATATGAAGGTGCTTTGTGAGCTTTAACTAGTAGAGATAATTGAAATAATTTACTTTGGGGATCTGATTTTCATTATTGTTAACTCATTCCTGTATTTCATTATATAGCCACAAAATAAAGTTCCTGAAAGTTGATAATGTCTGAATTTTGTCTATTCGTGTCAATTTCTAACAATAAATGTAACGAAATATATTGTGAGTCAAATTATTGATGCTTGGTATCAATATGGATATCTGAACAAATGCTCATAACATTATTAACAATGCAATAAAACAATCTATAACAATGCTAATATCACATGTTATGAGTACATATGTGTTTATCAGAAAATTTCACATAGGTCTTTAATGAAATGATGGATAAATGTATCAATTACAGTATTGGTTTTAATAGCAAAATATTGGGAAAAAATACCTGTTAAGAGTACAATGAACAAATGCTTTGAGATATAAACCTACAATGACATAGCTCATTGACTTAAGATGAATAAAACCAGTGTTGTACAGGTAAACTTGAATAAATCTCACACATAATTGAGTTAAAAGCCATGAATTGCAGATGGCTATATACTTAGAGTAATAAAATACAAGTTATATATAATTCTAAATATGTAAAACTATAAATATGTGTCTTTTGTATACATATACATATATTCACACACATTTATTGAACAATACATGTATATTCTAACTGTAACTGTTTGGAATCCAATGTTGTTGCATTTTAAATGCTGGACAATATTATTTTTATGAATTTATGTTATAAAAAATAATTGTACCCCATAGGTATAAATCAAAGTACTAAAAAATGATATGCTGTTCTAATAATTTCCTACAGCACTTCATATGAAATTTAGCAGAAAATAAGATTGTAGTTTGATCTATTACATTTTGGTTCAATAAGCAAAGCAAAGAAATGGTAAGAGGTAGTATGATTATTTTCTTTGCAGAAAGAAATAAATGGATCTGATGCTAAATCCAAAGAAGATGTTTAAAGGTAGTAAATTTTCACGTTTTCACAACAGATTAATTAGAAAGATAACTAATTCCATATAAGGCATTTAGCACAATTACTGGAAAGTTATTAAGGAATACTATTATGGATTTTAGATTTTTATAATTGAATTAAATCCTGTTAAGCTATTTAATATTTGCCACCTGTTCAATCATTTACAGTATCATATTAATCACTGGCTTCAAGTACGTTAACAGTCTGTCTAAAAGATGCTTTTTAGAGGGGATAAGAGCATAGTTTTAACTAAACTCAGCATTTAGCAATGCTCTAGTCTTTCTTAATATTTCATATAGGTAACAGCCCACATAATAACTCAAGGTTTCAAATCTAATTTATTATGTCAGTAACATAGAAGGCTATTTTTAGGTGCCTACTATTTATCATATGCATTCTATCCAAATAACTATAAAATCTTATCATTGAAGAAAAAAATCACAAATCTGAGGGCTTTATTTTCCTACATCTTATTTTAATATCTGAGAGGCTGAAAGCAATGTTCAGGGATAATGTCCTCAATAATCAAAGAAGACATACACAAAAGTTTGAATAAGTGTGAGTGTGTCATTTAGAGTTGGGAAACATTATAATAAATGTTGGCTATTTTCACATTTCAGCATACAGAAAAATGTATGAATTCGCATTTCTGAAATGAACGTTTGTAAATTAAAATATTCAAATAGGTACTAATAATTATAAGAGAACATGATAGCATAGAAACATTTTTAAAAACTCGTTTTGTGGTTCATCAGCCAACTTTAAATCCTGTACAGATAGGATTTAAATCAAGTACAGAGAGGTGCTTGAAAGTATTCCCCAGTAGGACATGCGATTAGTTATAATTATCTATGATAATTGTCTTTACCCGCCTCAAGACAAAACTTTTCACAAAGGTTATTTATGATTTATACTGCTCCCTACTCCATATCCTTGTCCCTGTAGATGCACAAGAACTAAATAAACTCAAAGAAATTACATTTGACTAGGAAAAATTCTAAGGATCTTTTTTTGTAGTAAGGACTCTTTAAAAAGGAATTCTGATCAGTACCTTTTTTTTTTCAGCAAGATTACTCGATTTGGTGCTAATATTTATACCTCATGTTTGTATTGCCAGAAGTGATAAAACCATAATAAGTTTCACTTACAGGGCAGATATTGTCACTATCATCTTAAGTTTCTACCTGCAACACTATTTTATGAATAATCAATTAATATTTCTTCTTTCCTGCCACACCCAGTTCTCTGAAATGACAAATCTCACCTGAATGCCAATAGTATGTTATTGAGAACTTGGTAGAAGAATGTCTATTAGCCTAGTAGGAATATGATACATTCTAATTCCTACCTACCTGGGTATATATTAAATATATACCCAGAGTATATATTAAAGTGTAGACACTGGAATTATTCTTCTCTTTCTAAAACCTACCCAATTCCAACCACTAATACATTCCTGAGAACCACCTATTAGTTTTCAAGTGTTTCTATTTAACAGAAATTTACATATACCAGGGGTGCCAAAAAAAGTATACACATTTTAAGCGATGTTATCTATGTTCAAGCTATGTTCACTGTAATCAGAAGTGTCTGGACACTGATGGTAACCACTTTGGGCATCTATCAAAATTGCAGAAATCAAATATGTCTTGTATTCATCTTTTGTTACCAGTATATATTGAGTATTAGAATTAATACAGTTTTTTTCCCTTTCTTAAAGTGAATATATATATATATATATATATATATATATATATATATATATATAGTGAGTATATATATATATATATATATATATATATATATATATAAAATGAATGTATATATATAAAATGAATATATTGGCACCCAGTGTATATTTAGTATTTGAGATAAATATATATATTTTCAGTTAATATTAATCACAAAATAATTTCTGAAGCAGAAATATTCTAGTTTTGTTTGTTTGTATTTAACCTTGGTTAAATAAAAGCATTACAGTGTGTTTCTTCAGTGTATTTTGCCATGGTAAACCTTGAATATTACACAAGGATCATTCTACTACCTGGGAAATAGCTATAAAACAAGATGTGATTTATGTTCAAGCTAAAAAAATATATATGCACTCCAGTCAAGAACATGTCTTAGTAAGATATTCTTAATTTACATTAAATGAAAACTATAACTTTCTCCAAAGTGAAGTATAATACAATATTTTAAAATCCATAAATTAAACACATGGATATTTACATTGTCAACTCAACATTTCTACCAAGATACCTAATTCAGCATAACAAAATTAATATTTCCAAACACTAATTCTTGTTTCTTGCCTACCACATTCATAGCTTTTGCTTCTTCCCTTAATCCCCATCTAATTTAAAAATAAAAATCATCTTTTGATTACTCAGGTCAAACATTTTGGTAGTAGCATTTTTGACTCCTTTCTGTCATATACTGATTTGAATCCACTAACAAATGTGTCAACTCTTCTTTTCAATGTATTAAGAAAGCAAATGTTTTCACCTCCTGCTCCTATATTCTGACCCTATAACCTCTTCCATAGACTATTGAAATAATTTCATAAGTGATCTCTCAGCATTTATACTTGCTTCCCTATAGCTTCCTCTTCATGTAACAACCAGAGACATCCTTTCAAAACTGCAATTCAGAGTATGGACAACTTAACATCACTCTTCATCTCATGTAACAGAACCCAAAGAAATCAGTGTGGCCTATATTGTCACTTACGATACAGCCCCTGGCTATCTTTACAATCTCATCTTTTCCAACTCTCCATCTTGGTCACTCTGTTCAGTTTCACTGGCCTCCTCAGTATTCCTTGGACATGCCTAAAACTTTCCTGCCTTAGGAGTTAAATAATTTCTATTCACTCTGTGATACTCTTTTCCCCAGATAATCACAAGAGACTCTCCTTATTCCTTTTGGATGGACTCAAACGTCCCAGTATTTGGGGTGCTTCCACGACCAACTCACATAAAATAGCACTTCCCTTTCACATTTTTCATAATTAGTCATTAATTTTGTTCTTTGTAAAATTTATCACCAGGAGATATTTTGGCTTTTATACAATCATTTGTTGAAAGTCTGTCTCTCTAGTATATTGATTGGAGGAGAGGGGCAGCTTTTTATTTTCTTCACTGCTCTATTCCCATCACAGAGCACAATTCCTGACATATAACAAGTAGCAAATTAATATTGATGAAACTTGTTGAATGATGCATTCGGTATTATACTGCACATGAGTCTATAATGTGTCCATTATTATCAACAAATTTCTGGAGCCGTTGTCAATTAATAGGGACATTTTTCAAGGGACAGTATTGAGTATTCCTATCCATGAAAATGGAATGTCTCTCCATTTACTGAGGTCTTCTTCGATTTTGATCATCAGAGTTTTGTCATTTTCTTCATGTAATATCTGTACATATTTTGTTAGATATAGACCTAAGTATTTCATTTTGGGTGGTGTTAATGTAAATTATATTGTTTTTAACTTCTAATTCTACTTAATAATTACTGGCATACAACAAAGCAGTTGACTTTTTATAAACTTTGTATCCTGCAAAGTTGCTATAATCCCTTCTTAGTTCTAGGAGGTTTTTATTCATGTTTCTTTTCAAATGTTTAATGTTTTATTCATAGATGATCATGTAACCCATGCACAAGGATGGTTTTATTCTTCCTTTCCAATCTGTATACCTTTGGTTTCCTTCTCTTGTCTTATTGAACTAGGTAGAATTTCGAGTACAATGTTAAAATGGTGAGAGGGGACATACTTGCCTTGTACCTGATCTTAGAATAATAGGTGCATGAGCAGTCTCCACAGCTATGCCTCCAGGGCTCAGTTCAGAAGGACATCACCTCACGTATATTAGAATGTCAGTTATCCAAATGACTGTATGCAAATATGTGGAGAAGAGGGAAGGAACCCTTTCATACTGTTGGTGGGAATGTACACCGGTACAGTCACTAAGGAAAATGGGGATCCTGCCTTTGTGACAACATGGATGGATCTTGAAGGTATTATGCAAAATACATTTAGTTAAGCAAAGATAAATACTGTATAATCTCACTTGTATGTAGAATCAAAATAAATAGAGCTCATAGAAACAGAGATTAGAATGGTGTTTACCTGTGGTTTTCAGGTGAGAGAAATGGGGAGATGTTGGTCAAAGAGTATACATTTTTAGTTATAAGGTGAACAAGGTCTGATAATCTTGTTTAACTAATGATTATAGTTGACAATACTGTATTATATAATTAAATTTTGCTAAGAGAGTAGAATTTAAGTGTTCTTACCAAAATAAATAAATAAATATGTGAGATGAGGGATGTACTAATTAACTCTATGGTAGGAATGCTTTAACAATCTATGCTATACATATGAGCAATTCTACCTCAGAGAAATTCAGATATTCGTGGACTGACTTCTACAACTCATACATCAAATAATTGCATTGTATACTTTAAATATATTATAGCTTTGTCAAGAATACCTGAATAAAAGGGAGAATAATAATAAATAATATGTATGTAAGTGGAATTGAATAAAACACATAAATTAATGTATATTACAATGTACTGTATGCTACAAAAATAATCCATTTGATAATGAAAATGTGTTATTGTATATCTTCATTCAGGATTCTGATATGAGAACTATCCTTTCTTTCTTTAACCTATAACTCAATGAAATGCATAGGTATTATAAAATTATTTTAAAACTTAATGCCTGATAATATATTATTAGGTATAGTCTGTGATATATGAGAGAGAATATGATATAAGACAAAGGGTTTTTCAGGAAGTTATATATTCTAATCCTGATTATTAATGTAATCTTCAAATTATTTATATTAGAAATAGATGATGTATTATAAAATTATTTTAAAACTTAATGCCTGATAATATATTATTAGGTATAGTCTGTGATATATGAGAGAGAATATGATATAAGACAAAGGGTTTTTCAGGAAGTTATATATTCTAATCCTGATTATTAATGTAATCTTCAAATTATTTATATTAGAAATAGATGATGTATTATAAAATTGTATACTTAAAACCTATGCAATTTTACTAATCATTATCACTCCAACAAATTTTAATTAAAAAAGAAATTCTCAGTATTTTTTTAAACTCAAAATTTAGTTAATTCTGCTTTTCATTTATTGTGCATTAAATGCTTTAGTCTTTTTAATAATAAATGACAATGATTATCCTTTGATTAAGCACGCACTATATCCAGAAAATCATGCAAATGACTTTCATACTATATCCATACTCTTTGCAATAACAGTAGTAGTATGTGTAGTTTTGTTTTACAACTGGAAGCCTGAGGCCCTTAAAGGATAAGTGACTATAGGATCTTAAGATAGATTTTGAAATCAGAGTACTCTACACACAAACCCCACAGTCCTTGAAAATACAGTGTTTGAACCAACAGAACGTTAGTTTCTTGAGAGTGGAAGTTTTGTCTTTAAAATTTAATGCTATATACCCCATGCTTAGAATCATATCTGACATAGTGGTCACAAAATAAGTATTAGTATATATTTATTCAGTATAGCCTCCCTTCAAAGGATACAGTAGTTCAAATAAGATATAACTGTCTACACAGAGGTTATAAAATGTTGCTTTGAACTGTGTTTTCCTTTGATAGTATTTGATGAATATCTGCAATTACTTGTGTGATTTTGAAATTTACAAATGTTAGTTTCTATCTTGTCATGTGGTTTTATAACAAAACCAAACATAAGAACTTCAACTGTGTGTAATGTCTTAGGCAAGATATTCTAAAGTCAGAATTATTTAATAAATATTTTCTGGCAAGAGACATATTAATTGTGGACCTACACTAACAAGAGCATCAAATAAAACATGGCTATGCACTACAGGTCATGAAAGTTTTCTTTCTGTTTTAAAGTGAATGATCAAGAGAGATAACAAGATCACTGAGACAAAAGAGAGATGCTTCAGTAGAAGAACTGCATATATTTTAATTATCAAAATCAGTGGTCACTAGGGCATGGTGTGAGGATAGATAATGACTATAAATAGGCACAGAAAAACTTGATTAGGAGTGCTAAAAATGTTTTATGCCATGATTGCGTTGGCCAATCCCTGATTGTATATATCCGTCAGAAATCACTGAAATAGTTATTTCAAAATAAGAATTACACTGTATATAAATTAAACTTCACAAACTTGGAGGGAAAAAATCACCCAAGGGTTTGGGTTTTCTAAAATTAACTTCCATTGCTTCATTCTCCATTTCTTAGCCCCAAACAGTTTTGAGGTTTGACACTTCTTATATCCCACAAGAATACATTCAATCTACTGTCATTTCTTGAGGAAACTGTTGCCTAAACTCTTCCTTTAGTTCTTTTTCTAAAAAATAATCTACAAACTGAGACACGCATTCCTTCTCAACAAGAAGGCTATTGCTGTGAGGATTTCATCTGTAATCAGTGCAGACGCCCAAAGTCAATCGCATCTGAGTCAGATTTTAAAAAATAAATAAATTACGGTGGTTATCTAAGTGAGGAAGACAATTAATTGTGGCAAAATGAGACTATGAGGGTAATTTTATTTGGTAACTATAAAATGGTTTCTGAATAACAGCCCAAAGAAGAGTTCCAAAAATATTTTAAGTGAAAGAATAAGCTTTTTAATTGTATAGCCTGTAAAGATGACTATCATTATTATAGGAATAAACTTGTGTATGTGTCTTCACAGAGAATAGGTTCTCTTACTACCTGTGCTATTTTTAATTAGTTTGTAATGTTCTTATAAACTCCTTAGATTCTAGCAATAACAAAAGAGAGTGGAACAACACATTGGAATAGAAAACCACACAGAAGAGTCCAAAATGCAGATATAACAGAGTGATAAAAAATTGCATTTGTATTTATCATGTGATTTTGGGAAAATATAATTATGTATATAAAGCTCAGTTTTATCATGTATCATGTAAGGATAAAAATATCTCTTTTATGACATTGTTATACAGACCATTTGAGGTAATATATGAAAACCCCCAACCAGTCTATTTGGTATTTAAGAAAATCTTAATAAAGAATATTTAATATGATCATTGATTTTTATACATGTGAGGTAAAATTATTTTCAATCCTTTATATTTTTAATAGTGAATTTATTCATGTTTTAGCAAATTCATGAATCAATTTAGGCAAAAGCCACCATCCCTCCCCCCACCAAAAAAAAAAAAAAGAAGAAAAGAAAAATAATGACAATTACTGGCTAGAGATGGAAAGTATTCAGGGTTAATAACAAATTTCAGGGTCACACTCGTTCTGACAAATTGCAGATAATGTGAGCCCAGATGTGCAGAGCCAGGGTATGCGTACATGCGTGCAGGAGGGGCTGGAGGAAGGATTGCTTACTGGCTGCCAGGTGTAAGCTCTTGATATAGCTCTGCCACTCCTTTGTCAAGAAAGAATCCATAGGACTCTGATATTTGACAAGTTTTTACTAATGTAATAGTTGACTCACATTCAAACTTGTAGCTTCATGAGAGCATCACTTTCAGCAGATAAAAAGGGAAGGATTACAAGCCACCCTCACTTTGTGTCCTATTTCCTGACCAAAGGAGAGGACCAGTATTGAGATACAAATGATTAATTTAGGTGTTGTTTCTCATTTACTGCTCAATATTGACATTAATTCTGCGGCAATTAAAACTGGAGATATAAGAATTCTATTTGGAAATAGTTTTGATTTTATATTAAATATATATTTATAAAGGTATCGTACATCCATGGAATGGGGGCAGGCTGAGAAGTCTAATGTCTGCCAAAAGAGAGAACCAGATGTTAATGCTGAGTCCAGTTATGCCAACTAAATAGGTTATGTTGTGGAGGGTGGGAGGTGGTATATAATGATAAATAGAAGGTTTTTAGGGAAACAATTTCATTTAGAAATTTTAAAAAAACACGTAAAATTAGATCATTATCTGTTCCAACAAAGGAATATAGTACATGATAGAGAATTCATATATAGCACACAAGTAATTTTCAGAGAAATTTTGCTTTTACAAAAGAGTATAGGGGGCAGGCCGAGTGGCACAGTGGTTAAGCACTGGCTTGGGAAGCCTGCGGCCCTAGTTCGGGTCCCACATATGAGGGACAGTGACACTGTCCTCAAAAAAAAAAAAAAAAAAGTATAGGAACAAAACAATCTTACTGTTGTTGGAGACTAACAAATCAAATTGCCTTCCCATCTTAGATAGTAGAAAAGTAACAGGCAGTTAAAAAGAAGGTCAGATTGAAATGCTAACTAATTTATACAAACACATTCAATTGATCGGATATGGGGTAAAAAATGGAAGTTAGGTTTGACAGACAGAGTTAAAGAGAATGTATTAGAAATTGATCACAAGACCAGGGTGAGATGCGCATCAAGGGTGATTTAAACAAATCCAAAAACATGGGCTTGGTAATTTACAGTTTCTCTACATCAATTCTTTGACCATAGAACACTGGTTCTCAAAATTCACTGTGCCTAAGAAGCATCTGTGACACTTTGTAAAGTTGCAAGTTTCTGGGCATCCAATGTAGAATTCTAATTCAGTAAGTCTGGAGTAGACTGAGGAATTTATTTTAAATAAACATTAAAAGGAGGTTGTCCTGGGCCTGCTGAGTGGCTCGGTGATTAAGCGCTGGTTTGGGAAGCCAGTGGCCCCAGTTCGGGTCCCACATAGGAGGGCCAGTGACACTGCCCTTAAAAAAAAAAAAAGGTGTTAAAAGGAGGTTGTCCCTGAAGGTTCAGAACCTCTGAGAAGGATTACTTAGAAGCTGGGGCATGCCTAAGCCTTAAATTAGCTAGCCACAGAATTTGGGAGAACAATAGAGCTTAAAAATAGAAAGTGAAAGAAATGGGAAGGAAATGCTGCCTACAACTCACTGGTAGTTCCTGGTATTGCTAAAAGACATGAATACACACATGGCAATATTTATTCACATAAAGTTGAGCTTTTTCACATTTGCTGCTGAATATTTTAAAGAGATTATCATATTTTATTGCCCTTCTATGTGAAAATATTCATAAAAAAATATTATTTTACTTTTTAGAGAAAATGTGTAGCTAATATACTAGTCAAGCCTTTTGATTCATTTATATATTTATCATCACTTTCCAAAGGAAATTTGGTTTATGTGTCCATTTCCAAAGATGCAAACTTGAACTGAACTTCCTATTAAGTGGAATTGCAGACAAAATGAAAAATTATATCTATCTATCTATCTATCTATCTATCTATCTATCTATCTATGATCATCTATCATCTATATCTATTGCCCTGAATTGATTTTGAGAGAGTTAAGTTTGTAAATTGTTCATGTGATTGTTATATGCCAGAGGCTTTTTAAAGCTGATGACTCCATATGCTTTGTTTGCTTTGTTACTCCAACTTGGTGGTTACTATTATCATCATCTTTTTTGAATAGAGGAAAGAGAGGTGGAGAAGTTTCAAGTACCTTGGTCAAGATCATATTGCTATTATGTGTTAATACCTGAATTTCTACCTGAACATTCTATCTTCAAAGTATGGACTCCTGCGCTACATAAACAATAGAAGAAAACATGAATTAAGCTAAAAAGGTTGATGAACAATTTGCATTTTCTTTAAATACACAAATGGATGAATAAACTAAAACATGAGAAATGCTTGTTGAGTGTAAGTAGATATACAGTATTTCATTTTTAGGATAATTATTTACTTAAAAAGGTTCTGGAAAAAATAATAAAAAGCATTATGTTGGACCTAAAGAGAAGGGAAACAGGATTTTAACAGCTGGATAGTAGTAAAAATACAAAAACAAAGACATAGTTCTGAACTGCTTATTTACCCTACACAAATTATATTTGTCTTCTCTGAGCATCATTACCTAAAATTATACATACACCAAATTACACAGAAGAAAGGTGCCAAGAGACAAAACAACTTTATTTTGAAACAAATGTATCATTAGAAGCTATTTCTTTTATATAATATCTGCAAGCAAAATAAGCTGTCTGGGTCAAAAATATTTGCTAAGTACCTTTCATGATATGAAAGGCAGGTGCTAGCAATTTTTCATTCAGTACAGTATAAAAGAAATTAGCATAATCAATGGAAAAATATAGCACTGCTATATAATCAGCAATCAGGCAGTATCCTCCCAGGCTTAGCAATCATAACCAGTTGCATAATTCATTGAGATAATTAAGAAACAAAATTTAAATATTGCAGAGGCCCAGTATATTTGTCTAAGAATTCCTGGGACTCTAAAGCTCAAATGTAACAATGAAAGAGATTTGCAACCAACCGTATTTGTACTAGTGTATAGAGTAGCCACAGGTGGTAAACCAGATGATTATACATAAACACTGTCTGACATTTTGAAAAGTGAAAATGCATCAATAATTAGAAGCACTGTAGGTGAGCAGCTCCATGCCATACTAACAGTGAGGTTTGCTAGTACAAAGATAATTGCTACTGGTGGTATACAGCACCATGATAGATTGAAAAATATATGGCAGCAAACTGAAGGTCAGAAAAGAGGCCAATTTTGCAGTTGTTCCTCTTTATTTCTTAAACATAACAAATAACTGAACCTGAAGAAGGACATTTACTTGTGAATGATAAAGCGAGTTATTGAAATTGTATAATTTTCATAATAAAAAGATGCTTGGAAACAATCTAATGCCTTCTGTATTTTTACATTTTCAGACTGTGAAGTTCCAGTAGGATATAGTCACACACTGTAGATCAGAAGGTCTGAAAGCCATAGCCCTGAGATCAGAAATCAACTTTCCTGAAAAGCAAGGTCAATATTTTGTTATTTCCATATAATGTTATTGTCACTGATGTTCTTATCTGAATTATTTTCCATATTTATTAATCTAACAAATATTTTTTTTGAGCAAGTCACATGCCAAACAACATTTCTATTTAGGTCAAAAGAGTATCCCATTATGTATACATTCTGTGTGTCCCTCTTTCTCTTGGCAGTGACACCAGTAGCCTAGAAATCAGGTGGTTGTGTTGCTTGATTGCTGTGCTCTTTAGCTAAAAACGCATATCCTCAATTACCTGAGTTACAATTAGGAGTGCCTCATTATCCATCACTATGTACTATGGGATTATTTCTTTTCTTGCTTCTCTGTACAAGCTCTAATCAGAATCCATCTCTCAACCTTGTTGCCTTCACAGACTCACTTTTCCCTTTGCAATCAAGTTTCTTATATTGGACCACCCACTCTTTATCCTAAACCACTTTTCTTAATGTTTCCTTTCTAACATTATCTTGAAGAGAAACCAGTTCTTCCTAAGAACACTGTTCCTCCTGATGCATTGTCAAGGTGAACCTCTCATTCTTCTGCTGTCAATCATATGCCTTTTTTGGGAGAAGTGTGGCTGGCTTTCTCATTCTCCACTTCTTTACAAAATTAATTTCTTACTATGACAGCATTTGGGGAGGCATTACAGAAGTAATTACTGGAAAATTAAGTTATTGAAAGATATTATTTCAAAGGGTCATCCTTAGGACTTTGGCAATCTATAAGTTATGTAAGACATTACTTTTGAGTGGTGGGTGAAATAGATGTGAAAGTTTAGGAGAATATTTAAGAAGGTTAGATGGTAGAAAAACATCAAAAAACTCTTCTGCAATTTCTAAGAAGGCAGTTAACTGTGCTTATAAATACTGAGGTTACATGAAGAGAGTTAAAGACAGAATATTAGTAAATATGCAGGTAATTATAGCCTATCTGTGTCAAGTCATTATCAAAAAAAAAAAAAAAAAAAAAGGACAAGTAGAGAAAGAAATTGCTGAAATGCAAACAGAAGAGAAAGGAATTGAAAAAAAAAAAAAAGTCTAGCAATTTGGGGACTTAGAGGATTGGAAGAGGCAACTAAATCTCTACAACCAAAGGAAAACATGAAAGCGAAAAGCCATTTGAGCAATGATGTATGATTATAAACTCAGCAAATTTCTCACTGTTAAAAGAGGAGGTTATAGATAAGCAAAGGACAACAGATAGAAAGAATCATGTCATATTGCATAAAATTTGGAACCTGGAATTTAACTAAATAAGTACAGATGTGTTTTGAGATGTTAGTAAGCACAGATATATTTCCTAGCTCTGTCCACTGAAAGAACTAAAAGTACCAACAACCTGGTAGCAACCCAGTTCCCAAGTCTTGGTTTCTAACGATACTATTTAATGAAAAGAATCTAGACTTCTTAGAGAAATAGCTGATTCTAATATTAAAGAAAAGAATGTAAAAGATGAGTCTGCAGCATCTTATACTGACCAAAAATAAGGAAATAGTAGCAAAACAAAACAAACAAAAGCAAAATATCACAAGAAATATAAATACAATACAAAGAGACACAGGAGCTAACATATCTCCAAAGCTGGAACAATTTGAACAACAAAAAAATTAACATAGCACTGACTTATAGCCAAAGTATAAGATAAATAGCCATTAGTCCATACTGATATAAATGAATAATTGATAAATGAGGCACACATGATAAAATTTCCTGCACAGAATTCCAAAGATTTCATAAACACACTGTCCCTTCAACAGATGTAGCATTAACTCCTTACCCTTTATGTGTCAAATGAACGAAGTAGCTTTATTCTAAAAGAGTAATAGTTTGACAGTTGAGGAACCTGGTAAACACTACGTCAGCCAGGTAATAAAGGTCTGCATTCTGAAAACCTATAATCATTATCTAACCATGATAAAAATGTCAGATTAACCCAAACTGACAGGCATTCTACAAATTATATTCCTGGTACTCCTGAAATTTGTCAGGGTCACCAAAAGTGAGGGAAGTCTGAGAAACTTTCACACTCTAAATGAGCCAAAGAAACATGACGCCATATGTAATGTGGTATCCTAGATGGTATTATGGAGCAGCAAAAGGACATTGGGTAAAAATGAAGGAAATCCAAGTTGAGTCTGAAATTTAGATAACAATAACACATTAATACTGGTTCATTAGTTATGACTAATGCACTATAGTATTTATAGAGAAACCTGACTATAATATACAGGAACTCTCCAATATTCTTGCAACTTGCTTGTAAATACAGAGCTTATTTTTAAACAAAATGTTTATTCCATGTTACAAAACAAAAGAAAATAACTATGGATTTGAATGGAGACATGTAGAAGCAGGACTTCAGTAATTCCAGTTCTATCTTTCTAAAATAAATAGGTAAATGAATAGGATTTTTTAAAAATACCAGTTTTTACCAACCAAAACTAAAATAAATAAAATTAAAAACAAAAATAAGTAGGTTTGATTTGTGTGTGTGTGTTTTTTAATGCGTCTCTTAAAAGTCTAGTAGTTTGCATTAAGCAGCAGAAAACACCACTAGAGTTCATAACAGGTCACATACTCTTAACAACAAATATTGATAACAAAATCAATATTTTAAAAAATATGTTCCACTTACTAAGTTTAGAAGGTAAGGGATAGTCTCCATTTTTACAACTATAATTACTCTGTGATAGCTACAACATTTGGGGGTAACTTCGTTTCCCTTCAAGTGTTCTAATTATGAATAAATATTAATAGGAAGCAATCCTAGAATACCGAGGCTGCCAATATGCTTTTAATGTATGAGGAGATTTTCCCTCTTCATTGTATTTTACTTTACTATTGATCTGAAACCTTCTAAGGGAAAGATTTTCAGGTAGATTCTTAAGATTCAGACTGTCATTGTATGCAATTTTTCAATGCAACTAGCTCTAAAATGATACACACAAATTGGTGAGAATGATAATTAGGTAATCATTGCACTGTTTTTGAGAGAGGGGATCAGGTGACTGGCTATTGAGGACATGCAGAAAAGAGAAGACATGAGTCAATAGCTTGGTATGATAATTTTTAGAAAAACTTGACCTTTAAAATTAAATATATTAGACATTATGTAAGGTATTCAAACAGCTTATATGTTCTGAGTTGGAAAAACACTTTGGGGATCATGGTAAAACTCAGAATAGAAATTAAGATAAAAGCTATGTACTTTCTATTTACTCTAATTTTTATCTCATTATTAATACATATTCCACCAAAACAAAAAGGCTTTTCTCTAGGCATGTAGTGTTCAAAATAATGAGGTTCCTGGATAGAAGAGGAATATCTTGTATATTTTTACTGAGCCTACTAATTTAGTCCAGATTCCAATAATTGCTGGTTCAGCATGATGCCACACTTTATGATAAGAAAGATGTGAAGCAGCCTTCACTGGGCTATACATCTTTTGCTTGGGCAAAAGAAAACAAATGGGCCAATTGTCCCTGGGAATTATATTCTTGCCTATGTACCAGGATTGGTTCTTGGTCAGAGGGTACTGAATTTGAAATAATAACATTGATAATAGTAAACACTCATGTAATACATATTATGTTTCAATCTCACTTAATACAACAACTCAATAAAGGCATGTGTTATTATTTTTTTTCTATTTACGAAAGAGGAAACATACACAGAGAATTTAAACTAATTTATTCACAGTTACTCAACTGTAGAGTGGCTGGGCTGGTATTCAAACCCAGTGAGCCTGATTCAAGTGAACATGCTCTTAAGATTGATGATACAATTTATTGCCACATTAAAGGAATCCTAAATATTTTGTTATGAGGAGTTTGGTTGTATTCCTAGCAATTAAAAGACTGACTACCACCCTGACGTCAAAGAATTTAAACCAAAGTAAAAACCACAGCTACTAGAGCCAAATGCATTAGCACTCATATTAATTTAGTCTAAATTGTTTACCACCTTCAAGACCAATGTAGTACCAAGAAGATGGACATCTGGAAAGCTTAGGTGAGTGCAAGTCAGGTCCCAGAGACCTAACTGCCAAGTCTGAAAGAAATTGAGATGATTTCAGGCCAACACAATATGACTCAGAATGTACCTATTTCAAAGCTTTGCCATGCAAGAGGGGGCACAAAACCTTTAATTTTAGTATAATCATCATCATGTTTTTTATGCCCTTCTCTGGACCTCCAGCTTATACGCAATGTGCTTACATTCCTTCTTCAAAGACACAGTACTTATATGGCCTATATTTTTTTCTAAACTGCATGAATATTTACATAAAGTGTACAATAAAGTACACTTTATTTTTATGTACAAATAAAAATAAAGGCTTGAAAGTGGAATTTTAGCTACCAAATGTTAAGATGTCTTTCTGCTAAAATATAAGCTAATTCTCAGATCTGTTCAAAATAATCAATGACTGGCCAGGCTGAAATCTGCACATTTTATCTGTGATAAAAACATACCCTGGCCATGATTAAATAAGGATGAACCCTACTCTTCTCTCTTCCTCATTTCATTAAGAATGTCTTAGCAGATGGCAAAATTGTGAGCTGTCTCCTATTCATAAATTCAGTTGAATTTGACCAAGACAACTCACTGCTACCCTCAGATTGACAATAAATAAATATACTATATATATAGTTATTGACTGTGGTGGCCCCTGACCACCTTTTCACAGAGCATTTACTTTTGAAAGTTTACAATTGTAAATTCTTCCTCTGCCTCTTTGAGATATAAATCTTCTCTCAATTTCTTGCCAGGTTTATGACTCAGTATAATCATTGAAGAAATAGTGTTCAACTTCCCAATCTATGTGCAAATTGGCAAACACACATGGCCCAATGACTTGACCAGCTCACTCCTAACATCCTCTAGGACATGCAACTAGCTCACTCAGTACTTAAAAATTCTATTCCTTTTTGCTTCACTGAAACCAAGTTCAAGCTCTCTCTCCTACAGCAGTAGTCCTGAATACTCTGTCTTCCTTGCCTGTTTAATTTCTCTGGTACAATTTTTCTTTGATAGGTTTTGTTATAAATGCAAATTATTTGGATAATAGTTTTATGGATAACTTAATCAGAACACATTTCCCATAAGGCTACTCTTCCTTTTTGATAAGTGACTCTTTAAAATCTTTCATGAAGATTCTCAACTTCTAAACCATTTAAAACCCATTTTAAAGGCTATGACATGTTTTTATTTTTGTTATTGTTGAGGTTGTTTTTTTTTGTTTTGTTTTTCTTTACATATTCACCATATATTTACCATTAAAAAATTAGGAGAATAAAGAACATACAAAACCCTGCAACTATTTCTTTGTGTATGTTAGTTGTCAGTGCTGAGATTACTGAGTCATAGACTGTATTCTTTACACAGGAAGTGGTGCATTCAGCAGCAAGCAAAACAATGCTTAATTCAACTCTCTATAACTAATAGAAGCTTTTGTTAGTCATGTTATAAGTCCAGAGATAAATCTTTTTGGCTTGTTAACTACTCAAATATGCTATTAAACACCCCATCTTCCTGTTTGCCTCCTCCACTCCTCTAGCACGTGGTTTTTGTTCTCATAACTGTGACATGACTGGGGTCAGGACAGTCATTGCACACACATTTGGAAGGCAGAAGAGCAATGGTGCAGTGCTAAATGTTGAAGGGTTGAAACAGTGTCTCTCTTTTTAATAAACTTTCCTGGAAGTAGATGATGAGTTCAGCTCAAATCTTATTAGTCAGAACTGGGCCCTAAGATAAGACTTTGCTGCGAAGTATTCTAAGAAGTAAATCTATTTATTCAACTTGTATGGCTGATGACTTTAAGAAAGAAAGAGACTTTGAGTGACTGGAGTAGTCTGCTTTGACGATTTTATTTACATTTTATCAACATTTTGAACTATAATTTACATTATAATATGCACAGTTTAAATATGCATTGTGAGACGTTTTCACAAATGTATGGAACCACCATCCAATAAAGATAGAGAAAATTTCCATCATCATAGAACGTTCCTTTGTACTACTATGTAGCAAATCCCCTGACTTATACCAGTCTACAAAGGATTTACTCCTAACAATATAAATTATTTTTCCTGTTCTAGAGACTCAAATACACCTTCGTATATCACTACTTTTGCTACGATAATTTCGAGATTCCTCCATGAATTTGGTGTATCAGTAGTTTGCTACAGTTTACTGTCAAGCAGTATCCTTTAGAAAGAATGGAAACATTTTTATGTATTCTCTCATGGAGGAATATTTTGGTTATTTTCAATATTGGGTTATCATGAGTAAATGTACTATAAATATTCATATACAAGTTTATTTCATAAATATCTAGGAATTAGAATTGCTGTGCTATACGTAGGTTGAGTGTATATTTAATTTTATAAATATTTCCAAGCTGTTTTCCAAATTGGTTGTACTGTTTTATTCTCCCCACACAATGCACAAAAAATATAGTTGTTGCACATCCTCTTAACTCTTGGAATTCCATTGCTTTTAAATTTTAGCCATTTAAGAACATACATGACAGTATCTTGATGTGGTTTTAATGTTTGTTTCTTTAATGACTTATGTTAAGGAGTTGTTGAAATATTTGGTCCACATTTTTATTGGGTGACTTGTTTTCTTGAGTTGTGAAATTTTCTTGCATGTTTTGGTTACAATTGATTTGCTATGTATATATAGTGAACATACTTTCAGCTCATGACATAACATATTTTTTTTTTAATTGAAGTTTATTGGGGTGACGATGGTTAGTCCAGTTACATAGGTTTCCAGTGTACAATTCTGTAATGCATCATCTATATATCACATTGTGCATTCACCATTCAGAGTCAGTTCTCCTTCCATCACCATATATTTGATTTCATTTACCCTCATCTATCTTAATTTTTAATAGAGTATTTTAAAGAGTACAGATTTTGGTAAGTCCACTTTATCATTTTATTTTCCCTTACACTTAATACTTTTTTGTGTCTTGTTTAAGAAATTT
Organism: Aselliscus stoliczkanus; assembly: GCA_033961575.1. Classification (NCBI taxonomy): domain Eukaryota; kingdom Metazoa; phylum Chordata; class Mammalia; order Chiroptera; family Hipposideridae; genus Aselliscus; species Aselliscus stoliczkanus. The sequence continues at coordinate 32,307,622 of CM066727.1, read as the reverse complement.
TGCCTACTTAAGTGTCGTAAAGATATTTTCCTATTCTTTCTTTTTTTGTTTAATATATATATATATATATATATATATATATATATTAGTTTCAGGCATACAAAACAATATAATGACTAAATATTTACACCCTTCACACAGTCTACTTCCCCTCTGACATTGTATATAGCTATTATCATACAATACCATTGACTATATTTTCTATTCTCTACTTTACATCCCGTGACTCTGTGTGTGTGTGTGTGTGTGTGTGTGTGTGTGTGTGTGTGTGTCTATATATATATATATATATATATATATATATATATATATATATATATATAGAAATTTCTAGTTGACATTCAATATTATTCTACATCAGCCTCAGGTGTACAGTGCCGAAGTCAGGCATCTACACAATCTATAAAGTGATTCCCCCCAGTAATTCCAGAAGCCATCTTTCTTTTTAAGAATTTAGAATTTTATCTTTTATCTTTAGTTCTACAATCCACTTATAATTAATCTTCCTGTATGGTGTGAAGTAAGGGTTGTAGTTCATTTTTTTCTATGAGTATATCTAAATTTCCTTCACTACTTTTAAATGTGACTATATTTTTCTTCATTAAATTATATTGATACATATGTTGAAAAACAACCCAGTGAATATGTGTGGTCCCATTTCTGGCTTCTCAATTGTGTTTCACAATTTTCTTTGTCTCTCTGTAGCAACAATGTAAATACCAAAATTACTCTAGCTTTAGAGTTAATTTTAAAATCAGTTAGTCTGAGGCTTCCAATTTTTTTATTTGTTGTTAAAAAAAATGTCTTGGCTATTTAAGTCCTTTGATTTTTCATACAAATTTTAGAATCAGTTTACTGATTTCTACCAAAAATACATATAGAATTTTTTCTTTGTTTTGATAAGAAATTTTAACAATTCTCTCAGTAACTTTCAATTACACAATACAGTATTATTCTTTTATTTGGTGCAGGTCTCAATGGCATATCTGACTAGTATAATGAAACTACATATTCTACGCTGAAGCATGTTTACATTGTACATGTAAACATATTTAGCAATACTCATTTTGTGGCATTTAATAAAGAAATTGTGATAAACTTTTCCTTTAGAAAATTCATCATATATAGTTTTTTGTTTTGTTTTGTTTTGTTGTTTTTTTTTAAAGATTTTATTGGGGAATGGGAGAGGGGAACAGCATTGGGGAATTGGGGAAGGGGAACAGACAAGTTGCTGTCCTTTTGTTCTTCAGTCTAGTTGCTTCACTGGCCCATGTTGGTATCATCATTGCGCTCTTCCCGGATGAGGCAGATCGATTGCCGGCCTCTGGGTGTCGCTCACCACGGCTATTGGCCCCTCACGCTGGCTGCCGGACACTCACTGTAGCCTATGGCAGCCCACTGCAGCCCACATCATCACCAGGACTCACACAGCCCAGCTCCAGGTGGAGCTGTTGTTAGCTGTAGAGGGCAGTGTCACTGGTCCTCATATGCGGGATCTGAACTGGGGCCGCTGGCATCCCAAAACCAGCTCTTAACCAGTGCGCCACTTGGCCGGCCCTTCATCATATATAGTTTTGACCATTCTTAGTTTCACTTAACTCCACTTTTAGGAAGAACATATTGTACATAAATACACACACACACACACACACACACACACACACACACACACTTTTTGAGGAGAAAACATGTTTGAATTTTAAAACAAAAATTTGAAGATTCTTTTTAAAACTTTGAAATTATGGTACTCATTGAGGTCTGCTTTTGCAAAAGAGAAAAAAAACACACACTCTGGACTTTTTAGAAATCAATTAAAATACAGATGGTACCAAAAAAAAATAAAAATGTATGTACGTTTTAAGAAAGGAAAAAGCTGTATTAAAATTATAATAATATATACTGATAACAAAAGATGAATACAAGTTACATTTGACTTCTGCAATTGACTTCTGCTCAAAGTGGTTACGATCAGTGTAATTTTAGTATAGTTTTTTTTTTTCCTTTCTTAAAATGGGTATACATATATACTGTATACATATTTTTGCAACCCTCTGTATATGTGTATGTGTATGTTGTTTTTCTAGATTTATAACATTACTTGAGAAGAAACTGACTTCGGAAAGTTGCTTTGAGACAAGAATTTAAATGTAGAGAATCATTTACCTTTTTTAAAGCTGGAGACAGAATTACAGATGTCTCTAAAATTCAAGTTACAGATGTTTCTAAAATTCAAGTAAATCATATAACGTATGAGAAAACAAAATGTAAGAGCTTCACAGTGGGAGTCTGCTTCATCTTTGCCAAGGATAAGACTTTCCCCAACAGGCTAATTACTAGCTCAAACTGTTTATTTCCTCTTGCATGGTAATTAATATCATCATGTTTCCCTCATGATAATCCACTGCAGCATGCTAAGGAGATGGACATCCCTTCTCAATAAGGATATCTTTAGGACACCCTTCACAACTTTATAGAGAATAATTATCATTATAATATTTTTTAAATTAATTTGTCCATATCTTTGAATATTCTTGATTCATCCTCTTTGGAGATAACATCTCGCTTGGGAAGCCAGCGGCCCCGGTTCGGATCCCACATATGAGGGCCAGTGACACTGCCCTCAAAAAAAAAAAAAAAAAAAAAAATCTCAAAGTTGTATGTGTCTGTGTGTATGTGTGTGTAGTTGTGTGTGCATGTACGTGTGTAGTTGTGTGTGCCTGTGTGTTACTCATTTTTATGTTGTAGTCCACCCAAAGCCACCAGAAGCCTTTACATTTGAGCTGTGCTGGGCTGAGTGACTAGTGAGAGATCAGGGAAGGTTTTTTTTTTCTTTCTTTTTTTTTTTTTCAGGGAAGCTTTTGAATGTCAAGCAGCCTGATGACAGGGGCAGTGAACTTGTATCCTTGGAGCTGTTTCCTATGAGAAATTGCTGTTAAGTTCCGGAAAGGAAGCTCACAGTCTGTTAGGGGTCAGGTTGTCAGAGGCTGGCACCAAGGCACATCATTCTGTCAGAAGGGACACTGGGAACACTCAATAGCCAGAGACCAGGCAGCTATAAGTGACCTGGGTCAAGGTGTGCCTATCAGTTAACTGACTGTTCAGATTGCTTTTGGGACACTTGGGTATCCGTTGTGAATTTGATCGGTGGAAGCTCCTGAGTCACTATGATAAAAATATTTGAAACCCAATAAAGATAATAAAATAATGCCATCTGTTGAAGAAAGACCATCACAAATATGCCCAACATTACCTATAAAATAGCCATGGTAGAGGGATGTATATAAACAACTCAAATAGGAATTATTTCAAATTTAAAGTTAATTAAATCTCTGCATTGAGAATAATAAAGAACTTCTGCTCCTATATTGGATAATTTTATTTGCACATTCTTTGCCAATATTGTGAGGTTTTAATAAGCCACAGAGCTAACATATCTGACAAGGAAGTGACCAGCCAGTCTTTCAAAATTGATATTATAAAAGTATTAAAGGAAATTTGGAAAAATTTTAGAGAAAAATCTAAATTCTTTCACAACATGCTCTACATTGAATAATATATAATTGTATTTAGTTGTTTTCTATTTTATTATTTTAGTATATATGCTGCTGAAGCAAGCATACTATTTTATTATTTTAACTACTCACATCTTTGGCAGTGATAACTCTTAGAAACTTGCCTCTCCAATGGAGTACACTTTTAATAAGTAAAACTAAATTAACAAATAAGACCTAATACCTCTGAAATAAACCTACTAGTGGTGTTCTTTATATGTCTTCCTGCTTAAACAAGAGACCCCAAAATTGAATTTGTTCATAAATAAACCAAATGACATTCACAATCAAAAAGAAAAAAATAGTAGTGAAATCAATGCAACCTGATTAGTAAAATTAATAAGACATAGATAATAAAACTGAATAAACATCAAAGATTGCTGAGTATAACATATGACATCAAGGGCTCATTGATATAGAGTTCAATATGTTGCAATTATTCTAAAGAGATAACAGGACTATCCAATTTTATGTCTGTACAACAACAGCTCAATGTGAACACACCTATAAAGCATGTAGGTAATAAAAGTATTTTATACTGCCAATTACTGGTAGTTTCAATCAGCTTTTAGAATTAATTCTAATGCAGTAATACCTTGGTTTGTAAGCATAATTCGTTCTGTAAGCAAACTACTAGCATTGCAAGACATCACTCATTTACCATGTTAAAATGTATTAGAAATGTTTGCTCGAATTGCAGAATACTTGCAAACCACGTTACTCGCAATCCAAGGTTTCACTGTATTTACATACATATTTAGAGTAAATATCATCTGTCAATAACACATTTAAAAATATTAAAAACTACCGCCAATTTCAATATCAGAAGCAATACTTAGAAGAGTGAAGAGCCAGATGCCAGGTTGCTAGAAATGACTTAGGTCAAGGTGCATGTGCCAGCTGATTGTTCAGATTGTTACCAGAAGACTTGCGTGCCATTGTGAGCATTTACTTTTAATGATTTACTCACAAACAATTACATTATTCCTATTATCAACTAATGAGAAAAATACATTTTTAAAAGTGTATAAAATAGATATATAGTTTCCATAAACAACTCTCTGTTTAATCACAAAAGTAAAAAGAAGAGCCCATAGAATTAAAATTATATTATTTTAAATTTGTGGTAACAACACTCTTTGACTTCATAAAATAAAATAAAATAAAAAAATAGAAGAATGTTCACTTGTTTTCTGAAATAAAAAAATGCACAACATGCTTTCCTTGTCATTATATATTAAACCTGTCATATAATTTTACACAAACTTTTTAATAAGAAACTCAATTAAAATATAAAGCCATCTCAACTTATAAGTTAAAATTACTAATAAAAAATGCTAACCTCAAATGAAGAAAAGATTTAGAGTTGTAATATTAAAACATTTCAGCTGCCACTCAAAAGAAATCCAATATACCTCAAAGACCTAGGAAACACTGTACCCCAGATTTTCCAGCCAAAAGATGTCTGTTTCATTTTCAAACTTGACTCATTATTCTATCATTCCTCATTCTGTCATTATACATAACTTTTAAAAACACCCCTATGTTTTTCTTTCAGAATTTTATTATCAAAATTGATATAACTTATATGTACTCTACATTAAAACTATTAAATATTATTACAAATCCTGAAAACTAATTATTCCATCTGCCTGTTAAAATAGCACCAACTGTCATTTTTCTTTGATGTATGCATTACTATATACAATTGTGTTATTAAAGTTTTACACATCATCCATTTATCTTGCTCTAATTTTATTGTGCTCATAATAGATACACTGTATGTTCTAAATTATTTTAAATTCATAGATAGTTGTTTAGATTAAATTGACAATTTGTGCTAGTGTTCTATACCCTTACTGATTTTTTTTGTGTAATTGTTTTAATAAAAACAGAGAAGAATGGAGAGATCTTCAACTATAATTGAGCATTGATCTACTGCTTCTTTCAGTTATGCATTAGGATTGTAATGTCTTTTTTTTTGGGGGGGGGGGGAGGGCAGTGTTACTCGCCCTCATATATGGGACCGAACCAGGGCCGCTGGCTTCCCAAGCCGGCGCTTACCCACCGCACCACTCGGCCGGCCCTTGTAATGTCTTTTTGATAAATTGACCCTTATTATTCAATGTTTCTCTGTATCCAAGGTATTGTTTTTTGAATTGTACTTTGATATAAATATAGTTACTAAGACTTTCTTTGCATTAGTGTGCACAGGACATATTTTCCTATCCTTTAAATATTAGTGCACCTGTATCTGTATATTTAAAATGTACTTCTGTATATACCACATAGTAGCTTAAGCTTCCTTTTCTATCCAACCTGACAATCTCTGTGTATTTTGAACTATTTGTATCATTTACATTAACTTTAACATTTGATGATTTCAGTTCAGATCCATCATATTAGTATGTTCTCTTAAAAATTCTTTTTTTTTTCTTTACCTGACTCTTTTTGGAATTTTTATTTTTTTAGTAGTTTATTATTCCATTATGTGTACATGATCAACTTTGTAGTTGTTGTTTGTTTGATTTTATTTTTCCCGTGGTTACACTAGACTTTAAAACATGTATTTTTAACTTATCACAATGTAACTTCAAGCAACATTATCTCTTTACATAAAATATAAAAACATTACAAGTGTCTAAATATTTTTTTCTAATCTTGTCTCAATTTTATTTCCTTGTCCTATTTTAATTATATATTAGTTATAAAACCAACAACAAATTCACCAAAAACACAGGCAACAAAAGCAAAAATAGACAAACACACTACATTAAACTTAAGAAATCCTGAGCATCAAAGAAAATCATTAACAGAGTGAAAACATAGACTATGGAATGGGAGTATATATTTTCAAATCATACATATGATAAGGGGCCGATATCCAAACTAGATAAGAAACTCCCACAACTCAACAATGAAAATAATAATAACCCAATTAAAAATCAACAAAGGATTTACATATTTCTCCAAAGAAGACATACAAATGGCCAACCAGTATATTAAAAAATGTTCAACATCCAGGCCATCAGAGAAATCCAAATCACACTTGCTAGGATAACCATTAAAAACATATTAATAAGTCTCGATAAAGATGTAGAAAAACTGGAAACCAAGTACTCTGTTGAAAGAAATAAGAAACAACGAACTTTCAGTGGAAAACAGTATGGAAGGTCCTCAAAATGTTAAAAAATGTCACTATCATATGATCCAGCAATCCCACTTGTGGGTATATATCCAAAAAACCTACAATGAAGATAGTTACACTCCTATTCTCATTGCAGCATTATTCACAAAAGCCAAGATATAGAAAAAACCTAAACATCCACCCACAGATAAATGGATAAAGAAAATGTGGTATATACACACAGTGGACCATTATTCTGTTTGTTTTTTTTTAAAGAATATATGCTATACACAACAACATGGATGAACCTTGAGGATTTTATGCCAAGTGAAATAATCCAGCCCAGAAAAACAAGTAATATGTTATTTTACTTACACTATTATATTAGTCACACTCATAGATACAGAAAGTAGTATGATGGTAGTCATGGCCCGGGGGAAGGAGGAAATGGGAAGTTGTTGTTCACTGGGCATAGAATTTTGATTTTCCAACTTGAAAAACTTCTAGAGAGCTGTTGTACAACACTGCGAATATTGCTGATGCTATTAAACTGTACACTTAAAATTATTAAAATAGTAAGTTTTATATATTTTTACTATCAAGAAAAATAATAGTGGTGGAATCTTGGTATATATGGCATCCCTGCTCTATATTCTCAAATTTATTCTGAATCTAAATATATTCTGAAACAAACATTTTATTTAAAAGTTAAAAAAAATTTCAAAATAAAATCTAGATTTAAAAGTGAAAAAGAAAAGAAGACAACTTTTTTTTTTTTAACAAATGTAGAAAAGTATTTTTAATATGACTTCTTGTGTTAATTATCTAATCATCCTCTATGGCCATTTAATAAAGCCATCTGTATTTTTAACCAAAAAAAGTTAATTATGTCTCCGACATAGAAATGGTATCTTGAAAAGGCAAAGAAAGCTTGTATCGTTCAGCATAAAACAACAGAGTTGCTCTGCATAGTAAATTAGTGTAAGAGAAATGGAAGCATACTGTGTGGAAGAAATAAGAGAAAGGAGTTGAGCTAAGGGAGACAGAGTTAAAGGGCCAAGTAGGGGTTATGTTATGAATTGGCTATGAATGACATGCTAAGTGTTTGGATTTTATCTTGTAGGATATGGAGTGTTGCTAGGGAATATTTGTAGGGGATGCTGTATATTATCCACCAAATTGTTACACAATTGCCCATTGTGTAACAGTAAGTAATTTTTGAAAAGTGATGACTAGCTCCAGAAGCAGGTACTGATCAGTTTTCACCATTATGGTCATCCCATTTGCCTTGCTTTTGACAACAGGGATGGAAATGCCTAAGTAAATTTGATTCAGTGAAAGGAAGGAGAGGTTTATCAATGGCTTCAGGATGGGAAGCCTCATTACCATTGAGTTAGAACACATTGGATGAATCAGAAATCTTGGGACCCTGTCTGCTGCTATAGCCATCTAAACTGCAAGAGGAAAAATCCACACTGAAAAGGCAGAGCTAAGGGAGCTACCCTGATCAGGTTGTATGTGAATTCTAACCTAATCCTGCATTTATAGTGCAGTGAGCCAAGGAAATTCTTCATTGCTCAATCCAATATGAATCGCATGTCTATTCTTTGGAGCTCAAAGCATCCTAAATAAATCTGTTAACAAACAAAAACAACAACAACAACAACAACAATGAATGATTATTTTTTTATAAAGAGCCAACCATCTTTTAAATAAAATTTTAATTAGGGAATGAAAGTATATTACTATATTTGTATTGTATGCTATATAAAAAAGTACCACAAACTGAACAGTTTAGATAGCATCTATTTATTATCTTATAGTTCTAAAGGTCAACAATCTGGGCATACCTTAACCGAGTTTTCTGCTTTAGGATATCACAAATTGAGGTACATAAAAAAACATAGATAACCTTTGAAAACAGTGCTGAGTAAAAGACACAATGTAGTATATATTATATAATTCTACTAATGGGAATTTCAAAAATAGTAAAAACTAATCAGTAGTGCTAGAAAACAGAAAGTGACCCTAGCATAAAGGTAGATGAGAAAGGGGGTGTGACAAAAAGGAAATTTTGTAGGTCATGGAATTATGTAATATATGGATTTTTAAAAATTGATTTGATAATACTTTGCTAACTTTTGCAAGTCTGTTCTTGAAAAATATTAGAGTGTCATTTCCTTTTTTGGTAATGATACTGTCAATGTGTTGTTTCAGGTTCTAAAAGAAGCATATAGATATATGGGAATGTTTATGTGAGAATATATTTTTTCCCTCTCTAATGTTAATTTTACCAATGAAGTCATTGGAGCCTGGCATTTTCTTGTGGGAAGTTTTTGAAATAACAAATTTGGTAACTTTCACAGATAGATGGCTATTCAAATTTTCCATCTCTCTCTCTTTTGAATTTAAACATATGAATATTTTTGGCACAAAGTTATATGTAACTTTTTTTTTACTAACTATAGATTAATAAATATTATTAAACTTTTCAGAGAAAAATTTTGATTTGTCCTTCCATTTTATTGCATTGATTTCTGCTATAGTTTTTATTGTCTTACCTCCTTCCATTTGATTAGTGTTTAATTCATTCTTTTCCACTGATTTCTTTAGGTAGAAGCTTAGAGTATTGATTCAACCATTTTTCTAATGTATGATTTTAATACCATAAATTTGATGGTTTACCTAATATAACATGTTTATATATATTGTACTTACTTTATCATTCAGTGTCAATGTTTTTATACATTTTTTTTCTAATTTCTCTTGCAGTATTTCCTTTATTTCAGGGCTTATGAATAAATGTGATCCTCAATTTCCAAAATATCTGGACTTCCTAGGTATCTTTGCATTGTTGAATGCTAAAGTATATGTTATGAACTCTTTTAAAGTTTTGCAATTTATGCAGCTTTGCTTTCTATACATGCATATTGCACATCTTGATGTGTTATATCTTAAATTAATAACTTAATAATATTAAAGTTGCAATTCAGGTGTAATATTTAATCTGTTAACCTTTTAATAATATATTATTTTCCAGTTATTATCATTTTAATAACTTTATTGAAATACAGAAGCAGGACAATGACAAATCAATTTATGACTGTTAATTAATATTTGGCATTGGTACTCAAAATTATTTTCATAAATTTAATTGGCTTAAATAATTTGAAGTTTAATAATTAAAGTTAATATATTAGAATTCGTTCTATAAGATTAAACAGAATAGAGTAGAACATAATTTAGACAATATTTTGGAATGTTATTTTATAACAAGGATGTTATAAATAATTAGGATGTTATTTTATAACAAGTAAAATTGTTTTGTGCCATGTTTAACAAATAATGAACAAACCTTAACATTTTTTTATTAATCTAACTACAAACAGAATTTTACTAATGTAATAAATTTGTTATGACTAACTGTATTCTAGATATAACACTACTCCATTATAACTTTTTAAAAAGTTTTAAGAAAACAAAGTGTGTGATAATTTGGGAAAATTTTTAGAATTTTTCCTGCACTATCACCTAAAAGAAATTATATGGTCACTAATGAATTTTATGAAATTTGTGGTACAATTTACAGATTTACTTTAGAGAAAAATGGAAAATATATCACTAATAGCCATGCTATCAGCTATGTAGATGCTTGAATAAACATCTGTAGCTTTATTTGCAGAAATTTATTTTAAAACAAGAAAATTACTCTAAGAAACATCTTAGCTAGATAAGATTCTAAATATTAGGGTATAGTAACTTGCACAGTTTCAGCAATTTACAGAATAAGTGATGTGGCAAAATCAACATTTAGACTATATCACATGTAAATATGTATCACATCAGTTCATTGTGGTGCCTGCTTTATGTTTTTCATGCAAAAAGAGTTCTCCCCTATAAATCAGTAATAAAGCTGGCCTTATATATTAATGAATCAACAGTTTAGATTAACCATTTTCTTTAAAAATATATATATCAAATGCCTTTAAGAAATTGCCTTTGTATTATCGCTGCTGGCGTATTTGAATTCGTCAGCAATATTCTAAGACAATGCTTTATAAAATGGCCTAACATTGGAAATTTTAGACTTGATTCTTTTTTTTTTTTTTTTTTGATAAAGAAGTTTTTGGTAGTGGCTACTTCCCTGCACGTCCCCTTAATTTGCACAATTTAGGTGGCATATTCTGCCTGTGAAAATAGGATACTGATTTTCAGGTATGTCTTCTCTCTATTTGCAATAGTAGGAGATAGGGAACATACATGGATCAGTTCCTTGTGTTTAGAATAGAAAAGGGTTGATAAATTTGTGTTTTATGTATAAAATTGCCAGATTCTATTAGTGCAGCATTGTGAAACATGTTGACTCTGAACTTGGGCAAAATGCTAGTCCTGAGGGCCACCGAGTGGCGCATTGGTTCAGATCTGGTTTGGGATGCCAGCAGCCCGATTAGGGTCCCACATATGAGGGCCAGTGACACTGCCCTCTACAGCTAACAACAGCTCCACCTGGAGCTGGGCTGTGCGAGCCCTGGTGATGGTGTGGACTGCAGCCCCTGCTGCAGTGGGCTGCCATAGGCTACAGTGAGTGGCCGGCAGCCAACGTGAGGGGCTGGCAGCCAGCGTGAGCTGCCAATAGCCGCGGTGAGCGACATCCAGAGGCCGGCAACAGATCTGCCTCATCCGAGAAGAGCGCAATGACGATACCAACATGGGCCAGTGAAGCAACGTCCTACACAACTAGACTGAAGAACAAGGAGACAGCAACTTCTCTGTTCCCCTTCCCCAATTGCCCAACGCTGTTCCCCTCCCTCAATTCCCCCCAAAAAAAATTAAAAAAAAATAAAATAAAATTGCTAGTCCTGAAGTGAAAATGAGAAAATATCAAAAAAACCATTATAAAACATGACATATTTTTGTGTTTGTTGCTTTATGATGGATTCAGTTCTTAAACTCTTTTGCTATATTCTACAATTATTTTTATTATTGTCTTTGAAAAAGGACGAGTCACTTCATTTTGCTCTATTTTTTCATTCAAAATTAAGATCCTATCTAAAAGTAAGAATTATTATTTATTGCTCACTATAGGCTAAACATGCCACGAATTTCAGAATCCTAGATAATTCTCAGCAATGATTCTTTGTTATAATAATGAACAAACATGAATGGGAACCAATTTGAGCTGTCTAAGCAGATATTACATTTTATTTTAGCATATCAACTGCTCTACATGCTTTTTCACAAATACAGCTTTTTGGCTTATAATCCACAAACTAAAAATTGGTTAAATTGGCCTTGACAGGCCCAGCTAATTGGCTCCCAAGGAGTCGTTATGTTCTACCTGGTGAGGAGTCTATGAAGCACGCGGCCACTTGTCCAAACCATGCACAAAGCTAATTATACAGCAGCAGGAGATATCACATGGTAATAGACCATGCACTGCTTTTAGTACATAATAATTCCAAACCCAAATCATCAATTATAGTACTCACGCTACCTTGAACAAAATGGCATTGTGCAGGAATGATTACTTGGGGACCCTCTCTGAGTGGAAACCACACTATTTTTATTGTCTTAAATGACTCATTCTTTTGATTTTACCTATGAGATTAGGAACCCTGTCTCGTCACCAAACACAAAACAAAATTAAAACAAAAAAGGAAACAAAGAAAACAAGTCTGTTTATGTTCTGCAATTAAAAAAAAGTAAATATGATTCAAGTGATATTTCTTGGAAAATTAAGTGTGTTTGATTTTATTATTTATAATTTTTCATGTTCTAATGTTTTACTTAATTTAGAAATAATTATAAAAATATTTAATATGCCATTGATTATAAATATATATATACTTACTACGCTAATACACATATATCACAATGTCATTGCTTTCTTCCTTTCAGGATGATCAATTATATTCATACAGAAGTGCTCTGTTTTTGCTTAGTGAATAATTTGAAAATAATATAAAAACATTTTTTTAAAGCTTAATTTATTCCAAACTAAGTCTGAAAAGTTCCTCTGCTTACTTACTTTTGACAACATATTTTATAATCAAGTTCAGTTCTGTGCCAGACATGTTATATCTTGGTTTGAGGTCATTAATGCTTATTTGTTCTTGTGTTTAGTAAAAAGACAAATTCTTTTCTTTTTTTTTTTTTTTTTTTTGAGGACAGTGTTACTGGCCCTCATATGTGGGACCCGAACTGGGGCCCCTGGCTTCCCCAGCCAGTGCTTAACCACAGCGTCACTCGGCCGGCCCAACAGGCAAATTCTTATAATGAGGCAACCTTCCAAATGTTTCTTCTTCCTTTCAGTTTTCCTTAAAAAATAAATTTACTATATTTCATTTAATTATAATTTAAACCACATATATTTCAACATAGTTTTTATTTTACTAAAATGGAGTATAATTATTTAAATCTTAGCCACTTTATTAATACTAGACATTTTCCTTAACTCAATGCTTGGAACTCAGTGGAGAATGGAAATGAAGACAAAGTAAGAATTAATATCCATAAAAAGGCCCATCTCACAGATTTTGTTTATAAAATCTATGCTCAAAATGGGATTTAATCAGTATTTTCATTCATCTGTATCTGTTCAGAAAATTCAAAGTAAATCAGAGGCCAGTTATATATCAATTTGCTTTAAGAATCATTTTAAACTATAATTGTGATTGTTGGCTAATACCTTACCTATTTATCACTATATATCTTAAACAATTCAGAATTTTCCCATAGAAAATGAGCCAATGAACTGAGAATTGAAGTTACATATATTCTTGTTTGATCAAAAGGCACTTAAAGAAATTTAATTTTTAAAACTTGTTTCTGTGGTTTTGTTTTGGATTCCTAAAATTCCCATGCCTTAAGAACAGTTTCTATAACTTTTTCATTATCATGAATGTTCTCGTTGCAGAAGACTATTTGAGTCCATATTTTCAAAAACTTTAAACTATAATTTATAATTATTCATTATATTTGTTTAACTATTGAGAAAATTTCACCACAGTCAGGAGGTTTGTGATTTATTGTTCAACCCCTCTTTCTTTCATGCTTTTGAATGACAGTTGGAAGTTTTCCAAACATTCTAAATTTGAATATCTTCACATCTACAAAGGATGGGAATTGTTGTGGACCTGGAAATAATTGGGTCCTTTATATTTAATTCAATAACAAGTTCCTAGTCCTTCATGCAAATATCATTATGATAAAGGACGTTTATGTGGACTAGATGACTACACCTAACTGCGACATCTTAAGCTGCTTTATTGCTAATACATCCTAGAAACAAGAGGGCAACCCATGGAATAGTAGAAAATATTTGCAAAATGTATTTGATAAGGGAATAATACTCCAAATATATTTTTTTAAAAATCTCCTATAACTAAACAATGAAAAAAAAGGGCAATGTTATAAAATGCAGGCATATGAAGAGATACACATCATTAATCGCCAGGGAAATGCAAATGAAAACTATAGTGAGATATCACTTCAAACCTGTTAGAACAACTATTATTATTATTATTTTTTTAAGATGACAGGTATTGGTGAGGATATAAAGACACAGCAATCCTTTTATGCTACAAATATTTGAACTAATGTTTGACACTTTTTATTAAAGCTTTCTGTATGCATATCTTAATGCACTCCTAAATCACTTGAAGTCATATATTCAAGAGAAATTGTTACATATGCAGGTATATCTCTGCAGTCATGCATTGAAGTATATTTCAGGATAAATTAGTCATCAAGATGTGAAAATTATATATATATATATATGTATATATATATATATATATATATATATATATATATATATATATATATAAATCTCACTAGGGTAAATACTTATAGAATTCTTCAGTAGAAAAATTATTCAGCATGGAAGTCCACATAGTGGTTACCTAGCGGAAGAAGGCAAGAATTGAGTAGAAAGAAGCAGAAGGTAGATTTCTAGTGTGTTGCTTCCTATACATTCCTTTCTTTGGCTTATATTGAATACTTCTTTAAAAAAACAATTGTTGATGAGTGAGCAATATTATAATAAAATATTAAAAATGAAAAAAAAAAGGTGGGGGCCGGCCAAGTGGCGCGGTTGTTAAGCGCTGGCTTGGGATGCCAGCGGCCCAGGTTCGGTTCCTACATATGAGGGCCAGTGACATTGGTCTCTAATAAACAAATAAATAAAATTTTTAAAAAAGGCAATGTTAAGGAACGCATGTTGTACTATAAAGAAAATATACATGAAGTACTGCTTACTAAGTGGTAATATTGAAAGAAATAATTTTCTTTTCCAACAAAAATGTTGACCTAAGTATAGGGTGGAGAAGGGCTAAAAATATAAGCAAGGTATTATTCCTATCTGCTATAATAAGAACCAAATAATAACCGATAACATGGAAAAGAAAGATACAATGGTGTATGAGAACCATTGAAATAATGAAAAGCACTACCTTTAGAAAGTTGGATGGTGTTCAGAGAAAAACAAGGCCAGGGAACTTCTGCTGTTTAATTTTTATAAGCTCATAGCACTATATGACTTTAAACTGTGTACACTTATTACTCAGATACAAAGAAAACCAACTTAAAAAACACAATTGAGAAAAAAGGCTCTCAAATACCAAATAAACAAGAGTAAATAGATAAAGTGAAATGAATTTCACATATAAATATAATGAAAACACAAACCTATGTGCATGTACATTTGTAGTGAAATCATCCATGGCTGTACAGGAAAGCAATTTTGATGGCACTGCTGATGTTTCATAGTTCACACGAAAAGGCTAACAAAGAAGAATGGATTGGGTAAGACAAATTATTATTACATTTCTCTCTCTAAAATCTCTCTCTCTCTCTCTCTCTCTCTCTCTATATATATATATATATATATATATATATATTGGATGCTTTGGTCTATTTTAGTTTTTCAGTTTTTTTTTAATTAAATTTATTGGGGTGACATTGGTTAGTAAAATTATATAGGTTTCCGGTATATAATTCTATAATACATTGTCTATATATTACATTGTACGCTCATCACCCAAAATCAATTCTCCTTCCATCACGGTATACAGAGGTGCCAAAAAAATGTATACACATTTTAAGAAAGGGAAAAACAACAAAACAAAACAAAAAAAACAATATTAATTGCAATGCTCAACATATACCGTTAACAAAAGATGGATACAAGCCATGAGCATACGTTTTTTTGGCACCCCTGGTATTTACCCTCTCATACCACCAGGACTCCTCCCTCCCTCTGGTAACCACTAAAAACTTACAGATATAATGCATTCTCATCATGTTTTAATTAAAATGTTTTAATTTGTCATTATTTGAAAATTATTTTTATGAACATGATATGATCCACTTGCAGGATAAAATAACATCCAGTTTCAATTGTGATGAAAAGAAATAAATGTGCTCCATTTCCTCTTCCCTACTTTCCTGCAGCAATTGAGGCTGATTATGACTACTTTTTTGGAAGTGATTAAGAAAGCAGAATGAGTCACAAATGCTAGAAGTTAACAGAGCTGAAATGTTAAATTTTTTCAAAGCAGATGTTTAAAGGAAATGAAACCAAAATTTGAGAAGAAAGAGTATTAGAGAAATGGAACAATCTTTTCTGTGACCTTTCTTATAGTTCACTTTTGACAAACACAACTTGTCAAATCACTGATGGTAGGAAAACAGTTGCTTTGAGTGGGAACATTTTAATCATCCAAACTACTGAAACTCTAACTGTTGAAGATATTTCTGCAAGCATGTATTCTGTAATGATAAGAACCACAAAAATATCATGAACTACTAACAGTACTTACTAACACCTAAACTCAATGAAATACTTCCCATAAATAGGATTGAAGTATTAAAAAAATAACATCCTTTTTTGTGTGTCAAGAAATAGTTAGAAATACAGAAATTATATAAGTTAACCATGATTTTACCAATCAGTTGAATGACTTCTGGAGAGAAAATACAATTTTAGCTCTGTTTTTCTCCAAGACCTAGATGTGTCCACAGCAATATGCTGTTGTATATAGTTAGGATAACTCTGAGTTGTTTTTGTTTGTTTATTAAAAGGAGATTATTGTCAATAAAGAATGTGTAAGTAAAAAATCAAATTTTATTAATTTTTATTATATGCTTAGGAGTAATGCAATGTTGTAAAACTCACCTACCCAAGTGTCTTTATTTTTTTTATTTTTATTTTTTTGAGACCAGTCATTGGCCCTCATATGTGGGACCTAAATCTGGGCCGCTGGTGTCTTAAACCAGCTCTTAACCATGGCGCCACTCGGCCAGCCCCCAAGTGTCTTTAATAGAGAGCTAATAGATAGGTACTTAAAGGAAAATTTATTGTTTCTTAACTCATTGAAAAACAACAAAACAAAACAACAAACTTATGATTATCTACTGCGATAGGCAAAATAAAGGGCCCCCAAATATATTCTGGTCCTACTTCTCAATACATGTGAATTTGTAGCTACATGGCAGTGGATTAAAGCTGCAGATGAAATTATGGTTGCTAATTAGTTGACCTAGAGATGGGAAGATTATACTGGATTACCCTGCTGGGACTCATATAATCACAATGGTTCTTATAAGGGGAAGAGAGAGATAAAAGAGAAAGAACCAGAGAGATGGAATTTTAATCAGCACTCAACCCAATGTTGCTGGCTTTGTTGCTGGAGGAATGGAACCATGAACCAAGGAAACTTGAAAAGTCTAGGAAATGGATTCCCCCTAGAGCCTCCAAAAGAAATGCAGCTCTCTGCCGACACCTTGGTTTTACACTTCTAGGTCCTTTTTGGATTTTCATCTTCCAAAAATATAACATAAGGTAATAAGTTTATGTTATTTAAGCCATTAAATTTGTGGTAATTTTGTTTTACTTTGTATTATTTTTACAGCAGATAAAGGCAACGATGACACCTATTACAGGGGAGAAAAATTTTACCTCTACCCATCTTAGGTTTTCCAGCTGGCATTCTAAAAAAAAAGGCAGATTAACAGGAGAAAAACAGTTTATTAACATACGCAGTATGCATCACTCAAGAGAAACCTAAATCAAAGTAACTCAAAGTGGGGGTTTATGTCTCTGGCTTACACAGCATCTTCAACAAAGAACCAAAAACTTGAAGAGGAAGTAAGGACAAAGGAAGATTTTTTTTTTTTCTTCCAAGCCTGGCAAACCATGAAAAAGTAAATATATGGGAGGGAACTAATAGAGTAAGGTGAGTTTGCAGATTCCTCTGGTGTCATCACATCTGTGATGATAAAAAAAAAGTCTGTCTCCAGTAGAAGGTGAATTTATTCCCAGCCTTTAAGCAGAAAAGGGGAGGGTAGAGACAGCTTTTCCTGCATTTGCTGATTTTTAAATCGCTGTCAGCTCAAAATAATTTTTAATGTCAGAAAGGGATATTTTAGGATGACATTCTGATTTCCTTCACTACTATGTGCCAGTATCTTTGTTAGGTGTTAGTAATAGACTATTCAACAAGGCAGACAAGCCTCCTTGTCCGGTAAGAGCTTTCATTTTAGAAATTACTAAAGGAATGAAAGAAACGAGCAAACAAAAAAATTAGGCTGATACCTATGAAAGGAAAAGCAAGCTGTTGGGAGAGAAAGAAAAGAAAGACTTCCAATTAGTCTGGAGTTTGCAGAAGGCCTGAATAGCTTGGAAAACCACACAGGCACTGAAAACTATAAAATTAGGAGTCAACTATGCTAAGAACACTGTAAAATGGCATTTCCAAGACAGAACAGTGAGTTCAGAAATTATGAAGAATAGAGGAACTTGATGCCCAGATAATTGAATGAGAGCATTTAACAAAAAAAGAGTTTAACAGAAGGGCACAAGTGGAGATTTTGGAAAAGCAGTTGAATGTGAATTATACAGAACCATGTAGGCCATGGAAGATAGTTTAGATTTTATAAAGAGTACAATGAAAACCATCAAATGATTCACGAGAGAGTGTGATATTATCAAATATAAAAATTTAAAGATGATTTTCTGCAGATGATCAGTGCTGGATGTACATGAATAAAAGCAGTTTTTGAGAGGAATGTGGTGGCTTTGATTAGTTTACCTGCAGCAAATGGAGAGGGTTACATACAAATGAGGCAGGGCAAGAAGAATTGCTAATGGAATTGATGGAGGAGGTGAAAAATGGAAATATGATGAATGACTATTAGATTTTAAATTTAATGAACTGGCTAGATGCCAATGCAATTTACTAAAATGGGAGATTTTTTTTTTTTTGAGGGCAGTGTCACTGGCCCTCATATGTGGGACCTGAACCGGGGCCACTGGCTTCCCAAACCAGCGCTTAACCACCGCGCTACTCGGCCAGCACTGGGAGAGATTTTTTTTTTAAGTAACAGTTTTAGGAACAAAATATAGAGTTCTATTTTAATGGGTTAACTTATAGAGGACTAGAGCAAACCTAACTGAAAATATTAGGTGAGTTATTTCATACATATAGGTATATGCATCTATACATAAACACAGACACATACATGATGAACACACACATATATGGTTGTCTTTGTGTATAAAATTTAATGAGTTAGGCCACTTTATTTTATTTGAGTTTTTTAAAAGATAAATGTAGTTTAGCAATGTTACTGATATTATTATAGTGTTTTGTTTTGTTTTTTATTTTAATAGTGATAGATTCCTGAGGTTACAGTTAACGAGCTGTTGTCATTATGTTGGTGAATAAAATAGATCATTTATGGGGGAAATAGATACAACTCTAAGTTGACATCTGTTGTTAAAAGATTATAAACTGGCAGTTCTTAGCACCAGTTAAAAATAAAACAAGCAAAAATAACATCGATATTATTGGAAAGTTTCTCTTGCTGTTTTCTAAATGGGTTGTAAATGTATATTTTAAATCTCTGGGCATTAAAGATTGAATTTAAATTAAATTATGTGGTAACTGGTAACTGGTATATAAATATTTATTAATATGCTTCCTTTTCTATCCAAACAAACACTAGGTGTTAAGTGTTTTGAATTCTCTAAAGGATTTGTGTCCTGTCAAGTTTTTTGCTATTGGCATGTGACACATGGTGTTAATCAAATTTCATAAAGGCTAATTGAAAATATCTATGGTTTACATTTATAATATTATAAGTGTGAAGCATAGGTGGGAAGCTGGGAGATGATCAGCAAAGAATATGTATGTAAAAAACATGGGAAAGTCTGGGATGACTCAGAAAGTATAAAGAGACAGGAAAAAAAAAAAAAGAAAAACTCAGGATTGGATCCTGAGTGGATTCATGACAAAATATTGGGGAAAATATAAGCAGAAAATAAGGTGGAAAGACAAACCCAAGGTACTAGGGTGATTTAATTCAAGATAAAATCATGAATCATGTTCTGTATTAAATAATAGGTTGAGTGAGAGGACAAATGTCTGTACCAAAACACAAATAATAGTAGCCTAGATTTGATCCCTTGAAATGGAAAGCGTATGGGACTCCCCATGAGTGGAAATGGGAAAAATCTAGATTACTGATGGAAGGCAGGGCCTGGACTTCCCCAGCTTAGAGCAGAAAGTGGAGAGGAAATCAGCCATTTGCCTCTCCTGGAACGAGGAAGCAGACACCTATGCAAGTGGACATCAGGACCGATAATTGATTTTAAAATGATCATTAATTTATCAATCTCATTTCTGAATGATGTGAGTGTCTTCTTGAAGAAGGAATAACTTGTGATTTCAGACAATGTTCTTAGAAAAGTAAAATGG
Organism: Aselliscus stoliczkanus; assembly: GCA_033961575.1. Classification (NCBI taxonomy): domain Eukaryota; kingdom Metazoa; phylum Chordata; class Mammalia; order Chiroptera; family Hipposideridae; genus Aselliscus; species Aselliscus stoliczkanus. Next base: position 32,287,184 of record CM066727.1, on the reverse strand, counting down.
AATAAAAATTTAAATAGTTCTTCATTACATGTAGGCTAAAATTTATACCCCTAATTTAAAATTCAGTGCTTTTTAGCAATCCCACCCAGCTTTCTTTGGAAACATATTACCCTTTACATGGATTTTATAGTTATGAACTAATTACAAAGTCATGTGTATTTTTAATCTGAACACTAGTCATTTAATCTGAACACTAGTCAACCTTCAGACAGAAAAATCACACTAGTGATAAACGAACCTTAATGAATTATCTAAAAGCTAACACACCATTGTAATCACCACACAGGGCCAGCAATAGAACATCTCTTGCACACCAAAGAAAGCCTCTTTACGCTCCTTCCCTTTCACCAGGTCCTGTCTTCTCCCTCACAAACACAATATGAACTTGTAGTTTACTTTTCCTAGTTTTGGGCTTTATATAACTGGAATCATAGAATATGTATTATTTAGTGTCTGCCTTCCTTTAATCAATATGTTTGTGACTTTCATCCATGTTATATTGATAACAGTATATTCATTTCTTTTTATTACTGTACAGTTTTGCATCTTATCAGGATACCACATTTTATGTACTTAAATTTGGATAACTGCAAGTAACACTGCTATTAATATTTGTGCATATCATGAGAAAGCATGTATACATTTAAACTATGATACAAACTATCTAAATGACCAGACATAAAGATGCAGAATAAGAGACCCTTTATAGAAAACCATTTAAATCAATAAGATCTAAATACAACAAAGAGTTGGACATCTTCACAAAACAGAATTCCAACACAGACACACACACACACACACACACACCCCTACTGACAATGGGGAAAGTGGTATAAAATAAAGTCATAAAAGAAGACATGGTCTATATCCTATAGGTTTTTTTTGTCTACAGTTGAGCTTGAATTTCAGGGAGAAATGTTGAAAGATTTTTTAAACCACTTTATTGAGGTAGGATTTGCAAATAAAGAGCTTTCGTTATGTGATATGTTATAGTCCAGGCGAAGGATGCTTATGATGTGTTTTGTGTAATTATAGGCGATATGAAGAGTAAAGTAGATTGATTTGTGAGATATTAATACATTTGTGGGTAGGGGAAAATTTTAAGAAGAGGAATCAGATGTAACTCTGAAGTTTTACATTGAGCACCTCAACAGATGTGGCCTTTACTCCCCAAAGGCTGAAGGAGGTTCAGTACTGGTGATGGGCAAAGTAGGGAAATTAAAAATAATAATAAATAAATAAAAAACAAGTCATTTTAATATAAGGAATAATGCCAAATGCAATATTAGTGCTCATACATATTAATTATTTTTTGTATTTTTGGACCTTTAGAAATAATACTTTCTCATTCAAAACCACTATTACTCATTTAGCAGACAACTTGTTATTCAAATCAATAGAAAACAATGGATACAAAAGAAAGCTATATATATGACACACCTATTGAACAGTAGTTGATGAAGTAGACATTTTGTAAATATATTATTTAATTTTTGAAGCAATTCTGAAGTATAATTAATAACTAGGGATAATAATATTCAGCTGTTAAACAGCTTAAGTAATTCTGTACCACATGTGATCAATCAGCATCACATATAAGTTTTTGGAATATAAATTGTATGAATTTTACTTCTCTCTCAGTTTCTATTCTCTAGGTCATGATGGTCTGCCTCCACAGTAATGTCACAGTGTGAGTACTCTGACAATGAGACATGACTAATTGCATATTAGCCATGGAGAAAGGGGTTTGGTGTCAATATAATCACAGATAATACAATAAGTATGAAGCACAAACTTTGCAGAAAATACAATATCTTTTATGTCCTGTTTTATATCAAAGAAAGGCAGATTCACAATTCAAATATTCAGATTTTGTCCTCTTTAGAAATGAATCAGCTGCCAGGTTGTAAGTTGAAAGACCAGATGTGTAGTCTAGGACATTTTCCAATTTTCAATAAATTAATGAGGCATTTTACAAAAACTTTGTATAGAGGTTTATAAATGGTCAGAATAATGTGAAAATTTGCTTGACCTAAATATACACGAAAAGTATACAAAAATGGTAACTTTGTGGCACTCCCCATGCTGGGAAATGAGTTTATAGTGCCATAAAGGAGATACTTTGAGGTACAACTGAAATGAGATTGCTTGAATGTAATTATTTTGTGTTTGTTTTTACTTCATGAGTATAGTGAGTATAATATTCTATTTTTGACTTAATATGTTTACACATTTTGTTTAGTTTTACATTTTTATAGAATTAACCACATCTTTTCATCATGTAGTTGAAAGCTCATCCATTTGAATAAAATAACATTGTTACCAAATATTATTATCAATAATAATTATGAATGCAGTGATTTGTAAAACTTGTTTTTGTTCTTTAAAATGGCATTTTAATGTCATTTGATTGTTCTAATTGTACATGTGTGCTTAATGTACAGATAATTATGGAAATAAAATAAGAAAATTATTGGGTTGTAGGAAAAGTCATGATGTATTTTGTCAATGTTTTTTAAAGATCATTTATTTATATAAAGAACAAAGATCAATCAATGATATATTGTAAATTTTGTTTGATAAACTTTTGCCATCTTGCAAGCTTCATAATTTCTCCTTCACAGAAGGACCTATCTTTATTTGCGTAAAACTGAACAAGATGCTGATTTACAACCTCATCTGAACTGAACATTATACCACGCAAGGAGTTTTGAAGAGAGCGAAACAAGTGGAAGTCTGACGGCTCAAAATCAGGTGAGTAGAGTGGGCATGGCAAAACATCCCATCCAAGCTCCAATAATTTTTGACGGGTGATCAAACTTGTGTGTGGTCATGCGTTGTCACGATAGAACACAACTTTTTTTTTACAATTAACAAGCTCTGGATGTTTCTGGATGATGGATTTGTTAAATTGTCCAATTACTGACAGTACACATTCGAATTGATTGTTTGGTTCCTTGGTAGGAGCTCGAAAAACACTATACCTTTAAAACCCTACCACACTGAGAACATAACCTTCCTCTGATGACTGTCTGCTTTCGCTGTCGTTTGAGCGAATCATCATGTCAGGACCAAGACCATTTGCACACGACATTGTTGTAAACAATCCACTTCTCATCGCCAGTTATCAGTCACTTCAAAAAAGGATCGTTTTTCTCAAGTTTAATCAGCATATGGCACATGTTTATCCGTGCCGCCAAAGGAACTTCTTTGAGTTCATGTGGAACCCAAATATCAAGCTTGCTTATGTATCCCAGCTTCTTCAGGTGGTCCTGAACACTTGAATGATGGATGTTCAATGTTTCTGCAATCTCTTGTGTCGTGTAATGTGGGTTTGACTTGATCAATGCCTTTATTCTGTCATCGTCAACCTCAGTGGGCATTCCTGACCAAGGAGAGTAATTGCGATCAAAATTACCAGCATGGAATTTTGGGAACGATCATTGGCACTGACGTTCTTGTAGAGCCTTGTCACCGTATACTTTATGCAACTTTTCACAAGCTGATGAGAATTCTTCCCTTTATTGAAGTAAAAGAGTAAAATATGGCAAAAATGTACAGTTTGGTCTTCCATCTTCAACTTGTAAAATCTCCAAAACTCATCCAAATCACTCAATTTTTTTTTTTTTTTTTGGAATGAAGCTACAACTCTCAGCTGTCAAATAACATAGCAATAACATAGATGTGAATGACTCTAGCACTTGCAAAAATGAAGTAGTGCCATGTGTTGCAAAGATGCATCATGACTTTTCTAACAACTGAATAATAAACTACATATTATGGTATTCAAAAATGAGGTTTTATCTGAATGAAAGAAATAGAATTTTACAAACTTGTTTTAAACTGTAAGACTGTTGAGAAAAACTCCCAATGTAAATAATGTTAATGATTAGACCTCCTATGATTAAAAAAAATAGTATAGGGCCGGCCAAGTGGCAGTGGTTAAGCGCTGGCTTGGGAAGCCAGCGGCCCCGGTTCGGGTCCCACATATGAGGGCCAGTGACACTGCCCTCAAAAAAAAAAAAGTATATATTTCATTAATAGTACAACTATATCTGTGTGTGGTACATCTTTAAGTGTGTGTGTGTGTGTGTGTGTGTGTGTGTGTGTGTGTGTAGTTTTGGGGTTTACAAATCATTCTAATATATTGGAGGAATAAGATATTTATCTAATACCTTTAGCTCCATTAATGAGCTTTTCATTTTCATTAATTCTTTTTACTCTAACGACTAGACTGTCTAGACTTTGGTTTTCATGGTTTAGGAAAGTAACCTGGAGATAAAAGAAGTGAGTTCTTGACTTTTAGTAGTCTGATTTACATTAAGCATTTAACTTAAGGAATAGAGACATTAAGTAACTTGCAATAGTTACAAACCTAGAAATTAATAAAGGCGATGTTTAAACACAGGTGTTTATAAACTGTGAAGATGAGAAGGTCCGAATCATTGGTAGCCATTTTAGAAAGATGACTGGTATATCCAGTATATCTTACCTCCTAATATTAATACCTTGTGTAATCCCCTCACCTTAAGTATGGAGTAGGCTTGGTGACTTGCGTCTCATGAATAAAATATGACAAAAGTGATGAGATGTCACTTCTGGGACTAAGTTACAAAGGACTAAGACTTTTATCTTGCTAACATTCTTGCTCTAGCTCTTGTTACATAATTCCATGATGAAGATGATTTGGCAAATTACTGGGGGAGACCTCTGTAAAACCAAATAGTGAGGAGCAAACACTCTCAGTCCAAAGCCCTTAAATACACTGAATTCTTCCAACACCTACTTGAGTGAGCTTGAAAGCAGATCCTTCCCCAGTTGAAACTTCAGATGAGAACAGATTAAGTCAACACCTGATTGCAGCCTATAAGAGACTATAATGCAGAGGACCCTATTAAGTCAGGACTGGATTCCTGACCCACAGAAGCTGTGAAATAATAAATGTTATTTTAAGAAACTTAGAAAGAAAAAATAAATAAATAAATAATTGATCCAAACCAGAGGGAGAAGAAGAACCAAGACCTGGAAAAGGGCAAGGGTATGGGATGAGGACAGGTCTGACAAAATCCAGGGGGCAGAGCAGGGGCATAAAAATAAGCTTCTCAAGACTTTTTTTTTTTTTTAAATGTAATTGCTTTTCACTTCGTTTAATCACTAAAAATTTAAGGAAGAATAAGCATTAAGATCTGACACTTTTCTGGTTTGACTATATGAACATTAATGTTTCATTTAGATGGTGAATTTATTAAAACCAAGAGGAAAGAGTTTCAGTATCATGTGAGAGTTTCAGTTATTTGCACTCTGAGAATAGATCTGGACTATAAAACCAAATGTTAAGCAATAAAAAAATAAAATAAAATGTGCAAATATCTTATAGTGGGTTGTACCCAAAGACTATTTCCAAACCAAATATTACAGTCAACATAATCTGAGCTAAATACTAATCTGAAGAAACAATATTACAAATATATATATGTATATATTACTTAATAAACTTTATGCTTTATAATTTTCTCAAGAATTTCTTTTAATCTGAAGAGGATCATTAGAATTTGGAATGGATATTAAAAGCAAGGCCTTCAAATGTGGAGTATTTTTCATGAAAACCATCTCTAAACCAAATATGCTATGTGCAGACTACAAATACATTTACACACATAGTTAAATACTTTAGTTGTTCCTGTAGATATTTACACATTTTCTGAGAATAGTGAGTGCAGTGAAATCTAACATTTTTGTACTAATTATATATATTTAAAGGAAATACAGAAAAAAATCATACATCTCTCTAGGTAACTATATTTAATTTTAATCATTATTAGCATAATTATTTTCATAGTACATATAATTCATTGACTTACCACCAGCACATTCTTAAATCATACGTCAGTGAGACATTTCCACTACTTATGATAAAAAAATTCATTAACTAGGACCAGCTGAGCGGCGTGTTGGTTAAGAACCAGCTTGGGATGCCAGCGGCCCTCGTTCAGACCTCAAATATGAGGGCCAGTAACACTGCCCTCTACAGCTAAGATGATGAACAACAGCTCCACCTAGAGATGGGCTGCTGTGAGTCCTCGGGATGGCATAGCTGCAGCCCTCTACTGCAGTGGGCTGCCATAGGCTACAGTGAGTGGCCTGCAGCCAGCGTGAATGGCTGGCAGCTGGTGTGAGCTGCCAAGAGCCACTGTGAATGGCCGTCCAGAGGCTGGCTACTGATCTGCCTCACCAGAAAAGAGCGCAATGATGATACCAACATGGATCAGTGAAGCAATGTCCTCCACAACCAGACTGAAGAACAAAAGGACAGCAACTTGTCTGTTCCCCTCCCCCAATTCCCCAATAAAAATCTTTAAAAAAATGCAATAACTATAGTAGAGATATTATCATAAAATGATTTAGGTATTTATTACATTCATAATGCTCCTTAAAAAAAAAAAAGTCCACTTTCTTAATTTTCAAACATAGCCTTTAATAACATGTTTTTTGATACATAAAAATCTTTTCACACAATGTAAGGAGAGGCTGCTTCTCTCTCAGGTCAGCCCACTCCACATCTCAGATTATACTTGCTTTAACTAATAAGCTTCTTGCTGTCCTATGATGTACAAACTGTCTCTTGACTGAATTATCTCCTTCATGAAGATAAGAGCAGAGGTACAACATCACTCCCAGTAACAGACTGATATTACATGTAAGGAATAGAATCCAGAGTTGAAAAAAAAAAGACATTTTAGAGTAGACAAATTTAATAAGTTGTCATACAATGATATTTGCTTGTCATTATTCATTTTGGTTCATTACACAGCAGGAATGCATGTAAGGAATCCTGTGTAATGAGAACGCTTGCAACTTGAGAGAATAAGGAAATAGTAGGGTGAATGAGTGGCAGGACAGGAGATTCCCAAAAGACGGGACAAAATTTTTAAAAAGGCACAGGCAGTGTAATGTGTTTGTAAAGAAAAAAATTGTGTAAATATTGTCACATAATGGTTATGTTTGTAACATCAGAAATGTATGCATGAGGGGCTAGAGATATAAGTAGAAGCAAATCTAACATACTAAAAAGAATGTATTTTACCACAAAGGGAATGAAAAACTATTGAAGTTGCCAATTGGAAGTGACTTGATCAGACTGTGTTTAAGATAGAAACTGTGGGGCTGGCTGAGTGGCAGCAGTGTTTAGGCGCTGGCTTGGGAAGCCAGCGGCCCCGGTTTGGGTCCCACATATGAGGACCAGTGACACTGCCTTCAAAAAACAAAAAAACAAAAAAGAAAAGATAGAAACTGTGTTGGCAACAAGATGAGTTGATCTAATTGAGGAAAAACTGGAGGAAAAGAAACATGTTAGGAAGGCACAGCAATCCATTAAGTAGAGATGGTCTATTAGTCAGGTCGCCATGACACAAGGAATTAAGCCTCACAGGAGGTCAGGAAAAAAAAATGTTATGAGTGATTTCAAAAGAGTTGGTTATAATATATATATATATATATATATATATATATATATATATATATATATATATATATATACAAAAATGAAAATAAAGTAAAAATAATACTTTAGAGAAATATAATGACATTCTTTTTTTTACATAGGATAGCCAGGTGGAGATAATCTCAAAAGATGGCGATGATCTCTAAATTTTGCCTGCAAAGCATGTCAGATTAAGCTGGATCTACAGATTAGTTAACATTTGAAATACAAGTAGTAGAAGCAATGAAAATAAATACATTTCTTACAGAACTGTATAGAAAAGAGGGAGGGTAGGATTTTAGAGAGGAAAAGGGAAGCAAGAAGTGACAATAAAGAATGGTGCTAAATAAGGTTCTGATAAAAGATCTAGAAAGAAGATGAAAAAAGTTAGGAATAGGACCTGTAAAACATGTTGGAAAAGAATCCAAAGAAGTTTCTAAGCGAAATAAGTCAGAGAAAAAAAGTTGAGAACAATATGACTTCATTCATACATGAGATATAAAACTGAAACTAAAAAACAATATAAACAAAGAAACAGAAACGTATACACACAGATAACAATTTAGTGGTTACCAGAGGGTAAGGGAGGGAAGAGGATGGTAGAAGAGGGTAAAGGGGTTCAAATAAATTGTGATGGCGGGAGAATATTGTATGATTCTATTTAAGTAAAACCCCAGAAATGCAAATTAATCTATAGTGACAGAAAGTAGATCGATGTGGTTGCCTTAGGATGCATGGTGGTGGAAGGGTTGGGAGGGATTCCAAAGGGGCATGAGGAAATTTTGTGGGGTGATGGACACATTCATTATATTGACTGTGGTAATCATTTCACCAATGTGTACATATGTCAAAATGTATCAATGCTATCTGCAAATATTTTAAAACATTTGTAGTTTATTGTAGGTCAATTCCATCTCAATAAAGCTTTTTTTTACAATAAAAAATAATTTAAAAAGGTAAAGGATTCAGTAAAGATACTGTGATTAACAACATAAAACACATTCTAGATTTTTCTGTAAGAAAAAAAATGAAAAGCTATCCAATGGAATGACGGATAATGAGATCAGTAATGATTTCATTGTGAAGATGCTATGTGAGACATGAGAAAAGAGCTCATATTGAAATATGTAAAGAGGTGAGAACACATAATAAAATGGTGCTTTCGATTTCATGGAAAACTATATATAACAGGATGCAGAGATATGGGAGGATTCATTGCTTTTCTTGGGAAAAGCCTGAACTACTATCTAAATAGATTGACTTAAACAGTGAAACAGCAATAGATCTAATGTATTGAAAAAGATTTTAAATGAGATAGGCATGAATTGGTCTAGCAAAACAAATGGAAGAATGGAAAGACTAGAGAGCCCTCTGAGAAGAATGCACATGCATGTATGTGTGAGTGTGTGTTTTGAGATTCATTTTTAGTGCAAAACTATTGAAACTGATGCATTTCCTGCCCAATGAATTACATTTTCTTGAAGGAAGTAGGAGATGGTTATACAGGGAAGTTCTCACATTAGCAGAAAAATGTGGATGTAATAACATCATTGAAATGCATGAAATGACAAAAGGATTTAAAAATAGTAAAAATTGCCCTGTATGTGTTAGAAATAATTTATCTGATGTCATCTAGGTACTGCAGTCACTAACCATTATTAACTTACTGGACTTAGAACTGAAAAGGCAAGCTGTAAGATTGATCAAGCTTTAGAATTTTTCAGGGATAATTTTTCCCCTTTATTTAGCCAAACGTCTGATATATAACAATCTTGGCATATACCAATTGTAAATAAATGAATCCTGTAAAGGTTATCTCCATAGAGGGCTGCCCTAAATGGTAATTCAATACTTGGCTTCATTTTTCCTAGATTCACTCTGCTTTCAGAGCAGGGGCAGGCACTGACACTAGCCATGAGGACCTGGAAATAGAAGTAAATCTAAGATAATAGGTTAAACTGCATTTACTATGCTCTCAGTGGGTACCTGTCTATGAGAAAGGCTGCATCAAATTTGCTATCCAAAACGAATGGAATTATAGAGTACAAGAATCATCCTGAGGATGAAAATTGCCGCTGTTTTTGTTTTGTTTTCATTCAGAAAACGAGAGAAACATAGAAGAGTCCAGAAAGACTTTTCCAAAACAGTGCAGTATTCTGAGTACTTTCTTTCACACACACACACACACACACACACACACGCAGAAGAGGTGCACTTGGAGAGAATGCCCAATTTTTCAGATGGGAAAGTCTCCCACCTATTTTGATCATAGCAGTAGCTACGCCTCCCCATCATTCAATAGTCCTTTAAATTTTCCTTTCTATGACCATTGGAATAACTTTTCCAGAAGATGTCCAGGCGGTTTTATTTAGAATTACCATCAGATGCTTCTCTAGAGTGAATAACCATCTGACTCTAATGTGTTTGCACACTGCTGATAGAAATGGCAATGATCACTGTAGCCACCAACACCATATGATGACAGTTAATACAAATTCCATCACCACACACCTATCTGTTCTCTTCTCGACTACATCTGTGACTGCCAGTGCTTTCATTTATGACACTGCCTTAAGTATATGTTTTGTATTTATCATCTGTAAAACAGAACTCTAACACTAATTTCAGCTGCTAAAAACAAGTATGGCTGTATGGGTTATTTCCAGTGAGTATCTGTTATGATTGTTTGATGCGTATACCATACTGGTTGGTATGTATTTAGTTTAAATTCCCTATAGCATGATCTGTACATTTAGACTTATTTAGGCTTCTTTTCCACCAAATGACCAACTTTTCTAGATTGTACTTTGACACTGCTATTTATGGTCAATAAAGTTTCCTCTGAATGTCATTCCTTGTTTTTATTAAGATATTGCTATCACCTTTGGTTCTAATTTATTTATTTATTTATTTATTTATTTATTTATTTATTTATTTATTTATTTATTTTTACCATGTAATGGTATTATTTTTCTTCCATGCTATATGTAACTTTGGGTATGGAGGTGGCACTGGTATCACCCTTTCTTCCAAATGCCACTTGCAAAATATTGCTTTTCTATCATGTGTTAAAAATTCTGGTTCCTCTGAATATCATGTTATGTGTTTATGGATTTTCCATGATCTTCATATAAGGATTATACATATTACATTTTGTTAACCCTCTATCATCCCTTAATGATTAATCATTCCCTGCATTACTTTCCTCTACCATGTTAAATCTTCTCTCTTTAATGTATGTTATTTAAAAATCAATGTGAATGTCCCATCCATCACGACACTTCTCTTCCATTCCACTTCAATAACCCATATCTAGTTTTCATTCAGAAATTTTTTATCATCTAAAACTGAGTCATCTCTTAAATCACAAATTCACACAAGCTATTTTCTAATTGTACCTCTTAACTTGCATTATACTTATTCAAGTACATCTTCTTCAATTGTTCTTTTGTTTCATCAGGTTTTTGATCCTCTAACAGACATTCTTAGAACCTATCCATCATCAACTGCACTTATTTATTTTCTTAAGAGATTCTTTATTGATATACTCTGAATATACTTGGTTATCTGACAGAATATTACACTTTTATCATCTAACATTATATCAGACCTACTAAAAACCAACCATCTGGCTTATCCATATGCAAGAAGTAAAGTGCTTCCAAAGCAAACAAAAATCACAAAAATTGGAATAAAACTATGACTTAAATTGTTCATTATCAGCCTCAACTAGGTCCAAAATTTTCTAGAAATATTACTATGGTGATAGATCTAGGTAGCCAAGGAAAAATTTTGGATGGCATCTGGCATAAGAGTTTTGGTCAAAACAAGATCAGAGGCTCTAGCCAAAGCCTTAACATTCACATATTGAGGGAGTCAAGAGACTGGGTGCCCCCTGCAGTGAGAGAAAAATCCATAGATCTGAAAACACTGAGGGTAATTACATTACAGCAGGGAACTTTCTGTAATTGGTTTTCTTTTCATATAGCCACTCATGTTATCACATGAGTTGATCACATGTGCCGTAGGTAGAATAAGGTCCCCCAAAGATGTCCACATTCTAATCTCTGAAACCTGCAAATATATTAGCGCACATAGTTAAATGGACTCTGTAGATGGGATTAAGTTATGAACACTGAGGTGGGGAAACTGCTTTGGATTATCTGAAGTGGTTAAATCCAACTGCATGGGTCATTAACATTGGAGAATATTTCCTCCCTGAGTCTAGAGTCAGAGGGAGATGGGATTGTGGAAGAATGGTCAGAGAGCTGCAGTATTACTGCCTTTGAAGATGTAGGACGGCCGTGGATGGCCTTCAGAATCTGGAAAGGGAAGGACCCTGGACCCTACATAATGGTACTTAGGACTGTGACAGCGTTGATTTTAGCACACCGAAACCCATGCCAAAATTCTATAGAACTGGGCCGGCCGAGTGGTGCGGTGGTTTAGAGCTGGCTTGGGATGCCAGTGGTCCTGGTTTGGATCCCACATATGAGGGCCAGTGAAACCACCCTCTAAAAAATAAATAAATAAATTGTAAATGAAATTCTATAGAACTATAAGATAATACATTTTTTTTTTTTTTGAGGGCAGTGTCACTGGCCCTCATGTGGGATCCAGACCAGGGCCGCTGGCGTCCCAAGCCAGCTCTTAACAACCGAGACACTCGGCTGGACCAGATAATACATTTTTTTAAGCTACTAAGTCTATAGTAGTTTGATACAGCAGCAATGGAATGTTACTAAACATAAAATAAATTAAATTAAAAAATATGAATTTTAGGTTTGATTAGTAATGGTATGTTGGCTTACTCACTATCACATATCTGACTCCAGAATTTTTATGAAGACGCAGATTAGGCAACCCTCATGTGATACTAATGAGCTGCAGTATCTATATCACTTTCCTTTCAACTCACAATTTAGGTAATCAAAACTTTATTGTGATCCTAAAATGATGACAGACTTTCATTGTTATGGTTTTATGAAATGCCATAATAGCTGAGAGAAAAAAATGACCTATCTATACATTTTATGCTTACAATTAATCTAGCCATTTGTGGATTTTTATTCTTCCACATATATTTTAGAAAAAGTTTACTAAGCTTCAAAATAAATATCCAAATTGAATTTTATTAAATAGAGCTGAATTTGAAATTAATTGGAAAAAATAGAATTTTTATATCATGTCATCACATTCAATATCATGAGTGTGTTTTTGTTTATCCAGTTTTTTAGTACTTTATTTAAAATGTTTAGAGTTCTCCAAATGAAAGTATTATGAATTTTCAGGTTATATATTCTTATTGATTTATCGCTATAATAAATAGTATATTTGACTATTGAAAGTTTATCAGAGAATCAAAACCAATATGAGTGGTATAGAATAAGATATTTATTGCAGATGTGAACTTTTCCAAAATTGTAGGGGCTGAGAGAAAAGTCTCTCGTGGCTGGGTTTGAAAAAACTATACATCAGTCAAGGCAGCAGCTGTGAAGGAAGGATGGATGTGAAACAGGGAAGAAGAGTGAGACAAACTGAAACCCATGAAGACAAATTAAAAGCAGTGAGGATGTGGAAGAATTTTCAAGGATGAGGAAGAACACACCTACTTAAAAGAATGAACCTGTACGTGTCTTTCACCACTTCCAACCTCACTGTGCAGGTGAAATTTAGGAGATACCAGCATCCTTCGCTATGGAGCTGGGGATGCCCACGCACATGGTCAATGACTTGTAGAATCTATAGGAGGAGGTTTGGTAGTAGCTGGAATATCTGTGGGCATGGCTGCTGCTCCACACCAATAGGGTAATACAGCACAACATCGGCAAGGTGCTTGAGCTAACACTGTGATTGGGTACTGACGCCTAACTTCAGAGCATGAAAAGTGGCCTCTGCTTTACTTCAACCTCCCAAGTCTCACACTAATTTCTATCATGACTGACCATATTCCAGACCAAAGGAGGAATTTTTCAAAACATTATCCCGACTTTGTTAAATTGCTAGGATACAAAGCTACCATAGTATCTAATTTTTACAAATATATATATTTTATTTTTTTAATGATAAAGTAAAATAATTTTTAAATTAATCTTGTTTGCATTATTGTTTTGGACTCTTTCATTAATTTTAAAGACAACAATAGAAATTTCTGATTCTGTGCCTGGTTTTACAGATACTCTACAAATAATGATTATCTCTTACTTTCTCATCCTAACACCCTTATTAATTGTGTTTTGTTTTCCTTACAGCATTGTCCAGGACCTTTAAATATTGGCCGGGACCATGCTACTTAATCATGATAGTGGTAACTTCTGTCTCACTCTTAAGCGTATTGAAATAGAGAACTATCTTGGATTACCTGACAGCCCTAAATAAATCATAAATGTGCTTATAAAAGTGAGCCCAGGGGAACTCAAGTACAGAAGATGCTCCTGTACTTAATGGGATGTTGGAGGCAGAGACTGGAGTAATGAACTCTGGAGATGGAGGGAGGTCCTATAAGCCAGAGAATACAGTGATCTAGATGCTGAAAAAGGCAAGAAAACAGGTTATTCCCTCAGAGGCCCCAGGATGAACCAGCCCTGTTGACGCCCTAATTTTCATCCTTTAAAGCTAATTTTGGACTTCTGGTCTCCAGAAATATCAGCCAAGAAATTTATGTTGTTTAAACCTATTGTATTTGTAGTAATTTGTTATAGCAGCAATAAAAAATTAAAATAGAGGGCCGGCCCAGTGGCGCATTGGTTAAGAGCTGGTTTTTGGATGCCAGCGGCCCGGTTCACATCCCACATATGAGGGACAGTGACACTGCCCTCTACAGCTATCAACAGCTCCACCTGGAGCTGGGCTGTACGAGCCCCAGTGACAGTGTAGGCTGCAGCCCCTGCTGCAGTGGGCTGCCATAGGCTACAGTGAGTGGCCGGCAGCCAGCGTGAGCTGCCAATAGCCGCGGTGAGCGACCATCCAGAGGCCGGAGACCAATCTGCTTCATCCGGGAAGAGTGCAATGATGATACCAACATGTACCAGTGAAGCAATGTCCTCCACAACTAGATTGAAGAACAAAAAGACAGCAACTTGTCTGTTCCCCTTCCCCGATTCCCCAGTGCTGTTCCCCTCCCCCAACTCCCCAATAATATCTTTAAAAAAAACAAAAAACTAATATAGGTACCAGTGTGAGGAAGGCCCCCTGCCCCCCCGCCAAAAAAAAAAAAAAAAAAAAAGACCAGTCACAGAATTATACAAAATTGCAGGTATGCTTTGCCAGGGAGTATAGGCTAAAGACAAGTTTGCAAATTCAAATGGATCAATACAACAACAAATCTTATTTGCAATAGTTCAGTTCGGTGGAAGCTAATGGAGAAAGTATTTGCAATAGATTGAAACGGGTCAGTCAAGGGTAACCGTTGAGATGGGATGCCACAAGATCATTTTAGTTTGAGAATAGTTTCCTCTTAAATCTAGTATAAGGAATCTGAGATACATCTGCGCTATACCTAAGATACATCTAAGAAGCAGCTATTACCTTTTGTAATAGGCTAATTGGAGATAACAACTTCTGATTCCTCACAGACTTCAGATGATTGAATTAACATTGATTTCAAATATATGAAATACATAATTAAATAATTATAAAATAAATAATTGAAAAACTGAAACAAAATAGCTAAAGAAAATGAGTCATAAAATAATGATTTTCACTAGTATTAAGAATTAACAAATTAAAAATAATCCATATATATATGAAAGGCAATTGCAAAACATTAAAGTAACCTGGCTTTTGAGATGAAAGAATTGGAAGGATGAAGGTAAACCCTTAATCTCTAACCTTTATCTCTGCTCTCTTTAATGAATATGCAGAAATTATTCGTCAGGGAAAAGAAATCTTGCAATTAATGAAACTCTCTCCAAGGATTGCCCTGGCTATGCATTTGGATCCTGAAATACTTGGACTTCTATTAGGTCATATGAACTCATGAACTATGAATGTTAGTGATTTTGTCCATTTGTGTTTGTTTAAATCGGAAAACAAATTGCTTTTTTCCGGCTTCTCAAAGATGAATAATTAAAGTCATTCCAATGTCTAGCTAGACATTTCTCCAATTTTTTTTGTTATTTTAGCTTATGGCATTTTAATTTATGATTTTAAACATCAGGTTAAATGTTTTGAAGCATGGCAATAAGTCTTCTATAAAAATTTAATTTGATAACTTCTCAATAGAGAATATATAATGTACACATCTAAAACCAATATTCACATTTGCCGAGAGAAATTTTGTGAAGTTAGAGAATGTCACCTGCAGATATAGGCACTTGAATGTTCTAAAGTCTGGGAAAATTGACCATTTTAGCGATCTTACTGAATGGAATGTGAATCAATCACAGTCCAGCTGAAAAAAGAGCAGTCTGAGTTAATCTTCGAAATGTCCTGCAGATACCTGTAAGAAATTATTTCAACTACAAAAAGATGAAGTCTCAATTGAATGCTGAGGTGCTTGTTGAGGTCTCTCCTCTCAGGTTACATCTCCACGAACTGCATGACTTCTTGTTATTCACCTCTCCTCTCCATAGGAAGTCATCTTTCCTCAGCTGGGTGCTAGCATAAGATTTTACCTGTGTTTTTGTTTTTGTTTTTGTTTTAATTACCCTTAACAAATCTGATTCTTTGGATTATAATCTTCACACGTTGGTTTTGATGGTTGCTACAGGGACACTTAAAAATGACCTAATTTACATATATTATTTCACAGGTGATATAATCGGAGCTCAGCAATCAATTAAAAAACAAAACAAAAACAAAAACAAACAAACAAAAAGATTTAGTGATTTCACTCTGGACAAAGCCTAACACCTTAGCCTAAAATACAAGTAGAGTATAATTTCATACATGCTGATTTTTATTCTGGGAAAGGGAAAGGAAGGGAGGATGGGTTTCAGAGAGAGAGAAAGAGGGATCACATGACACACTCTAAAGGAGTAAAGAAATTACTGTAATTTATAGAACAAGGGTATTTGGGATTTTTTTTTTAATAAATACTATCTTCTCTTAAAATATTCATCATTGATACTTTAATCCTAATCACTTAATCCATAAAAGTAAATGTAATAAACATAATAGATTGCATCTTAAATTGTCCTAAACATTAGTGTTGTTTGCAGACAATAAAATCTTCATAGAACTTTTAAATTAAAAGCTAATATGTGAAATGTATCATTCAAATACATACTATCAATAGTATTACCAAACTAAATTTTCAGAGTATCTAAGTATCTTAATCATTACCTTTTAATTTAAAAGACAGATTTTATTCCTAACCAAAAAATATCATTATTATGTATATAATTTGCATCATCATTTCTATATTTTCATGTAAACTCTTCTGGGTTAAAAGGCTCTTAACCCTAAAGATATAATTACAACCTTCCAAGTAAATTGGAGTGAACTCAAGTGAACTGAGGTTAGCAGTTCAATTCAGGTTACTAAAGCTGCTTATTTGAAACATAATTTTGAGGATGTGAATATGTTCAGAGCAATGATTTTCAGAGAGAGAGAGAGAGAGAGAGAGAGAGAGAGAGAGAGAGAGAGAGAGAGAGAGAGAGAGAGAGAGAGAGAGACCAATTTTTCATAGCTATCAGTTACCTGGGACCACAATTGTGGTCCTAGGGTTTACTACACTGTGTTCAAGTCGTATCAATACCATAGTCTTGTGTTTGAGCTATGGTAATAAGCATGTCTACACATCTCCCCACACATGCACTGAATAAGTTAATAATCATTATAATCAGGACAAATGTCATTTTTCACAGTATTAAAATTTTGAATTTTCTATTTAGCCCTAATAGTAGTTTGCATTTCATCAGATTTTACATCCTCACACAATTTTGCTGCAAACTGTTCCTATGATTTAATTACTTACTCTCCTCTCTTTTTTATTATTATTATTAAATATATTGGAGTGACGATAGTTATTATGACACATAGTGGGGTCAAATATGTGGTGATGGAAAGAGATCTTTCTGTTTGTTTTTTAAAGTAGATGTTCCATTTTGTTCATTCATTCTGTTTTCTTTTAAATTTAGTCTTTGTGTCTGAATTTAGTTTTTTTTTTAAAGTTTATTGGGGTAATATTGGTTAGTAAAATCATATATGTTTCAGGTGTACAATTCTGTAATACATCATTTATATATCACATTGTGTGCTCACTACCCAAACTCAATTCTCCTTCCATCTCCATATATTTGTCCCCCTTTGCCCTCTTCTAACAACCCCCTCCTCCCTTACCTTCTGATAACTACTAAACTGCTGTCTGTGTCTATGAGATTTTTTTTTTTTTTGTCCTGTTTGCTCGTTGCTTTCAGTTTTATATCCCACATATGATTGAAGTCATATGCTTCTTGACTTTTTCTGTCTGGCTTATTTCACTTAGCATAAGAATCTCAAGATCCATCCATGTTGTCACAAATGGCAGAATTTCATCTTTTCTTATTGCAGAGTAGTATTCCATTGTATAAATGTACCACATCTCTTTTATCCAATCATCTATGGAAGGACACTTTGGTTGTTTCTATGTCTTGGCAACTGTGAATAATACTGCAAGAAACATAGTGGTACACATATCTATATGGATAAATATTTTCATATTTTGGGTAGATATCCAGAAGAGGGATTGGTGGGTCATATGGTATTTCTGTTCTTAATTTTTTGTGGAACCTCCATATTGTTTTCCATAGAGACTCTACCAGTTTACATTTCCACCAATAGTGTACAAGTGTCCCTTTTTCTCCACAACCTCTCCAACACTTATGTTTGTGTCATTGATGATAGCCATTCTAACAAGTGTGATGTGGTATTTCATTGTGGTTTTGATTTGCATTTCCTAATAGATAGTGAAGTTGAACATCCTTTCATATATCTATTGGCCATTTGTATGTCTTCTTCGGAGAACTGTTTGTTCATGTTCTCTGCCCATTTGTTAATTGGATTGTTTTTTGTTGTTGTTGTTGTTGTTGAGTTGTATGAGTTATTTATGTATTTTGGATATTAGCCCCTTATTGGAGGTGTTGTGTGCAAATATCTTCTCCCTTTTGGTTGGTTGTCTCTTTGTTTTGTTAATGGTTTCTTTTTTTTTCTTTACAAAAGCTTTTTAGTTTGATATAGTTCCATTTGCTTTTTTTTTTTTTTGGTTTCACATTCTTTGCTTTTGAGGTCAAATTCACAAAATCCTCTCTAAACACAAGGTCCATAAGTTTAGTATCTGTGTTTTCTTCTATGCAATTTATTGCTTCAGGTCTTATATTTAGGTCTTTGATCCATTTTGAGTAATTTTGGTACACGGTGCCAGATAGCAGCCAACTTTCATTTTTTCTTTACTTTCTATCAGGATAGGCCACAACTCCTACTTATAGTAAAAGCACATATGGAAGATTTCTGGATATTTGCCAGGAGTTTGTCTGTCTCTGAAGTTATATACCTGTATCACTACAATAAAATATTTCAGAAAGCTACTTCTTAAATAGACACTCAGTTTCTTTTTATAGCCATGACTTCTTATAAAGCAATTTTTTTTTATTTTTTCTATTATTGAAGGAGAAAAATTGATACAATTGGTCCAATTGTAACTAAATATATGTTCATATATTCCATCACCCAATCTAAAAAAACTTCTAGTCAATAGTTAAATGAACAAACTCTAGGTCTTAAAGCATACGTTAAAAATTCTAACACAGTGTAGTTCTTTGTTGTCACACACCAGCCTAACTCTCTGCCCCCATGTATCTTCCCATAAAGACAGATCCTTATAGAGACATTACTTCAACATTATGCCTACTTTATCTTCCTGTTTGGCCCCAGAAAATGGCTGGTTAGTCAATGATAGATTAGATTCCTCAAGGGAGGAACAAACTGAGACAGGCACAGTCGCGTGGGTGCCATAGAAGAAATCGTGGAGTTGAGAAAAAGGGCATAGACTCCTTTTCGCAGGTGCTGACAGCTTGCCTGTTTAATGAAATAATAATGTGATAACATCTGTCATCCATGCATTCTTATCAGTGAGTCTCAGCATAAGAGGTTTCTGTCTCTTAGGAGGTACATGAAGGAAAACATCCTGGGATTTTTAGTAATGGCAGCCTACACACATGGATGATTTGACTTTGAGCTCAGTTCTCTGGTATGATGTATGGGACTTACAGACCATATAAAAAACAATGCTGCTTCCTTATGTGTAGCCCAATAAAAGCCTTGCAGTGGCTCAGTTTAGGGCTTAGTCCGGGAGGCTGGAATCCCCTGCTCGTATTTGTGTCTCTTTCTTTCTTGACCTTTCACCGTTCCTCCTTCACTCCCACTGCTCTGTCATGCAGGATATGACACTCCTTCCATAAATTCCCAAAAGAGTAATTTATATGAGGACACCCCCCAAAAAATTGTATTCTAGATATTCAGTGACTAACAATCCTTTTTCCCCTTCCTAGTTGTAGAGAGGGTAGACAGATAATGAGTTAGAGAAATAGAAATGTAAATGTCTGCTTTGTGTCAATAGGTGTAGGGGAGACAAAATTTTACCTCTACCCTCTTTAGATTTTAATCCTTAGAATTAAGACCCCCTTTGGGACACAGAATTAAATTGATACAAGACAGATTAGCAGGAGAAAAGCAAACAAATTAAATTTTATGTGACATAAGAGCCCTCATAAGGAACTGATGACCCAAGAAATGACAAAATTTAAATGCTTTATATGAGGTCAAATGAAGAAAGACAATTGTGTCAAAGTAAGTAAACTATGTGGGGATGATAAAGAAAGAATAATAATTATTTTTACAAAGTCTGTACAGAATTTCTTTTGGCTATGACTCTGGCTAATAATGTGTCTCCTCTTTTCAGGATGAAAAGAGACTGGAATGCTTTTCTTGCATCTGTTATTTCTGAAATACCTTTAGCTCAAAATAATCCTTATGCCAAAGTGGCATATTTGAAGGTAGCATATTGTGTCACCTTCACAGGCAAATTGAAGAAAGTGGCTCTAGATTTGAAGATCTAAATATCTGCCTAGATGCCAAAGCGTGGGAGAGCCCTTCCTGGGAAAATACTGGTATAAAAGAATGAATGTACTTATGTAGGTTTGCTTTCTCACAGCTGTGTGGATTAGAGGAAAAACAGAGAAAATATTTCCAATGTTTCTGACTATTTAAAAGATTGGCTCCACACAAACATGACATATTACATACCCAGGTCAGCCAGTGGGAAAGACTGATTATAGAGTGCAAAAGACAAGAGAATGATTCTAATAAAACCTCTTTACATGGAGGTTTTATTAGGAGAGGTAGGAGAATAGGAATTTCCCCAAACTGAAATGTACTGCAAGACTTTGTTTACTTGAAAGGGATAAATGTATTATCTTATAAATTTTAATAAAAATGGTCCATATAATACTAATTATTTATAAAATTCTTAATAAACATAGCTATGGGTCGGCCGAGTGGCTCAGTTGCTTAAGAACTCTCTCAAGAGTGCAAGCTGAGCTCTGAGCAACAGCAGCTCGATGTCCAGCCAATAAACAAACAAACAAACAAACAAACAAACAAACATAGCTACATTATTGCTGGGCTATTCAAAATGTTACATTCACATTAGATGTGTCAGAATTGTCAAGTTTTATGTCAGAAATCAGGTACTTCAAATAAATTCTACACATATTTTGTCTAAATTTTGTAAATTTTCAAAAACGTATTTGTTGTCATACTGTCCTTCCAGATTTGCTCCTTTAAGATTTGGCAGAAAAAAACCTGATTTCTTTTTTGATTGTGTGCTTCTGGGTTTTTTTGTTTGTTTGTTTTGTTTTTTTACTTTTTGACATTTATATGTACTGAGCATTTTATGTTTCTTGCCCAAATCACCAGCTAACTGCCTTAGGCAGTGTTGACTTTAGCCACACTTTACTTTGTACCATACCATTTGATACTTTTCACTAATGCATCTCTCCAGGCACAGTTCCTGCCTTTCCTCCAAGGACCAAGCATTCCTTTACATGAACAATAAATAATGCTTAAATTTTGTAAAATATGCCCTAATTTCCCAAGTTTTCAAAACACTGATTAACTCTTGAAAAAATAGTTAGTTGGCTTCCTTTATTGTATTTCAATGACAAATGCTGCAAATGTAGTTTGCAACATGGAAATTTCTCTGTATCCTTTTTTATCTCTTAGATAACCGACTGAGTTTGGTGTAGAGTTTGTCTACCCATTGTTATTTAGTACCTATGCTTTGTTAAAGTCACAGTTCCCAGTCAATAATAATTAGTTGAAATGGAAGAAGAGAAGAAAAATTAAGGGAGGGAAAGTGATATGGATACATGTCATCATGTATCTGTGAAATTCCTAGAATGTACAACACAAAGAGTGAACAGTAATGTAAACTGTGGGCATTGTTTGATAATAACGCATTAATATTGGCTATCAAATGTAACCAATGTGTCACACTCATTAAATAAATTAAAAATTGGAGAAATGGGAGGGGGCCTCAGGGATTTTTTTCTGTAAACCTAAAACTCCTGTAAATATAAAATCTACAAATTAAAACCTGAGAAAAGAAAAAAAGAAAGAAGAGAGGGGGAAGAAGAAAGGCAGGCAGGGAGGAAAGGGGAAAGAAAGAAAGAGGGAAAAAGAAAGGAAATAGGTACATAGTCAAATTAAGGATACTCACAATCCAGGACTTACAGGAAAAATGTGCTGTGCATGTCAAAAGAGCTGAAAATGGTTTATTTTGAGAAGACGACATATTGCATAAAATTAGATTTATTTTATTTGGCTAAAAACTAAGTTAAAATACACTGAGTACGAATTTAAAAAGAAAGAATTCAGTTTAACAAAATAGGGTTTTTAAGTGTGATTCCATTTCAGTTTTAATTTTAATACAAATACTCAGAAACCCCATGACTCCATGTCAGCTATGTTGCAGTCTTTGTGTGGTAAATGCTGAGATTGTGTTACAATAAATTTTTCCTTTTAGAAATTTTTGGGAACTTCATTTTTGTTTCTTTTTTTTTTTTTTTTTGGACTATATAGATGATAAGTGACAGGTAGATTTTTGTTATTTGTATGTTTCAAAGATTATAAATTTCTTCAAATCAAGTTATCTTACTCATCTTGAGATAACCCTCAATGCCTTGTGTATATTTGATGTGAAAAAAAAAGCCATATTAACAAGAATTTAAAAATAACTATAAAATGATTTGCTGAGAAAGCAAACTTTGATTCATTTCAGTATTGAAAACATTTTCTTATGCTTCTATGTTCTATGTCTCACTTGACATGATATAAGGTGTTAGGTATATTGGCAAGTTGATGTCACCATGTGTCTTAATTTAGTTTTATTTTTCTCTTAACAGATATATACTTTATACCTATAGTTCTTCATGGATATCATTATTATTTTAAAAGTTCATATATATTCAAGTCTGAGACATTTGTGAGCTTGTTGCAAAGATGTTGCTAACCTTTTTTGCTATCAGAGGGGTTATTTTTATGAATTTGTACCAACTGGACAAACAGTTAACCAAGTTTACTATTTTGAAGTGCTGAAAAGGCTTCAGGAAAAAGAAAACCTGAACTTTTCACCAACAGTTCATGGCTCTTGCATCACGACAATGCAGGAGCTCACATGGCACTGTCTTTGAGTTATGAGCCAGTAAACAAATAACTGTATTGGAACAACCTCCCTACTCACCTGATCTGGCCCCCAATGACTTCTTTCTTTCCTGGAAGATAAAGGAAATATTGAAAGGAAGACATTTTGATGGCATTCAGGACATCAAGGGTAATAGACCAGCTCTGATTGCCATTCTAGAAAGAGTTCCAAAATAGCCTTGAAGGGTGGACTAGATGTTGGATTCAGTGCAAAGCTTCCCAAGGGAAATACTTTGAAGGTAGCCATAGTGATATTGAGCAATGTGGTATGTAGTACCTTTTCTAGGGTGAGATAGTGAACTGAATTGTCTGACCTCATATGTTTAGCTTTGTAAAGAATCATCAAACAGTTTTCTAGAATGGCTCCACCACTTTGTAGTACCATCACACATGAAGGTTTTCGTTACTCCACATTTTTATCAGCATTTGATCTTGTTAGTGTTTGAGAATTTGGCCAGTTTTATAGGTGTGTAGTGGTATCTCACTCTTCTTTTAATTTCCATTTACCTGATGACTTATGACATTGAACATCATTTCATGTATTCTTTACATGTATTCATCTTATCATGTATTTGCAGCTTATATATCTTCTTTGGTGAGGTATTTGTAAGATCTTTGTCTAAAGTTTAATCAAGTTGTTTGGTGGGCATTGCTGAGTTTTAGAGTTCTTTGTATGTTTTCAGTAACAGTTTTTTAGTTTATTTTTAATTTTTTTTGTTTTTAATTACATATGATTTTGGTAATATTTTCTCCAAGTCTGGATTGTCTTCTAATTTTCTTAACATTGTCTTTCCAAGAGGACAAATTCTGAATTTTAATGTACTCCAGATTATTAATTATTTCTTTCATAGATTATGCCTTCGGTGTTATATGTAAAAAGTTATCATTGTACCCAAGATCATCTAGATTTTTGTCTATGCTATCTTCTAGGAGTAATCCTACTTAAACTACAAACTTAAATCCAGTCTTTAAAAAAAAAATATATATATATATATATATATATATATATATTTTTTTTTTTTTTAAAGACTTCTTTTTTCAGACTTTTTCAAAATATTTTGGAACATTTATATAACCTTCTATCATACTTTGAAATAATATTTCAAGCAAATATTTAACAGGATCCTAATATGACCCTTCAGGAGTAGCTCCTTTGAAGCAGTAGTCACATTGTTATATTATAAACTTTTTGCACACAGAATAGATATTAACTTCAAAGTACTGATACTAACTTGATCAATATATGATAATGACATTGATGTTTTGTAAGAGCCTTCTCTCAAAATTCCTCAGTGAGTGGTAGTTATGAGTAAGGAAACAACATGTTTGAATTGTTACTTAATCAACAATATTACCCATTATTTTACGGGGTATGTGGTTTGATCTTAAAGACATTTGGATCTACAGCTGTCAATAAGTCAATGCTGCACCTAATTTTCAAAACTAACACACATCAAAAGATTGCATTTTAGCACATTTTAAAATGCATCGGTAATATGATATAATGATCATTTTACAAAGTCAGCATACTGAATTTGATAGATTTTCAGTCAGTACAAATGAGACCATTATATTGCAAATGAGAAAAAACATATTGACCTTGTTGGTAAATCCTGCTATCTCAGCAGTTTTAAGTTAGTCATGAATAAGGTATACAGGAAATCCAGGAATTAACATAGATTTTAAAAAATAATTTCAACTCTTTGTACTTTGCTGTGTTTGTTTGAAGATTCTTATAAAAATGAACACACACACACACACACACACACACACACACAGAAACTTCTCAAAACCTATGTAGTTTCTTTTGAGCTTGGCAAATATTGAATCTTTCTGATGTAAAAAGATACCTAGAGTCCTGGTGACCTTGCTATTACTCCAAGAAATAAGGATTTCACAACATGCACATCCACTGAATAAATCACTACACAAGCCAATTATCAGGGTCATCTAAATAGTGCACTGCTTTCCTGCAGCTCAAAAACAGCTCCAGGTTCAGCAGGAAGTCTGTAGCCAATGTAAATTCTTTCCTTTTACGGAAAGGATTAAGAGTTAGTGGATTAAAAGGAAAAAGAAAGAAGTGTGCTTCACTGAACTGAGGAAGCAAGTTTCTCAATGTTGTCTATGTTACGATATTTAACCTTCTTTAAGCATCATTTTTATGTTATTATTTGACTCTAGAAACAAGAATATTCTATGTTACTTGAATGAACTATTCCAAATTCTTCAGTATTTCAGTCAAAACTTTTTCATCATTTGGTTCAAAATACTTATAATTATCTCACTTGTCATCAACATTAATATCAACATATGTAATATATATAAATTGATTCTCATAATTTATCAAGTATGCAACTTAAAATAACTCATATTAAGATATTAGGTTTAAAATACTTAGCATGATCTTGCTTGCATCAATAACAGATATATATATATATATATATATATATATATATATATATATATATATATAATGATTTTTGAAGTATGCAACTTAATAGAACTCATATCAAGTATGCAACTTAATAGAACTCATATTAGGATACTGGGCACCAAGTACATACAGTCCTTACACTGAACATTGGCTGTCCTCAAAGATATTTCAAGATCATATCATATAGGCTAACTGGCCAGTGGGCTTAACACTGCAGGAGTATTCTAAGAGATACTATTATAGTCTTGATGCTCATTAAAGTTACCTATTATGCCATATTTAGGGTTAAAATAGTCTGTGAAATTTGACAAAACTATTATTATATTTGCTTGTTTTATTATTTTTAAATATCCCCCCCTCCCAACTCTATTAGGTGGTTACCGTTTGCTTTGTTGGCTTTCAAGTATTCTTTAAGGACTCTTACATGTAGGCGTATTCCTGTCTTATAAATAACTCAGTATATGGCCCCAATCATCCTAGCTTTCTGTTTTAGATGCCAACCTTTTGTCCTATCAACTAATACATTCTGATTTGGCCACTTAGTGTCTTCATAGCCTAATCATGGCATGATCATTTCTTATATTTGTGCAATTTAAGTATTTTCATGTATGTTATTTGATGTAAAGATATGGTCTGTTATACTTTGCTACATTTTGTACAGAGGTACAAGTAACTAAAAAGATTTGAGTTGACTAAGTTTTCATCCAAAACATCTTTGAGAAGAAATCAGGAAGATAATAATCATTGTAGAATTTTGTTTTGTATAGTAAAGAACTTATCAGCTTCACTTCTGAAATAATGACTTTTCCTTATGCCATTTACACTAAGTATCACAGCTATAAACAGTCTTACATATTTTCATTTCTCTATTGCCAGTGTCTTGGATGAGGCCCTCATCATCTTGCACTAGAATAATAAATAGCATTGCATCCTCAGAAGTGGCTTGTATAATTCTCTTCATTAGAGAGCATCTGATTTTAATTTCTTGCTTAGCTATTTCCCATAATTACTTTGGGAGTGCTTTGATTCAGATGACAATGTTCACACACATATATTGTGAATAATTATCTAGATAACCTCTGCTGGACTATTTATACCTATGGGATCCCAGTATTTAGTATATTTATGATCAAATTCACATAATGCATATAAATCTGTCTTCTTCTAATGATAGATGCAAAAAAATAAGAATAATAATTGATATATAATTTGCTTGAATACATCAAGTAATGTCCACATGATGCTATGTATATTTTTGTAAAAACAAAGTATTAGCAGATATTTGACTACAGTTGTATGAGAATTGTTACCTTGTTAGGGTCTGGGTATGATTTTTTTTTTTCCTTGTAAGTATTTCTGAGGTTTATTCTAAGACAGAGTTAATTTGGAGTTTGGATGATAAGGTTCTTTATGATTTTCTAGATATGTCCGGAATAGCCTCTGTAGAGGGTATATTATTCCAAACTTCTGGGGAAAGATATTCCTAGATATTCTATCCAAAATCATATAAATTATTAAGTCTGTTCGGTCTGGCTGGTGGGAACAGGCACTTTCTCAGACTTCTGTAAACACTGAGTACTCTTCTCTATCTCCTTAGATTTTTGTTATTTTGTTTAACACAGCCTTGGATGATTTACCTAAGCACTTATGTTGGTCAGTATTCAAACTCTGTTTAGATAGATATCCAGAGTTATCACTTTGTGAAGATCTCTTCTCTTTAATAATCTGTATTGTAATCTGCAGCCACCTTTTTCTCTTTGAACCTTCAGCTCTGTATCCTCAATTCATGGGGCTGCCTGGATTCTTGTCTTGCTTTCCCATTCCCTGCTTCAGTTTGGGAACTCTCACAAGGCAGTTAGGGAGTTGTATACATAGTTTGTTTCCCATCTGTCAGAAAATATGACCCATTGCCATTTGTTGCCTTGGAAACCACCTTGTATGTTCACACAGATGATATAGAGATAGAGATAAAGACAGATAATATAGATGATACAGGCTTAGATGTACAAATATAGATAATACAGATACAGATATACAGTCTGCTGTTTTGAAGTTTCTTCATATGAGAAAGTAAATCTGGTTATTGTCACTCCATCTTGGACAGAGATGGCAGCTTCTCAAAACATGTTTGCTTTAAATGTATCTAATTCAACTTTGAGAGACATAGATATAATTGAGAAATATTGATATCAAGTCAAATATTACATTGCTGTACAAAATAATCTCTTCCTCCAACATAAGGATGAAGTCTTTATCTTTCAAGGAAGCATGAGCTGCAATGGCCACAGACTTGAATTTTATTTTTTCCTCAGTATTTATCCAATTGATTTTCTTGCACAAATATATAAGAAAATCATCTGATAGCCTAATAAAAATGCAGAGCAGACGTTGATGCACAGCTCTTGATCAGCTGAAGCTGAATCTCTGGGTTTGGGCCATTTCAATAATAATAATAATAATAATTATTATTATTATTATTATTATAATTTTATACTCCTAAATTTTAAAATCCCTGATCTATGCTATTCATATCTTCTCTTTTTTTCATCTTTTTAGTATGTCTGTTTTTTTAAAACCATATGAACTGCTGTTAACTTTTGCAGGTTACAGGCCCATCAGATGGAAGACATGGATATAATTAACACTTACTGAGGATTTAGTACGCATCAGCCCTTTGCAATGTATAGTATGGCATTAGTAACTATTATATGTATTTTTTTTAAATGAGAAACCAATAATTATTTACATGTTTTTACACACAATCTTAAAGCTCAGGTTTCAAATTCTATATAACTGACTCCAAATTGAATGTTTCTCCATGAAGCCTCTCTAACATGTGATCAGGTCATATTCCTTAATTGTGCTCTTGCTTTCTAAACTATTAGACAATATCTTTGCTTTGCTTCACCAACATCCCGCCCACCCTTCAACTGCCCCAGTGTATTGTTTGTTTCTTTTTTCTTCTTCTTTTTTTTTTTTAATGTCATCTGCAGTAAAAACTCATCCCAATATAATGCCTTGCTAGGTGACTAATGGGAAACAGATATGAATTTTCATTATAACATGGAAGTATGAATAACACCAGAAAAGTTCTATAGGTAAAATATCAATTATACCCATAAACTATTTAATTATTTATCTATATGATTATTTTAAAGAATAACATAAACATAAGAAAAATATGTAACACATAAATGAATAGATCACCATCTATTTTTAATGCTTTTGAAAGTATATTACTGAATCAATAATGTAACTTTTTTCAAGAAGCTTTTTAGAAAAATCTATTAAGATGCAAATAGTTTGCTGTTTACTAAAGGAGCTATGTACACCAAGAAACCATTAATTTAGCTAGCAATAATAAATGCTAGCATTCCAAAGAAAGCATCAGATGCTCAGCTATGCATTTAACTCAATTCATATTTATTTAAAATTGAAAAAATATAAACTTAAATAGTAGTAAAAATTTTCTGGAGCAATAAATATGAAAGCATTTATGCATCGTCATTAAGAGGTAAAACTTATATTGAATGCCTTAAATTAAAAACATAATAAAATAGAATAAGTCACCTTTTTAAAAGTTAAATAATGCAACTGGAAAACACTTGAAAGCTTTCTCTAAACCTTGTTTTTTTAACTTGCTGTGTAGGCATTGCTTGCTCAATTGTTTTGTTTTTATAAATTGAATCGTTAATGCATTTGACAAATGTATGTGGAGCTGCATTTTATGAAGACAGAAAATCTCTTCATAGTTTAGTTTATCTTCTTCAGCCAACATAAATCTTTACATACTCTGTGGGTATTTAGCCAACAAAGAATTCTCATTAAACAAACAAACAAACAAACAACTTTTAAAACTTCTTGCAATAACTTGTCAAATTACTAATCTCTTGCTTGCATTTTATTTGATTTTATATTTTAACCATATACTCTTGCTATCTAATCAAAGCATACCTAAAAGGTAATATACATTTAGGGAAATATGTACATGGTTAAAGTTGTGTACATACATATGAGGGATTTATAGTTTTGTAATGTTATAAAGATGTTGATAAACAGGCAATAATTTGGGAAATTTCTGAGTCTGCTGTCTCCCTATGACTTTATCACAAAAACAGTTTGTCCATTGGTGTGTGTTTTGTTAGGGCTAATGAATACTTCTACACTGAGTGTTATAAAAAAGTTGAAGACTTTTATTGTCTAACTGATACATCCCAATGTATCCTCAGGGATCCTTTTAAAATGTCGTATCTATTCTTACTTTACCTAATTCTCTATCTACACTACTATGGCTCTGCAATAATATTTATTATATTCTATTATATGTGTTTATGTGTCTGTCTCCTTATGTTGTGTCTAGAAAGGAGTTTATATCTCCATCTCAGCCTATATCATGAGTAACTAATTTAGAGCCTGGCTTTGAGCATGTGCTGAATAAACTTATGTTTGTTGTAGGCTTGTGATTAAATGATGATTAGATTTTCACTCTCAAAAAACTTGGGATTTCATTTGAAAGATAAAGTATCACCCATTTGAAGCAATCCAAAGACAGTGTAGATAAAGTGCTCAATAAGGAGTACATAACATAAAGAGTTGAGTGGATAGAATGATTTTATAACACTTACAGATATAATTTCTAAATTATGAAAAACTATGCAATTATGTAAAACTGAATTTTTAGCAGCCTTCCTACCAAAAGAATTAGATATTTGATCCATGAAAAGTTTAAAGTGATTCATTAGAAAGATGAAAATAAGTCAATTTAAAAAAAGTCAGGCATGTTCCTCACTTTTCACAGAATAGCAGAGCACTGTTCTATTTTCAATGCTATTTTTGTTCCTTTTAACAGGGGATTGACTCAAATTGGCTAAAAATACTCTGTTCTTTTTTAGTTCAATATTACAGATTTTAAAAATTGTTCGTTTTAAATACTGGGTTGTTTCTAATTTTAAATTCTATCATTTGTAACACAGGCGTGAATATGCGTCTTTAATAGCATAGCCCACATTCTATCCTGATGATTGTAATCTAGACTGAATTTAAAAGCGGGGTTGATTTACTCCAGTATCTATATAAGAACATATCCTCATGTGTTCTTACATTGGGAATTACCATGCTCAACATGTTCAGAAATATAAGCTGGGTCAACATTTCCATGCATTCATTTAAACAGTGCTATACAGTAAGATTTTTTCCTCTTGTAGTTACTGCTCAACACATAAATGGTCTGAATACTATGTTGGTACGAAAAAATAATTGCCTTTTTTCTTAGTTGCTTTGGATTCATCTTCCCCTTGTTTGAATACTCGTATTATCCATCAGTCCAAGGTGCTCATGTATTATTTCTAAGATCGATGGCCCTATTAAATTTATTGTCTGTGCATACACAAAAGTCTGAATTTCTTTTTGGTGGTGCAGTCTTATCCGGTTGATTTTCATTCAGAGTTGTCTTTCCTCCAATGAGCTCTGTGACTGCTAACTACTTGTTTTATACATTAGCCTAAAAACTCAATCACTATCTTTTGAAAATGTGTGCTCAATCTGTGATTATTAGCTCTACCACAACTCATGTTCCTCAAAAATGAAGCTTTACCTGTCTTTCCAGTTGTTGACAGTTTAATTAAGCTACTCCATGGTATTGTTATCTGGGCATCAATGCTGTTGGGCCAAGCTAACTGCACGGACTTGAAACTCACACTAGCCTCCTCCTGCAAACACGTGCTTTAGGTACCTTTCTGTGTCACAAGTAACTGTTTAAGTTTCCAATAGAACTTTGCTCAAATCCCTTGTGAGCAACACTTTTGTCTGCCTCCCAGAGTGTTTCCCTTGTGCATCCTTTTGATAATACCTCTATGGAGCTTACCAAACTCTACTCTTTTAATTTGAATGGACCAATCTGGCCCTAGCCTAGGAACCCAAAGCTCTCCACCCATAGACCTTAATAAAGATATGCACCCTGGGTCCTGCCATTCTCTGGGCCTTCACCCTGCCTTGACCTCCCTGTGTGGGCCCTGAAGTCTTGATGGTTACCCCCACGAAGACTTGTGAGTAATAAGCATCTCAATTTCAATTTATCTTGTGGTCTTTTGTTGAATCTCTGCTCACCATCTGACAACCTGTGCTTCACTTAACAAATTTTAAATTTTCAAATACATAACACCAATATATAGAAAATATAACACTCCCCCCACCAAGGAAAAGATGTAAAAAGTACTTTGATTAGAGACCAAAATGATGCTTTAAATTTTTATTATCTGAACATAATGGATTATGTCCTTCAAATGTTATTAAATACTTTTATTGATGGAAA
The DNA here is from genome assembly GCA_033961575.1 of Aselliscus stoliczkanus. Taxonomy (NCBI): domain Eukaryota; kingdom Metazoa; phylum Chordata; class Mammalia; order Chiroptera; family Hipposideridae; genus Aselliscus; species Aselliscus stoliczkanus. Next base: position 32,255,279 of record CM066727.1, on the reverse strand, counting down.
GATGCTACAACAGTGCTTATAATAATGTAGAATATTTTGTAATTATTATATGAAAATATTTATAATGTAGTTGGCTTTAAAACTTTTTATTAATATCTTTCAAAACAAAGTCTCTTTTCTTCATGAAATGTAAAGGGACAATTATCTCATCTGTTTCTTTATCTTACTGGGATATTGAGACAAGAAGTAATATGTTTAGAGAACTGTTTTAATACTTTTGCTGCAAATTGAAGCAGAGAAATAATGCAGTAGCTGTATAAGGATATATCATCAAGATAAATGTTTGTGTCTTTTTCTTTTAATGTGATATATTATGGCTTACTTTTAAGCTTAAAGGGAATAATCCAGTAAAGTGAAAAACAATTTCGTGATAAAGGACAGGGAGAAAAATGCAGCAAGAAACTCCCTGAGTTGTGCATTGAGAATGAGATTTCACTGAAGAAAGGATTAGATATAGATGGGTAAAATGGAAAAATAAAAAATCATATAATTAGCAACACAGGAAATACATTATAGGGGCAGAAGAAAATAGATTGGAGAATAAAAGAAAGCAGAATGCTAGAAATGAAAATGAATTTGTTAAGAAAATTTATTATTAATTAGGAATAAAAGATTACTCACTTTGGAAGGAAATTGCCTATGGTGTTATCTTAGCTTTTCCATTCACTTTTATCTGAAACAAGTTACTTAATAGTAACCTAATTTTCCTCTCTGTAAATTTGTGATAATAAAAGTAATTACATCATAATGCTTTTGTGAGGACTAAATTTGTTTATATAATTAAAGTACTTAGTGAAGTATCTGTTTTATAGTTGAATAGTCTTTGTTGTTGTTGCATTTCCACAATAACTCCAGCTGCTTCTCTTTGGAAAAAGTAATGTAGGTGGGAATTCTCTAGGAAATGTCAGTGAAGACTGAGCACCCAAATAATTAAAGTGGTGTGCCAAAGAGCAATTTTGATTTACTTCAGGGAATACAAATTTGGTTAAAGGTTAGAGTGAATTATTTGGACATCCTGATAGGATAAATGAATGCTGAGATGTCTGTGCTGGAATATGTGAGCTTTAAATACAAGATGCTGTAGTATGAGAAAGGAAGACTTAAAATGAAGATTTTGGAGGTGATACAATTATCAGTGATTAAAAAAAAAAAGGTCTTGTATAGCTGTATATTACCACAGAAAACAGTAGCTGAACAAACAAAGATAAAACAATTTTTGCAAATCTGAAGAAAAAGAAACTAAGAGACTACACCCTAGCCTCAATGATGTTAAGCACTGTTTTAGTTATTTAGGGCTAAATAGCATTTCAGTTATTCATGGATTAACGAGTTATTATGATTTCTGGGTGCATAGTAGAATTTCATTTCTGCACTCTATGAAGGTTAAGTGGACTCAAAAACTGCCCTTTTAGGGCAGGCCGAGTGGTGCGGTGGTTAAGAGCTGGCTTGGGACGCCAGAAGCCCCGGTTCGGGTCCCACATATGAGGGCCAGTGACACTGCCCTCAAAAACAAAAACAAACAAACAAAAAAACTGCCCTTTTAAATGGAAAACACAGAAAAATAAAACATTGCATTTCAAAGTGAAGCTTTAAGAAATCAATGCACAATTAACCATCATCCATGTCTTCCCCCTACAGCAACCTAATACTAAGCAAAATGTTCTCTTTCGGTTTCAGCCCTTGCTTGTTTAAGATGAGGAAAGCTCTCCAGCAGCCCACTCTGGACATGTATAACAAATAAGAAATATGCCCTTATTATTTAAGCCACTCAGATCTGGGTCACATTACTCGTGTAACATAAGCCATCGTGACTGACTGAGCAGTGGGTTGGTAATATAAATGATGAAATAACCAACAACAATGCCTATACTAACTGTGGAGAGAAAGTGGCTAAATCCCTCATGAATAGGTGAGAGGCATTTGGATGTTAATTAGGACAGTGAATGTCACAGTTTATCTGGAAGATCTACACTTCCCGAGGCAAATTATCTCTCAGCTGGTGGGAGTGTTGGGAATTGAGGGCTCTCAAATAAGTCTCTTTCTGGAAATTGTCTCAGCCTAAGAAAGATGCTACGCCTACAGTCCAAGATCCTATGGGGGCAGCCCAATCAATAAGTGGTAATCAGGTGGACGTAGGTATCAATGCCCTCACCTTTAGGCAGGACAATCCAGAAAGGCCATCTCAGCACCAGAACTTCCAATAGGATTGGTTGAGGTCTTTGTTGTACCTGAATTGCAGGTCAACTCTTTATTCTTCCCTCTTCTGCTTTTTCCACTCACACATGTATTGCTCCTGAGGGCACTCTCCTAAAATTCCTGCTTAAAAATCTCTATTCCAGGATCTGTTTCCAGGGAACTGGCCTATTATCATTGTTTACAGGAGCTGCTGGAAATAACAAAATCACAGACAGAAATATGGACTAGATCACCCCTAGGATGCTGGCAATGTGGATCCCATTATTTGTTGTAGGTAAATCAATAAAATCCCGTAACACAGAGGAACAATGCTGACATCAACAATTCACATATGGTAACCTGGTATGGGATAGTAGTGAGGGTGGAAAAAATATATTATGCTTGGTGTACTATTTATGAGGATAATGGAGTATGATGCCTGCTGCATAGTGTCATTCATGCTTCAGAACATACAATGAAAGATCAAAGATGAATATTAACTTATAGAACATTAACTAACCTATGTCATCTTATAAAAATGGTCAGCTCTTGCTGGAGCACAGAAATATTGGAGTGTCAGGCACAAGACTTACTTGTAGGAATAGCATAGCTCCAGAGAAGGATAAATTTTCAGCCACTTCATGTTAGTTATACCAAGATCTTGGTTTAGATGATCTTGACCCTAGTTGGGTTGGAGTGACTTGGAATTCAGAAATTTAGATTGACATATTTTTCAAACCTTGAAACAGGATCTTTCAAAACCATCTATTCTCACAGAATTGACCCACTCCTCCTGTTAAAGATATTACCACTTCCCCACAAACGTCTGTGCCTTGCAAAGAAAAATATATTCCCTCCAGATCTATTACTGCCTCTCTTCCTGACCACTAAAACAAGACTGCAGAACTGCTGGGCCTGGTACAGGAAGGAAAGGACTAGATCCTGACAAAGCTGCAAGACAGCCATCACAGTCTCAGGGCCTGGGAGATCACGTGTAACATTTGATCTTGCATATTGAGTTGGGATGGACAATAAGCTTAGATAAGAAAGAATTTATTGATGTGCATGAATTATTCCATGAAATAGTTATCAACACACAAGCAAAAACCCTAAGAGATAAAACTATTAATAACTCAGTTAAAATTGCACCTAGAAGCTTAATGGAAAAGATGGTCTGCACTAAGTAAAGTAGAAATAACAGTACTGTCATGACCAATGATAGAAGGAAGGACACTGTTCAGAGACGTTGGAAAATTATACTATTAGAATAAGCATATTTGGGACTTGGCAGAATCCCTACACTGAATCCTTGGTCTGTGGGTTAACAGTTATTGTAATGACAAATGAAAGTAGAAGATTTTGGAATTACACCTGACCCCAGCCAAGGATGTGCTTCAAAATAAGATAATAATATATCTCAACAGGAAAAGAGAGTTCTGTCACCCTTGAAGATAGATGGTGTTTCCCATGATATTTTTATTTACTTCATAATCCTCACGCCAATAAAAACTATACAGGTGCTCTAATATTCAGGTTATAGCTCATTCGCATCTATAGCAGGTTAACATGATGTTAGAAACATGGTAAGTGGTCATTGGTCAGAGCAATGTGGAGTACCAGAAACATTTGAACTTCATTTGGGATAACAAAAAATGTAAATTTACATTTTTGCCACAGGGAAATGGTAATTCTTCTGCTTTCTGAAACAACATAGTCAAAAATGACTAGGAGGGCCGGCCGAGTGACACGGTGATTAAGCGCTGGTTTGGGAAGCCAGAGGCCCCGGTTCGGGTCCCACATATGAGGGCCAATGACAGTGCCCTCCAAAAAAAAAATGACTAGGAGTTTCTGTACATCTCCTACAACATCATATTGGTCAATTAAATAGTTAATCTCTGGATAACACAGCAGTGATGCATATAATGGAAGTGCCTAGAAGGACACATGGCCCCAGAAGGAGGGACACAACTGTTATGAAGATTCAATAATCATGGTTTCCCTTTTTCTCAAAATCAAAAAAAAAAAAAAAAGTTTCAGTATTCACTATTATGTTTTGTTTTCAGGGACACAGTGATTTGGGGCATGTAACTAATCCCCTTCAAAGTGTTGGACAAATTGTTATAATTTAAACATTTTCCAAGTGAGAAAGGAGCACTTCTTTTTTCCTTTTGTAGACCTCTTTAAATTCTAGAACCATTATCTTCAACACTTGGGAATAGTACTCTGATTAATTTATTGAGTGACATGAATGAAAGGTTAGTATTTATTGGGTCCCAGAGGAGGAATACTCTTTTCAACAGGACGAGATTATATTGGAAGTATTCCTGCAATTAGGCCCTCATTATTGAATCACCTCCAAAAGGCCCCACCTGGTAACACCATTACCTTGGGAATTAAGATTCAACATATGAATTTTGTGAGGTCACAAACATTCAGACCATAGTAAATCACTGTCTAGATTTTATAAAGGATTCTCACATTTTAGCATTAAAGGAATAACAATTCAACGAGAATATGGTCAAAAGAAACACAGGCATTTCAGAGAAAAGCATATATGTTTGGCCAACATGATGTTTGGCCAACATGAATATAAAAATGTTGAACATTATTATCCATTAGAGAAATACAAATAAAATCACAATAAGCTATCACTACACACCTATCAAAATGGTTAACATTTTAAAAAATGATAACATTAAATACTAGTGGGAATAAGAGAAACTGGATCTCACATGTATTGCTGATTGGAATTTAATATCATTCACCGCTCTGGAAAATAGGTTGGAAGTTCCTTTTAAAACTAAAAGGACAGTTGACATAACACTCAGTAATTACTTTTTTTTTTTATTTTTCAGTTTTGTGTGTACAAAACAATATAATAGTTAGACATTTACACCCCTCACAAAGTGATAATCCCTCTCCCCCAATCTACTACCCCTCTGACATCATATATAACGGTTACAATTCCATTGACTCTATCTCCTATGCTGGACTCTATCCCCTATGCTGCTTTCCATGTCCTGTGACATATATATATATATATATATATATATATATATATATATATATATATATATTCATCCCAGACAAACTAAAGCTTATTTTTAGCAGAAATGTGTAACATGTGGGATATGATATGAGAAAATGAAACCACCACTTGAAAAGCCTGAAAGCGAGCATCCATGGGTAGCCAAATGAATTAAGAAAGGACAGGATGGAGAAAGGAAGTTGAGGGCAAGAATGTAACATATTGTAGACTTAACTGACACAGGCAATAATGCCAAATAAACAAAGAAGAGAGTTGGCATGATTGTTTGTGTTTCAAGATACAATTCCATGTGATCTCATTCAGTCCCATGACTTCCAATACTAAGTACAAATTACTTTCAAATTTACATAACTAGCTGCTAACATCCTTTTGAATTCTAGACTATTTATCCTATTACCTAATGATCAGCATCTCCATTTGGCTTTTTAACAACCATCGTAAATTTACCACATCCAAGGTAGAATTCATGATACTGCTACTCTCAAACTTCTATCTTCTAGCATGGAATGATTTCACTACAGATATTCACAAATTAGCTTTTTGTTTAACATTCATTTCCTCAGAGAAGATATTAGTGGTTTCTATCAGAAACACCTGACCTTCTCCACACATCTTTCATTATTTATTCTAAGTTGTTTTTACTTCGCAGCACTGATCATTTCATGAAATAGCAGTTTCTTTTTGTATTGTTTATTTTGAATATATATATATATATTATACACACAAAAAGGAAACTACAAAAGACTAAAGTGCAAAAACTAAGATTCTGAAATTAGAAAACATCGTGCTATAATACTCTATATTAAGATAACCTGAATTGGTTTAAAGGGGATTTTATATTGTGAAAACTATGGTACAGTCAATTGTTATCCTTATTTTAAATGATGCAATTCTCATGCGATAGACTATCTCAGAATTAGTAAAGATTAACAAACCAATGTTTTCTGCAAAAAATATCTTTATATTGTTTCAGAATAAAATGGAAATAATTTGTGGAAGCCTTTTTTTTAGCTATATAGATACTAAATTCTTGGGAATATTTCTTTACTCTGAAGGAGAAATAACTTCTGAAAGAGCAGTCAAAATTGGAGTCTCCATTTGATTAGGTTACTATCATCTTAAGTCATTCTCTAAAACCCATCCATTTTCCACACTTGCCAAACTGGTAATTGAAAGGAGATGGAGTAGGAACAACCCACACAAATTTCACTTATTTTTTATGGTGGCACTGGTTAATGAGATTTCTTGAGAGATTCAATATTGTTTCTGAATACCCCAAACTGATGGGAGAATTAGATCTATTGTTAAACACATATAAAGCAAATACGAAATTAAATCCTTAAGAAATAACCTTGTATTATTTCAGGGATGTATCTGATATAAACTAAAGTGAAATTGATGAGAATTTATGTTCTCATGTGGTTTTGTGTCTTCTACATCTCCTCTGTTCTGAATGAGAGATTGTTATTATGTTTGAACTATCCAGGAATCATTAGCTTAATTGCACTCTCCAGTAGCCTACGAAGTTTCCACATTCTATTTATCTCAACACACAGAAGCAAGCACAGATAGCTGTATTCCCTTTTGAGGAATACTACGGGAAGATTCAGAGGCTATATGTATTTTGATGGTACACGATTTTTGTACATGGAAACGACCATCCACAGGTGTTTTAAAATGATCAGATGATTATTTAATTCATATATCAAATGAAAAACATTTTTAAAAATATCATTGTAGGCTCCATTTGATATAATTCCCTTAACTTACATTAAAATTATATATTAAACATCACACTTTGATGATTGTTCTGAAGGCCTCATCTTAAAAATAAACAAGACAAAATGTGAAAATTATTTAAAATTACTGACATGATTGCACCTAAAACAATTAGAAACATACCAATATTATTTAACAATTTTGCATTTGTTTTTGTATTTACTCTAGATTATTGCTTTACTCCTAGCAGACTTGGTATAATCCTACTGAAATATATATATATATATCTATTACATGGCTAGGCAATATTACATAATCTGAGTTATTTTCTAACTGATTATTTTTAGAAAATTTTTATTAAAATTATTGGGGTGACATTGGTTAATAAAATTATATATATTTCAAGTGTATATATCTATAATACATTATCTATATATCACATTGTGTGTTCACAATTGAGAGTCAGTTCTCCTTCGAGCACCATATACTTGACCTCCTTTTCCCTTTTCTATCATCCCCTACCCCCTTACCCTCTGGTAGCCACTAAACTCATCTATGTCTATGAATTTTTGTCTGTCTTGTTCATTTCTTTCTTTCAGTTTTATATCCCACATATGAATAAAGTCACATGGTCTCGACTTTTTCTGTCTGACTTATTTAATTTAGGATGATAATCTCAAGAGCCATCCATGTTGTACCAAATGGCAGTACTTAATCTTTCCTTATGGCTAAGTAATATTCCATTGTATATATATATACCACATCTTTGTGCAATCATTTATTGAAGGACACTGGTTATTTACATGTCTTGGCCACTGTGAACAATGCTGCAGTGAACACAGAGGTACATACATCTTTATGGGTAAATGTTTTCAGATTTTTTGGGTAGACACCCAGAAGAGGGACTGCTGGGTCACATGGTAATTCTATTCCTAATTTTTTGAGGAAACTCCATATTGTTTTTCACAGTGGCTATATGAATTTAATTGCCACCAGCAGTATGAGTGTTTCTTTTGGTCCACAACCTATCAAACAGTTGTTATGAATTATGTTGTTGATAATGGCTATTATAACAGGTGTGAGGTGGTATCTTATTGTGGTTTTGATTTGCATTTAATAGCTAGTGAAGTTTATCATTTTTTCATATAGCTCTTGGCTGTTTGTTGTATTCTGGGAGAAGTGTTCTTGATCACAGCAAAGGGTTTGAGGACTTCTCACCAGGTATGTAATTCTTCATCACTGGATATGTCAGTCTCAACTTAACAGATAAAATGAACTTGTTATACCACAATTTGTTTTTTAGATCTATACCTGATGATTTTGTTTTATTTTATTTTTGCTTATACAATTCATGTAAGACATTTAAAGGCTGCCTATAAATGCCATTTCTTGAAAATAACCTCTTTTTTTGTTTTTAACAAGTGACACATACAGGTCCAATTTTAAGGATATGCTTTTAGTAAATAATTCTGAAATGTAAGCTTGTTTATAAATATTAAATTGAAGCATACAAAGTTGCAAATAGCAATATAAAATTTTAAATGAATAATTGGACTGTAATTGGTGTGGCCACATATAGATTAAATTTCAGAGTGTGATACAAGTTATCTTAAAGAGGGATTTTATTCATTTGTTTGATAATGTAGAATGATTCTTTAGCATTATAGTCCAACTTCTATCTCATATTCTCTTTAAGTTCTTATTTTTTGGTGTGGTGTATATATATATATATATATATATATATATATATATATATATATATATATATATATATTCTGTGATATGTGCATCAATATTTAAATAACTATTGAATAAATGGAATATTGATTTATCCCTCAGGATAGCTTGGTTCTTATTATCTGTATCCATTTGTTAAAATAACTTTTCCACTGTTACTAAGAGAAAGTCATCTGAATAAGTCAGACCCAATTGTCAGTAATTGTCCAAATATTGATGAAACACACCATCTATATCAGGTAAACATTTTCTCTATACACTCACCTGGCAAAATTATATGTAGTCAGAACCATTTATATTTGTTTTTTTCTTTAATTTGAATCATGTAAAATTTTTATTTGAATTACAACTGCAACCTTTCAAAATGTATGGGTTATACTTCCATCTTGAGATAGATAATTATTTCTCCTGGGAATGTGAATGAATTATTTTCTAATTTTTCAGTGTTAGGTGATGTGTGAATCACAACCATCTTTAATGCTGAGGATGATGATTTAATATATTAAATAACTATATGATTGAAAGCCAAAGTGAAATGTTTTAGATATAAAAGCACTTAGGATAAATATTTATCAAGTGCTAGGGTAATATATATATTTTGTTAGGAAGGGTTTCCTTTATGGGCAGTAGGCATTGTTCCTTCTAGAATAGCAGGCAGGTTTATTCTTAAAATGGGTCAAAAATGAAGCCTGGGATAGGACACTCAGTATTTACAATGATGACTAATTAGAAACATGTATTACAATATTTGAAATTCAGAGTTGCTAGGTATTGTCTTTACAATGTTCTTTAGTAACATTGAAATCAGATTAATTTATATAAGTGTTACTTTTATTACACATTTTGTGAGTTTAAACAGTGCTGCTCTACTTGTTTCATCAAGAGCTACATCAATGATTTTTAATCAATGAATAGCAACTTGACATTTTCTAAAGCTCTCACAATTCCTATCCATATGTGTAGCATACTTGAACTCAAAAACCCTATTCTCTTTTTAGGTTGTTAAACAACAGGGTTTCACTTGGAACACGCATTGTTTTAACAGAAGTAAGTGAAAATGCAAATACTGTATAGAATAATGTAAAGTTAATGACATTGAGAAGATACTGTTAATTGCAATCATATATGCTAATATTCACTTAAATTTTAAATTATTTATAGCTTTCACTATCTCTGTCCTCCCAAATGATGAAATAATAATGTTTCTGTTAAAGTTATGTATATATCTGTGAATATGATGATAACAATCACAACTCTTAACAGTTAACAAAAGTGCTCATCCAAGAAGTTTGCTTACAATAATTCATTTAATTCTATTACATTGATAATAATTATTCCCAGCTTACAGATGAGACGCTTGAGGCACTGAGTGGTACTATAATATGTCTGTAATGGGATGAATTATCTCCAAAATTCAAAATCATTTATATGTTGAAGACCTAAACCTTATTACCCCACAATGTAAACTTATTTAGAAATTGACTATTATAGATGTAATTACCTTAAATAAGGTCACATTAGACTTCAGTGGGCATTTACTCTAATATGACTAGTGTCCTGATAAAGAGAACAATTTGAACACAGGCACAGAGTCGCACAGGAGAATGTCACATGATGGCAGGAGGAGAAATTGAAATGATAACAACTGCACGACAAGGAATGCCAAGGATGGACAGCCATCAAAAGCTACTAAAGAAGATCAGGAAGGATCCCACCAAGAATGGAAGAGGGAGCATGGAGCATGGCCCTACTGAAAACCTCATTTTGGACTTGTAGCTTCCAGAACAATAGAGACTAAGTTTATGTTGTTTTAAGTTACCCCCTTTATGGTAATTTGTTAGAACAGCCCTAGGAAATTAGCACAGTGCCCCAAAACATAGCACTAGTAAATATCAAGAACTATGAAAGCTCAGATTTTACCCTTTTACTTAAATGCTAATGAGTTAGTCTCACACAATTTTATGGATGCTGCTAAAAGACATTAGTCTCCAGGAACAAAAACAACTGTATTCATTATGGCAGAACAAAACAGATTTATGAAATTCAACATATATTTTTCAATTCCTCTTACCTGAGAATCCAGCAAGGGCTATAAATATGGGCCAAAATGGATGCCTGCACAGGAACAGTTTGCATTACAGAAGAACCTGTGCTTGTGCAACCTAACTATTATGGGAAGTAATATGGCTGTCTTTTGCTCTGGGAAAAAACAGTATCTCTAATTTTTTCAGGAAGTTAGCAAACCTTCCCTTTGTTTTGAAAGAAAACACTTTCTCTGCTTTCCAGGGCTGTGCATCATATGAATAATAAATATAGATATCTTAAAACCAAAATATTAGTTTTTAATTTTGAAGCAATATTAAACTCATGCATGTCTTGCACAAAATTTATCAAACTATTGGGACACATTTTCAAGATCCTTAAAGATTGTAAATATGTTTTGTTTTGTTTTTTTTTAAAAGAGAAAAATCATAAATATTTTGAATACATAATTATTTCACACTGTGGAAATTCTTTATTGGACTATGACATTCAAAGTAAATGTACCATTTGACTTAATCAACACTGATTTGCCCATTAATAAAGTTTAAAAGAAGGCAAAGTAAGGTGTAATTTATCCCTCTTCCTTGATCTTTCTTTCTCTAAGGCCCACTGTATTGTTTTTTGAAATTAGACTTTTAATATTACATGAAATATATTTTAAATCATTTTAAAATTATACAATTAGAGTCTTAGGCTCTGAGTCAATTCATCTAAAGTTCTAACTAAATTTACTGAAAAAAGTGGAGATGGACTTTCTAACTCCAAACTCACACGCTTAGGAAGTATAATGACGATTATACTAGATATGTGTAAATATGTAGTACACTTCAATGATAAAACAGAGACAGATGAATTGAAAATCAACTGATAAAGATTAACCACAGCAGAATTTTATATATTTTGTAGAATATAACAGGGAAATGTAAGTCATTGTTTATGTAATTACATAAATGTAGAGACTGCTTCATAGGAAGTAGCTGATGTGTACTGTTATTTTTGTATGTTTGTCTGTTTTTCATAATTAACTATCAAGCATAATTGAAAGTGACCAAGTGATTACAATCATCTACTACTTACCCATTGATCTGGCTTGAAACAATTTAATCAAGCTTCTATCTCCCTCACAGACCTCTAAACTGTGCATTTGGATAACTCCAAGTTTAAACAAACACTAAGATGTGAAACAATCCATCTTAACCATTCATTATGAAAATCGGCTGACTGAGAGGGAAATCTCCGATAAAGTCCTGGTTTTCCCTCCTGCTCAGCTCACCTGTTTGCCCTAATATTTACCACAATGTCCTCACTAGTCCTGCTTTCTTCTTTTTGTTAAAAAAAGCCCTTTTCTTTTTGATTTAGAAATGCTTGCAGACTCTGAGGTCTGAGCACTGTCTCTATTGCAATTTTGAATAAAGTCTCTACTTATCCCAATCCAGTTTCTTTCTGTTTGACAAATGTTTTGATGTTTCATGAATATTAATCTTCCTTACATGCATTATCCTGTTTCATTTTACAGTTTACAGAAAATGTACAACTAATATGACATAGGTCTCTTTAATAATAGTATCAGCATGTTATATATCAGTGTATATATGCCAGGGTGTCAAAAAACATGTATACAAGTGGACGCTTTGGTTAACGTTGCTCAAGCAGTAGCTTACTGTAATCATAAGTGTCTGGATGCTGATGGGAACCACTTTGAGCACCTCATGTAATTGCAGAAGTCAAACATGACTTGTATTCATCATTTTTATTGGTATATATTGAATATTACAATTTTAATACAGTTTTTTCCTTTCTTAAAATGTGTATACATTTTTGGGGGTCTCTCTCTCTCTCTCTTTTTCTTTCTTGTATATGTAGCAACAAGATAGAGATAGAGTATTTTAAACTACATAACAAAGTCAATAATTAATTAATTAATTAATTAATTAAATTACATTTTGCAAAGCATCAGTGACTTTACCATGCTCCATAGCAGTGTACGGACTAAAACAATATCAGTCAGAAACAAATTCCCTCAAAACAACTTGACATTTCTGAAGCTTTCAACACTCAGCTTCATTTTATTTCAAGATTCTTGCAGTTTAAGTGGATAATGTGGTAAGCCAGGTAACAGAAAATTTAAAGATGTAGGAACACATTTTTCATGCTAGTCATGTATATGACTAATACAAGTTTACAATAAGTTGCAATTCCTGGAAGGAAACAAAACTTTCTCAAAATAAATATATAAAATATAATGATTCCTACTCACTGAACACAATTTTTGAAAGTATAAATATATATGCAAATGTATAGTTAGACAAGGAGATGTACAAATTAAAGCACTGAAAGTGACTAAAAGCTAAACAAAACTTGTTTTTCTATAAAAAATATATTTTGACATTTTCTGTTTCTGATAATACATTATGACTTTCATAGAGATTCTTATTCTTTAAATAGCAGTTTTATTGAGATACAATTTACATACATGCCATAAAATTCATAAACTTTAAAGTTTATGATTCAGTTCTTTTTAGTATATTGATAAGGTTGTACAGTTATCACTAATCTCTAATTTCAGAACAAGGTTATAAACCTTCAAATTTCAGAACAAGGTTATAAACCTTCAAAGAAATTCTATCATTGTAGTCACTCCCCTTTGCTCCTTACCACAGTCCCTGGCAAGGACTAGTCTATTTTCTATCATGGATTTTTCCTTCTTGACACTTTGTATAAATTTTAATTAAATTTCATTCAGTACATGATTTTTTTCTGACTCATTTTTCCCTTACAATTCTTCCAAAATGGGTCCATACTGTAGCTTTCATCAGTATATCATTCCTTTTTATTGATGAATAATATTCTATTTATTGATATATTGATTTCCTATTCAAATGTTGACAGATATTTGAACTATTTCTGCTCTAATGAATAATTCTATGTATGTTTGTGTGCAGATTTTTGTTTGGAAATAAGTTTTTTGTTTTTTTTGAGGTGATGAATATATTAACTTTATTGTAGTAATTTCACAATTATATATTCATATCAAATGATCACACTGTATATCTTAAATTTTTAAAATAATTTTTAAAATTGATGTAATATATATAACGTACACAAATCAATTATACAGACTCAATAAATCTCCATTTTCACCGAGATTAATTAATAATAATATAAGCCTACATGCTTCCTGACTTCTGTTACTAATCCCCCTCCCACAGCTATGGCCACTGTTGTGACATAGATTAGTATGGCTTGTTTATGTTTAAGCGATTGGACTTGGGAAGCATTTTCTCTTTTGTGCCTGGCTTCCCCTCAATGTCTGTGATATTGGATATGCTTCTATGTCTGTCTAGCAATTGCAACATTTCATTGCTGTAGTATGCAATCATGGGAATATACCACTATGTATACTGCTATGAACATCCTGCTCATGTCTTGGTGAATACATGTGTGCATTTGTGCTCAGCAAATACCTAGAAGTGGGATTTCTGTGTCATCGGGTACATGTATGCTCTTTTAGTGTACACTGCAGAAGTTTCCCAAACCAGCTGTACTATTACATTCCCACTAACACAATGTAAAAATTCTTGTTACTCCACAGCCTAGCTAATAACGTGTTAGATTTTTGACCATTAGGTCAACTAGGATTTCAACATTCCAAGAAAGAACTGAGCCTTGACTTCTGGGAGATAACTTTCTGAGCCCATGGAATATCTTGCCCCAAAATAGTGTTTTTGTATACCTGAGGTCTTGGGCAAGGCTGCTATCCATTTGACTACTATTAGGAACTTAAATTCATCCCCCCTAAAATTCATATGTTGAAATGCTAATACCTGGTGCCTCAGAACGTGACTGTATTTGGAGACAGGACCTTTAAAGAGGAAATTAAAATGCAGCCATTTGGGTGGACCCTAATTTAATTTTATTAAAGTCCCTGTAAAGAGATTAGGACAGAAAACACAAGTTTTAGTTTCATAATTTTTTTTTCTTTTGTCATTCTATTCTCTATTTCATTTATCACTGCTGTACTCTTTATTATTAACTTCCTTCTGCTAGCTTTGTGTTCAGTTTGTTCTTTTTCTAGTTCCTTAAGTTCTAAAATAAGGTTGTGGATTTGAGATCTTTCCTGTTTTTTAATTAAGCATAAAGCTATAAATTACCACTTAGCACCACTTGTTCACCTTAAATTAATAATTTTGTCAATTATACCTAAATAAAGCTGGGGTATGTGAGGGCGGGGGGAGAATGGGCCTTGTGGGGCCTACAAATCTTACTTACCAAAAGATAAAGAGACCTCACAGCCTCTACTGGGCTTATTGCTTTGACACAGGAATATCTTTTACTGTGTCAGGCTTTATGTGTGCTCCTTTGCTCTGCTTCATCACAGGTGTCAATGGCCCTCAGTTTTCTGGATGCCAGACCCCGTGAGGAAATGGCTGTGTGCAGCTATATCACCCATATCGGATGTGGAGTTTATCTGCTGGCCATGGGTTACTGACACATCACAAGGAGCTCTATCTCATGCAGTCTGTCTCCCCTCTTGCTGTAAACAAACACTACCACTTGATATTGGTGTGTATGTTTTATGTTCTCCATGACTTCGAATCATGCACTGGTCTTTTCCCTGAGTGGTACTTATCTCCCTTGGCCACACAGCGTGGCGATCTAGTGAATAGTGAAACATACAGAAAAGCCACAAAAGACCTTCTTATATAAAATACAACATACATTCTCTGAATGTGAATAATATTTGGGTGATAACTGAAAATTTTCAAACATTAAGTTGTAAGGAGTTCATTCCAGTACAAATTATTTGATGTCTTATAAGAACTAATCCATAAAAAAAGCCTTCTCACATTCTCTTCAAATTGTTTCTCAGTGGTATAATTCCATTGTCTACTATATATATATATTCCAGAAAGTATCTCTCCAGTATGAGTTCTGTGATGTACTTTAAGTACTGAACTAAGCCTAAAGGACTTCCCACACATGTTACACTCAATGGTTTCTTACCACTATGAATACTCTGATGCTGAATAAGTCCCCAATATACACTAAAGGCTTTCCCACATTCCTTACATTCGTAGGGTTTCTCACCAGTATGAATTCTCTGATGTATTTTAACTGTTCCAATGTCATGGAAGGCCTTCACACATTCCACACATGTATACTATTTCTCACCAGTATGAACTCTTCTATGTTTAGCAAGGTTTGAGGCACCACTAAAGGCCTTTCCACATTCTTCATATTCATAGAGTTTCTCACCAGTATAAATTCTTTTATGTGATCTAAGATCTTTAACACAACCAAAGGCCTTGCCACATTCCTTACATTCATAGGGTTTCACACCAATATTCTGGTATGTCTATTCAAATCCTTGTTCACTTTTAGAATTGGGTTTTCTGTCTTTTGATTTTGAGTTCTGAGAATTCTTTATATATACAGGATATCAGTTCTTTACCAGATATATAAAATATATCTGATATTGAATATATTATATCTGCTCTATTATAACATGTCATATCTGCTAATATAAATAAAGCCGATATTATATACCTGATTAATGACATTTATTTGCCCATCATGAGTTGTCCTTCTTTTCTTTCTTTCTTTTCTTTTCTTTTTTTTTAAATTGGGGGAACAGTGTGTTTTTCCAGGACCCATCAGCTCCAAGTCAAGCAGTTGTTTCAATCTAGTTGTGGAGGGCACAACTCATTGGCTCATGTGGGGATTGAACTGGCAACCTTGGTATTATGAGAATTGTGCTCTAATCAACTGAGCCAACTGGCCACTGCAGTTGTCCTTATTTTCTTAAAACTTTCCTTTGAAGCATAATATTATTAATTTTGATGTCAAATTTATTTTCTTTTCTCTTTATGCTTTTCTTGTTACATCTAAAAATCAAATGCTAATCCAAAATGAGAAAGATTCATTCCTGTTTTCTTTTAAGATTTTTATAGTTTTAGTTCCTGCATTTAGGTATATGATCCAACTTTAATTAATTTGTTTATATGATATGAAGTTGGGGCCAAATGCATTCATCTATATGAGAATATGCAGTTGTCTCATTTGTATTCTTATAATCACTGGCTTTGGGTTGGTCATCTTTTTCTCTCAGGACTTTGAATATGTCATCCCACTGCATTCTGGATTATGTGGTTACTGAAAAGAAACCAGCTGATTATCTCATTTACAACCCCTTGTGCAACATAAGTAATTTATCTCTTGATGCTTTTGATAATCTGTCTTAGGCTTTAAGAGTTTGATTATGAGTGATCATGGTATATCTCAAATGAACCATACTTGGTTTGTTGAGTTCATTGGATATTTAATGTTATTAATCAAATTTGCAATGTTTTAAACATTATGGCATCAAATATTATTTCTGCACATTAATCTCATTCTTAACTTTCTGGGAATTATAATATGTGCATTTTGGTACAGTTGATGGTATCCCACAGATCTCAAAGGCTCTGTTCATTTTCTTCAAACCTTTTCTATCATTTCCTCTGAATGGATAATTTTGATGGATCTATCTTCATGTTTGCTAATTATTTCTTCTGTTTACATAAATGTGCTGCAAACTTTTCATTTTAGTTATAGTACTTTTCAAATCCAGAAATATATTTGTGTTTTTTTTATATTTTCTATCTCTGTATTAAAATCTTCTCTGATGATATCTTATTCTTATACATTCTTCTTGTTCTTCACACATAACTTCCTTTAGTTCTATGAATTTGTCTTTTTTCTTCTTATTTTAACAAGGGCCAGTTTGAAGTCTTTGTCTAGCAAATCTAACACATAGGCTTCTTTGTGTTACTTTCAATGAAAATGGATTAAATGCTCCAGTCAAAAGACAATGGATATTTCTTACAATATGCTATCCATAAGAGACTAACTACAGATTAAAAAACACACAAATATGAAAAGTAAAAGGATGGAAAAATATTTCATGAAATGCAAATGATAAAAGCAACAACAAAAAATGCTGAAGTAGCAAGGCTGTGATAAGAGACAAAGAATCCCACTTCTGGGCATTTATCTAAAGAAACCCAAAATGCTACTTCAAGGGGACATGTGCATACATATGTTTATTGCATTATTGTTTAAAATGGACAAGATTGGGGACAGCTTGGCATCAATAGAACCATGGATAAAGAGGACGGCTACGTATATACAATGGAATACTGCTCGACCACGGTAGGGAATGGGTTCTTGCCATCCATGTCATCATGGATGGACCTGGAAGGCATTGTGCCGAGTACAGTGTCAGACAAAGAAAGGCAGATGCAATGTGATTTCAGGTATATGTGGAATCAAAGTTACTAAATACACAAACAAAACAGAAAGAAACTCAAAGACACAGAAAACATATTGATGGTTGCCAAATGAGACAGGTTTGGACATGTGGGTGAAAAGAGGAGATGGGATTAAGAAGAACAAATTGGTTGTTACACAGTACTCATGGGGATGTAGGGTATAGCATAAGGAATATAGTTAACAATACCAGGGGTGCAAAACAAATGTATACACATGACTTGCATTCATCTTTTGTTATTGGTATATATTGAGTATTACAATTTTAATATAGTTTTTTTTTCCTTTCTTAATTTGCATATATATATATTTTTGGCACCCTCTGTATTGTAATAACCATGTATGGTGTTAGATGGGTACTAGATTTGCTGTGGTGATAGATAGGGGGTGTTGGGGAAAGGGTGAAAAAGGTAAAGGGATTAAGAAGTACAAATTGGTAGTTACAAAATAGTCATGGGGATATAACACTGGTATAGTCAATGATATGGTAATAACTTACATAGTGCCCAGTGGATACTAGACTGACTAGTCAAGGAGATCATTTTTTTTTTTTTTGAGGGCATTGTCACTGGCCCTCACATGTGGGACCGAACCAGGGCTGCTGGCTCCCCAAGCCAGTGCTTAACCACCGCACCACTCGGCTGGTCTAAGGAAATCATTTCTTAAATTATATAAATGTCTAACCACTATGCCATACATCTGAAATTAATATAAAATAACATTGAATTTCAACTATAATTAAACAATTTAAAAAGGTGGTAAAAGGTGAAGGGGTATAAGAAGTCCAAATTTCCAGGTATAAAATAAATAAGTCATGGGGATATAATACATATAGTACAAGAAATATTGTGAATGATATTATGACAGCATTGTACAGTGTCAGATGGTTACTGGTCTTATTATGGTGATCAATTCTCTTGGTTTATAAATGTTGAATGACTATTGTGTATACCTGAAATGAATATAATATGTATGTTAGCTATATTCTTTTATAAAAATCTTAAAAAGGAAAATGTCACTTTTAAAACTTCATATTTAAAAGTTATAGATGTATAGAATTCCCGATAACACCTGAATTAGTGAACATATTAATTTTCAAATGAAAAATATGAAACTGTTACTTACAGTGACTAGAAGCAAAGTGTTTTACTTTTATTTCACACTGTATTGAATTCTAGGAATTGTTTCAATATTTTGAATATTGAATCTCTATTTTGTTTATGTTGTAAATATGTTCTTTCATTGTAGGGCTTTTTTCACTTCTTTCATAATTGTAAGTTGTGATGAAAAGAAGCTATTACTAGTCATACGAATTATAATTCTTTTCTATATATTACACATTTTGACCTTTAACATTTTTTTCCTGCTACAATGTCATCCCTCTTTATTTTTTCCCCAGATCTCCATGTGAGTTTTATGGTTGGTCTGCTATTTTATTTTATCAATAGCAAAGTTGATATTTTGATTTCCCAAATGTCTAAATAATCTGTCTACCTCTCAACTAATTCTGAACTTGGGTGAGGAGGATGGTTACTTATCAATCCCTACATATCTCAACATCTTGTTTTTTTGCTTTTGTTAATATCATTATTTTTTCTCAGAATTATGTCATGTATTACATACTTTTATTTATGTACTCTTTTCTAGTTAACAATATTACCATATAACGATGTTATTGCATCATGTTATTCCATGTCAGTTCATATTTATTTACTTCATTCTTTTGAAAGACTGTATAATTCCCCTTCAGTGGAAATTTCATAATTTATTGAATCAGCCTCACCAAAACATAAGACAATAATAGTCAGGGTTTCCAATTCCAGAAATACATGGTAATTCTTAGTCATGATGCAGATCACTGGAGTCAAAACATGATTTTCCTTCCCACCTTTCCTTTCCTTATTAGTCAATGAGACACCTGCTCACTAATTTCTTTCCCAGTGCTGTTGATCTTCAAACATGTTAGGAAAAAACAATTTTGCTTTTATAAATGGACTGCCTAAAAATGAAACCAACTCAGCATTATCCCACAAATGAGATATCTAGTACTATCTCACAAAATTTTAAAACTTCTCATATTTACTAGAAACTGGCAACTGATAGTAAATGAGGCCCATGCATAAATATCAGAGAAAATTTAATAGGCCACCTTTCACAATTAACTTGTTGGTCACTACTGAATTATTCAAAATACATGTCTCCAACATTTATCAAGCTATTTCTGTGAATTTACTGACATACAGCAGTATAAGAGAAAATCCCTGTTTTCCTAAACTATCTTTGCCATTAGGAAGAGTGCTTTGCTTTCCCAGTCATTTTACACAAAAAGAAACAAAAAACAAGAAAACACAAGAATTATCACCCCTTATATACTCTTCTCTGTCACATCCCTGCATTTCCTATATTTCTTCTTAGTTTAGATTCCAAATATTTGTGATTTCATCACTTTTTGCAGTATTCTAAAGAAACTGTATTCTTCTATATTTAGAACATATATCTGTGCAAGCCAGAAATCTTTGTAAAATTATTTGCGTACACTGACCATGCAGGATTTTGAACACTATTCATGCGAATTGGTTCCATCATTCATTCAGAGATGCTGGTCATTAAGGGTCATTGCACAATGCCCTGAATCACTGAAACACTTCTCTAGGCCACTCGTCTTTCAAAATAATTTTGAAATCAATTTGAGTCTTTGCAGAACTTGGCAACCCTACTTTTTCCCTTAATTTCAACAGAAGAAATTGCTTCTTATTACACAACATAATAGAAAACACTGGATGGACAGATTACACAATTTTATCCACCAGATGTCTGGCACCTAATGTCCATCATGTCCTTTTTCACTTCTTTTATATTGGAGAGGTAGTCCACTTTCTATGTATTTATCTCATTCACTCACAATCTTATATTGCATTATGTTTCTTTTGATCTGTATTTTCAACCATTCTCTATACTTGTTCTTTCCTATCCAGCTTCATTCAGGAGATATATGTACAAACAAAACCCCTTCTCAACTGGCACTATAAGTTTCCTAATATCTTTATATATATTGTCCTCATTCTTTTTCTTTATCCTTTCAAAATATATCAACAGAGTGGCTTTTCTTGCTATGTCTACATTTCTACATCTTCCACTAACATCTTATTGAACTTATTTATAGTTGCTGAGTATGCCACATACTTGAAACTACTTCCATTTCTTTTACTAATGTTTTGCCATGTCATTCAATTCTATGTTCCATTTTTTAATCCTTATTTTTTTCTGGGGAAACTTTGGACACTGCTGAGCCTTACTGCCTTCCTTGCTTTCTAAAAACTCCACCTCTTGGATCCCTTCTTATTCCCTGGCTGCTCCTCCTCACTTTCCGCTCAGTTTTGTCCTCTTCTACCAAATCCTTAAGTGGATGAAATTATCAGGGCTACGTCTCAGGTGCTTTTATGTTCATATCTCCTAGTTGATTTCATCCATCTTAATGCTTTTAATTTGGGATGACTCCCAAATATGTATTATATCCATGGTTATATTTTGAGTTTCAGAAAAATGCAAATGTCTCCAAGATACTTTTACTTATATATTTCCATGCATTTCAAATCCACAACATTAAACTGAGCTCCTTAACCTTCATTACATTCAAAAAATATTCTCCTGTCCCACCCTTCCCTACATCTTAACTAACATTATGTTTCAAGTTAAAACTCTAAAATTAACAATTTACTGCTCCGTATCTTTAGCCACGTATTCAAACAATCATTACATCCTACACAAAGACTTTTTAAGTATCTGCTCTGTATACTTCTTTACCTTTATAGTAGCTACTCTCCCCTTGATCCTGGACACCTGTGCTTCAGCTTAGTCTTTAAACACTTAGCATATTCTTCATCTAGTCTTAAGAACTTAATATTTTCTGAGGTTATTTTGCTTTGATTCATTTCATCTGATAAACTCTTACTCACTCATCAGTTCTCACATCAACCAATAGGTCTTCAAGAAGCCTTCCTATCTTACATTAGATACTTATGTCATAAACTCTAGAGTACCATATGCTTTAGTTTTATAACATTTATTCCATTTGATTTTTTTGGCTGTTATATATCTGAAATAATGGTCCATAATCATAGAACCAGTTTATGCACTGTTTATGGTATTGTTCATGCCAATTAACCCAAATTAAAGATTTAATATGTATGCATTGTTTAATTATTCTGCAATGAATACTTTCAAGATGTTGGTCCCTACAAACAATGCTGCAGTAAGCGTCTTATGTTTATCTTTCCACATATTTTGAAAAGGTATTTACTTGTATTAAATTCAAAAATTAACTTAAGCCAGACAGAAAAAGTTGAGACCCATATTACTTCACTCATATGTGGCATATAAAACTTAAACAAACAAACAAGATAGACAAACAAACATTCATAGACACAGACAATAGTTTAGTGGTTATCAAAAGGTAAGGGGTGAAGGAGGGTGGTAGAAGAGAGTAAAGGGGGTCAAATATATGGTGATGGAGGGAGAATTGACTCAGTGGTGAGCACACAATGTAATATATAGATGATGTATTATAGAAATGTACACTTGAAACCTATATAATTTTATTAACCAACGTAACCGCAATAAATTTAATAAAAATAAAAAAGAAATTAAATTATATGTAGTTTTTTCACATATCACACATATTATAAGATGAATATTTGTATCAATTAACACATTTCCATTAAAGGCTATCTGAGAGTATTAGTTTTCCAAACCATGGCTGACTTTGGGCATTATTATGCAAATCTGATAGAAGGAAATGAGCTTTCATCACTATTTTAATTGGAATGTCTATTACTCAGTGTTTTCTAGAATATTTTTCTAATTAGACACATATTTCTTTGTAAATTGATTTTTTTCTAGACATTTTCCCATTTTATTTTTGAAATTATTTAATTCATGGGATTCGTTATTATTTCAAGTATAACTATAACTATTTGAAAGCAGTATTGTTGCAGAAACTGCCATGTGTCTCAATTAATTTGAAGAGTTATTTCACAAACAATAGACAGTATACAAGTAAAAAGGGAAATGGATTTTAGCTATATAATTATTTGTAAATAGCTCCTGGAAACACATTTAGTAATATATGCTATGTTTATGGATTACAAATTAATAAATATTGTAAATTCCATTTGCAAATACTAATTGCATTACCAAATAAATGAATGAGGTTTTAATTGCATAATTATGTGACTGGAAGCCGATGATGTGCCCCAAGTCAACATAAAAATGACCATTTTATTCATGTTAAGAAAATTCCAAAGTATTTGATAATTATAGACTATTTCTAGCCTCAGAAGGAAAACAAAATAAAACCCAAAATGAAGACAAAAGAAGAGCATGATTTGTTGTCTCATCCAAGAATATCCTAGAACAGAAATTATATGAAGATTGATTTACCCTTTATCTTTCATGCATATAACCTTTCAAGTCTGGGTGCCAGTTACTCTTATGATTAGCTCTCCACACAACACTGGGTAGATTAGGAAGTAAAATTGGAATTTCTGACAGCCATGACTTGGATATAACCACCCTGTTCATTTTTTTCCTCATTTACTCTTGTTATGTTTCTTATTTGATGTTGGAAACAAACACAAATTTGTAATTTTCTTTGTAGGATAGCCAGCATATTATGGTTTCTTGCCACAATACAGTAATTTATCTTTACATGGAGATGAAAATCTGTAAACACATAACTAATGATCATGTTTTCAAACATTATTTCAAAATATAATTTGTTTCTTTTCTATTAGTTACTATACTATAAAAACTATCCAGAAAAATATATTTATTAAATAATACTTAAATATGATTTAAGAGGTGATTTTATTTTGTAAATGCATTTTAGATTACTACAAATGATTAAGTTTATATATTTGAGTCCCAGTTGAAGGTGCCATTATTTTTTATATATCCTTTGTCAAGTTATAAAAATATTCATATTTGTTGTTATTTAAATAAATTTGCAAATGAGATATGCTTTAGAAGTAATTGGCAATAGAAACTTACATTTAAGGGATTAAATAAGCAGCTCCAAACAATATTGATGGAATGTACCAGGATCAATAACTAATATGTATTGAAATTTTTAATATATGAATAAGAACTTATTTATAGCCAGTGGAGAAAAAATATATTGCAATAAATTCAATATATTTGGGTCAAAAATATAAGGGATTTTGACCAACCACTTCAATATATTACACTGGTATACACTTTAATTTAGTCTTTTCTGTGTGTGTGCGTGTGTGTATTTGTTTATACTGTATGATAAATAAATTTTATGTTACTTGTTATTCTAGAAAGCAATTACACAAGATATAATATACAGTATGCACCAAATGTATTTTCCTATGTTCAATATTATTCTAATGTTTTAAATCCTATCACAAATTGAGTTTACATTCATAAAGATCACAATGAATAATAGATATTTGTTTGCTATCAAGTAGTGTCTTGTGTATCCAGATGATGAGATAATCTGCACACATAAAAAAAAAAAACTTATAACAGGAGAATATTTAATAACAATAAATTCTCATGATAAAAGTTTGGGTATATTTTCATAAAGCAGATATAAATATATGCATAATTATAAGATATAAATATATGACACATAAGCATAATGTTTGATCTGAATGTGCCAATTGGACTAGTAAATTTTAAAAGAGAAAAATAAAACTGGAAAATATCTGAATTACTCAAGTGAGTGTTTATAGTGTATTCGACTTGATTTTTATAAGTTTAAACACTTCGTAATTGACAAATTTTAATATATCAACAAAAGCTTAAATATTATTGTGTGATAAAGCATTTTGTTGTGGATTCTGATTTATAGCTAAAATGTTGGGATATCTGTCATGTACAAATCTTGGAGAAAATACAAATATCTAACTAGTTTCCATCCATCCATTTGTCCATTGATTTTTCATATCTATTTATCCCACCAAATACAATAAAGACCTTATAGAAAACAGAGTCTCATTCACAAATGTATATAAAGTAACATATCATACTTTTGTCTTTTTGCATGTATTATTCTAATCTGTGCACAAATGTATTTGTCTGTCTCTATGTCTGTCTGCTTGTCTGACTGTCTCTATTATGTATAGTTCCTTCAAAGCCAGATAGCAACTGTCACTGTTTGTGACAGTTTAGCTACTCCAAGGAAAGCTTTTGAAGCCAATATAAGCCACATTTTGAACAGCCCTTTATGTTTGCCTAGAGGGGGCAAGGAGGCAGATCCAAAATGATGTTTTAGAAAGACTATTTGATAGCAACAGCTGTTCGAGGCCAGCCCGAGCTGAGTTGCCGTTGAGCTGCCAACAGGTGGCAGGATGGCTCAGCTAAAAAAAAAAAAAAAAGACTATTTGAGAACTGAAAAAAAAAGGACAACTGAGAGGTGAAAGATTACTAAAGTTTAAGTGTAAGGTCGATAATCCACTGAGTTGTATGGTTTTCCTGTGTAGATATTACCATTAAGCTACAGAGCCCTAATATGGCTATGCATTTGGCATACAACAAAAATAAAACAAGAAACTAATAGTGATTTAATATAGTTTGTAGCTTTTTATGGGGATCATATTATAATCATGAATAATTTCCTTAAACGATTTTTACGTCAGTTTTTAAAATCTTAGATGCAATGATCTGTATTTAGTTAAAAGCAGCTCACCTAGTTTCAGGGAAGAGTTTTCTATTCTCCCTTGGATGCCTCCTGATATAGCCTCTAAATGTTATCTTCTTATTTCCTGTTGCTTTTCACAAAAAACAAACTTAGCATTTAAAACATATAGAGATATGGTCATATCTCTCTATAAAACTTTGTTCATGATTTCTATGAGAAAATGTTCAAAATTATGAGCATATGAATTTTAAAGGGATAAGAAAAATAATTATTCTGATATTACTAAAAATACACAAATACTTTGGCTCTTTCTCTGAGTAAGACACTTTACAAAGCCATTTACACTTAAGAAATTTAGTCCTTTAAATCACAGTAGTACAACTAAGGTGGATCTTCAACTTAGCAGTGAAGAAACTGAAATAAATACTCAAAGATAGTAAGTGAGAAGTCAAGATGAAAGCTGTGGCTTCTCTAACATCAAAGTCCATGACATAAAGCTATACTAGTTGTGTTATGTAAGATTCTATGGCTTCTAAGATCTGGACTCATCCTATTCACTTTGTCCCTTTGTCTAACAAACCCTAACAAAAGCAATGCTCTTAGATTTATACCAGGCATACCTTCTCCAAAGCTAGTCATTCTGAAAAGTCCTTTAACTTTTTGCTTGTTTGATAAATTCCCTGTTTCTTTCCTGCATGCTGCAACTGCATACTGAAAGCATAAAGACAGATTTAAAATGTTGTTATCGTATTCTACTAGTATTGGGTGTGTGCGTGCATATGTATGTCTCCCCTTCCAATTAAGTTATATTAAGGCAAAAATATCATCTTTTTTATAATTGTATGTCTAATGTCTGGCAGAGTTTATGGCATAAAGTAGGCATTCTATAAATTTTGTTGAATTAATTTAATTCATTTAGATTTAATTTTAAAGATATTTATTAGCTAATTACTAATTATGCAAATCAGTAAAACATCCAATATGAAAAGGACAGTGTTACTGCCTACAAATAATTAATAATCATATAGTATGTGTTATCATTATCAAGGCTAATATTTCCACACTGATAGTTTACAAAGATCAAAAACCCATTTTAGTAGTCATTTATCAATAGATGAAATACATGTTTCAGAATTTTCATGCTAAATCAGAATTGTTTGAGAATCACCCAGTGACCATTGATCAAGAGATATATCCCCAGCTAAAGAACAAGGCTCAGAGAGAGAATCTGGAAGAATAAACACCCTTCTGTATCCTTCTTATTTTCTGCAGGAGCTACTTGTTGGCCGAATCTAATCAGAAGCTGGAAGGTTGAGGGAGACAGTGGAATTGATTCATACATGTCTGATTAGAGATCATGATGGAGAAGTATGGAAAGTGGACCCAGAGTGACATACAGAAAAAAGTCCAGCAGTGCCATGTAACTAACACATGTAATAATCAATGTATTGCATCAATGTATTATGTTGACTATTATAAAATATCTGTCTTCTCTTACTAGAATGTAAGCAACACGATGTCTTAGTTCACTAATATATTTCAAGTACTAAGATGAGCAGCACCTAGTTGATAATACACACTCAATAGCTGCTGCATAAATGCTAAACAAACTGATGTACAATGCATAGAACAATAAAAATTATAGTAATAATTAAGGATGATATAATAATGACAATGATAGTGTTTCTATACCTCATTTGTTTTGTGTTCCTGAGAAAGAATTTAAAAGAGAGGCAATGAGCTTTCTTATAAAGCAAAAGATAAATAAATATACTATATATTATACACATAAATACATTATGTGTATTAATCATAAGGTAAGGAGAGCACTTATCTTGAGACATGTTCCATAATAACAATAAGAATACATGATAAATAGTGCAAGTTTCTTTTTAGGTGTTATCTATTGAATCCCCAATACAATCCAAAGAGATGATGCTTCCTATTATCATCATTTTCAGATTAAAACACTTAAGATGGATAATGTATAATTGCTCTAAAAACACATTTAAACAATACAAACTATAATTACAGAATAAATATTATCTACTTTTTTAAATTTTCAACTGTATATTTTTATTTCTCATAGTACCCCAAAGGCTTTCACCATGCAGCAACTAAAGCCAGCAATTTGAGCTGACATTTTTTTTTAAATTTTTTAAAATTTAAATGATAAATGTAAACATATTTTCAGTATGTTAATTATCACTCTTAATATTATTTTAAAAATATAGCTCATTTTATGTAACCAAGCACAAATGAAATGAGTTGACAGTGCTCTATATAGCATAGAGAATCCTGTTCAAGGCAAATAATTTCTGGTAGTAAGTATGCATTCCTCATTCATAAATTCTCTCTCCTGGTATGATCACTCAATTTAGGCATAACACCTAAAATGATGACAGGCATTAACATTTAATCCAGGGGATGTTGAAGGCTTTTCAGTCTCCAAAAAAGACTATTTCCAAAGAAGTGATCTTTGGACTCTATGTAATTATCTGTGTCTACTTCAGCATTAATTTTTTAAGGGCTGTAAGTAAGATACAGGGTTTAGCAATGAATATGACTCC
Source organism: Aselliscus stoliczkanus (assembly GCA_033961575.1). NCBI lineage: Eukaryota > Metazoa > Chordata > Mammalia > Chiroptera > Hipposideridae > Aselliscus > Aselliscus stoliczkanus. Next base: position 32,227,012 of record CM066727.1, on the reverse strand, counting down.
TAAGAAAGGAGGCTGCCATTCAAGTGTAATTAAATATAGTCAATCAAGCAAAAATCCTTTCTTTCCAAACTTTGCCTAACCATATGGGCAATTGTACAAGTAGCAGTGGGGAGGAGTTTTAAGACATATTAAAACAGAAACCAGTGGTTTAATTTATTTTAGAAATGAAAATGTAGAAAAGATCATTTTGCTGTCACATGCTAACCTAGCATATTGCAATTGCCGTTTAGGAAAACTCATTGATTTACGAAATTGAACAGTGGACATTCTAAATGGGACAGCTGAGACTCCCAAATTACATTGTAACAGACCCTCCAGAGCATGAATGCACTTTAACAAAAAAAATGTGCTCTGTTCCCAAGTCATGTTTATTTGCAACAAGGAATTTTAATGACCCCGGTCTCATCTCTGCCTTTGGTGCTCAACTATCCTACAAATAACTCTTTGGGGAAATAACATATCTGAACACTAGAAACAACATTCCTTCCCCCTCCCTCATCAACAACTGCTTATGTGATTAGTGATTCTGAAACACTCTCCAGTGTAAAACATCACTCAGGTTTTTGTGGTTTACTTCTCAAGCCCCCACCCAATATTATTATTATTGTTTTTTTTTTTTTAAAAAAACTATTATTTGGTTATATATTGAGCACTATGAGCATGTTTTTAAAAAAATCCATATAAACTTAAAATTGAATTTTGACCAGAATATAATATTGAAATATCAGAAATAAAATATATTGCTATAAGTATATGCTTTGTAAATAGATATTCAATGAGATCATAAAGTACTTGGCCAAGTTAATGGGAAATATTCTCCTTTCTGCTTTTTATCTATAAACGAAGACATTTTAGACCTTCTTTTAGTCATTTAGCACCTCACTTTTAAAATTGGAAATTTAATATATAAATGTATTAGTTCTAGATGACCTAGTCCCTTGCTGCTGTAAGTGTGATCTATGGATCAACAACAGTATCATGTTGGAGCTTGTTAGAAATGCAGAATCTTAAATTCACCCTGTATCTTCTGAATCAGAGTCTCCATTTTAACAAAATTCTTAGGTAATTTGTATGCTAACTGAAGTTTTATAAGTACTGTTCTGGCAGACAAGTGACAATTGAAGATTACTGCTAACATTTTTATGATTGGTGAGGCTCAAATCAAGCATCTCAAAAAACAAAACACAGCAAAACTTCCTTCTCCATAAAGGGCAAAAAACAAACAAACAAAGAAAGCAAAGCAATCAAACAAAGGTAATCTTGTAATTTTACGCCGGTATTTTTTCCTGGCTACCTACGGCTGAAACTAAACACTGCAAGCTTTCCTTAGATAAAGCATCATCTGCAGAATTAATTTATACTGCCTGCCTTGGTTTGTTACCTGTGTTCAAAGAGTGAGGCACTTGCTTTATAGGAAAACAGGACTAAATCTGCAATTCTCTGTTACCCATATGTGTAGCATTCTCTTTAAGCCACGATTGCAGCCCTGGTCAGATATATTTGGCACACTCTCCTAAGTCCTTACCGAATGACCAAAGATGGGCTTCTGACCACTGCCATGCAGAACCAAAGCAAGAATTCTGTGAATGTTAGAAGCTCAATTAGGTATTTATATTGGATTAGTGAACATGAAGTCAATGCCACTGAAAGTTTGAATAACTGTCATAGTTAACACACAGCCATGTATCTCAGCTTTCTCCCCAGCATGCCAGAGCAGGGATACAGAAGAGATAACCTGGAGTGGCATCATAAAACTATGGATAAAATATATTCTTACTGATCCTTGAATGGCATAGCTGTGCTAGTCAACTGCTGAGAATGTGGCTCTAGTAGGAGCTGCTCAGTCACAGATCTGAAAGTTTCTTCTAAATGCATCACAGTTAAAGAGACACCCAGCTCCCCTGGTGGGTTTAGGTCTTGTGATATCCTGCTTTAAGGAAATTTAAGTCCTGCCTTCTTATTCTTCTTGAAACTCCAATTTGAACTATTGCACATTTTATTTTTTCTCCATTTTTAAAATGCTACTTTATTGAGGTATGACTGAAACACAGAAAATCTGCACATATGTAATATATACAACTTGATGAGTTTTAAGATGAATATATATTCGGGAAACCATCACCACAATCTAAGCCATCAACATAACTATCACCTCCAAAAGTTTCCTCCTGCCCTCTTTATTTGTTGTTGTTTTTATTATTATCATTATTAATAAGAATACTAAATATTGGATCTATCCTCTTAAGGAAATTTTAAGTATACAATGTAGTATTATGAACTATAGACACTAGTATTGTGAACTATAAACATTGTACCCTCTGGCTAATACCTCCCTACTTCTCCGTCCCCCAGCCAAAAAATGTATACACATGACTTGTATTCATCTTCTGTTGTCAGTGTATATAGAGTTTACCATTTTAATACAATTTTTTAAACACTTTCTTAAAGTGTGTATATATTTTTCTGGCTCTCAAATGTGGCATGTTTTACAATATTTTCAAAATATATATTTGAAAATGTTGAAAGACATGCCACATTTAAGTGAAACTAAAATGATAAAAAACTATAAATCTATACACTGTTAATTCAGCTTAAATATTCTATACCCATTTTATAATCCATTTAAAAGCAACATTTTTTTTCTTTCTTTAGCATTCTTTCTAGAAAAAACAAGATCAATGACTTTTATAAAATCATAATCATTTAATAAATGTCACCTTTCATATAAACAATGAAAGGCTATATGGATTAGCCCAACCAGATGTTTGACTATTTTAATAAAGTATAATCATTTAAAATATTAAATGCAGGGAGCCAGCCCCCGCATAGCCAGGGATTCCCTCGGGGGGGACGGCATAGGCGAGGAAAAGGAAAGATGGAGACACCGGAAAGAGGTTCACAGGAGTGTCACGTTTTATTGCTAAAGCCTGTCCCCTTTTATAGGGGTTTTTGACCATTATCTCAATCACAAGTTATGTTTCACATGATCATGATGTTTTCTCTTACTCAGGACTTTTACAGTCTCTACCTTTTTGTAATTGTATCTTTCCAGGGTACACTGTGTCCTATTCTATGTCAACAATTTTACTTATCGTCTAAAGAGTGGTTACCATAACTACCTTACAGGGTGCATACTTGAGCTATTGCCAAGAGACTAGCAGTGGCTGAGTTTAGGGCAAAAACCATCTAAAGTCTATTTCTATGTGATTATAATACTTAGTAGCAAAAGGAGTCTCAAACTTTTCCTATCCTATGAAGAGCTGCATATTATTGCAATAGAGTGTAACATCTGTTTCTCAGTCAAAGCTTCAGTATTTGTTGCTACAGCAATATATAAAGCAAAGAGTTAAAACAAGGCTGGTAATTAACATACCTCATGGTTGGTAAGTTATCTCTTATCAGAACTCTCATGGCCAAAAGACCTTGGTCTCCATGGAGACATTTCACAGCTGCATAGGCAAGTGAGCTCAAGGACGGATGATATCACCAGTTTCTCACAGACACTGTCTGTTTCTCACAGACAGGCTTTTTGGCCTATGTGGCCAGATGCCTGAGCCTCAGTTTCCAAGGGGCTTGAGTCCCCTATTTCTCAGTCCTGGGGTCTCCAAAAGGGGGCTGTAGCCTGGCTTGGGTTGTCTCCTCTCTTAGGAGATTGTACCCATCATTGATTTACACACCAAGCTCTCATTGGGATACCCCAGGGACTTGCCATAAGCAGTGAAAGTACTGTCTCCTATAGGATCTGATGTGGAGGAAGGGCACATGGGTTCATAGAGGCAGGAGATATTACATGACCAACCATAAGGCAGCACCCCAAACATCCAGTGCTGAGTGTGGATCTTTATTTCAATGTGGCCTTCTCAGACACTGGGGTGCTGTTGGCCCCCAACAATTAAATGATTAAATGATTAAAATATTAAATATTAAATGGTATTTATATTCTTATAATCACTATATTACTCAACATAGCAAATAATAGAAACAAATATCACACACACACACACACACACACACACACACACTCACACACACATATATAACAATACACAATGCATAGCATTTACCTTAGTCATTCTGGGCCTCTCAGCCCTAACCCCTGGCCCAGGGACTTGAGATCTAGGGGAATTGGTACAATCATAGAGCTTATGCTGTTTACTGCACAATGAATAATAAAGTCTTATATATCTGACAAAGGGGTCTTACATCTTCTGTCCTCATTCATGGAACTGGCTGGCTAGTATGTAACATAAAAATCTCAGATTCTTTACGATTTGCAACATACACAAGATTGCCTTGGTAGTTATTTAAAGACAATGTGTGAAAATCACTCTAGCTTTCAGCTATTCTACATAGATCATCTGGGACTCCCTTTAGGGAGATGAGTTTTACTGATTCATGGATTAGTTACAGAGGAATAATGAGCTATTACTGAGAAGAGCGCAATATACTGTTGATATATATAAACTAAATAATAGTTGTAGAAGCACGACATTTCTGTTATGCAAGATGAATAAGTTCTGGAGATCTGCTGTGCAGCATGGTGTCTATAGTGAATAACACTGTATTGTGCACTTAAAAAATTGTTAAGAGGGTAGAACTCATATTAAGTGCTCTAAGCACAATAAAAATGCTTTGGTTTATTGGCTAAATAAAAATACATTTTAAGAGTGGGTAATATTACAGTAAAGTATGTTCAGAGTACGAGAGTCACCTTGTTAATGAGAAAAAATAAGGTCATTGAATCAATTAGCCAGAGATTTTTATCTTCAGAGAAATACTTTGTACCTGTTATTTTAAAAGAGGATAAAATAAACAGTCTGGATAAGCCAAATCAAATTAATTATCATTAAAGTAAGCACTGTCTTTGGCTGAAAGTTAAGCATAGCATTAGACTAAAAAAAGAAAAATCCCCACTTTAATTTGAAAGGAATGTTTATATAATTGTTTTTAATGTGTTTAATTCACAGTAAGCTTATGAAAATCTCATTAGCAATTCTTGCTTCGAGAAGCACAATACATTTTACAAATACATCTCATTATAAACCCTATAATTATGTTAATATGTATTGAATACAATGTACATATTAGCATGATGTTTCTATTACTCGATTGTTGGAAAGCAGTAGAATATTTAATGGTATGATTTTTTCACTTTGTATACCATTCAATATTTAGAATATGATGCCATAAGGCTGAATAAGCAGGAGTATGTACCAGAATAGAATTTTCAGTAATATGCGAATCAAAGTACACAGGGGCACATCAGTTACTGGGAAATATGATAGGTAATATGATGAAGTAAACATAGGATGGTAGAACTGAGGTACTGGTAGGTAAAAAAAAATATGTCATAAATTCTGCAAGAGTGAGATTTTGAAGTAGTTGAAGTTGAAGAGGAGACTACAGTTTCAAATACTAGCAATGAGCATCCTGCTAAAACAATAGAACATACACTTATGATGTGAAGTCATAGCAAGGAATACAAGCACAGTGTGTAGCAGGAAAACATAACACAAGGACTTAGTTATTGATAATGAGGCATGAAGCTGGAACTCGTACACAGGTAATAAATCAAGTATTCACTTTCCATATATGAACTACAGTATTGGAATTGATCAAGCAGTGAGACTCAGTTAAAACTGAGCTGCCAGTACGTTTCATGACAACAAACACAATTCCATGTGGGAAAAGATTGTGTTGATTTCGACTTTAAGTTTGTAATTAACTTATAGGGAAAATAAAGTATGGAGATTGTACATTATTGAGGCAAATAATTTAATCACACCATAATACTTTATGTAAATAAAATACATCCACAAAAACTGCCTATGAAACTATAAGAAATGCATGCTCCATAATATCCCTTTTAACTTTTATTTTATCCTTTTAAACATATGTATTTGGTATCAGTCAAGATGACCCATTGTACATATTTGCCTTCTTCTCTGTCCATGCCTTTATTACCAAACCCATAAACAAAATGTATATTGAATATAATAGCTTCATAAAATCCCAACAGAAGAAAAAAGAAAAAAATATTACCAGCACACCAGAAAATTTCAAGAATATCTTAAGGTGAAATTGAGTTTATATAAAGAAAAATTTTTAAATACAATAAATGCAAAAAATTTCTACCCAAAATATATTCAGAGAAAGGATGATATTGATTAGGTAGTTAAAATACCAGAGAAAGTCTAATTCAGAGCCAACAGATTAAAAGCATAGGTGGGCCAGAGGTTGACCATGATGGGTGCATTAGATAAATGCTATGCCTGCTGCCTGCGAGGATCACATCAAAATTACAACTAAATTATATAAAAATCATGCTCAACAATCATCTGAAGATTAGCTGAACAGAATGCCTAAAGCTAAGGATATAAAGAAGAGGCCATATCTAGGAGGGTCAGAGGTGTGAAACCCACAGGCAGTGGTTGAATACTGGAAGGGACACCTGGGTGGGATAGGTACCCCACTGAAGAGGGAGGGGTCCCAGTCCCACACCAGGCTCCCCATCAATGGATATTGAGCCAGGAAGAGGAGTCCCCACATTTGGCAGTGAAAATCAATGAGGACTCTCTAGATAGATAGATAGATAGATAGATAGATAGATAGATAGATAGATAGATATAGATATTTAGATATATAGATATATAGATATATAGATATATAGACATATAGATATATAGATATATAGATATATAGATATAGATATCTCTCTATAGATATAGATATAGATATAGATATAGATATAGATATAGATATAGATATAGATATAGATCTATATATAGATATAGATATAGATATAGATATAGATATAGATATAGATATAGATATAGATATAGATATAGATATAGATATCCCTGAGACAAAGGTGGCTGGAAACCCAGACATCCTCTTAAAAGGCCCACACACAGAATCAGTCGCTTACACTCACCTGGACTCCAGTGTCAGGGTGGCAACTTGAGAAGCACCATATACATACTGGAAAAGACTGAGTTCTGTGCTGTTGGATGAGGGCTGGAGGGACAGCCACCATTGTCCCTGTGTAGAGCCCACGTCATGTGTAGCCTACAGGAGGTGCCATTCTTTCTACATTGAATTCTTTCCAAAAGGGATAAATTTGAGCTGCATTGGTCTGGTAAAATCAACAACTGTGCTCCACCTTCGTGAACCCTAGGTCCCTGCCCCACCCAACGTGGGCTGCATTGCCTGGAGCACATTTGGATACTGAGCAGCCAGCCCCAACCCACAAACTATGGAAGCCTTTCAGCAGCAGACTTCCCATGACAGTCTGGGGAATTTTCAGTGGTAGGAAGTCAGTCACACTTGCCCTGCAGCCTCTCTTGTGTGATACTCATGCTTCTGCAGACCAAGGTGGACGCTGGCTTGCCACAGAGTTCTCAGGGTTTTTTGTGAGGTAGTTCTGGGCTTGGTATTAAACCTGCATTAACTGTGAAAAAATCCACTGGCCTCCCCTTATGACCTCCTGGGATCTCGCCCCTCCCAGCTAGTGTTGCATTGCTGAGGACATTCTCAATAATGGGTCAACAAATCTAGCCCACACACTTAAGGAGGTTCTTTCAATGACAGAGCCTTATAGGCAACTAGCAGGTGGCAACAAGCCTAGGGGGCCCTGGGACATTTGTTAAGCTGCCCCAGTACCAATATTGTTGGCAACCAGACCTGGTTCAGAGTAAGTCCCATATACATACAACTCCAGGTCCAGCAAAGGCATCAACCAACCACATATAGCTTTGTGGCTTTTACCAGGTAGCTTCGGGCTGGTCACAGGAAAGGCTAAAATTGGCGTGCATATAAGACCTTCCTATGAGACATCAACAAGAAAACACACAAATACCAGCTTCAGACCACATCAGAGTAATACCTGCTTAGCCCCACAAGTGGGGGTCGGTCTCAATAGGCACAGGAGCTGCTGAAGTGAATGCCCCTCTGTGGGTTCAGTCCCCACAGAGCAGACCATACATTATGAGTGAAGCCAATCCTCACAGCCAGTCAGCCTTGGAGTCAATTGCACCCACTGATGCACCAAAAGCAATCAAGTCTTAACTGGACAAGAGAATATATACAACACACACAAGGGTCAATCTGGAACGCATGCACAGATAACCAGGGAGAGTGTGCCATTGGACTAAACAGGACAGATACTACATACGGCCACCCTGTAAACACTGAAAGTCTTAGGAGATCTACCAAATACATAGAAGTACACTAAGAGGCAGCCAGATTGAGGACACAAAGAAATATGAGACAAATAAAAGGACAAGAGAAAACTCCAAAAGATAAACTAAATGATATGGAGGCAACCAACCTACCAGAGATAGAGATGGAGTTTAAAACACTGGTTATAAAATGCTTAAAGAACTTAGTGACTCTTAAATAAGGAGATAGTTAGCACAAAGAAGAATATAGAAACCTTAAAAAATAACCAGTCAGAAATAAAGAATATAATGGCTGAAATGAAGAATACACCAGAAGAAATCAACAGCAGAATAGATGAAGCAGAGGATCAAATCTTTGATTTAACATAATAGTCTCTAGGTCCATCCATATCATTGCAAATGGTACGATTTCATTCTTCTTTATAGCGGAGTAATACTCCATTGTATAAATATACCACAGTTTCTTAATCCAGTCATCTACCGATGGATATTTTGGTTGTTTCCAAGTCTTAGCTACTGTAAATAGTGCTGCTATGAACATAAGGGTGCATACATTTTTTTCAATAAGTGTCTTGGGTTTTTTAGGATAAATACCTAGAAGTGGAATTGCTGGGTCAAAAGGTAGCTCCATTTCCAGTTTTTTGAGATACCTCCATACTGACTTCCATAGTGGCTGCACCAATCTTCAATCCCACCAACAGTGTAGCAGGGTCCCCTTTTCCCCACAGCCCCGCCAGCACTTATTGTTTGTTGATTTATTGATGATAGCCATTGTGACTGGAGTGAGGTGGTATCTCATTGTGGTTTTTATTTGCATTTCCCTAATGACCAGTGAGGTTGAACATTTTTTCATATGCCTGTTGACCTTCTGTATGTCCTCTTTAGAGAAATGTCTCTTCATATCCTCTGCCCATTTTTTAATTGGGTTGTTGGGTTTTTTGGTGTTGAGTTTCATGAGTGTTTTATAAATTTTGGATATTAACCCCTTATCAGATATATCGTTAGCAAATATATTCTCCCATTCAGTAAGCTTCCTTTTTGTTTTATTAATGGTTTCCTTTGTTGTGAAAAAACTTATAAGTCTGAATGAGCAAAGTAAACAGAAACTGTCACATAGGTATAGAGGAAAAACAGGGTTGCTAGTTGGGAGGGGGTTGGGGATGAGGGAGAAGAGGAAAGGATTAGACAGCAAAAATAGGCAACTACAATATTGCCACAGGGATAGTTAATAATGTTGTAAATATTTTGTGGGGCGTCAGATGGTCATACGTCTTGTTAGAGAGACCATTTCATGGATGGAGTAGAGGCTTGATCACTGCACTGTACACCTGAAGCTAAGGTTGTATAATGTTGTATACCAACTGTAATTGAATATAAAGATAGTCACAGGATGTGGATTATAATGTGGAAGGGAGCCAGAGGAATTGTAATAGATATATATGATATGGGGGGGGGAGTGGGGTGGCAGAATGAGGGGAGGGGGGTTGTCACTTTGAGGGATAAAAAGTATAACTATTGCACTGTGTTGTACACCTGAAGCTAATTTTAAAAAAAAAGTCAAAAAAAAAATCTTTGATTTACAATACAAGATAGCAGAAAACACCCAATTGAAACAACACAAAGAAAAAAAAAAGTTAAAAAGAAATGAAGATAGTTTAAGGAACTTTTTGGACCACATCAAGCATAATATTCTCATTGTAGGAGTACCAGAATGAGAAGAGAGGGAGCAAGGGATTGAGAAACTCTGAAGAAATAATGACTGAAAACTTACCCAGCATGGCAAAAGAAATAGAGATACAAGTCAAGGCAGCACAGAGTCCTAAAGAAGATGAACCAAACAGGCCCACACCAAGACACATTATAATTAAAATGGCAAAGGTTAAAGATAAAGAGAGAAATCTAAAAGTAGCAAGATAAAGACAACTAGTTAATTATAAGGGAGATGCCATAAGACTGTCAGCTGATTTCTCAACAGAAAATTTGCAGACCAGAAGGGAGTGGCAAGAAATATTCAAAGTGATGAAAAATAAGGTGATAAAATACAACCAAGACTACTGTACCCAGTAAAGGTATCATTTAAGAGCTTCACAGAGAAAAACAAAACAAAACCCTAAAGGAATGCCTTACAACCAAATCAATATTACAAGATATGTTAAAAGTGCTTCTTTAAAACAAAGAAGAAGGAACACAAATAAAGCAAAGAAGATCAACAATATAAATAAAATGTTAGTAACTATGTACTTTTCAATAATCATTTTAAATTGGAATAGATTAAATGTTCCAATCAAAAGACATAGGGCAGGTGACTAGAGAACAGAACAAGACTCATGCAGATGCTGTGTACAAGAGATCCACTTCAGATCACTAGGCATACAAAGGCTGAAGTAAAGGGATAGAAACAGATATTTCACACAAATGGATAGAAGAAAACAGCTGGAGTAGCAATACTCACATCAGACTTTAATTCAAAAACTTCAGAAAGAAGCAAAGAAGAATATTACATAATGATAAAGGGACCAATCCAACAAGAGAAGATAACCCTAATAAACATCTATGCACCCAACATAGGTGCACCTAAATATATAAAACAAATATTGACCAACAAATATTGATCAAACAAATATTGACTAAATATTTAAGACAAATATTGACCAACATAAAGGTAGAGATTGACAGTAACACGATCTTAGTAGGGGACTTTAACATCCCAGTGACACCAATGGGCAGATCTTCCAACAGAAAATCAACAAGGAAACAAAGACCTTAAATAACACACTGGAGCAGATGGATTTAATTGATATTTGTTGAGTATTTCACCCCAAAGCACAAAATATACATGGAGCATTTTCCAAGACAGACCACATGTTAGGCCACAAAACAAGTCTCAAGTCTTAAGAAGATAGCAATATCAAGAACCTTCCAGAGCATAATGGTGTGAAACTGGAATCAGTTCCAAGAAAAAAGCTGAAAACAATACAAACACTTAGAGGTTATATGGCATTCTACTAAATAATGAATGGGTCAAATATGAGACCAAGAAAGATAATCTGAGACTAACAAAAATGAAAACATGACCCAAAATCTGTGGGACACAGTGAAAAGGTTCTAAGCAGGAAATTTATAGCAATGCAGGCCTACTTAAAGAAACAAGAAAAATATCAAATAAACAGTATAAATTTACACCTAAGGAAACTGGAAAAAGAATAACAAACAAAGCCCAAAATGAGTACAAGGAAGGAAATAATAAAGATCACAGTGGGGGAAAAAAAAAAGATCAATAAAAAGATCAATGAAAACAAGAAAACAAGATCTGGTTATTTGAAAAGATAAACAAAATTAACAAACATTTAACCAGACTCATCAAAAGAAAAAGAGATAGGACCCAAATAAACATAATCAGAAGCAGAAAAGGAGAACTGACAACAGACACCAACAGAAATATATAACATTTTAAGAAAATACTATGTGCTAACAAACTGGACAATCTGGGAGAAATGGATAAATTCCTAGAAGCATACAATCTCCCAAGGCTGAATCAAGAAGGATGGAAAATCTGAACTGACAAGTTACTACTAATGGGATCATATCAGTAATCAACTACCTCCCAACAAATAAAAGTCTTGGACCAAATGGTTTCACAGGTGAATTTTACCAAACATTCAAAAAGGAATTAACAACTATTCTCAAACTATTCCAAAAAATTCAAGAGGAGGGAAGGTTCCCAAGCTCATTTTAGGAGGCCACCATTACCCTGCTTCCAAAATCAGACATAGACATTAAAAAGAAAACTATTTGCCAATATCCTTAATGAACATAGAAGAAAAATTCCTCAACAATGTGTTAGCAAACTCAATAATATATTCATTCCTGGTATGCAAGGTTGTTTCAATATCTACAAATCAATTAATGTGATACACCATGTAAACAAAATAAGAAATAAAAATCATATTATATTAATAGGTACAAAAAAGTGTTTGACAAAATCCAGCATGCCTTTATGATAAAAACCTCTGCAAAGGGGCAGTAGAGACAACATATCTCACTATAATAAAGGTCATGTATGACAAACCTACAGCTAATATCATGCTCAATGGGGAATAGCTTAATAAAAGCATTCTCCTTAATATCATGAACATGACAAGAATGTTTACTTTCAACACTTTTATTCAACATGGTACTGGAAGTCCTAGAAAAAGCAATCAGACAATAAAAATAGATAAATAAATAAATAACCTGTACTGAGAAAATTGTAAGATGTAGAAGAGAGAAACTAAAGAAGACACAATTAAATGGAAACACATGCCATGCTTATGGATAAGAATTAATATAGTTAAAATGTTTATACTACCCAAAGCAATAAATAGATTCAACACAATCCTTATCAAAATACTGATGGCATTTATCACAGACTAGAAGAAATAATTTGAAAATTTATATAGAACTATAAAAGACCCCAAATAGCTTCAGCAATCTGGAGAAAGAATAATAAAGCTGGAGGTATCATGCTACCTGATATCAAATTATACTGCAAGGCCATAATAATAAAAACAGCATGGATTTGGCATAAAAAACTGACACATAGATCAAGGGAACAGAATAGAGAACCTAGAAATAAATCCATGCCTATATGGTCATTTAATCTGTGACAAAGGAAGCAAGAATATATATTCTGATAAAAACAGTCTATTCAATAGATGGTGCTGGGAAAATTGGACAGGGATATGCAAAAATGTTAAACTGGACCACCTTCTTATGCCATATATCAAAATAAACTTAAAATGAATTAAACACTTAAATGTTAAGAACTAAATCCATAAAACTCCTAAAAGAATATGTGAGAAGTAAACTCTGAGACATTACTCTTAGTAACATTTTCACTGATATATCTCCTTAAGTAAGGGAAACAAAAGAATAAATAAAGAAATAAACAAATGAGACTACATCAAAATAAAAAGGTTTTCCCAGCAAATGAAACCAACAACAAAACAAAAAAACAGCCTACTGAATGAGAGGAAACATTTTCCAAAATATATCTGGTAAAGGATTAATATCAAAAAGTTGTAAAAAAAAAAAAGTCAAACAATTCAACACACAAAGAAACAAATAACCCAATTAAAAATTGGGCAGAGAACCTGAAATGACATTTCTCCAGAGAGAACAAACAGATGGCCAATAGACATATGAAAATACACTCAACATGACAAATCATCAGAGAAATAAAAAACACAATGAGATATCACCTCACTCCTGTCAGAATGGCTATCATCAATAAATAAACAAACAAGTGTTGGCAAGGATGTGAAGAAAAAAGAACCTTTGTGTACTGTTGGTGGGTTTGCAAATTGGTTCAGCTGCTATGAAAAGATCTTGGAGGTTCCTCAAAAAATTAAAAATAGAACTCTCATGACCAAGTAACTCCACTTCTGGGTAATTTATCCAAACAAATCCCAAACACTAATTTGAAAAGATATATGCACCCTTATGTTCACTGAAACACTATTCACAATAGCCAAGATATGGAAACAACTAGAATGCCCATCAAGAGACAATTGGATGAAAAAATTGTTTTACATATATACAATAAAGTATTTTTACTCTGCCATAAATAAAGAATGAAATCTTATCATTTACAACAATATTCATGGACCTAGAGGGTACTACGCAAAGTAAAATAAGTCAGACTTAGAAAAACAAATATTGCTTATATGTGAAATCTAAAGAATTGCATAAACAAACAAACATAACAAAAATAGATTCATAGATACATCAAACAAACTGATGGTTGTTAGATGGGAGGATTGTTGGGAGCTAGGTGAGAAAGGTAAAGGGGTTAATAGTACAAATTAAATTGGCAGTTACAAAATACAGGGATATGAAATACAGTATGGGAAATATAGTCAATAATATTGTAAAAACTATGTAGAGTGCCAGATGGGTATTAGATTTAGCAGGGGATCACTTATAAATTATATGAATGCCTAACCGCTAAGCTGTACACCTGAAAGTAATACAAAATAATATTGAATACCAACTGTAATTCAAAAAATATATAGTCATGGGATGTAAAGTACAGTATAGGGAATATAGTCAATACTATTTTAACAGTTATGTATGATGTCAGAGTTGCCAGGGTTATCACTTTGTGAGGTGCGCAAATGTCTAATAACTGTTACTTTGTACACCTGATACTAATAATTCGAAAGGAAAGGAAAGGAAAAGAAAGGAAAGGAAGCGAAGCGAAGAGAAGCGAAGCGAAGCGAAGCGAAGAGAAGAGAAGAGAAGAGAAGAGAAAAAAGAAAAGAAAAGCATGGGTGGGAAACTATTCAGAAGTGTAAATAATTGCAGAAAAATATTCAGGGATGTTGAACTGTTGGTCAAATGTTCTTCTCCAACTTGAGTTGAGCCATAAACAGCCCAAATGTATGTGCTTAAAGTGAGTTTGTGAATATGGCCATGAGTGTTAGACAGGAAGACAAGGTAACCAAAATGTAATTGATCCCCACTGAAGAAAGGGAGGAGTCTCATTCATATCTGATATTCTATCTATTTTCCCTTGATCATTTTACTGTACAGTATTTGGTTGGATCTATATTTCCTGTAACCTGAGGAATTAAATTTTCTGATCATCAATTCCTGCTTCTCCTGTTATCTACCATTAATATTGATTTAATTCCATTAGGCATGAGAATAAAATCTGTGTGATAATATTACTGTTTTAATTGAAACTCTTCAATGTCTATTAAAATGGGTTTAGTAAGTTTGAAGCAGGTAGCTCTGTAGTTAGAATTCAAAGCATATAAGATCATGCCTTAAGAAAGTTTATGTTGGGAAAACACTGGAAACAGTAATTTATAGTTTGTTGCTTGATTCAGAAAGATGAAATATTACACAAAATCATGAATTCAATTTTATTACAATATTTTGGAGAAATATGATTATTTTCATGGTATGCAAATCCTCACACACTCCCTTCATATTTTTCTTTCTCTTGAATCATAATATCTATTATGATACAGCCACAGTTCTCTCAAGAACTCAGGGAGCTTTATAACTTTGAATACAATGAAATCAAAAACTAATGGTAAGATAGATAGATAGAAACATAGGCAGATGTATTATATTGGTTCATTGAAAATAAATTATGGTAAAATTTAACCTATACTTTGCATTACATCATCACTATCTTTATTTGTTGGAAGTTTAAAGTATTGATTAATAATCCAAAATAGGAATTCTTATTGACGTATGCCCTTATTTATTTACTCATACCATTACTTATAACCTCAAGGTTTATGTATATAATATTTAAGTATATAAATATACTTATATATAAAACAGGATTGTAGTATAAATTATGATAGTCTGATTTTAACAAATTATGACCCTCACCTTTGCCCTTTGAAATAGGCATTAAAGAAATATATGCACATTTATTTTATGTCTTAAAATGTATTTTATATGCAGTATTGTGTTGAGATGAAAACTTTGATTTAAAGGTGCTAGTCGATCATATAAATAACTGATAATTAGTAACCATAAATAACCTGAGTAAGAAATGGCTGGGGAAACAGTTTGTAAATGTATTTATCTGAAGGTAACATATTCAGCATGCATGTTATCATTGTGCATTATATGAGGACATAAATCACACAACAAAAATTGTAGGCTTTGAGCACTACAGTCTACAGATATTTTAATAAATAGTACATAGTGTCATAAAAACAATAATATACTCAGTAATAACCTGTAATTATTTGTTTCAAAATAAATATAAATATCAATGATAGCTCTTTAATTATAAAGTTTCCTAAAAATGAGACAATGTAGTAGGTAGGAGATAAGAATTGTAGCATTTTTTTTTGTTATCCTTACTAGGATTTGGTATCAGGGTAATGTTGGCATCATAAAATGAGTTAGGAGTATTGCCTCATCTTCAATTTTTTGGAAGAGTTTGAGGATAGTTAGTAAATCATTTTTGAATGTTTGGTAGAATTGACCAGTGAAGCCCTCTAGCTCTGGACTTCTGCTTTTCAGGTTTTGGATAGTTGTTTCAATTTCCTTACTGCTGATCTGTCTATTTACATTTTCCAGTACTTTGTGATTCAGCCTAGGAAGGCTATATGTCTTTAAGAACTTGTCCATTTCTTCTAGGTTATTGAGTTTTGTGGCATATAACCCTGCTCAGTATTCTTGGATGAACCTTTGTATGTCTGTGGCATCCGTGGTAACTTCCCTCTTTCATTTCTGTTTTTGTTTAATTGTGTCTTTTTTTTTTTTTTGAGGGCGGTGTCGCTGGCCCTCATATGTGGGACCAAACTGGGGCCGCTGGGGCCGAAGCGAGCGCTTAACCACTGCGCCACTTGGCCGGCCCTAATTGTGTCTTTTCTCTTTTTATCTTAGTGAGTCTAGCCAGGGATTTGTCAATTTTATTTGTCTTTTTAAAGAACCAGATCTTTGTTGGGATTGCATTGAATCTATAGATTAAATGGGGGAATAATGAACATGTTGACAATATCAAACCTTCTTATCTACAAAAATGGGTTAGCTCTCCATTTATTTAGTTTTTTTTGGTTTTGTTCATAGAATTTTATAGTTTTTGTCATATAGATCTTATGCATATTTTGTTAGATTTATCCCTAAGTACTTCATTTTGAGTGTTCTATATATAAATAGTATTGTGTTTTAATTTCAAATTCTTTATTTGTTCATTGGTGGTATATAGGAAAGCAGCTGACATTTTTGTTCACCTTGTTTACATCTTGCTATTGTACGATCACTTATTGGTTCCAGTTTTTAAATTAATTATTTCAGATTTTTACATAGAAAATCATCTGTGAACAAAGATGGTTCTATGTCTTCCTTCCCATCTATATACCTTTTACTTCATTTTTGTGCCTTGTTTCATTCGGAAGGACTGAATACAATGTTACATAGGAGGAGTGAGAAGGGACACTTGCCTTGTATCTGATCTTTGTGAGGAAACTTTGAGTTTCTCACCATTAAGTACATCAGCTATAGATTTGTTTGTAAGGTTTTTTTGTTGTTGTTTTCTGTTTGTTTCAATTGAGAACATCTGTTCTTAGTTTACTGAGAATTTTTACCAAGAATGAGTGCTGGATTTTTCAAACACTTTCTCAGCATCTATTGACATGATCATGAGACTTGTGTGTTTTAGTCTGTTGATGTGATTAATTCCTTTTTACAGCAGATTTGCAAACTTGGGATAAATACTACTTGATTGTGTTGTATAATTCTTTTTTATATATTGTTGTATTAAATTATTAATATATTCTTGAGGATTTTTGCATCCATGTTTACTAGAGACACTGGTCTGTAGTTTTTGTTTGTTTTTGTTTCTTTCTTTTTTTTGTTAGTCTTGTCTAGTTTTGGTTTTAGGGTAATGTTGATCTCATAGAATCTGTTAGTAGGATTCTCTCTGCTTCTGTACTCTGAAAGAGATAAATTGGCCCTTTTAATCATTACAAAGTGAGAGTTGAATTCTTTGAATATATTCTTTCTTAATTTTTTGCTAACAATGTAGCTTCATAATCTATTTTATGGTTAATGTTTATATGTTACATTTTTTTTTTCATTTTTTTACTTTCATCAGCTCTGTACCTTGATATTTTAAGATTCCATTTTTTTTTTTCAAAGATTTTATTGGGGAACTGGGGGAGAGGAAGAGCATTGGGGAATCAGGGAAAGGGAACAGATAAGTTGCTGTCCTTTTGTTCTTCAGTTTAGTTGTGATGGACGTCACTTCACTGGACCATGTTGGTATCATTGTGCTCTTCTTGTGTGAGGCAGTCACTCACCGGACATTGGGCAGTCACTCAACGCTGGCTGCCAGCCACTCATTGTAGCTCGTGGCAGCCCAGCTTCAGGTTGAGCTGCTGTTCACCATCTTAACTGTAGAGGGCACAGCATCACTGGCCTTCATGTGGAATCTGAACCAGGGCCCTGCTGCTCAGAGCTGGTGTCCCAAGCCAACTCTTAACAATGTGCCACTCAGCCAGCCCAAGATACCATTTTTTAAATTCAATCTAAAAATCATCAAAAATCATTGCTTAAAATAATTGAGAATGTCATCCATTAATCTTTAATGTAATCATCGGTATCTTTCTTTTAAAGTATACTATGTTAATGTTTATTTTACTATTTGGTCCCTCTGTTCTTTAATATATGGTTTCTCTTTTTTGCCTTTTTCTTTTGGAATTATCAAACACTTGTACTATTTAATTATTACTACTAGAGTCATTGTTTTTTTAAACCTTTATTGCTTTTCCTTATTTTTAGTTGTTGCTCTAAGAATTATATAACACATCCTAAAATTATCGCAATACACATTGAATTAATATTATCATTTACATATGTGACAATTTTACAAGTTAATTCTATTCACTCCTCATATTCTTTGTACACTTTTGTCAAATATATACTTCTATAATTATACATTCTCAAACACATATTTATGATTTCCTTGATTAGTACATTGACTTTAAATAATATATTGTTTTTCTTAACAGTAAATTATATCAAGGACAATATTTAAAAAGATAAGTAGTATTTGTTCATGCAAACATATTTACTACATGTGCTAAATGAACATAGTGCCTAACTCATGGTGGTGTTTTATAAAATTTAAATAATTAATAGATAAGCAATTTATAAATTAATTTCTTATAGAAGTAGTCCTCAATCAAAAATATCTATTACCAATATATTTCTTATTTACACTAAAAACATTAACTTACATTAAATCATTCCCCAGTTCCTCTCTCTTACTCCTGAAAATACATAGTGTTGTGGTCAAAAATTGATTACTAGGAACTTTTCCATCACAGTACTTTCTTTCACATTTCTTTAATTAGCATCTCCTTTATCTCATTTCTGTATTTATACATTTTCCCTCACTTCTCACCTAATATGTATCTACTCTAATGAGGTTTTATGCTTAATGATTCCCATTATAATGCATTTGCTCATTCAGATGAGCTCCATTTTTAAAAAATTATGCTAAGAGAACTAAGTCACACCAATAAAGTTGAGAACCATATGATTTCACCGATATGTGGGATATTAAACTGAAATCAACAAAGGAACAAGACAAATAAACAAAAAAATCATAGACACAGACAATAGTTTAGTGGTCTCCAGAGGGTAAGGTGATGAAAAAGAACAGACTGAATGGTAAACACGCTATGTGGTATATAGATGATGTATTACAGAATTGTATGCCTGAAACCTATGTAACTTTACTAGCAATTGTCACCCCAATAAATTTTAATACAAAAAAAGAAAAAACAAGATGGTCTCCACTTGAGGATAAATCACTTGAAGTAGTAGAGTGGACAAATTCAGGACATATTTGTATAGAAGTTGTACTATCAAGGTCCCTTGAGAAAATTCCTGAATAAATGGTTTGGAATGGCAGGGAAGGTTTTATTTCTCTGGTTATTATTTCAGAGGTAAGGAATACCCCTTATAATTCTGTAGAATCTTCAAATTTTTCTAAAGATACTTATTGATCATATGGTTATTTTTGTTGTTTTAGCAGTTTATTTTAAGTTTTCCTATATACTGTACAATTTATACATACTTCTGGACCTGATCCTATATACTAGGAAATCATCAAATATATTACTCTAAACAGAGAAACTGGTGTTTGGGAAGATTAACTAAATTTTACTACCACTTGATATTATTGGCTTGACAGAAAAGACATGACACATTTTTGCAATGAAAAACATAGAAAAAAATATGTCATGACTTTTCCAACAACCCGATATATGAAGAATAGACTAATAATTCAAGTTTATAGAAATTTATCAATCTAAAATACACATGATAATAACATGGAAACATAGTTGATAGATCTTTTTACCTGTGACAGGATTTGTGAATAATTTTAAGTAGGATAAGGATAGGATCACTGTCCAAATATGCTAATATTTAAACAATATAGAGAGACCTCTGACTTTTCTATTCTTAAACAACAAATATATATTATAAAATTTAAGCTTCAAGCACAAGCGTTCATTATAAGATTTAGCAGCATGGGATAAATGGTGGATGGTGGGTAGAGATCAATCTATAGCACAATATAGCAGAATTAATAATTCTGAGCAAAGTGATTCGATGAAAACTGACTGGAGAAAAGAGATGGAAAGGAAAGAACCTCCTTTTATAGGTACAGCTAAAACATCTACAGCTCCAGCCATAATTTATATTAAACCAAAGATGAACTGTGAAAGATGAAGATATGAAGATTAAAAACATCAACTGGCTCAAGAGATTTAGAAAATACAAGTAAATGAACAATTACAACTTCCTGATGAATTACAACTTCCACGCTGAGCACTTGCTATCTACAAAGTAGTCAGGGTCAGGTAAAGGTCGGGTTTACCAATGCTATCACTGGCATGATAAGCTTTAGTCCTTGGTGTCTGTGGTTTCTGCTATCTGTAGCTGGAACCCCTTCCTTCTCTATCCACAAAACCCATTCCCTCTGCTTCTTCAAGTCTTGTGCAAATTGTATGTCTTCAGTAAGGCCTTTTTTTATCCCTGTATTGTTAAAAAAATGTAACACATACTATCATATATCTCTCTATTAGTCTCTTCCCCTGCTTTATTTTTTTCACAAATGCAACCACAACCATTTGTCTTGGTAGGTAATTGGCTTATTAAAACATTTATTGTCTGTCTCTACTTATTAGTGTCATAAATGCAGAGACCTTTTTACATTTTTTTGGTCCCACAAGCCCTGGAAAATTACCTGTTACAGAATAGGTGCTCAGTAAAATAAATATATGCTGCCGTTTCATGAATAGGCCTGGTTAGTAATTTAGAATACTGAATTCCTCAGTTCGTAATGGAAGATGCAATGCATGGTCTTGATGAAATGACAATTATTTTGATCGCCTTCACAGACCAAAATTACCTTAAAATTACCTCCTTTACTTTCACTTTGTCATTTGTGGACTCACTTGACAGAATCTTAAAATGTGGCCATAAAATTTTTCATGTGTTGCTTTAAGCTCAGAATAGGCAGTTTCTTTGGTTGCACAGTTCCATTTTTTATTTATATATATATATATATTTTTTTTAGGAATACGTTCTGCTCTCTTAAACCTGCTGTGGAAATAGACAGGGCCTGTGTTACAATGGAAAGCACTGTGAAACCTCAATATCTATCAACCATAAAAATTCAGTCATGGTGAATATATAGAAAGTTTAAAAGGCACTATGGTAAAGATATACAAATAGTGTCTTTTAGTAAACAATGTCTGACAGTCACACAGTATAATGATCAATTTTCCACAACCATTCTCCATATCAGATAAATGGTCAGGCTCTCCCATCTCATTCTCTTTGATACAATACCAATAACAAAAGTATCCTTGCAAAACTGATTCACTGCCAGGAGATCAGTTTATGTCTCATTGCACATTCAAAAATTCAATATACTTCTTAAGAAAGGACTCCCAAAGTAAAATTGTCTTTAGAATCTACAAAAACTTGGCTCATTCTAGATAGCCACAGTTAGTATTATTAAAGTCTTCTTCCAGCCCCAAAGAACATGCTAATGTTAATGAGGTTACATTAGGCCTGCCAGATAGCATCCCATCACACATTCTCCTACGCTTCAGAAAATTTCTTCAGGCTCTACATCTCAAAGGAAGTTGCTTTTTACATTCTCTTTCTGATCTATTTGAGTTTTCTTCCACCTTGACATTTTATGTGTGCTTTTATATCTTTTGTCTCTATAGCTGCTTAGCTCACTAATATTAGTGTTTGGGTTGAAAAGTGTTTGATTATTGATCTCAGAGTTGTTCCCGAAAACTGTGAGATGTTTGTTGCAGGTTTCCATTTTTTTTGACATACATTAACATATACCATATTCATTTGATATGTCTACATTGCAAAATAATTACCATAGCAATATACCTCCATCATCTTACATCATTACCTTTCATGTGTGTGTAGTAAGAACATTTATGATCTACTTTCTCAGCAACTTTTAAGTATACTAGTATAATACAGTAGCATTAACTATGATCACCATGCTACACAATATGGCCCAAGTATTTATGGGTTTTATTACTGCAAGTTTTTAACCTCTTGACCAACATATCTTCATGTTCCCCACCACCCAGTCCCTGGTCACCACAATTCTACTCTGTTCCCATGAATCTGGCTTTTCTGGACTCCACATGTCATGCAGTATTTGTCTTTCTCTGTCTAATTTCACTTGGCGTGATGCCCTCCAGGTCTACACATATTGTTGCAAATGGAAGGGTTTCCTTCTTTCTCAAGGCTGAATGATAATCCATCATAGATGTCTCTCATCTTCTTTATCCATTTATCCACTGATGGACACTTAGGTTGTTTTCCTATCTTGGCTATTGTGAATAATGCTGCAATAAACATGGGAGTGCAGATATCTCTTTGAGATCCTAATTTCAGTTCCTTTTAATACTGATACAAAAGTAGGATTGTTGGATTATATTGTAGTTCTATATTGTAGTTCTAGTTTTAATTTTTTGAGGTTCTCCTCCAAACTGTTTTTCACAGTGGCTGTACATCATTATATTCCACCAACAGTACACACCCCTGCCAAAATTTACTAGCTTGTCTTTTTTTTTTTTTTAGCTGAGCCATCCTGCCACCTGTTGGCAGCTCAATGGCAACTCAGCTCGGGCTGGCCTCGAACAGCTGTTGCTCAGAGCTCAGCTCGCACTCTTGAGCGAGCTCTTAACCAACTGAGCCACTCGGCCGGCCCTAGCTTGTCTTTTTTATGATAGCTTCTTTAGCAGGTATGGGGTGATAGCTTATTGTGGTTTTGATTTGCATTTCTGGTGATTAGTGATATTAATCACCTTTTCATGTACCTGTTGACCATTTGGATGTTTCCTTTGGAAAAAAAATATTTATTCAGTTCTTCTGCTCATTTTTTAATTGGTTTGTTTTTTGCTATTCAGTTGTATGATGTTTTTTATATATTTTGGATGTTAACCCCTTATCAAACATATAACTTGCAAATACGTTCTCCCATTTCATAGGTTGCTTTTTCATTATGTTGATTGTTACTTTTGAAGTAAACCAGATTTTAAGTATGGTGGAGCACGTTTCTTAACATGGCTTTTGTATCAACTTCATTCTACCTACCTCAGTTTTTGGAAATAACTGTTGAAACTGGCACTTACGCTTTTACTTGTCTGAGAAGGAAGTCCAAATTATTGGCTATATTATTCAATCAATTTTCTCTGTATTGTCTACTAAAGACCTTAGTGTTCAGACACAGTATATTTACCCTAGTCTTGAAATTAGTTAATGAGGTATTTTAAATACATCAGTTTCTCCTATTTAACTGAGTTTGAAGTCTTGTAGTCATTTTGTAATCATTGCTTTTGTCTATTATATATTTAGAGAAATTTTATAAAAACATATATTTAGTTTCAACCTCACAATAGGCTTTTGAAATAAACATAATCTCCATTTCAGAGAACAACAATATCCTAGATATTTTATATGAAAGACCTAGTAACTAACAGAATGTAGAGGCCACAGGTCTCTTTTATAACACTAATGACACCTTTTTATTGTTTGTTCTATAATCTCTCTGGGATTAATATCAAGGATTTATCAATGTTTCAATGAACTAACTAAAGAAAATAAAATAGGTGTCTCATTTAATTTCCAAGCAATGTCCTGATTTTTCTTGATTCAGGCCCTTGATATCATCCAACAATCTTAGTTTTACATTTTCTCAGAATTCTTATTAGATGATTTATTCAAGCAAAATCATTTTAACTGATATAAAGCAGTTATATATATTCTTATATTTTCCCATCACATCTTCCCTTTGATTCTCTCTTAGTGATGTTAGCTTTATTCTTAAACAATTGAAGTCTTCATTTGCTACTCAGAGAAAGAGAAAAAGATTATAATAGATTTTTCCTATGCTATATACAAAACATTGATAATAATTCTGTTTTAGTGATTCATTTGGATTTTTATTTTTCTTCCCAATTTGTTCAATTCAATAAACATCCCTTAGTGTCTTGGCTCTTAAACTTAGATGATTATACAAATAATACTATAGTTTGGGATCAAGAGGTTTTTTGGTCAGTGATCATTTTGCTGCATAACAAGTTACCACAACTCAGCAGCTTATAACATCTTCTAATTAAAAAAAAAAAATCTAACAGATATGTATATTATAAATCATAGTAATTGTAAATTGTTTCTCTGATGAGGATGTCTCAAGTCCAAAATCAAGGTTTTAGTCAGGATGGGGTCTTATCTGGAGGATATGGGGGGAAAAATCCTCTTTTAATCTCATTCAAGTAATTGACTCAGTGTGGTCAGTTGTGTCAGACTAAGGTGGTTGAATTCAGATCCCCATTTCCTTGCTGGCTTCCAATCAGGATCCATTCTTTGCTCCTAAAAGCCACTTGCATTCATG
The DNA here is from genome assembly GCA_033961575.1 of Aselliscus stoliczkanus. NCBI lineage: Eukaryota > Metazoa > Chordata > Mammalia > Chiroptera > Hipposideridae > Aselliscus > Aselliscus stoliczkanus. The sequence goes on along the minus strand of CM066727.1, from coordinate 32,202,364 downwards.
GTCTTGCACCATCTACCAGCCAGTGTTGGTCTGTCAAATCCCACTCATGTTACTATGTCTCTGATTTCCTATGCTGCCTCATGCCAGGGATATGTATATGCATTTTTTTAAGTAATAGCTTTATTGAGCTATAGTTCATATATCATACTATTGATACACTTAAAGTGCAAAATTAGATGACTTTCAATATATTCATAAAGTTGTGAAAACATCACAATCAATTTTAAAACATTTTCATCATCCTGACATTGGTAAACTTTTTCATGGAATCTTTGGATATATTTCCTTGACTAAAGTTTAAAAAAAATGAAAACTACATGGCTCCTTAATGTTTCAGGTGTATTGTTCCATTTATGATTGATATATTTTTGTCAATATATACTTATTTATAAATGCAATAAAAAATACAATATTGTCATGATCTTCAAGGTTAAAAAACCTCAACAAGACTAAGCTTGAAAAAAGTACTTACTGAATACTTCTTATATTCCTAACATTCATTTTAAAAGGACATAAAAGGTAGAAATATGAAATAAGTTTCTTAAGAAGTAAATTTCTAATGTATCCAATGAAACCACTTGAATAATATATCAGTATCACATAATCTCATAAATGGGACTAAATTAGCCAAGAAATCTTTCTTGGAGTACATAAAATTTGAATTAGAGTTTTGTTTTTTTTTTGTTTTTTGTTTTTTTGAGGGCAGTATCACTGGCCCTCACATGTGGGACCGAATCGGGCTGCTGGCTTCCCAAGACAGCGCTTAACCACTGTGCCACTCAGCCGGTCTGAATTAGAGTTCTTTTTTAAACTTTGGTAGAAACACAACATGAGAACAACCCTCTTAACAAGTTTTTAAGTACACAATATTGTTAATTATACACACAATGTTGTACAGTGGATCTCTAAAATGTATTTACCTTGTTAAACTAAAACTGATTGGGTTTTAATATATCTCATAAGTTATGTCTTTATAAGATATAAAGACATAAAATATCTCTTCACCTGTGCTTTAGCTCTTTAAAAGATATAAAGATGAAAGATATCTCTTTTCATGTGTTTATGACCCCAAATTCTTTGGTTTCCTACCATAGGCATATTAATATATAACAACATATTGTTATACAATAATACTAGAAAAATTGTGAGCACGTCTGGGCCTTCAAAATAAAATAAAAAATAATCATGCAAGAAATTAGAAATATATCTACATATAAATGTTTCTGTGAAACATTTTCTGCATAAAAATATTTAAAACACACTACTTGTGAAGCATTTATGAAATTAAAATATGCTTCATATTTAATTCTTATTAATACTAATTACATTAGCAAAGAAGAAATGTTACATATAAATACAATTAAGTGTAAGGTAGCACTCTGCTTATACAGTTTGAGGGCTGTCATATAATGGTGGTTTGATATAGATAATTCAAAGATAGGGCCTGGAAGATATACCACAATATGGAGTACCCAACTAGCTGACAAGTTAGGATTGGCTGTTGGTGAGCACTTTTCCAGGTTGTCAACCAGGGGCCTGTTTCTCTCCACATGGTTCTCTCTACAGGGCTGCTTGGGTTTTTACACAGCATGGAAGCTGTGTTCTAACAGCAAATATTCAAAGATACAGGGAGGAGAAGACCCAAGGTTTGGGCTGGGAAACTAATACAACATGATTTTCACCATCATTAATGGTCACTGCAGTTACAGAGGTCAAGCAGACCTGGGAAGAGTTAGTGGTAGCCTACCTCTCGACTGCAGGAGTGTCAGCGAATTTGTGGCTGTCATTATACTACCCAAATCTGCCCTCTGGCCTCTAACAACTTACATTCTACAATACACAAAATATATTCACCTCTTCTCAAGATCCTTAGATTTTTCCATTAATAGAATCAGGCTTAGGTTCAAGGTCCAGTATGGTGTTATATAAATCAAATCCAGGTTTATTTTATACATGGTTACTGCAGTATAGTCCTCAGATGTATTAACTATAAATTAAGGAGAATGGCTACTTTCTTGCCACCTCCGTATATCCAACATAGGTCAGTCATACATATGTCACAATAGAGTCCTGTGTAAAAGGCGAAAATCAAAAGCATCTAAAAAGTGGGCAGCCCTGGTACACAGATTTTTCTGAAATCCAGCTAGGCATGTATGACTAATGCTCTTTGGTCTTGGGTAGGAAATTATATTTATACATATAGATATATATAGATATAGATATATATTTTTATATTTATATATACTTATTATATATATATATATATATATATATATATATTAGAAAGAGAATATATATGTTGAAAAAAATACATCTATAGTCTCACTTTTCCTGTCAAAAGTTATAGTCCTCAAAACCTTTGGGTCCTTGGTTTCTTCCTCTGAGTGATCATTCTTTTTCTATAAAGTAGCTTTACAAAAAAGCTGTTCTCTACCATTCTCTCTGTGAGTCTTCCATGATAGAATGTTAAGATTTTTTTAAAAGCCTCATTTTTAAACCATAAAGTTCTAATAAGATTCTTAGAAATCTTATTAAACACATCCTTAAACTGTTCTGAGTTATGTGTAAAGTTGATAGCCATATCTATGACATTTTTTAACTTTAAGTCACATTTTCCTTGTAGTTGAAACTTACCTGGAAGATATTTCTTAATTTAGAGACTGAAATAAATGCAGCTTTATTTTCAAAACTGGCAAATCATGACTCTTTTGTATTTCATCTATATCTTGTGTAAGAATTTAAGAGTTATATAAATGTATATCTTATTTCTTATTTCACATATTTTATTATATGCAACTAAAAAAAGCCAACTGGCATTTTTTTTTTAATTTTTTTTTTTTAAGATTTTATTGGGGAATTGGGGGAGGGGAACAGACAAATTGCTGTCCTTTTGTTCTTCAGTCTAGTTGTGGAGGCCAACTGGCACTTTTGATATTCTGATGATAAGTCTCCTTTGCAGAGTCTACCATTTTAATAATTACATTTTTTAAATTTTCTGTATTGTATTAGACTATACTATGTTTTCCCTTATTGCATACTATGGATCACCTTTAATAAGTTTCTCTCTTATTTATCCAACATCCAAGTCTTCATCAAGAATATATTCGAGACCCTTCCAATTTTTTTTTTTCTTTTTTTAAGGCAGTGCTATTGACCCCCACATGCGGGACCCGAACCGGGGCCGCCGGCCTCCCAAGCCAGCACCCAACCACCGCGCCACTCGGCCGGCCCCCCTTCCAACTTTTAATAGTCTTTTGGTTCAACACACAGGTTCAACATCCAGCAACAATACTTTTGTTTGTTTCTTTGTTTGTTTTAGTACAGCATTTTTATATTTCCAGGCACCAAATTATGTTCTGGTTATCTCCTTCTGTGTAACAATTTACCCCGAAAATATTATGGCTTAAAACAACAGCAACATTTTACCTATTCATAGATCTTCATGTCAGGTGTGGCTTAGTGGGAAAGTCTCAAATCTACTGTACATGATGTCAACTAGATCAGCTCCACTGAGGATCCACTTCCAATGTGGCCCACTCACACAGGTGGCAAGACAGTGTTGGCTCTGGGGCAGGGGCTATACCACATCTCTTGGTGAGGTTCTTCTGTTTTTCTCCATGTAGGTCTCTCCATAGCTCTTATGCACATACTTTCTCAGAGCATGGCAGCTTGATTCCAAGAGTAAATATTAAATCAGGGAGGAAGTGAAAGCTGTTGGTTCTTAAACTTGGGACAGAAAAGTGATGCCCAATAATATGGCATCACTGTTGCCATATTCTATTGGTCAGTGTAGTCAGCATGACCACCCAGATACAAGATGCAAGGTCAAAGATTGTCATCTTGATAGAAAATTTGCAGCTATCTTGTATCCACCTCAGGAGATAAATAAATAAAATGTTCCATAAGGGCAATGAAATTTTAGTTTTGAAACAGTTTATTTTTTCACTTATATTGCATTTTTTCTTAGAAGTATTAAAATTTATATAAATAAAACTACACTGTTATTGTTTCTAGTAAAATAAAACTATATAAGTAAACAACATGTATCCATGGCACCATAAGAAGCCGATGTGATACTAAGCACATTATAAAATATTCTTAAACATTACCCCATATTATTTAGTTGTCCAGAGTTATATTTGGAACATGAATATATTGTTGGGCCTTGAGAAGGATTCCTATTGGTTGGTTATGAGAAACAATTTTGAAATATCCTTACTTAATGAGACAAATTATTTTCCTATATTGACTTAATTCGTTTTTTCAGTGGAGTTGTGGAGATACTGATCTAAAACCTAAATTTTTATATATTGTTTTTTAATTTCAATTTATTAATATTTTATTTCATTTTGTGTAAGCTTATTGTCTCTGCAGGTCAGATAGTATCTATTCCAATTTATTGATAGTTAGAAACCAATACATTTTAACAGGAGGATGGTGGAGCCTAAAAGAAAGTATGCATTTAAATCAGGTAATGGTATTTTAATATTTGAATAACTTTCATCTATGTGATAATAAAATTAAATTTCAAAGGTTTTAATAAAAGGAATACATGATTTATTGTGCTGGATATTCATGAATCCCTTAAGTGCTTTTTTCATAAAATGAACTGCCTAATGTTGCCTTTCTCATAGTGTTTTCCAAAACGCTGGTTCTGCAGAACGTTAATAGAATATAATACAACTTAGATTTAACAAAAATTTATGTTTTTAACATCGTGGGTTTTCTCAGAGCTGTAAATCTTGGCATTTGCATTCTATATCTTCAAACAAATATGTGACATTCATTTAAAATAAATAAATTTATTCATGGAGCATTACTGAGGATTTCTGATTCTAGTTTCACTCTTAGGAAAACAACTCTTTCTACTTTAACTTGAAAGAGGATTAATAAAGAGATTTCAATTCTTAAAAACTTGTTGAAAATACTGAAGGAACAAATTCTTGGACCACTTCTAAGAATGACTTCCTGCATAATAGAGGAGTAACATGTTAGGGAATTGGAACTCAAGGCAAACACAGAACACCGAGTTGAATGTCCCTGAATCAGTAAGCTAGACCCAAGAAGCTGGTATCACTACGATGTTCCACTACATAATTGATAAATAGACACTAATTCTAGATCTCCCCTAGTCCATAATTTTCTTTGTCTTTCTTTCCTTCTTTTTTTTTTTTTTTTTGAATTCAGGGGGACCCTCAGAAGGTCCATGGATTTATTTATTAAATTTATTGCTGTAACATTGGTTGATAACTTCATGTGTTTCTGGTGTACAATTTTATAATGCATTACCTGTATATTCTATTCTGTGCTCACCATCCAAAGTCTAGTCTCTTTCCTTCACCATATATTTGACCCCTTTTATCCTCATCATTCTCCCCTTTTTCTCTCCCCCTGTTGGCAACTACCACACTGTTGTCTGGACTATGAGTTTCTTTACACCATACAGAAAAGTTAACTCAAAATGGATTAATGTCTGGAATATAAGATTAAAACAACAAAATACATACAGGAAAATAAAGGCACTAAACCGATGGACCTTGTTCTCAGAGGGATTTTCTTTTTTTTAACTTAACCCCATAATTTTATTTATTTATTTTTTTTTTTTGAGGGCAGTGTCACTGGCCCTAGTATGTGGGACCTGAACCAGGGCCACTGGCTTCCCAAGCCAGCGCCCAACCACCACACCACTCGGCCGGCCCCATAATTTCATTTTGATGTCCACAAAGCTAAAGATTGGATGTTGGTAGATAAGGATTTTTATTTGTTTTAGGTTTAATTATTTGTGTGTCTAACTGAATCCATTTCCAAGGAAAATACCATAGAGTTTTTAGGTAATGTAAATTAATCTGCTAAATTCCTCAGCATGTAAAGAACTGGAAATAGATGCTCAATGGTATAGTTTGAAAACCATTTTACCTCAGGATGGTAGGGAATTGCTTCACTGCCTCCTTGACTCTAGGGTTGTGAGGTTACTCTGTCAGTTGCATTGAATAATACCTTCCAGTGGGGATATTTTAATAAAGCATTTTCATCACTGATTAAATAAGAGTGCAATGCATACATAAAGTCCTAGACAAGAAAGAGTATCCAATCTGTCATTTCGGCCCTTTTAGATCCCTCCTAAGTATTTCTTAGCTGGAAAAATACTTTGATTTAAATCACTCACGCAGCAATGAATTACTATCTGTTGCATCTCTGTAAGATCACCACAATTGTCAACTTTGTGGTTTTGAAATGAGATCCTTAAGGAAAACCAGGAAGGAATCTCATACTGCATCTAAATTCAAGTCTGTCCCCATGAATTCATGTGATTCTGAGGAACTCTGGTTTATATTTTTAGAATAAGTTTATGGGATTGCTAAAAATAAAAAAGAAATGAACTCTGGAAATGTTCCTCCCTCTACGTTCCCACTTGAACATTGGAAAATTACATCAAGCGTAACAAGGATTACCTAATATTTTTTGTTCAAGGGTCCTGGCATTAAATCACACAGTATTAGCATATGGCAAATGCTTATTAAATTATTTAATATGTTAAATGAACAATAAGGCACCAATATAACGAAAATGCTATTTGGCACTTTTTTTTTTTTTTACTTGATTAGGTAAAATCTGTAAAATAATATAGGAACTATGATGTATACAAGTTGTAGTACAATGATAACAGATTCCATATTTCAGATTTGTTTCTATGTCTCATTATGAAATTTGAATTTCATTCATAATTTTCATTTTAAAGCAATAAATTAGAATTTTTTAACATTATGGTACTTTCAAAGATACCAACATTAATTTATTTACTGTGGACATGGAAATCTGATCTTTTATGTAAAATTTAGCCACTTTTTGTAAAGAATATCTTGTAAGATTAAAACAACAAATATATTTTAAAATATTTTACAAAATAATGGATAAATATTTAAAAAACTTCTTTAAATGAAAATTATTTAATATATGCAATACAATAGACAGGTATATTTAATGTGGGGACATGAAACCCATGTGTCACTTCTAAAATGAATGGCATATGAATTTTTGAATCATGTATCCAACTCTAATGTGCACTGAAAATGTAATATACATAATTTCAATTAGTAATTGTATGTTTTTGTGTCACATTTTTAAAAACAACTGAATTGATAGCATTTTCTAACTAATTTCTAAACAAGTATATAGCAGGTTGTTTTATTTCAGTTATTTAATCATTAATGATTTTTTTTCATTAAATTATATTGTATCTTTTGGTATTTTAATAATTATTGGCATAGGTGTAATGCTTAGTTTACTTTTTCTACCTTGGGTGTGCAAATTTAACTACTAGTCTTCCCTGTTATTATTACAAATCAATATCATTAAATAATTAGTAACTGCACCTAAAAACAAATTTAGATGTTCTCATAAAAAATGCTCAGTCCCACCATTAAAGAATAAATCACAAATTGCTATATATACATCACTTAGTAATGTATATATAGCAATTTGTGATTTATGAAATAATAAAATCTAGGATCCAGGTATCTGGTTATGGAAATCAATTGTTTTAAAGAACAAGAATTTATAAGAAAAAAATTTCATTTTTATTTTCACATTATAAGGGTTAAACATTTTATTCATTTTCCAAATATCTGCTGGTTGCCTCAGAATCTTTCATAGTGCACTTGATACAGATAGGCTTTGTACATATATGTGGAATAAATCTATAGGTTACAATGTTTGCAGACTTTACAAAGTATTAACAGGAAACAAGTTGTGTGATTTAGCCTGAAATTTACAAAAATTGCAATGCAGGCACAGTGCTTAATTATCAAAGGTTTTCTAGTTGAACTAATAATACCCCTAGTCAGGGGGTTAATGGTGGATAGAATGAAAACATTATAAAGTAATTACCTGGGCAGGAATGCCTGGGCAGAACTTTGTCATACTGGCATATTGCATATAACTTGCCAAAGGTTTTCTTGCAATTGCTTGAATGTAGGAGTGCAGATGAAAAATTGGGATGGAAGAAATTTGAGTCTCTGATTTCCCAGTGAAATGAAGAAAGTTACAATATTCTTAGAAGATGTTCTGAATTTAGATGGCTAAAAGACAGTTGTTCTGACGACCCTCATTTCTTAAATTGATGTTCTCATCTAAGTTGATTTTATTTATAGTCCCAGTTTGACATTTAATAAGTCCTGGTTTGTTATTTACTAACCATTTTGTCTAAAAGCACTGGCTTCCTTTCTATTTTCACTCTGGCAAGTATTAATATGATACTATTAGGATTCACTTCACTTGAAAAAGAAAAGATTTTTTATTATTTCAAAGAAATTGACTAGACATTTTGGGAAACTTCTGAATGACATAGAAAAATATGAAATCTGCAATGCATAGCACTAAACTGGCAAATACATAGTCATGTGTTTATCACTGTAAAATTCATAGACTTTTAGCCATACAATTCAAAAGTTCAAATTGAAGCATTGCTGTTTGACACAGTGGCTGACATTTGTCTGCTTTTCTATAATTTGATTCGAATGAATTTGCAAGTAAATAAAAATTATTATATGTCTCTCCTTAAGTACTTTGATCATAGCAAATCTATCACTGTAATAAATAACTGAAGCAAACTGATCAATTATTTCAATATACAGAGTAGCACAATCTGCATCATTTTCATTTCTAAAAATGATCAGAACTTTGTCCTAATTTGCCCAATACTTAAAAAAAAATTAAAGATAAATTGTATCATAGTTTTATTGAACTTTGTAAAATTAACAATTTTTCAGCTAATTGACATCCCTGTATCTTATGAAAATAATTAATATATAGTACAGAATGCCCCTGTAATATTCTTTATAAAACTGCTTAGATAATCATTAATACATCATAAAAGCATCATTTATTTATTAAAGATAATTGTGAGATAAATTTTATAATATCATAGTAGACATTTTCTTTATTTTATGAAATATTTTATTTTTCAAATGGCAAATTATTGTAAAAAACATTATTAAAATTCTCAAAAAATTATTTTGATATTCTATAACTTGTATTTCTACCCTCTAACTTCTTCATATGTGGAGCATTTTTAGTTATCAATTGCCTTTTAGTGAATTATACTGGCCACGTTAGTAGTCTCACCTATTAAGACTTCAACAATAACTCCATGTGTCAATTTACAGGTGAGTCCTAAAGCTTAAACAATGCAAGTTACATTTATAAGACAAAGAATACAAAGTTTTAAATGAAAAAATAGCTATTGGGAATTTAAAGGGACCTGTGAATATGTAGGGTCCTGAAGCTTAAGTTTTATTACCCTCATTGAATATTTACTTCTGTTAGGAATCTTTGCTAGGTGATTAGCTCTTCATGAAGATATATGAGGTAGGACAATTAAGTTCACGAACTCATCCTAGAAATTGCTGAATATCACTATGGTCATCTTCAAAGTACTCCCCTTGGGAAGCTCTGCACTCATGCCAGAACCTAGTCCACGCTTCATAGCGGTTTTGAAATTCTTTTTTTGGTATGGCCATCAGAGCTCTCATCGTATTATCCTTGATATCTTGAATGTCATCAAAATGTCTTTCTTTCAATATTTCCTTTATCTTCAGGTAAAGAAAGAAGTCACTGGGGGCCAGACCAGGTGAGTAGGGAGGGTGTTCCAATACTATTATTTGTTTCCTTGCCAAAAAACTCCCTCACAGGCAATGCCCTGTGAGTTGGTACATTGTCATGATTCAAGAGCCATGAATCGCTGGAAGAAAATTCAGGTCATCTAATTTTCCTGCAGCCTTTTCAGCACTTCCAAATTGTAAATTTGTTAACTATTTGTCCCTTGGTTCAAACTAGTGATGAATAAAACCTCTGATATCCAAAAAGTTTAGCAACATCGTTGCAACAAGTTCATGACCTTAATTGTCAGACTTCATATCTATGGCTAAGTACCTCACATCCTATATAAGTCTCTGTTTCATCATCACTGTCTCAACAATCCCTACACTATCTATCCTATCCAGCATTCCTGGATTCCCTTACATGGCTTTTTTTCTTTTTTCCATGTAACATATCTCATAACATATTGCATAATCAAATTAATCATTATATTAATTGTTGCTTTTCCTAATAGACATTAAGTTCCTTAAGGACAGAGATTTTTCTTAATTTGGTTCTTTGATCATTTTCAATCAGTATCTGGCACATGGTAGGAGAACAACCAAAATTAATTAATGAATAAAGGAACCGCTTTATTTTTTATCAGTGACTTCTCAATAACGTGCCCATCATAATCCTCTAAAAACATAAATTAGCTTACTTACTTCTTTTCAAAAATTTAAAAATTGTTTCCCATTAATGGTTTCCCTCTGAGACTAAACATCAAATTCTTCATATGATGTACAAACCCTTCATAATCTGATTCAGTGCTCTTTCCAACTTTCTTCCAAGTCATCTTTTAAAAAATTACAACACAATAATTCACACCAACTGCATTTCTACCTCATTCAAACTCTCAAACACTTTGTTTTTGTCTTCATATTGTCCAATACTCACAATCTACATTTTCTTTCTCTAGTTCTCTTTTTAAACACACACACACACACACACACACACACACACACACACACACACAGTCTTCATTACTACATTGTAAGCTTGAGGGAAATAAACTTGTATTTATAATGATAAATGTAACATTTAGAATAATGACTGGAGCATGGTAAATATTAAACAAGTGTGATAAATACATGAAATTGACCTGTTATATAACTGAAAATTCCTATACGAAGTTCTTTCAATAACATCTGAAATATTTTTTTTAAAAAAGTTTTCAGAAAAAACATGTGAAATCACAATTTTCACTAAGGAATAATAAGCTATCTTATAAATAGGTAATACCAAAAATTATACAAGGGTTTAATTTTCCTTATCTTCTTTATTAAGTATACAGTAATAACCCTTAGTCCTTCTACTGAAATCAATTTCTTTTTGTACTGTAAATCAGTGATTTATTCAGAGTGTGCAGACCCCAAGGTGTCCAGGTTATTGGAAACTGATATTCAAAGACAACATTTACTGTATCTAGACTTTCTTGCACCCACATAATCTTTTGTGACCCTCATTGCTCACACATTCAGTCTACTAAATTGATTGAAATAAATCCACAAAGTGCCTGCACTTAAACATGAACTCACATTGTGTGTCCCATAAATCGTCCTAGCCTCACCTTGGGATGCTTCTCTGTAGGAAGAATGGATAAAGGTCTAATCCTTATATTCTCTTGCTAGCCATGGTTTTATATACATTTGTTCTTTCAAAATAAATCGGCCTTGCTATGTGACATTGATAAATTTCTCCCAAGTCCTAGTGCATATGGATCAAGCCTTGCATGACATTGGAACAATGGGAACTCATATATATGCTGGTGGGAATATAAATGAGGAAAGCAATTTGTGGTGGAATTTTCCTGTATCTGGTACAACTGAAGCTGTGCATACACTGTTACAGCATGGCCCCAGCTCTGTACCTTAGAGAAATGGTGTAGATTCCCAACATGAAAAGCTACTGCAGCATCATGTGTTATGACAAAATATTAAAAACATTCAAAATAGCCTTAAGATGTTGAATCAATAAACATTCTGCAGTAAAATCATACAGGTGTGACATAGATAATATAGTCATTGATGTAAGCATTTATGTATTACAGAAACATGGAGAGTAGAAAAGTTGTAGAATAATATATACAGTATGCAATATGCCTTTAAATGGGTGGTATCTTAGATATAAGGAAATACAAAATACAAAAATAATATTTTTCTCTAAATTGAACAGTGGAAATTGACCACATTCTGAAATTCTGTGTCCTTGATGAAGAATCAGTGAGGATTCTTTTTATGCTTAGGAAACAAAGCCTTAAAAAATCCATACACACTCACAGAGTGGGGTGGAAGTGGAATATGTCATCCAAACATGGCTGTGTACAGGAAATTCTGCTCAAGTTTTGAAGAAGTTATAAACCAAATGGATTGGATAAACTAGCAATACAAAATTCTTGTACTATTTATGGCAATCATGCCTGTCACCTAAGGGAGCTTGCCAGATATGCCGGGGTTAACATTTTCTTTACTCAGAAAATATGAAATACTATTTTGGGTTTTAATACACAATTTTGGAACATTTGTTATTTCACAAATGGTTAAGCATAGTTAAGAAATTATTTTAAATCATTAAATTAATATTGATATCAGAGTATTTATGTTAGACATATCAAAATTCACAATAAAATTGGAATTTCTAAACCAGTGTGGTATCAATGAAGAATAGAGAGAAAGATTTAAAAAAGAGATTATAGAACCACAGTGGTATGCTGGGAAATTGGCCTAACAATTTATTTTTAAAGTATTTGAACACCTATTCAATCATACTCTTTAAAAATAAATATCAGATGAAGTAATAAGTTCCATATAGGGCCGGCCGAGTGGCGCGGCGGTTAAGCGCTGGCCTGGGAAGCCAGCGGCCCCGGTTCGGGTCCCACATATGAGGCCAGTGACACTGCCCTCAAAAAAAAAAAAAAAAAATTAGTTCCATATAAAAACTGGAGAGTAAATAAGCAGAGGTAAACTTAGGCATTTATTTTCTAAAATGGGAAGAAAGGAATTATAAATAGGTAAAAATCAATTGCAAAATTTTTCATATCATTAATTCAATAGATACAGATTAAAACAAATTGATGCTATTTACTCCATGAGTTAAAAAAATAATTTATTAATTATGTTAAATGTTGCAAAGCTAGTGTTAAATAAACATTCTAGTGCATTCCTGAAATAATATACTTAATTTTAATGCTTGAACAAAATTTGCTAGGTACATTCCTTAATTTAAATTTTGTATATAATTCAACTCAGTAACTCCACTTCCAGGAATTTCTAAGAATTATCATTGAAACACAGGTACTCTCATACATATTCAAGGTATTACAGTGTTATTTTTAATAGAAAAATAAATACTAGTGTTCATCTAGGTGAATTGCTTTAATAAATTATGACACATGCAATCTTTGGATTACTATGCCTTTATTAACAGTTTTATTTAAAATATGTGATGAACTATGCTTATGAATTATTGTTTAGTGATAATTGTAAAATTATATGTAAAATTATTTGAATTTTATATTCCTAATATTGTGCAAAATATGGACAGTGATTGTTTCTGTAAAAACTAGTGCTATGCCATAGAGCCATTGATTTTTATTTTTTGCATATTATCTATGGTGATAATACATTGGAATGAGTCCAAGTTCTAAAATTGTACAAATAAAATGCTTTAAATGCCTGCAGTTAAATATAAAGAGAATGACTAGATGTTCAAATTTCACATTCTTAAATCAGTTAAGAGTCCTGCAAAGATTTTCTTTAAAATAGTCTCAAGGAAGTGTGTGCAATTAATACGGGATACCCACTGGAAAATTAAAAAGCTAGTCAAATTTCTATAATAGTAGTATTTCTATGTTATTTGTGAAAGTAACTAGAGGATTCAGTTTTTAGTTACTTTATAATTAGACTGTATAATTTATAAATTGAAGCAAAATCATGAGTGGTATTTTAGTAAAGAAAATATTGTATGCCCTGTTTTAAGTTGCTATTACTGCTATAAAATATTTCCACATATTTGGTAGCTTAAAAACAACACAACTTCTTACCACAGAGCTTTAGAAGGCCAAAATGAGTTTCACTAAGGTAAAATTAATTTATCTTAAGGCCTGTGTTCTTTTTGGAAACGCTGAGATCTATTCCTATGCTTTTTCCAGCTTCTAAAAGCTGACTGAATCCTTGACGCATGGCCCCACATTACTCGGACATCTACTTCTCTTTTCTCTTCTATTCCTTCGCTCCTGGTAGTGCACTGCTTTTTCTCTCTGTGTCTATTGTGACATAACATTCTCTCACTCTGACTCTGCTGTTGGGTTGTCGGAAAAGTCATGACGCATTTTTGAAACGAAAAACAAAAAAATATACTTCATGACTTTTCCGACAACCTAATACTTCTCTTTTATAAGGACCCTTTTAATTACTTAGGCTAACATAAAAAATCCAGGATAATTTCCCCATATCATATCAAAAGTCCTTAACTCAATCCATTTGCAAGGCCTCTTTTGCCAGATTCAGGGATTAGGGTATGATAATGTTTTGTGGCCCTATTTCAGTCTACCATATGCTCTTTGACAATTAATATTAATTTAGAAGGTCATTTAATTTAGAGGATCTTTAATGAGTAAGCTGATGGTCTAACATTTAGCAATTTTTTCTCTATATATGATACATGGATGATTTCTAGTTAAATTTGTGACAATATTAGACGATGATTAAACAAGTACATTTGCTTTAGAAAATAGATTAGTTGAGAGACTAGGTAGCTTTTATAATATTTCCAAGTTCATAATATCAATAAAATGTACAAACAAGTTATCAAAGATCAGAAAAATCAATGATATATCAGAAGTTATTTAGATATCATTCTTAAACATCATCTTAAATATCTGTAAGTTATAGGATTATAAAGAGAAGATTTATACCATTCAAATGTTAGTTAGAAAATACATTTATATTATTTAGTACTCAAGCAAAAGTTCTTAGAGTTAAATGAAAAATGTATTCTTGGAGCCAAGAAAATTAAAAATCTAAGCAATTAATCAATTTCAAGATTTACCCCCCTCTTCTCTAAATAAGTAGAGAATTAGGTAATGTATCTTAGAATGCCTTCCTGCTTTCAAATTTTGAAGCTCAAGGAATGTTTAATTATTTTTAAAAAGTTTTTATATAAAGTCTAAGTAGGAGAATCATTCTAAATGTCCACAGCATTCATCAATAGACTTAATTTATTGAAATTGCCTTTGTTTTCCTACACTTGATCTTAGATCAAAGGCTGAGAAGCGATGTCACTGTTGTTGTTTTTTTGTGAACATGTGTCCTTTTACTCTGGTCTGGTTAATAAGAGTGAATCCAGTAATGTAAACTTATGGGGTGATGGATGGGCAATCTTAGTCAGTTTTCTGGGTAAGAGACTGTCTATAGGAAAACAAACTTTGAAAACAACGTTAAGGAAACAAAAACCATTACATTTCCATATTTATATTAGAATGTACAGATAAGAGATTGACAATTAAGTTGAAAAGGGAGATATATATGATATTTTGTATATTTAAAATGATTGTTTACAGTTTAAATTCATACAATGATCCCACATTTTAATTGACTGAAGATGTTTTAGTTGACACATTGAATTCAATTACTAGTTTAAAAATAGTTATGTTTTTTACTATTATATAATGTAAAATATAAATAACTCTATGGTTGAAAACCTAAATTAACTAATTATTGGAATATGAAAAACAACTATTCACTTGATAAATTTCTCATTTGTTTGATTTTGCTAAAGTAAATCATTTGCTTAAAAACAACTAAACCTCAGATTAAATATATTTGTGGAGCTATACACTTTGCCTCATTATTCATAGCTAGGAACAATGCTCCTAGAGACTTATTCCTACAGAATTCCCATAATAGAAAATGTGACATTGAATGATATAAGTGGTGATTATTGTTTTAAATATGTTCAACTTACTTAGATCTTGAGTATTATAAATATTTATCAGTTTATATAAAAATACATAGTTATAGAACCATTCCATAGATAGGTAATAACTTTTAGCAAGTTTACTTTTTATATATGTTTGTGCTTTTATTATCAAATATATACATTTATTAAGGTGAATTCTCTTAAATTTACTGTAGTATGTCTTGTTTGAAAGAATAGGAAATTGGGTAATGAGCTACACAATATAAGTACTATATTTCTCTTATGTTTTTGTGGAAGATTGACCACCAGTATTTTCTTAGATGGAGAATCTTTAACAAGAGTATAACTATTTATTATGGGATATTTAAGATTAAAAACAATAGTGATCATTGTCATCATAATACAAAAGCATAAGCTACAAAAATAGAATATTAATTCCAAGATAATACCATTCTATTATATTTGTGAAAATAATAAAAGAAAAAATAACTTTTTCTGAAAAAAAATAATCAATGTTTCTGCAAGTATTTTTGTATAATTTCATTAGAATGATTGTCTTGGTTTCACTAATTCATCACATATATAATGAATGTCTACTATGTTCCAAGCACTATTCTCAGTGTGAGATGTTCAATTTTGAAATCTGATGCAGCCCATCCTAGAGATAATATTCAAATGAATGGGGGAAAGCTAATAAAAGATAAATAAGTGAGTATGAAAATGGAGCAGAATAAAAGAATCACGAGAGAGTGATTAATCAGGTGAGCACTTTTGATTGGGATAGAGTAGATGCCATATTTGAAGAATTCACACATGTCTGAATGATCAGGAGGTTGCCATGAGATATCTTGATTAGGAGTTATCTAAGGACAAAGAATATCTAGCACAATGAGTGTGAAACAGGAATGATCTTTATGAGGCCAAGAAAACAGGAAAAGATCTGAAGGCTAGAACAGGGTTCAGCAAACTCAAGTGCAGAAGCCACATACAGCTCTTTGGGTATGTACATGTGGCTATGAAGTAAAATTAAAAATGAAAATAAAAATACCATAGTTTCGTTCATAAAAATGTTTAAAAGATTTTTAAATTTTCCTTATTTGTAAAAGTATATTTATATATTTATGGCTCTTGAATAATTTTTAAATTGTGGTAAGGGACAGTGTTGGTTCTTCTGTCTCAAAACTTTGCAGACCACTGGGCTAGAGCATAGTGAGTCAAAAAATACTAACACATGGCAATGACACAGGCCAATGTAAGAGGACTGGATTTCTTTGAACATATAATTATAAACCATTAGCCTATTTTGAGTAAATAAGGGATGTTAACTTTCTTTTTTTTATTGGTTTGTCTGGATTTTTTAAAGGGGTGGAGAACCAAAATGGAATTCAGGACAGTCTCTAGACTTGTGGCTTGAGCAAACGTGTCATATATTGGTTCTGTTTGCTGGAATGGAAACCAGTGAGTAAGAATTTCTGGTGTGTAAAAGAATTAACTTCTGCACATATCAGTTTGAGATGAAATCCAAAAGAGATATTAAGAAGGCAAATATATCTACAAGTCTGATGTTTCAGGCTACAAAACCCTCAAATCTCAGTAGCTAACCACAAGAATGTAATTCTTCATCACATTACATGAAAGTTACAGATTGCTGAGGTCTTTGCTGTGCTGAGTTCAACTGTCCTCAGCAGGGCTCTGCTGGGCAACATCCACCTTCTAATTCTGGGTCCCCAACTGAAAGAACATTCAATATTTGGGGAATTATTATTTTTTTCCCCCTGGCAAATAGCAAAATCCCAAAGGGAAGATGGACAAACTACATAATTAAAAGTTTCTGCTCAAAAATGGCTTATCTTATGTTTACTCATGCTTCATTTGCCCTGGCAAGACACATATCAAGACCAAAGTCAATGAAATGGAGAAGTATAATCTTACTACTTGAAATGATGGCAAGGCTGAAGAGAGATCAATTGCTAATGGTCATGAAATTTAACATATAGAAGAGGCATTATATTTTCCTAGTATCATTGAAGTATATGACATTTAGGTATTGAGTAAAATAAAATTCACCCAATTTTAGATGCAATTCTTTTCCCTAAATAATACAAATATGGTAATAATATTATTGCAGAAGGGATAAGTTGCTATTTGCTCTAATTCCTGAGCTATGGGGCCTGCTACAATTACCTAGATTTTTTTAAAAATCAATTGCCATTTGTCTTATTAATTCATCATTACCACATTCATGACCTTCACTTTCACTTCAGAAACTGGATCATTAGGGCACACCTGATCCAACTGGGAGTGCTCCTCACATGAAAATCCACACTCACTGCATATAATGGTTAGATCTTTTAGTTAAATTATGACTGAGAAGCATAAACATAGAACATGATAAATCTGTTATATGATTTTTAAAATCTTTAGCAACCAGTATCCTGAAAGACACAAATCTATACCCCATGATACATTCTGTGTGAATATTCTTCTCTCTGTGACTCTGGATATCCTTCTACTGGGATTAACCTTTTTCTGCAACATAGTTTATATTCATATTTTTATACTATCATACACGACATGGGCTCTGAGGCCATTCTGATTCCTTAGAGCCACTCTATACATCTCTATCCTGATCGATTACAAATTCAGTCTTGATTTTTGAAATGTGTTTTAAGTGTAATGTTTGTTGCTGGGGATACAATGACAAATGATGCAGATGTGGTTCAGCATTGTCCTGATATATCAATTAAAGTTTACAATTCAACTCTAAAAATACACCCAAGTCCTAAAACTCTACTGGAAAGGAAGGGAATGTAACACAAAAAACTTTTATTGTTAATCACTAAAATTGGGTTTAAATAATTACATAAACTGGGTTTCAAAACTGTATACTCGGTATATCAGGCTTCAGTTATGCATTTCAGCCCCCTTTCTCTGTCTAGAGTACCCCCTTTCTATGTTTCTGTGTTTCTATCTCTCTTAGTCCTTCCCTCTTTGTGTCTTTGTCCACAGATACATAATAGATAGATAGGTAGACAGACAGACAGATAGACAAACAGGCACATCTTCCTAGGATTAAGTCATTTGTGCTAAGTAACAGGAAGCCTTTTATTCCATTTGGAGTTCTTTTTCAGAATTTTTGGTATTCTCTTTATCCTCTCTTCTTGGTTAAAATAAATAAATAAATAAATAAATAAATAAATAAATAAATAAATAAATAAATGTTTAACACTGGCAAATAAAAATAAACTAATATTAAGATCCTGAAATTATGCTAAGAGTTCTCAGCATAATTTGTTGTATTAGTTTCCTATTGCTGCTATAACAAAGTACCACAAAATTAATGGCTAAAAACAATACCGACATAGTCTCTTCTAGTTCTGGATTTCAGAAATTCAAAATTGATATCAATAGACTAAAATCAAAATGATGGCACTGTTAAATTCCTCAGGATGCTGAAGGGGAAGGATCTGTTCTCTTGTCTTTTCCAGATTCTAGAAGCCACCTGAATGCCTTGGTCTGTGGCCCCTCCCACCTTGACGACAACAGCGGCCAGTCAAGTTGTCCGCACATGGCACCATTCTGACACTGTCTTTCCTGTTCCCCTACCTGGTGATTATACTGTAGGAGCTTCATAATCCAGAATAATTCCTTTTATCGGGATCCTTAACTGAATGAAATATGCAAAACCCCATTTGTAATGTAAAGGTTCCAAGGGTCAGGATTTGGATATCTTGAGCCAGGGCATTATTTTGCCTACCACATCTGTCTTCTAAAAGAATATCAGGAATAGAGAATTCAAATGATTTCTCTATAAATGTAGATGAAAATACATTTAGAAACACAATATCAAAGGCACAATCCAAGAAAGACCTAAAAAACTGGACTTCATTAAAATTAAAATTTTTTGCACCATGAAAGACACTGTCAAAAAAATAAAAACACTAGCCAAAGACTCAGGAAAATATTTGCAAGACCAATAGCTGAAAAAGGACTATTTTACATAACATACAAAAAACTCCAAATTCAACAATAAGAAAACAAAGAACCCAGATGAAAATGGATCAAAGACCTTAAAGGATAGCTCACTAAAGAAGATATTCAGATGGAAGGCAAATAGGCACATGAAAAGATGGTCCACATCAAACGTCATCAGGGAAATGTAAATTAAAATAACGAGATACCACTGTACGCCTATTGCAATGGCCAAAATTCAGGACACTGACAACATCAAATGCTGGTGGGATAACAGAAATTCTCATTCATTGCTGGTGAAAATGCAAAATGGCATACCCATTTTGGAAGACAGACTGGCAGTTTTTTACAAAGTTAAACATACTCTTCCCATATGATAAAGCAATCTAACTCCTTGGCTTTTACCAGAATGAGCTCAAAATTTATTTCCACCCAAAAACCTGTCACAGATGTATATAGCAGCTGTACTCATAATTGTCAAAACTTGGGAACAACCAAGAAGTCCTTTAATAGGTAAATGGATAAACAAACTGAGTTGCATCTAGACAATGGAAAAATATTCACCACCAAAAAGAAATGAACTATCAAGCAAAGAAAAGAAATGGAGGAAACAGATGCATATTACTAAAAAAAAAAAAAAAAAATTTAAAATGGCTACATTCTATAAGATTTTAACTATGTGATATGCTGGAAAAGGCAAATTATGGAGATAGTAAAAACTATCAGTGGTTGACAGGGGTTAGGGAGGAGGGGGAAATGAATTAGTGAAGCAGAGAGGATTTTCAGAATAGTAAAATTACTCTCTATGATTCTATAATGGTGAGTACATGTCACTATACATTTGTCCAAAGCCATAGACTGTACAACACCAAGAGTGGACCCTAAGATAAACTATGGACATTGGGTGATTTTGACATGTTAATGTTGATTTATCCTTTTTTAAAATATAAGAAAAAAATAAAAACATTCTGATGAGTGATGTTAATAATGGGAAGGCTTTGCATGACTGTGAGCAGGAATACATGGGAAATTTCTGTACCTTCAACAAAATTTTGTTTTGAAACTAAAACTGCTCTTAAAAAAGTCTATTAAAATTGCATATAGAACAATCAAATAAATTCAATTTGATTCAGTATCTTGATTCAGTTCAAATACCTTGAATATTGCATTTTACCAGACATTGCTATAAGTGCTGATAATTTTAAATATTAATATTAGGAGTGAAACAATTCTTTCTGACACACCATTTGTAGAGTATTTTTAGCTTTCTGTTTTTGTTTGTTTGTTTGTTTGTTTGTTTTTAACTGAGCCCATACTAATACCTGTTGGCAGCTCAGCGGCAGCTCAGCCTGGGCTGGGCAGTGAACTGCTGTTGCTCAGAGCTCAGCTCACACCCTCAAGTGAGCTCTTAAACAACTGAGCTACTCGGCCGGCCCTAGCTTTCTGTTTATTCCAAAGTAGTTTCTAATTCCTACTCATGATATTGAGCCAGTTATGCTGAAATTATATGTCATTCCTTTTTTTTTTTTGAGTCTGAGTACATTATTACTAGTTCTATAGAGCAAGTACTATTATTCTTTTATTCAAGACCCAAATTATATGCTCCCTTCTCTGTAACATCTTCCCAAGTCATTCTAGCTATATCAAGTTGTTTCATCTGTTATTTCACAGATCACTTGTCTTCTATATCTGCCATTATATCACATTTATTCATTAATCTAAATAGACACGCACTCCATTGATTGAGGACTATCGGAAACATAAAAAACACGATATTTATGTTTGTAATGCCTGTAACTTGCATAGAGACTAGCAGCAAATGAAAGGTGCTTAATAAACATTTGCTGTTCATTTAGTAATAAAGATGACAGAATCATTGAATAACTAAATATATATATATATATATGACAAGTTTGATTTAAAAAGAATAATACCAAGTATTTAAATATGGCTTCACTCACTCTTCTGTCTCATTTTTCCATTTCTCTGGTTTTTAATATTAACGGGAGCCACAGTAGGAATTTTACATTTGGTACATTAGACACTCTGGGTAATCATAAATGCAATAGCTTTATGGAAGGGCAGTTGGCTTTATATTTCTGGTAGTCACTCTGAAAGTTTTCACCCAGGGGTTTATTATGCTGAAAGTCTTGAAGAGTCATTTTCATGTCAACTATTATACTCTATAGTACTTTGCAGTAAGTGACTCTGGGTTGATTCCTTTTGTTCTCTAATATCATCACTTCTAAAGGAATTCATTATAACTAGATAGCATCTTGTTATTTAAATATCTGCTGACAGCCAAAGAACTATTTCTGTTCTATCATGCCATTTATGTTCATTCAATGCTTGCTTGAATTTCTCTGAGATTCCTGGTGAAAAATAAATGATTTAATATTTTTCTTCTTAGACTTTACTACTCAGTAAAAGAATAAAAGTAAAAAAAAGAAATGCAAATAATAAAATTAAACCTAGCAGTCAATTTGTAATTTCAGAATAAGCATACAATATTAAAATATGCAACTTTGAACTTAATATATGTACATTCTTATATTTGAATATAAGACAATAATGGTATTTCCTTGCTGCCAACTTCTTTGTTGTCATATGTACTATCTGCTTATCTGGTTGGCCCAGATATCAAGGGCCATATAGCCATTCAATGGGAAAATGAGTTTCTTGTAGCTTTTTATAACTTGACAGTAAAGGTTTTTCTTCTCAAAAGCTAGAGACAGCAGTATGAGAGAAATAACTGTTTAGATTTTATAAATAGTCACCTCATTAAGACAAAAATTTAGAAGAAACTGCCTATTTACTTCTTTCCACTCTAGGGTGTATGTATTTGTCTGTATGTGTGTACACACACACACAAACACACACACTCACCAAGAAATGGGGAGGGAATTCTTATTGTAATTTTGTCAGGTTATTTACTCACATAAAAGGAATATATAAAATTATATAAGTGCCAAGGCACTTTTTTTCTCCACTAAATTCCCCTAGAACATAATTTCTTGTATTATTGACAGTTCATCACTCTTTGATTTACATGTACAAATACCGAGTCTCCAAAATGTTGAATTTCAAGAAAGACGAACACATTAATCAAGATATCCCTCCTTGATTTACTTAAATCCAGACTGTTCTTTGCTGTGGCTGGAAAACTAGACAATATAACTACCTTCCAGGCCACATCACTGTACAGTTTCAGTGAGCTCATTCCCTGTGATGCCCAGTTAGCAGAAAAGCAAGGCCAGCCCTTTCCAGTATGCCATTACTTCCGACATACTACCCATATGAAGATGACAGGAACCCTTCAGGGAAATCTGACTCAGCTGGGAGTTGGATGCATTCAAACCCTAACTTTAAGTGGCTCTAAAGAATTTTGCAGCCATCACAGTTTTTCTGTATGTTCATTTCTCCAAATTGTAGGAGCATAATGAGTTATGATTCTCAGGTTTTGATTTCCTTTGTGTTCTACTGAATTTTAGTAATCAGAAAACTGACATATGTCTGTGAATTATCACCACAAGGCATTGGTTTGCTTTAGGTCTAACACATTTCTCAATAAAGATGGGAGGATATTGTGATAGCCACTGGGTTCCATATATGATGCTCCTTTTATTACTTAAATTTGGAAGAAATCCCTGAATGGTTTTACTTTCTACATGGTTGTGTTACTTTTATGCCTTTCCTGAATGTTCTTAGTTAGTATTACCTACTTTTATTTCCAGAAAATGTGCATTTAAAATGCTACTTAAAAGTAGGATTGGTCAGTCAGCATCACCTATTCTATATATTATTATTTTAATTGACATCACATTTAATTCATGGGATGATTTAGGAATCATTGATATTATGGAGTTATCCTATACATTGCCAGGTGTGACTTTCTATTAGTTCAAATGGTCTCTTCCATAACTCATAGTCTAAGGTTAATGTGTTTATTTTTATCTGTTTGTCTATTTTCCACAAAACACTTATTAAGTATATTGATAGATTTTTTTTTGCTATTGAAAACACAATCTCTATTTGAATTACTATAATTTGTATATAAGCATGTTCTTAATTTTTAGGATTAGCTTACAAAAATAGTATTTTATAAAAATTAATGCATGTATTTTGCATTTGTTTCCCTTTAGTTTTCTGAGTATATAATCATAACGAATTATTCAAGTTCTATCTTTAAGTTTTAGCTTTTCAAAAGCAATTTTCTAATATATTAAATTATAAAAGACCATGAAATAAAATAGGCTTCTCCCAACTATCAATTTCGTTTTATTATTTTTATTTCATAATTATTTTCCCCGTTTTATAAGTGTGTATTTATCCTATTGCTTTAGGAGTCTTTTATTCTTTTGTAATATTAAGAGCACACTAAAGAGTTCCCTTTGTTTTTACTTCTCAATATTTTTAGCTTGAATTATAAAACATGTACTTAAGTACTTCCAAAACTTTGGGGAAAAAATTGCCCTCACCACCAATCAGACAGAGTAACTGTACGTGATAACAGATTAAAATAAGCATAGTTCTGACCTCCTCACTTCTTTTGCTTTACTTTTCCTTCTTTCTTTCTTACTTTTTTTTTTTTTTGGACATAGAAATAAGGAAGAATAAAGGAATTTCTCTTGTATTTGGGAAGAGCAATTTCTTTCGCAGTGTGCTGAGTATGAGTCATTGGTTCTATAAAATGAAAGATTCCAGGATCTAGACATGAAGGAAATAGTTGAAAGCCTGATTTCAGCTACACATCTAAGTTTTACTCCAAATACACTATCCAAACCAGGATTTGATTCTTCTCTAAATCTACATTTATTTCTCATATAGATTGGAAAGCATTAGAGAAAGGTTGTGTTAGCACCTTCATAGAGAGCTAGACTCTAATGTGACTTAGCTGGGACTTCTGGAGAAAATACATTTAGAGACAACTGTGACTAGGAAGCCTAAAGCTTTTGTTATAACCATGGTGGAAAGATTTATTTTTATGTGAACAATGGACCACTTGCATTGTACTCATTACCAGTCTCTGACATCAGATATTAGGTGGTAGATGTGTGGCAGTTTCTAAGGAGCACAGGGTGCCACCCTAGTGTTTTTAAGAAGACCCTCTTACAGCTGACCTTGACCCTCCCAAGCATAACTCTATAGGAACAAGTCATTTACCAGATTGTCAGTAAAAAGGAGTTAATGAATGCAGATAAAGGTCAGACTCAAAATAGACAGACTTTCATGTTAGCAGAAGTAAAAAGACATTCTGCTAACTTTCTATGCTCCTCAACACGGTCTCCAGACTGGGGGTTCCATGAAGCAGCGAGCTTTCAAATCATTACACAGGATTAGATTTTAAAATCAACTACTGGGCATTTATAGTACTTAGCCACTCGGGTATCTTTTTATCTTATTTTATATTTATTCAAAGCCAGGAAAATAACTATAGACAGATGGATCTCTTGAAGTGGTGTGCATTTTCCAGATGTTTCCAGATTCATTCTCTAACAAATGGTCCTATTATGACTCTGTTTTTTAATCACATAAGCACTGACCATGGCTTAGGTAATCACATAGAAAGACTGTGGGTCCCATTAAAAATAAAATTATTCCGGGCCGGCCGAGTGGCACAGTGGTTAAGAGCTGGTTTGGGGATGCCAGCGGCCCCAGTTCAGATCCCACACATGAGGGCCAGTGACACTGCCCTCTACAGCTAACAACAGCTCCACCTGGAGCTGGACTGTGCGAGCCCCGGCAACGGTAGTGGGCTGCCATAGGCTACAGTGAGTGGCCAGCAGCTAATAGCCAAGGTGAGCGACCATCCAGAGGCCGGTGACCGATCTGCCTCATCTGGGAAAAGCACAATGACGATACCAACATGGGCCAGTGAAGCAACGTCCTCTGCAACTAGACTGAAGAACAAAAAGACAGCAACTTCTCTGTTCCCATTCCCCGATTCCCCAGCACTGTTCTCCTCCCCCAATTCCCCAGTAAAATCTTAAAAAAAATAAAATAAAATAAAATTCTTCCATTTAAAGATTATAAGTAATGCACATATTATGTAAATATTAAAATGCAAACTGCTTTTTTAAACCTTTCAACTTTCAAGTCTTGTCAACTGTGATATTGAGTTAAGAATCTTCATATTTTATTTTATTATTTATATATTTGACACCACTTAATTTCCTCAATATGTGCTTGTTTATATTGGTTCATTAAGATAATGATTATGTCTGTAGACTAAGGACTCAAAAGCTAATTTCTTTCTTATTAATATTTATCTACATAAAAGCAAAACACTTAAGTGAACTTAGTAGCATAAGAATTAATTCTTAAACTTCTAAAATTCTGTTTCATTATTAAGGAACACTATAGTTTAAAAGCTATGAATAATTCTCCCAATTGACAATGACAGGCTCTTAACATTTCTCACACTCTTAAGAGTTTTCAGGCTGGCTAGCATAGGAAAGCAATCTATATATTTAGCATACATTGTGTGTCATTTGTTCTTTCCGTTAGAAAATAGTAACTATGTTATTGCTACAGTATGCCTTTTCAACATCTGAAAAAATGTTAGATTAAAAGTTGTTCTGCAAGACAGAATAGAGTGAAAATTAAGCATTTATAAGTCAGAAATCAAGACAAGCCAATATTTATTATACTAAAGCTTAATATTCAACTATACCACTATAGAAAATGCTAACATAAACAAGCAGTGAAAAGATAAAAATATAGGGAATGTATTTTTTAAAAACTGTGGTTCGACCATGTAATAAATGGTACTTTCATGCCAATATACATGATGCTTTCAGGAAGGTAATTTAAGCATCTCTTGTACAGATATAAAGGGAATTTATTTTCTCCCTTAGTTGATTCAAATAAACACTAACAAATGTACACTAAAAAATAGCTAGTAGAAGTCATGACTTACAGCTGCTTTCTTGTGTTATCTGTATGTGGCAAACTTAATGTGTCATTTAGCCTGAAATAATATTTAAGTTATGTATTGATTGTCATATGGCAAAACAATAACTAATGCACTGTCTTCTGACACAAGTTGCAGTTTTTTTTTAAAAATATGCTTTTGATTTTTTACTTGGGCAGGCAATATTTATTTATCATGCCAATTGGGCTCTTTCAAACAAAAGAACACAGCAGCAAACATGGAATAAACCATGGATGGTTAAATCTGTTTTCAGAGGTATACGGAGAATATTTTAGCTACTGCTCCATCAATTGTTACCATTTCTGACAGTTAAAGCAGGGGGAGAATTACTCTTGGGTATTACTTTCTTGATTTATAGCAAGATAGTTAAAAGCTTCTGAAAGATTGGTAACATGGAAAAAGACAGGAGACGTATGATAGATCAGGGGTTTGATAAAAAGAAGATTCACCTTCTCATCAGCACAGATGGTGACATAATGAATAATTGAATGAGAACATGCCTAAGACAGCAACTGTTCAATGAGTTCCCTATCTTGTCTTTAAATATGACACATCCATGCAAGGGAAAATACAAAATGCTTGCTGTAAACTCATTTTGCAATCAGTAGAAAGGTTTGGAATGTTTCCTGTATATATTTTGGTATACTTTAATTATAATAATTAATGTCATTGCTCTAACAGCCATATGCATGGTCAGAAGTTTTTTATATTACATTGAAAGCCAGGAAAATACACATAAACCAGACTAGATTCTTTTTTGTCATTTTTAGGGTACCCTCCTTACTTCTATAATTAACATTTCTCCCTTCACCCATCCTGATGGAGACAACTGTTCTCCCTCAAAGGATAAATATGTGTTCATTTATGTAGCATAGTTATAAAGAAAAATGGATATTCTTTTCTCTATAGAGTAACTAACTTTTAAAAAGGGAGAAACAGAGTTGAGTTGTACAGCTTCTGAGGGCTGTCATAATAAAGTACCACAAACTAGATAGCTTAAAAACAACAAAAACTTATCTTCACAATTCTGGAGTCTAGAAGAGAAATCCAGGTCTTACTAGGACTAGACACCCTCTGTAAACTCTAAGGGAGCATCCTTCCTTGCCTCTTCAGCTTCTAGTAGCCCAGGTATTTCTTAGCTTCCGCAGTAGAAATCCCATCTTTCCTTCTATGTTCACAGAGCCATCTTTCTTTAGTGTCCATGTCTCAATTTTCCTCTTCCTTTTTTTTTTTTTTGAGCTTTTCAGACTCAATGTGACTTCTTCATTATATTCTTAGTTATAGAACTTCCATTCAGCCAGATTTCAGATGGTTCTCCAGGTTGATCTATAATTTAGCTGTAATTTTAATGTGGTCATGGGAGGAGGCAGGCACAGCATTTATTAACTCTGTCATCTTGGATCCTCTCTCCAAATTTTCCTCTTCTCATATGATCCAATCATACTGGATTAAGGGCCCACCCTACTCTAGTATGACATCTTAACAATTACATTTGCAATATAACCTTATTTCCAAGTAGATCACACACTATGGATCTAGGGATTTGGGATTCAATATATCTTTTTTTGTGGAGTGGCGGGAGATATAATTCAAGCTAAAACAAATGTGTCTGGAGGAAAAGGAAGAGAGAAAATGAGAAGGAAATTTATTTTTTCAAATATAATTTCCTGGCTTCTAAATGAAAGTATGAATTATAGCAATTTTCTTATTATTAGGTTTTAAAATGTTCATTTTAAAAGGTCAGACTGTTTCCACATTTTTTTTAGAAAAGCTGACATATTTCTATGTAAAAGTGACCATCTTTAAGAGCTTTTGGTTATGCCAATATCAGAGAATATATTGTTGGGAAAATTTGTGATACTCGTAAAGCACAGACTCATACAGAAATGTAAAGAGGCATCTCATACTTAACATCCTGGTTTAGGAACTTTTTTCCTTTCTTTAATATTGAAAATTATCTAAAGATGTTTTGTACATTGTGTTAAACAAAATTGTCCTGTGTTATCTATGTTTAGAGAATAGCACAAAGGGCACTGTCTCATACTCCGGGTATAGCAGACCTGAGATGTCTGCACCAGCTTTGAAAAGCAAGGGCTATGTGAGGCAATGGAATGTAGTAGCTGGTTTATTATACTGTCTGTGCAACCAGCTCCCATACTCAGCTAGCCATGTCCTAGCCATGTTCTTTATAGCCATGTCCTTTAGTCAGTGTAGTGAGGGAATGATGAAAGCCCAGGCAACCATACTCCATCCTATGTCCTTGACAATACGGACAAGCTAAAGCAATGAACTGCTATGACATGGCCAAATATTAAAATGAGTGCTCTCTAAAATTACAATTAAAACTATGGATAACAGTCATGTTAAAACATGAGTATTAGTAGATGTGAAGCTGCTAATTTGGAGAAATATGTATTTCAACTTGCTCTCCTTTATAACTGAAAAAAATTTTGGAAATCCTTTTAAAATTTCCATTAGATCTTTTAATGCATTATTTAAAACATAACCATACAGATATGATATTTTCTCAAAGTTAGACATTTAGATTTCTGGAATTAACCTAATATCAGGAAGGAGCTAAATCTGATGCCTGAGTTGAATGACCAAGCTGAGCAATAGAAATATGATGACAAAATATAAGTTTTATGATTTAAAACATTTTTACTAACAACTGCTCTAACCTACAAAGTGTGAAGCTTGGGGATTAATGCCACACAAAAGGGCACCACATAGCCTTCATGAACCAGGTGCTTCAAGAGATTGGAATACATGGATTATAAAAGTGACACTGGGCTAGCTGAGTGGCACGGTGGTTAAGAGCTGGCTTGGGATGCCAGCGGCCCCGGTTCGGGTCCCACATATGAGGGCCAGTGACACTGCCCTCAAAAAAAAAATAAAATAAAATAAAAAGTGACACTGTCCTTCTATCAGTGTGTGAAATAAACATTCTATATATTATATTAGGTGAATTTATAAGCATAAATATAAATGCACACAGGCACACACAAGTTGAACAGGTTTTGCAATGAAAGGAATTGCTTCATCAACCCAAATTACTTTGCTTCTTCCTAATCATATATATTAACACAGACTAAGGAATAACAATTTAGATATTTAGAAACCATATAGTCTTAATATAGTAAAATCTAACTAAACCCAGAAGTGCTTCAGGACATAGCCTGATTTAAAGCATGAACATCATTAGATATATTTCAAGTATTGGTAATACAACACACATTTTATTAACTCTCCACATTTTCCTCATTTTATTCCGTTCAAAGAAATCTTTTTTTCATGCATTTAATACATGCAATATGTATTTTTAGTCTAAATATACTTTGATGTTCAATAATTACAGTTAATACTTCACCTCTATGTTTTTATAAGAGAAATAACTTATAAAAGCTTCATCAATGAATACAAACATAATACATTTCTATATGTAAATGTATTGAGAGTGCAAACATATCCCCTTAATCACCTACTTTGTGGAGAATGAAAAAGACAGTTAATTTTATTCCTTGGCTATTTGGTTATTTCATTCAATTGTTGCAATATTTTATAAAAATAAAAATTGAATAATAAATGTAGACTACCTTATTTTAGAGAGCATTTTAACTAATTAAATCCCAAAGTATGTATGGCGTTTTATCTATCTGTGTATCTATCTATCTATCTATCTATCTATCTATCTATCTATCTATCCATCCATCCATCCGTTCATCCAGGTATAAACATACATACTTATTTATAGATGTGTATATATGAATAAACATTAAATTTAACCACCTACTGATTATACAGTGGTTTCAGAATTTCTCCACTGTTTAAATCTTCATCCTTGAATATTCCATTTGCATCTTATTGCCATGAGCTGAATCTATCATATAAATTTTGTTTAAAATGAATATTAGAAGGAGTATATCACTTTAATGAAAGCTGCCCTCATTCCTATTTATAGATTACTTGAACTATAAATATACATATGGGTATTACCCAGTTTTAAATATGGGAAATTAACGTGTTATTTTTCATAATGCAGTTTTTATGCTATCCTTCACTGCTCAAATTCACGGGTAAAAATGGCAGAAAACATTAAATTTTGCCTGTGTTTTATTAAGTTTAACCACAAACTGCAGTCTCCTTGTAAGGTTGATTTAAAAAAGAAAAATTGCATAGGTAATTATAATGCCTCTTTTTATAAGAAATTTATGTAGTATATCAAAATACAACTTTTAAGGCCAGCCGAGTGGCGCAGTGGTTAAGAGTTGGTTTTGGGATGCTAGCAGCCCCGGTTCGGATCCCACATATGAAGGCCAGTGACACTGCCCTCTACAGCTAACAACAGCTCCACCTGGAGCTGGGCTGTGAGAGCCCCAGCGACGGTGTAGGCTGCAGCCCCTGCTGCAGTGGGCTGCCATAGGCTACAGTGAGTGGCCCGCAGCCAGCGTGAGCTGCCAATAGCCGCGGTGAGCGACCATCCAGAGTCGGGAAAAGTGCAATGATGATACCAACATGGGTCAGTGAAGCAACGTCCTCCACAACTAGACTGAAGAACAAAAAGACAGCAACTTGTCTCTTCCCCTTCCCCAATTCCCCAACGCTGTTCTTGTCCCCCAATTCCCCAATAAAATCTTTAAAAATATATATATTTATATATATATTTATATATATAAATATATATATATATAAAACTTTTATTTGGATAATGATTGAATTTATTCCTATTTATAAAGAAATATAATCACATTAAGATAAGGAACAGCTTATGATTCATTGCTAAATTTAGCATTAAAACTAAAAAATTTGTGCGTTTAAGAATAGCAAACTGGAATTTAAAAAGTCCAAACTGGGGAATATAATTGTCATGCATGAATGAGCAAAGGATTATTCTCAAGAATATATACCAAGCTGTTATGTATCAACAGGAAAAGATTTAAAACCTGAATAGTAAAATGGTCATAAGACATGAACTGGTAATTAAGAGATAATAAAATTGAAATGGGCAATTAATATAATGAAAAATTATTAACCTTATTGGGAAAATACAAATGAAAATTTCAGTAAAATACAGCTGCATAATCATTCAATTGGCAAAAATTACCAATTCTGCAGGACAGGATACAGAAACACGCAGTTGCTTCACACTATTTCCAAATTACGAGAAACATTTTTGAAGGCAAGTTGGGAAAAACTTGATATATCTTATTTCTAGTTGTGTTTTTTGGAGGAAAATAGAGTGAGAATATTCAAAGGAGAATTGCTTATAAGAGTAAATAATCTAGAAAACATAAATTTCCATCAAGTGGAGGACACATAAATAATTTCAGCTATGTTCATGCATGTGTAAGGTATATAAGAGAAAGAATAAACTAATTAAAATGAATCTCAGGAAGAATGTTAAATGAAAAAAAAAACAAGTAGGAAAAGAATACATAGATTGATACACATGCATAAAATATATAAGTATGATTTGAATATATAATTCAAAATTGATCAGGGTTACACATATATTTAGTAAAAGTCAGTGAGTTACATGTGAATGAAAAACACCAAATTCTGGATCCTAAAAGTTGTGTGAAACCACAAAAGACCATACATAGCCAAAGCAATCCTGAGAAAGAACAAACCTGTAAGTACCACAGTTCCTGTTTTCAAACTATATTACAAAGTTATAGTAATCTGAACAGTAAGGTATTGGCATAAAAATAGACACATACACCAAAGGAGAAGAAATGAGAGCCCAGGAATAAACCTCCATATATATGATCAACTAATATTTGACAAGAGAACCAAGAATATTCATGGGAAAGGATAGTTTCTTCAAAAAATGGTGTGGGGAAAACTGCATAACCACAAGAATGAAATTGTATACCTCCCTTACACCACTCACAAAATTAACACTAAATGGATTAAAGAATTAAACATAGGACTTGAAACCCTAAAACACCTACAATGAACATAGAGAAAAGGTGCCTGACATTAATCTTGACAAAGGTTTTATGGATATGACACTAAAAGCACAGGCAACAATAGTAAAAATTAATTGGTGGGGCCACATCAAACTAAAAATATTTTGCACATAGGACCGTCCGAGTGGCTCAGTTGGTTAAGAGCTCGCTCAAGAGTGCGAGCTGAGCTCTGAGCAACAGCAGTTTGATGCCGAGCCCAAGCTGAGCTGCCAACTGGTGGCAGGATGGCTCAGCTAAAAACACACACACACACACAAAAACAGTAAAAATGTTCTGCACTGTAAAATTTAAAATCAACAAAATGAAAAGGCAACATATGGAATGGGAGAAAATATTTGCAAATTATATCCCAGATAATATCCAAAAATGTAAAGGAAATAATATCCAAAATATATAACGAACTCATACAACTCAAGAGAAAAAAATCCAATTAAAAATTGAGAAGAGGAACTGAATAGTTTTTCAAAGAAGACATTCAAATGGCCAACACATACATGAAAAGGTGTTCAGCATCACTAACTATCAGGGAAATACAAGTGAAACCCTCAGTGAGACATGACCTCACATTTGTTAGAATGGCTGTCATCAAAAGACAAGAGGTAACAACTGTTGACAAGGAGGTGGAGAAAAAAAAATGCAAATAGATTCACCCTATGGGTATCTGTAAATACAAGTAAGTGATATCAAGTGTACTGCTTTGGACTTTCACATGGCACCCAAATAAAATCATATTTTGCTTTTTACATTATCTATTTACTGGCTTCCTTTCCATCAGTGATTCCTCCAAATATTTCCAACTGTCATTAATTTAGCAGACCTAACCCTCTTTCCAAGGATAAGATCAACAGTTTCAGCCAGAGGACAGGTACATCAAGCTAGCAGCAATCTCAGAATCTGGCCATGCTTCTCCTTTTGTCCATTCCCAGGCATACAAAGGAGATGGAGATGAGTTCGGTAAGTATTAGCTTATAGGACTGTCTCATCCATTGAGTAGGAAAGAAGCTGCAACCATTACTACTGGTTTACACAGTTGAGAAGAATAACAAATCCTATGAGTGCCATAAGAAGTTAGTAATATTTAGAGCTACTGTAATGGTATTATATTTTCAAATTCATTCTCCCACCAGAACCCATAAATGCAATCCACGTCCTGGTACAACATGAATCGGCCGGGGGGGGGGGGGAGGGAATGGAATGCACAAGAAAGAAAAGAGAAGTAAGAAAATGCTCAATTTCCCCAAAAATAACAAAAAACCCACATATTAAATTTTACTGAATATTCATTCAACCCTTTTGGTCTCTTATCACAAAGTTTAATAGTTATTTCAAATGTCCATTCCAATCTATTTATATGGATAATATGCATGCAAATTTCATTATATGATACTTCTTTGTTGATTATCACACTGCATCAGCACATAGATTCCTTGATTAGGTGATACATATGAGATTGAAACTGAAACATTTTCAGCTCTACACCTCTTATCCTGTTACAC
Source organism: Aselliscus stoliczkanus (assembly GCA_033961575.1). NCBI lineage: Eukaryota > Metazoa > Chordata > Mammalia > Chiroptera > Hipposideridae > Aselliscus > Aselliscus stoliczkanus. Next base: position 32,168,435 of record CM066727.1, on the reverse strand, counting down.
ATGTTTGCCTCAGTTAATGAATATGCAAATCAACTATAAGTAACTATCCTGGTTAAGATAGCTCATCAGTTTCCACCTGAAATTACGTGTAATAGGCCAATGTAACCTGCCTACCAGCTCTGAGCTGGTCCGGATTCTGTCAATAGGCCATGTATGTGTCTGCTTTTAAGTTTCTTTTCTTATTCAAACAAAGAGGGGTATGACAGAATTGTGTACATTCAACATGGACCTGGCTAAGTTTCTTCCCCATCTCCAGGGCATTTTACTAATTCTGATACGTATGTCCTTGGGTCCCCCCTTGAGGATTGGGCCTAGAAATTTGGCCCTCTAGATCCCCGTATGTAAAAGATCTATACAAGTACAGGAATACACAAAATACACACACACACACACACACACACACACACACACACACACACATTTGCACTTCACTAGGCCAACTTAAAGTGAGCAAATCTGTTATTTGAGGAGTTGACTAGACATTAAATATGGCATAAAAATCAAGGAAATAAGTGGAGCAGCTACTAAATTTTTGATGAATCATTCTTAACAGCATGTTCACTAGAGTGATTCCACCTCTGGTTGGTGGATTCCAAAGTGAAAGCCTAACATTAATTGGTTGGTTTTCACATTGTGTTCACTGATTTAGTAGGTACTCCACTTATTTCCTTGATTTTTATGTCATTCGAATAGAATATCTCAACACTTGTAACCAATTTAATTTTCCCAAAGTTTTTCTACCACTTTTACATTTATTGTTTATTTTATTTTGAGGAATACTAATTTATGTTTCTTATAATTTAACTGCACTTAAGGGAAGCTAGGAGAGGACTATGACAGATTATTTTGCATTATCCTGTTCTCCCAACATCAGTCACATAGGAAGTTTAACCATTGGAGTTTATTATTATTATTATTATTATTATTATTATTAATTATATCATTTTTATTTTATCATTTATCATAACTTGAGTTAAAAAAATTAGAAAAATCTAGTATCACTATATGACCAATCCAAAGTCACTTGCATTGTAAATATTCAGCAACCTCAAAAGTAGAATTCCATTTAAAAATTATAGGTGTTGTATGACAATTCCCCTCTACAGGGTTAGTTACACACCTCTGACTGTATTCAAGTCAGCATATTGAGAGTTAGTATATCTATGTAAATGTCTTCAAAAATGGCAGCAAAGTATCCTAAACATGTCTTTCTGTCCATAGTGTCTAATGCAAAAAGAGGAGGGCCTTAATATCCTATGAATAAAAACCATTTCAATAGTTGCTCCACAAGTCGTCACCAACATGATGTTTAAAGTAGCTTCTGATTCTCTGCCACTGAAATTGGGCAATGCTTTTTGGTGATTATCTGTGGGGAGGAGTTATTCCAATCCCAGCATAAAACAGCTTTATATTCCTCCCTTGTATCCATTTGTTCACCAGGTGTAACTGGGCACTTTGGCAGCCACAGGTTAGTCTTTCGTTACTTTCAGTTTGGGCTAACTTTCCACTGTCTAGATTTTACTTTTTGATTCAATAAATTACCACTGATCTTTGATCTGTTACCTCCAAGTCATTTATAAGTGGTAATTATTCCAGTAATGGTAATTATACCACTTAAAGGTCACTTGTTTCAGTGACCTTTCATTAGCTATGACTTAGAAGCCAAAGATTTCTATCACTTTTCTCATCCATCCACTGTATAAACAAACAAACAAACATCACTTAAATTATAGTGTCAAGGTTTGGATAATTATCCTATTCATGAATATATATATATATATATATATATATATATATATATATATTCATGAATATATATATATATATATATATATATATATCTTAAATAAAGAAAATAGAATATACAAAAAAGAATACACAACCATAAACATATCCTAAAACTTTCTAGTATATTTCCCAGGTTGTGTAACTAGATAAAACAAGAACATATCATCAATATTTTTATCCATAAACAATGAAGACAACCTTTCATTGGGTGCTTCCAGGAGGGTTTGAAACTTTCAATACTTTATATTACTTCTTATTCAAAAACAAGAAGTTTATAATAGAACCTCTTCTTTAGGCAGACTTTGGACTTCAACAACTGTTCATCTAGTTCAGTGCTTCTCATGAGCAGGAGTGAGGAGAAGGGAGTGAGATTTTGCTCCTAACTCACAAACCTAGGAAATATTTGGCAGTGACTGCATACAATTTGGTTGCACAATTGGGAAAGTCCTACCAGAATCATGTGGGTAGAGGCTGGTAGCTGTAATTAATAGGATGCTGCTAAGCATCCTATTAATTAAAAGACATGCCCCCAACACCACAGAATTATCTGGTCTACAAAGTAACTTCCGGAAGCTGACATAAGAGATGCTCAGCCTCATATTATAAAATCGGATAAAGTCTAGAGGGTACAAACCACTCCAAAAAGTGTACTTATCAGTCTAGATTCCATCATCTATGAGCCACAGTTTAAGTAAGTCTTTACTATCTTGTTAGCTTTCTCATGCCCTCAAGCAGATGGAATTGGTCCACATTTTAGTACACAGTTTCTAGTTTTTGTCTGTATTGATTGTAAATTATCTGATGTGCAATTGTGAGACACTGAAATACATGAATACATTTTTAATTGTAGAAAGTCTTTCTTATTCAAAATATTTGTTCTTTATCAAGTCTGCTCATTCTGTATACTCACTGTTACATAATTCTTTTCACTCAAAATATTTTAGGGCTTGCTTTTTATTTCTTCAAGTAACCTATTTGAAATAATGTGCTTATTATGTCCAATATCTAAAAGTCCTTGCTGATTTACCACAATTTTCCATTATTTCCGCTAATTCTTTCCTATTTTTAGTTTTTCTTTGTTTGAGTACTTTTTTTTTAATTGTAAACTGCCAATTTAACTAATACAAATTATATGTAAATTCCTGATATTTAAAACAAAATTAATTTTTTCCAGGGAATACTAGTAAAAGGATTTATCCAAGGCTGTGTCTTTAATATTATGCAGCACTAAAGTAAAATCTAAACAGTAAGTTCAGAAATAAGCTACATAGATTTTAGTCTTGAAACATAGTGGCCTTTATTTTTACTATAACCCAGATTATTTGTATGTAAGGACCTGTATATATGAGTTTAATTTGTATCTGATTACATTGTTTTTTAAATTTGGGTGTATTTTATTCACACCATTTGAGTAATATCAAGTAGAGATAAAATTATGATTATATCCTCTTTAGAGAAATGTCTCTTCATATCTTCTGCCCATTTTTTAATTGGGTTGTTTGTTTTTTTGGTGTTGAGTTTCATGAGTGTTTTATAAATTTTGGATATTAACCCCTTATCAGATATATCGTTGGCAAATATATTCTCCCATTCAGTAGGTTTCCTTTGTTGTGTAAAAACTTTTAAGTCTGATATAATCCCATATGTTCATTTTTTCTTTTACTTCCCTTGCCCGTAGGGGTGTATCAGTAAAAATATTGTTCCAGGTAATGTCTGCAAATGTACTCCCTATATTTTCTTCTAGGAGTTTTATGGTTTCAGGTCTTACATTTAAGTCTTTAATCCATTTTGAATTTGTTCTTGTATAAGGCATAAGGAGGTGGTCCAGTTTCATTTTTTTGCATGTGTCAGTCCAATTTTCCCAGCACCATTTATTGAATAGACTATCTTTACTCCAGTGTAAATTCTTGCTTCCCTTGTCATAGATTAATTGTCCGTAAATGCCTGGATTTATTTCTGGGCTCTCTGTTATGTTCCACTGATCGATGTGCCTGTTTTTATACTAATACCAAACTGTCTTGATTACTGTGGCCTTGTAGTAGGTTTTGATGTCTGGTAGCGTGATCCCCCCGACTTTGTTTTTATTTCTCAGAATTGCCGAGGCTATTCTGGGTCTTTTATGATTCCATATAAATTATAGGATTATATTTTCTATTTCTGTGAAAAATGCCCTTGGTAGTTTGATAGGAATTGCATTGAATCTATATATTGCTTTAGGCAGTATGGACATTTTAACTATATTAATTCTTCCTATCCATGAGCATGGTAGGTGTTTCCATTTATTTGTATCTTCTATGATTTCTTTCTTCAGTGTTTTGTAATTTTCTGAGTACAGATCTTTCACTTTGGTTAAATTTATTCCTAGGTATTTTATAGTTCTTGACGCAATTGTAAATGGGACAGTTTTCTTAATTTCTCTTTCCATTAGTTTATTATTGGTATATGCAAATGCCACTGATTTCTGAACATTGATTTTATATCCTGCTACTTTACTGAATTCGTCTATCAGTTCCAATAGTTTTTTGATGGAGTCTTTGGGGTTCTCTATATACAGTATCATGTCATCTGCATATAATGACAATTTTACTTCTTCCTTGCCAATTTGGATGTCTTTTATTTCTTTTTGTTGTCTGATTGCTGTGGCTAGAACTTCCAGCACTATGTTGAATAAAAGAGGAGAAAGTGGACAGCCTTGTCTTGTTCCTGATCTTAAGGGGAATGGTTTTAGATTTTCCCCATTGAGTATGGACATACAGATGGCCAACAGGCATATGAAAAAAAGTTCAACCTCACTGGTCATTAGGGAAACGCAAATAAAAACCACAATGAGATACCACCTCACTCCAGTCAGAATGGCTATCATCAATAAATCAACAAACAACAAGTGCTGGAGGGGCTGTGGGGAAAAGGGGACCCTGCTGCACTGTTGGTGGGATTGCAGATTGGTGCAGCCACTATGGAAGTCAGTATGGATGTATCTCAAAGAACTGGAAATGGAGCTACCGTTTGACCCAGCAATTCCACTCCTAGGTATTTATCCTGAAAAAACCAAGACACTTATTCAAAAACAGTTGTGCACCCCTATGTTCATAGCAGCACAATTTACAATAGCTAAGACTTGGAAACAACCAAAATGCCCATCAGTAGATGACTGGATTAAGAAACTGTGGTATATTTATACACTGGAGTATTACTCCGCTATAAAGAAGAATGAAATCGTGCCATTTGCAATGATATGGATGGACCTAGAGACTATTATGTTAAGTGAAATAAGTCAGTCAGAGAAAGACAAATACCATATGATCTCACTCATATGAGGAATCTGAAAAACTATATGAATGAGCAAAGTAAACAGAAACTGCCTCATAGATATAGAGGAAAAATCAGGGTTGCTAATTGGGAGGGGAATGGGGATGAGGGAGAAGGGGAAGGGATTAGACAGCAAAAATAGGCAACTACAATATTGCCACTGGGATATGAAAAACAGTTTGGGGAATATAATTATTAATGTTGTAAATATTCTGTGGAATGTCAGATGATCATAGGTCTTGTTAGGGAGACCATTTCATGGATGGAGTAGAGGTTTGATCACTGCACTGTATTACTAAAGCGGAGGTGGTATACTTACTGTAATTGAATATATATATATAGATAGTCACGGGATGTGGATTATACTGTGAAAGAGAGTCAGAGGAAGAGTAATAGATATATATGATATGGGGGAGAGTGGGGTGGCGAATTGGGGGTGGGGGGTTGTCACTTTGAGGGGTAAAATGTATAACTATTGCACTATGTTGTACACCTGAAACTAATTTAAAAAAAAATTATGATTATACCTTTTTTGAAAAAAACAGACCCTGAGAGGAAATTCTGAGGTCTCCAAGGTGTCTTCCTTCCTAATGCTGGGAACTGTGAATAGATTCTTGGAATAGATTCATTCCAAGTTAAAGGTTTAACTTGTGATGCCACAGTCAATATGTGAGGATTTCTACATCCCTCCAGAATGCTCAGAAGAAACTTTTCCCTGTGAAGAATAGCCTTCTCTGAAACTCACTGGGGGCTTTACCCAGGGGCTTCCTCTCCAATGGCGTCTGGGAAAAATGTATACTCTAGTTCAGGGTGGCTTTAAGCAATGCCCACAGTTCCTTACACTGCAAGAATAGACTCTTTCCTTTTCTCAGTACTGATGGTTGCTGGAATCCTTGGCATTTCTTGGCTTACAGCTGCAAAACTATAATTTCTACCTCTTTTTCCACATGGTCTTCCCTCTGTGTATGTCTGTATTATTGTATGTCCAAATCCTTCTCTCCTTATAAGAACATCAGTTGTTGGATTTAAAGCCCACAAAATATGACTATATCTATAAAGGTTTTGCATTTTGTCAGTCATGTAAGGGTAAAATGTTTGTTGCCTCAATGTCCCTGCCCCTTCCCATTTCTCTTTTACCCTTTTTCCATTTTCCCTGTGTCTGCTCCAGACTGCCCTGCTAAAACATTTGTTATCAAGTGGTAATTGGTAATGCTTCATAAAGAAATATCCATTTTCCCCAAAGACAGCCCTTTCCTGTTGACCTAGATACATTCAAATTAAGCAATAAATGTGTTTTCTACGTTATAAAGCCAGACCACCCTTGACCCCAATGAAGTCCTCAGTCCTCTGCTTACCAGTTCCTCCTCCTCCTCCTCCCTTTTCTTTCTCTCTCTCTCTCTCTCTCTCTCTCTCTCTCTCTCTCTCTCTCTCTCTCTCTCTCTCTCTCCCATTTAGATTAAGAAATTAAGAAACCCCACTTTACAGTTTGGGATTCCCTCTGTTTGTCCTTCTGGGAACTCAGTACCTCCTTCTGTTAGGACCTGTGAGTATAATAAATTCCTTTTACTTTATACATCTCTCTGTGCTGTTACTCTGTTTTTCAGATTGGTAATCAGAAAATAAAATAAAATAAAACATTTAAAGTAATATAATTATTCCTTATAAAAGTGTCATCATCTGATAGTTTTTTGACATTATTAACCTGAAAATAAAAAGCCAAAGTGAGAGGCAATAAGCATTTACTTAAGACAAAAAACAAAGAGTCACAATCCAGGGGCACAGATTTGGGAAGAAACCTATGTGCCAATTATGGGGTGAAGTCAAGGGGTTTTTATGAGAAAGGGAAGGGAAATAATTGCATGAATAAAGTAAAGGAATTTCTATTGATGTTAACAAGCTAAGTTACTCTTTAGCTATACATGGCTGGTTATAGGTTCTAAAGAATATCTAAAATCACCAGTCCTTGTGGTCAGGAGGTTTACTTCCCCATTAGCGTTACAAACAGTTGATTGAAAGATAATGTTGGTTTGGCCCCTTCCAAAGTTTATTTTGCCCAGTTCATGTATTCTAAAGGTTCAAGGAATAAGACGTGCAAGACAGTTCCATTAGAATGGCTGCCCTTACTCCATTTAAAAATGGCTCCACTTAAACTAATTTTTCACAACATTTTACTGATTATCTATATGGAAAAATAAAAGCAGAGAATAATTCAGAACTCATGAGACAAGAGTTTCTCTTTTTTTTAGGGACAATATGGAGAGACACACTTAAAGGATACTGTTCAGAGCACTAACATAAAATGTGAACCAAAGAGAGGTACTTGGATTTGGGTTTTGTGGATGAGAATTCTAGAAACACAAACACACATCTTAAATAAAATCAGGGAAAAACAAACAAACATGTAAACAAAAAAATAGAGAACAAGCAAGCAAATCTAGAGGACTGGTGATGCTTCGTAATAACAAATGTGATGTAAAAGTTATGACATTTTCAAAGGCATGCAGAGGCAAAAATGTTTTAAAGCATCTGGTCACTTAACTAAAAAGCTTAATGTAGGTAATCTTAGTGTGACAGCAAAATTAGTACAAAACAAAGGGATCTTAATTCAAATAATTAATAAATAAGTGACTTAAATTTCAATATTTTATGACATTGCTAAAAATAGACTGCTTAAAGTGAATAATAGAGTGGTCCATGCTTATTTACATGAATATGCCAACACTGTGGGGGAATTTTCTCCAAGGAAAATAAAAAATTCTCCACTATCAATTAATATTAACCTGAGTGCTATTGCTTACCAGAAGTACTTAATAAAACATCAAATTTATGAATGTTACTTTCATGTTTAAAACTGTGAAAGAAAACCCTGCACCTTGAAGTACACTTAGAAAAATATTGCTTAAAAATAATAATTTAAGAATTTATATCAGAGACAATATAAATTGGCTCCAGATGGCTAAGAGGGAGATTTTCAGAGTTTTTTATTTTACACCTTTTGGATTTGGAAACAGAAGCAAATGTACAAACAAATAGATAAGAATCAGTTTTTTTAAAGTACAAGAGAATTATATTATGTATTAATGTGGAATTATACATTTTTATATAAACAACAAAAGACACAGAAAAAAAAGATTTTATACATAAATATAGCATTACTTTGTTAGGGCTGCCTTCACAAGGTATCACCAACTGAATGGCTGAAACAACAGAAATTTATTGCAGTTCTAGAGTGTTAATTGTATTGTAATTTTTGGTAATTTTGGAAAATTTCCTGTATTGTAAGGTAATTTACATAAGTCTTGATTTTGCCATGACCTGGATTTTAAGCAATCCAAGCACGGAAACAGAAGTTTATCATCAAAGGAGTAACTGTGGACCATGTATGTTTCTTGACAAGGATGTGGTCGGCAACAACATGGGAGTACTACAGATTGGCTGCTTTTCTTCTACCTCCCCAATCATTCCATAGTCTCCTTCATGGCACATTCCCACCAGAAACACAATAAAGCAATTCTGGGAAATGTAATTCATTCTTACTAAAATGACACATTAACAAAATCATCATATATAATATTTTTGTATGTTACGATTTCCCTGGAGTTTAATCTTTTTAAAAAGATTGCTACTCTAAATACCACTACTACAAGCATCCTGATGTATAAATATTTGTGAGATTCACTTACAGCTGTTTATAAAAAGAATTAAAGAGACAATTGATTTTCATATTTCAAAAATTGTTTTATACACATTTGAAATATGGTAAGGGCTCTCTCTTTTAAAAGCAACGCAATTTTTAAAATTTGTATTTTCACAGTGTGGATATTATTTAAATTTGAATTTTACATTACTAAATATTTAATAATAGTTCTTCAAATAGTTATTAGCATTTTATATCAGTTCTATGATTAATCTTTTTTTATTGACTGATTTAGTAAGCTTGTTATAATGAAAGTATTAACAAATGTCTATCACATGTGTTTTAAACATCTTTATTCATATTTTAAAATTTTAGCTAAATTGACCTAGGAAAAAGAGAGGATCAAGTTAACTATCTTAGAAATGAAATCTGGGGCATCATTACTCACTCCTTAGTCATTGAAAAGATAATAAAAAAAGTGGTAACTTCATGGTTATGAATTCAACAACTTAGATGAAAGGAAAAACTTCCCTGAAAGGTATGAATTATCAATTTTCATTCAAAAAGATATACCCATTCTGAATACTCCTCAACCAATTAAAAAAATATAATGGAGTGTCAAATCTTCAAAAAGCAAAATTCCAGGCATAGACGGATTCACTGGTGATTACTACTAAGCGTATATAAGTATGAAATAACAAAAATTCATCATGACCTCTTCAAAAAATGAACATGAGATAAACCTCGCAATTAACTTTAATAAGTCGTTCATTAAATTTATCATGAAATAAGAAAACATAACATGAAAATATAAAACTAATATTCATCATAAATATTGCTACAAAGATCCTTAAATATATATCAACAAATTAAACCCTGTGAAATATAATAATAATAGTGATAATACATTACATCCAAGTTGAGTAATGGACATAGATCAATCTGTAAAACCTTATCATACTTCTGTTCACTAGTAATAAAAATTTAAAGTAAAAGTAAAAGTACTATCATTTACATGAGTTTCCCTCCTCAATAAATTTTAAATCAAATAAAATATATGCAGAATATGTATGTTAAAATTTTCAAATTACTGATGCAATATCTTAAAGAAATGGAAATAAATTTAAAGACATCATAATAATAAATCTGAAAAACTCACAATAGTTAAGATGTCAAATATCCCTACTTAACCTAAAGATTTCATGTAATTCCAGTCAATTAGAGTATGAGGCTGTGTAGAAATAGATAAGTTGATCTTAACATTTATTTAGGTAAGTAAATGAAGCCATATTATCCAAAACAATTTTGTAAAAGAATAGAGTTGGGGGCCGGCCGAGTGGCGCATTGGTTAAACGCTGGTTTTGGGATGCCAGCCGCCCCGGTTCGGATCCCACATGAGGGCCAGTGACACTGTCCTCTACAGCTAACAACAGCTCCACCTGGAGCTGGGCTGTGCGAGCCCCGGTGATGGTGTGGGCTGCAGCCCCTGCTGCAGTGGGCTGCCATAGGCTACAGTGAGTGGCCCGCAGCCAGCGTGAGCGGCTGGCAGCCAAGCGCGAGCTGCCAATAGCCGCGGTGAGCGACATCCAGAGGCCGGCGACCGATCTGCCTCATCCGGGAAGAGCGCAATGACGATACCAACAGTGAAGCAACATCCTCCGCAACTAAACTGAAGAACAAAAAGACAGCAACTTGTCTGTTCCCCTTCCCCGATTCCCCAATGCTGTTCCCCTCCGCCAATTCCCCAATAAAATCTTTAAAAAAAAAAAAAAAAAAAAAGAATAGAGTTGGTGTACACAAAGTGTCATAGGTTGAAATGTATCATTCCCTCTAAAAAAAATAGTGTTGAAATCCTAATCCTCAGTACCTCACAATGTGACCTTATTTGGAAATATTTTTTTTTTTTTACAAAGGTAATCAATTTAAAATGAGGTCATTAGTCTGGGTCCTAAACCATTAAGCCTGGTGTCCTTATGTAAAGAGGATATTTGGACACAAAGAAGACACATGAAAGGAAAATGAGTTGAAGAGACACCAGGAAATGTAGGCTGTCTATAAACCAAACATATGAGATCTGACAATTAAGTTTGTGAACTCATCCTAGAAAAAGTGCTACACACCTCATTGCTGAAACTCACTACAGTCACCTTCGAAGTACTCCCCTTGGGAAGCTATGCACCCATACCAGTGTGTAGACCACCCTTCAAAGCAATTTTGGAACTTTTTTTTTCTGGAATGGCCATCAGAGCTATCATCCTATTACCCTTGATATCCTGAATGTTCATCAAAATGTCTTTCTTTCAATATTCCCTTTATCATCAGGTAAAGAAAGAAGTCACTGGGACCAGATCAGGTGAATAGGGAGGGTGTTCCAATACAGTTATTTTTTCACTGGTTAAAAACTCCCTCACAGACAGTGCTGTGTGAGCTGATGCATTGTCGTGATGCAAGAGCCATGAATTGTTGGGGAAAAGTTCAGGTTGTCTAACTTTTTCACGCAGTCTTTTCATTACTTCCAAATAGTAAACTTGATTAACTGTTGTCAAGTTGGTACAAATTCTTAATGAATGATCCCTCTGATATCAAAAAAGGTAAGCAACATTGTTGTAACAAGTTCACGAGCTTACTTGTCTGAACTTGTAGAGACATCGAACAGGAATTTTCCTTACAGCCCTCATAAGGAACCCACCATACTGACACTTTGCACATTTCTAACCACCAGAAATGTTAGAAAATAAATTTCTGTTGTTTTAGCCACTCAGTTTGTGGTACATTGTTAAGCATACCCTAGCATACTGCCACACAGTAACTGATTTTAACACTTAAAAATCTATATTAGGCAAGTCAGGGTAGTATTGTGAAAAAGATAAACAGGAACACCAATAAAGCAGAATAAAAAATTCAGAAATAGACCCATACAAACAGGGTTGATTTTTATTTATTTTTTTTCTTGACAAAAACGCAAAGGCAACTTAATGGAAAAAGGATCGTTTCTCTTACTGGTGTTGAAACAACAGGACATCCTTATTAAAAAAAAGAAGAAGAAGAAGACAATACAGACAGAAGGAGAAAAATGTTGCGTTCCTGCACGACAGCACAGGTGGGAGTGGAGAAGGGACGGCGAAAAGTTAAGGAAAAGAGAGAGACCCAAAATAGGAGAGAAAACAGTTCGGGGCCAAGGGACTTCAGCCTCTTGGACTGGAGCCCGGAATCCGTCCTGACTGCTCCTTTTATTATCTTACACTTAAGCAAGGGTCAATGTAGCTTCCGCAGTCTGTGAGTCTCACACCCAAGAATTAACCTCCAGGCCTAATTTCCCATGCCTGAAAACTGCCATTACCAGTGGCCCCATGAGGTCATTGTCATGCCCCTTGAAGAGACAGAAGCTTCCTCTGCCAAGGCTTACTGATAAGAATGCAGGGAGGACAGGTATTATCACATCAATAGGTCATTTTACAGGCTGGCTGCCAGAACCTGAAACAAGGGGTTTATGCCACTTTTCTCCTCTCCCTGATTTCTCCCATGACACTCAATGGTACCCACAGGTACCCACTGGCACCCACAGGCACCCACGGGCACCCACTGGCACCCATACGACAGCGTCTGGCTTGGGTTCTCTCTTCTGAGAAAACTTACCAATCTCTGACTGACCGGCCATCCTTTGGTGCCAAGTGGGGATATATACAGTAAACATAATTTTGAAGTTATGATTTGTCTTTATGGAGAGGTGCATGGAGGCAGACAGGCAGGCTATAAGGTGACAGAAAAAGAAGAACCAGCTCAACCTACACTTGACACCATATAAAAATACAACTCAAAATGTGTCATCAACGTACATATAAAGCATAAAATTATAAAATACATAAAAGTAAATACAGAACATCTCCATGACCTTGGATTTAAAAAAGTGTTCTTAGAATTTATATCAAAAATATGTTCCTTAAAAGAAAAAAAAATTAAATTTGACTTCATCAAAATTAAAAGTAGTTTTTCTATGAAGAATATAGTTAATCAATTATAAAGACAGTGCAGGGACTGAAGGAAAATACTTGCAAATCATATAGCAAAAAAATGACTTGCATTCATAATGTATAAAGAACTATAAAAAATCAACAGTAAGTAAGCAAACAGCTTTATAAAAATTTGCAAATGTGAATAGACACCAACCCAGAGAAGACATATGAATTAAAAATATGCACATGAAAAGATGTTAACATCATTAGTCACTAGAGGAATAAAAATCAAAACCTGGCAAGTTACCAGTAAACACCTATTAAAATAGTTAAAATAAAAAATTACTGAGAACACTAAGTGCTGGCTAGCCCAGGGAACAATGGGATTACACTGATATTGCTGCTGACAGAGCAAATTGTACAGGCACCTGGAAACATATGACAATTTCTTATAAAACTAAAACAACCCTTATATTATGACCCAACAATCATCCAGATATTTACTCTAGACAAATAAGCTCTGATATCAAACAGAAGCCGGAATACAAATGTGTACAGTGGAATTAGTCATAATTTCCCCCAAAACAATCCAAATTGCTTTTCAGTGGCTAAATGGATAAACTGTGATAGTCACCCAATGGAATACGGCTCAGCGATATAAAGAGATGAACTTTATGCAACAACATGCATAGATTGCAAATGAATTATGCTAAGTGGAAGAAGCCAGTCTCAAATGATTCAATATTTCATCTGATTCAATATTTGTGACATTCTGGAAAAGCTAAAAGATATAGGAACTAACAAAAGACTAGTTGTTACCAGGAATTAGGAGTGGAAGAAGGTTTTGAATACAAAGGAACAACGTGACAGAATACTTTCTAGTGTTGGAATTATTCTTTATCCTGTTTTTGTAGTGTTTACAATAACATATTTATGTGTATGAACTCATAGGACTGTATACCAAAGATAATTAAGAAAAGTGAACACTTAATTTTTTATTAATGAAAAAATTAATTGTGGAAGACAAAATCTTGAATAGAAACATTTCAAATGTTCAAAATTAACTCTATTTTAAAAATAACTGACATTTAAATAAAAACTTTGATATTTTATTCAGTATTTCCTTGTGTTGCTTTCAAGCAAGTGTGCGTTAAAAATTAAGAAATCTTGCAAACTTTTTGTGGATAATTGCTGATTATTTGCAAAGATTTTTGCAGCATCACTGCATTTCACATACTGAAAGAAATTATCTGTTGATTCTTTCTTACAAATACATTAGTAGTCTAATACATAATGTTTTTTAATTATTTTCCTGCAAGGAGATTAGACAATGTTTTTCAATGATTAAGAAATTGTTTACTAAAATTAAATACAAATTATTACAACAGTAGAAGCACAGATGAAACATTTATCCCTAATGTCCCTGTTGTAAGGTCAAGAAATATCACTTCTTTTCACAAGAACTGAAGTGTAATCTCACACCTCAGAATTAAATAAATTACATTTATTTCCTCAGAATATGATGTTCTGGCTCAGCTATCCAATCATTTTAATATAGAGGTAAACCCAGTAGAGTCATTTTGCATTATTAAATCTGAAACAGGAAACTACAGTCATGCATTTATTTGTTGCTGTGGTATAGTTTACATATTGAAATAAATAATACCATATTGTTGAACAGAAAGAAAATGCATTATGTTGTTTATCTTGTAAATATTAATAAATGTTAACTTGTGTTCTAATGATCCCTCTAAGGGGAAGTCTATTGATCAAGAAAAGGCTGTATACAAGAAAAAAGAAACCCAAGGCAGCAATTCTATGCTAGTCATAAAGCAAATTATAATCAAGCAGAGAATGATTTGTTCTTTATACAGAACACAAGTTTTAATATATTGAATTTCACAACAATGACTTATTAAGAAAGTTCTGACAATAGAACTGTTTCATTTGGGGAGAACACACAGAGTAAGAAGTAACAAGTTTGGGACATATGTCTACCTGATTACATAGTTCTGGTTTAATGGGATTGTTTGATGCTATTTCAATATAATATTGTCCTCAAAAAATAAATAGTTACTATATGAATTAAAGATGAAAAAAATTCAGGAAAAGACTAGATAATTTAATAATTCATTCAAAAATATTTCTTTATTATTTAGTATAGGCCAGACCCTGTGTAAGAAAGTTGGCATATATCAGGGAACAAAACTGATAAAAGCACCTACTATCACAGGGTTTACATTCTAGCAGAGGTCAACAGACAGTTAAAATATACATAATAACTAAGAAAACCATATATATGCTAGGGAAAATAGAGTTCTAATAAAAAAATACAACAAGCTAAGAGAGATTGGGAGGAATAAAGTTACATGTTTAAAAAGGAGAGTCATGATCAGCATTGATAGAAAGATAATGTCTGAATAAACATTTGAAGAATGTGATATAGTCAAATGGTAGAGAAATAAAATTGGGTTTTCTTTGAAAACACTGATAAATTAATCCCTAAGCTACAAACTCCTTTATAAATCTTGAGCTCCAGATTAATTTGACAGAAGATAGTAGAAAAGAAAAGAAAAGAAAAATGAGTCCTAGTAAATTACTTAGACAAATTAACATTTTGAGAAACCATGAAACTAAAGTTAAAATTCACATTATAGATTTTAAGAGATTCTCATTCCTATGGATCTTTCCACATACAAGAGAGTGTCATAGTTAATCAATCACACTGTAAGTGGAATTCTTAGCTGCCAAAGTTTTGCAGCATTCAAGGGAAGTCACACCAAAATGTCCTGTGAGTAAAGTTGCAATGAACATCGGTATTTACGGTGGCCAAGACATGGAAACAACAAAAGTGTCCTTCAGTAGATGGCTGGATAAAAAAGATGTGGTACATATATACAATGGACTGTTACTCTGCCATAAGAAAAGATGAAATAGTGCCATTTTCTACAACATGGATGGATCTTGATGTTATTATGTTACGTGAAATAAGTGAGACAGAAAAAGTCAAGAACCATATGATTTCACTCATATTTGGGATATAAAACTGAAAGCAACAAAGTAACAAAACAAAGAAATAAAGAAACAAAAATTCATAGACACAGACAACAGTGTAGTGGTTACCAGAGGGTAAGTGGGGAGAGGGGTGGTGAATGAGGGTAAAAGGGATCAGATATATGGTGAAGGAAGGAGAACTGACCCCCGGTGGTAAACATACAATGTGCTATATAGACGGTGTATTACAGAATTATACACTTGAAACCTATATAACTTTACTAACCATTGTCACCCCAATAACCTTTAATTAAAAAAAAAAAAGGATAAAATGAGTACTCAAAAAAAAAAAGAAAAGAAGGGAATGAAGTCCTATGAATTGGCCTATCTATACAAAGCAGGATTTTAATAGTGTTGGTAAAATTCCTCTGTGACTTGCTCCCTTCCAACAGAACCTCAACAAGAGAGAGCCCAGGGAACACACAAGTAATGCAGAGGAACAGTGGGATAAAAACAAAAAACAAACAAAAAGGAGATAACCAAAGTGCTAAACATGATTTTTTTCTGTTCCCCAAAGTAGCAAGATTCTTTTTTATTCATAACTATAAAAAATAGTTTAAGAGCCCTATGGGACAAGGTGAAGTGCAACCACCTTCGATCATAGGGATACCAGAAGAAGAAGAGAAGAAGCAAGGGGTCGAGAATGTATTTGAAAAAATAATGACTGAAAATATCCCTACCCTGGTGAAGGAAATCAACATACATGCCCAGGAAGTGCAGAGGGTTCCAAACAAGCTGAACCCAAGCAGGTCCACACCAAGACACATCATAGTTAAAATGGCAAAGTTTAAAGACAGAGACAGAATCCTAGAGGCTGCAAGAGAAAGACAGCAGGTTACATACAAAGGGACTCCTGTTAGACTAACAGCTGACTTGTCTACAGAAACTCTGCAGGCCAGAAGGGAATGGCAGGAGATACTCAAAGTGACACAAAATAAAGGCCTACAACCAAGATTGCTCTACCCAGCACAACTATCACTTAAAATTGAAGGAGAAATAAAGAGCTTCTCAGAAAAGAATAAGCTTAAGGAATTCATTGCCACCAAGCCAGTATTGCAAGAAATGTTAAAAGGGCTTTTTTAAACAAAAGAAAGGGGTAAACATTGAAGTCAGATTGAAGTCATATCAAGCATATATAAAGGAAAAACTGATGGTTGCTGGCTGGGAGGGAGTGGGGAAGAGGGAGAGGGGGAAAGTTTTGGACAGTGTATGTGGGACTACAATGTGGCCGCAGGGATATGGGGGCAATTCTGGGAATGTAATTGATAATTGTGAAGAGACTATTATGTTGCGAGAAATAAGTCAGTAGGAGAAGGACAGGTACCATGTGATCTCACTTGTGTGTGGAGTCTGAAGAGCTGAGTGAATGATCAAAGTAAACAGACTCGTAGATGTAGAGGAAAAACTGAGGGTTGCTAGTTGGGAAGTGGGTGGGGATGGGGGGTAAGGGGAAGGGATTAGACGGCATAAATAGACAACTACAATATTGCCACAGGGATATGAAACACAGTTTGGGGTATATAATAATGTTGTAAAAATTTTGTGGCGTGTCAGATAGTCACATGTCTTGTTAAGGAGACCACTTCATGGATGGAGTAGAGGCTTGATCACTGTACTGTAAACCTGAAGCTGATGTTGTATAGTATTGTATGCCAACTGCAACTGAATATGTGGATGGTCACGGGATGTGGAGTATACTGTGGAGGGGAGTCAGGGGAGTTGTGATGGATATGTATGATATGTGGGGGGAGTGGGCTGGCGAACTGGGGGAGGGGGGTTTTCACTTTGGGGGGTAAAGAGTATAACTATTGCATTGTGTTGTACACCTGAAACTAATTAAATAAAATAAAATTTAAAAAATAAAAAATAAAAAATAAATTAAAAAAAAAGAAGCAACTAGAATAGCTCCATTCTACACAGCATCTTATTTTGGGTGACATAAGAATTGTGACAAAAAGAAACAACAAAATTAATAACACTATTTCCCTCTTCATACCTTAGAAGCTTCCAAATCACTGCATAGGCTTTCAGGTTTTCAGTTAGTATACCAAGGGAAAAATTTTGCAGCAATCAGGTAGAAATTGAGGTTATGGTGAAATATGTTGCCTGTAAACAAATACAGGGAATGCTGTTTATTTCAATATAAATAAATATTAACCAGTAAAACTTCTAAAAATATAATGAAGTATAACAAAACATACACCATTCAGGTGGTAGATAATTTTTTTAAAGGAAATCCATTGAAATTGCTCCATAATTCAAACTGTAATTTAGAATATTCCTGAGCTCTTTTACCTATCTTATCTCCCTTTCTCTATTGCTTAAAGCATGTGGGTTGCCAGAGGTACCTCCCTCTTCTGTACACATCTGTGAAATATTCTTCCAGGTTTGTATGTCCTTCCTTTGCTCCCAGAATCCATTGGGGAAGGATATGGGGGGATACATTCTCCATTAGCACAATGCATAGGGTAAGCACATACAAAGCCTTCCTAAAGTATTATTTGTAGGTAATCTAAGTATAAAATTACAACATAATAATGGGCTGGCCACATTGGTTAAGAGCTGGCTTGGGATGCCAGAGGCCCTGGTTTGGATCCCACATACGAGGGCCAGTGACACTGCCCTCAACAGCTAAGATGGTGAACAACAGCTCCACCTAGAGCTGGGTCGCCTGTCCCAGCGACAATGTAGGCTGATCCCCTGCTCAAGTGGGCTGCCATCGGTTACAGTGAGTGGTAGACAGCCAGAGTGAGCAGCTCGCAGCCAGCTGAGCTGACAATAGCGGCAGTGAGCAACGATCCAGAGGCTGGCGAACGATCTGCCTCATCCGGGAAGAATGCAATGACGTACCAACATGGGCCCGTGAAGCAATGTCCTCCACAACTAGACTGAAGAACAAAAAGACAGCAACTTGTCTGTTCCCCTTCCCCGATTGCCCAACGCTGTTCTCCTTCCCCAATTCCCCAATAAAATCTTTAAAAAAAAAAAATACGACATAATGAATCAAACTTTAGACTTCTAAGCTAATTTGATTTATCTTTAATTTCATGATAGAGGCACATAAAATTTTGAAGCTTCTACAACCCTCCTAAGCTGGCTAGGCTACTCTAAATTCAAGACAACAAGTATTTCAGACAGTTCTATTGGGTTGTTGGAAAAGTCATGACACATTTTTGCAACGAAAAACATAGAAAAAATATGTTATGACTTTTCCGACAGCCCAACATATCACAGAATAGGCACATTCATCATGTGGTCAGGGCACTTGAAAAGATAACTTTTAAAAAATAGAAAACAAGTATATTTGGGAAATAGTTTCATGTATAATACGATATATGCATAATATATACCCCAAAAGAGTGTGAAGTGTTTTTTGTTTGTTTGTTTTTGTGCAAAATCAGAAATCTGTAGAATTTTCTTAGATATGTTTTATTATATATTTCATGCATGTGGGAGTGTGATTCTAAACAAGTCAATAATTATAGGTTAAATAAGACCTAATCATTTTTGGTGAAAGAAATATTAAAAAGGAACCAAGAATTTTCTTTCACATTTCCTTTTAGAATTTCACTTAAGTTAAGCAATATGGCTGACTATGGAGATCAGTATGGATATATATATATATATAAATTGGAACTAAAACTACCTTCTGACCCAGCAATTTCATTCTTAGGTATCTATCAGAGAAATATAAAATGCTAATTAAAAAAAAAAAAATCATGTACCTCTATGTTCATTGCAGTGTTATTCACAACAGCCATGACATAGAAACAACCGAAATGCCCATCAGTAAATGACTGGATTAAGAAACTGTGGTACATTTATACAATGGCGTATTATTACTTAGCCATAAAGAAAAATGAAATTTTACCATTTGCAACAATATGGATGGACCTCGGGAACATTATGTGAAGTGAAATAAGTCAGATGGAGAAAGACAAATACCATATGATCTCAATTATATGTAGAATATAAAGAATAAAATAAATGAGCAAACGAATCAGAAACAGTCTCAGAGATATAGAGAAAACATTGAGGGTTGCTAGATGGGAGGGGCATGGGGATGAGAGAGAAGGTCAGGGGAATTTAGAAAGCACAAATCGGTAACCACAAGATTGCCATGGGAATACAAAAGACAGTTTGGGAAATATGATCAATAATACTGTAAAGATTAGGTAGGGCAGCCAGGGGACGCTTGTCTTATTAGGGAGACCACTTCATGGACGATGCCTGAACATTGTGCTGTACACCTGAAGCAGAAGCTGAATTATATTGAATGTCAACTAAGATATATATATATATATATATATATATATATATATATATATATATATTCACAGGATGTGGAGTGTAGCATAGGAAATAGTCAGTGGAATTGGAACAGCTATATACGAGGTCAGAGGGATAGTAGATTTGGGGAGGGAGTTATCACTTTGTGAGGGGTGAAAATGTGTATTATATTGTTTTGTACACCTGAATCTAAAAAAGAAAAAAAAAAGAAAGAAAAACAAGCCAATAGGGCTGATTTCTCTTCTTTTTAAGATATGTAGTAAGAGCATTACTTAAAATATTTATAACTAAACTTTTGTTTAAGGGGAGCACAGTTATAAAGCATACAAAATAGAAGTATTTATCTTATCAGCAAAGATCTCCATTCTCCTCAGGCACAAAATGTAAGGAGACCTCAGTAATTAAGGTAAACTTATTTTAGTAGCAGTATTTTAAAAACAATCAAATTTAATGCAAAAAAGAGTTAATTATTTAAAAATATCAAAATTCTAAATGAAGACAAATCACAACTTTCAGTTGAACAACTTTTACTGAATAACTTCACACCCTAAATCTTGGTCCTAGGTGAAATGCATTTTTCTCATCCATTAATAGTGAGGTTGTCTGCCAGATTTGCTTTGATAAGTGGGATGTTAGCATATGTGAAACAAAGAGAGTCTTTCAATGTGACTGTGTAATTTGGTTTTCACTCTATGATCCTAAGAAAAAATGTCCTAGGGAAAAGCTTGTCCTAGACTACAAATACAGGGGAAATAGATAAATATTATCCACAGGTCTGATCAAGATTGACTGAACTCTAGTAGAATGCAAACTAACCATAAGACCTTTGAAAAAGAAACTCACAAAAATAAATTTGTTGGAAAGGCACACAAAGTTGTAGTTTTCTGAACATTATTGTGGTAATAGTTTAAATATATATAAATGAGAAGAGAGTTTGCAAATAAAACAGAATAAACTGAAAACTAAACACCCATACAAACAAAACAAGAACACCAAAATAGGAGAACAGTCCTCATAAGGTTTTGCAATTGTCATTTATGAATGGTATTTAAATAAGCAATGAAAGTCAAAATGTGTTTTAATAAATTCTTAATACAGTGAAATGATATTGAAGGAAGTACATGATCAAAAGTATGCATCTTTGGGCCGGCGGAGTGGCTCAGTTGGTTAAGAGCTCGCTCAAGAGTGCGAGCTGAGCTCTGAGCAACAGCAGTTCGATGCCCAGCCCAAGCCGAGCAGCCACTGAACTGCCAACAGGTAGCAGGATGACTCAGCTAAACAAACAAACAAACAAAAAACCTATGCAAAAGTATGCATCTTCATGATTTATCAAAAAGCACATTCATGTACCTACAAATGAGGTCAAGACATAGAACATTACTAAGAGCTCAAAAAGCTATTATGCTTCTTAATCATTAACATCACCCTTTTCATATAAAGATCATAATACCACCTTCTGTTATACTCTAGTAGGTTTACGTATTTGTGAACTTTATATTAGATGACTAATACAGCGGTGTTTTTTATTCAATCTATTACTCAACAACACTTTTGATTTTAGCATTAGTTTGTACACTTTTATTATTCTATAAATTACTGCTACATATATGTATTCATTCATTCTGTTATTGATGGGCTATTTGATTTTTTTTTCTTACTCCAGTGCTATTCTGAGCATTGGCATCAATATTGTTGGGCATGTGTTTGGCTCACATATGCATGCATTTCTATTGGAAATTAAGACAGGACAGAAAAATAGTGGTGCATAAGGTATTTGTTTATAACTCTGTATCTGGTAGATACTGCCAAAGAACATATTCAACAGTGTTGGGTGAGATTTATTAAAACATGAAGAAATAAATGCTACTGATAATATTATCAAATGCTTGTAATTTAATAGAGTGAAATTTTGCAATATATATCGATCTTTAAAATTAACAATTCCCTCTGATCCTATAATTTTAAATCAGAAAAATATTCATAAGGAAATTCTGCATAAAATATTACATAAGTATGTCTAGGATATTTTATGATAATAGAATATTAGGAAAGTTAAATAAATGATGGTTATTAGAAGATTGAATAATTCTGGATATATGTGGGAAAAAATATCAAGTACGATGAATGAAAAGGCTATATGTATTTAAGAGTAAAGGGGATTTTTAAAGCAAATATCAGTGACTTATTTTTGATAAGGTACACACATATGTCTCAAACATGTTTTGATAGTAAAATATATGGGAAGGCACATAACACAAATATACGAGAAAACACATAACATGTTTCAAAATCTTTTTTAAAAGGTGGAAGGTTTAGAATGACCTTTGTTTTCTTAATTCAATATTCGCTGTTGTTTTATAATACTACATTTTAAGGATATTATTATCTATAATATTTATAAAAGTTTAAATGTAAACAAGAAATATTTTTTCATATTTTAAAAAGATATTTAAAAATCTTAAAATATCCTTTTATATAAATATATTATATACATATTATATATTTTATGATATAGGATATATATATTATATATATTTATATGTAATGTATATATCATATATATAAATATGTAATCATTCATATGTGTGTGTGTGTATATATATTTATATATATACCTAATATGAGTTTTCTTATGGACAAAGGATTCATTCTTATTTATTTCCACAATCCTTATTATGCATAAGGTGACTGGATGAGAAGTGGTATGCTCTGCATAAAAAATTTAACTGGATCATCACTGATTTAGAAATTAATGATTCATTGAAGAGTTTAGGATATATAACTTTGAAACCAGGAATCCATTATGTGTCAAATAAATATTTGTTTAGTGAAATATTTGGGTAATATTACTTACTATCACAGGCTCTCATGCTTATGATTGCAAAAATAGAAAAAATAACAACTGTTTTATAAAGTTATAGCAAGGATTAAAGATAATCTATATAAACATCCTGAAGTAATGAATTGTTAGAAGTTCAATTAATATTGATTTAAACTCCGTAGTGATTATATTTTTTCCTGTTTCAATATAAATTACTCACTTAGCTAAAAACAGTCACAAATCGAAAAATCACTTATTCACATGAGTGAAGTCATATGGTTTTCAACTTTTTCTGTCTGACTTATTTCATTAAGCATGAGAATCTCAAGATCCATCCATGTAGTCAAATGGAAGTATTTCATCTTGTGAAATATAAAACTGAAAGCAACAAATGTAAAAGACAAACAAACAAAAAACCAAATACTCATAGACACAAACAACAGTTTAGTGGCTACCAGAGGGAAATGGGGTAGGGTGATGGTAGAAGATGGAAAAGGGGGTCAAATATATGGTGATGAAAGTGGAAGCAACTCTGGGTGGTGAAGACACAATGCAATAATGATGATGTGTTATAGAAATGTACACTTGAAACATATATAATTTTACTAATCAATGTCACCCCAATAAATTTAATATTTTTTTTGTTTTAAAAAGCATATTCAGTTTACCAATACTAGATATTCTCAAAAGACAACATAAGGCATACATTTACTTTGAACTGTAACTAATGTAACATGTATGTGTGTGTATATATTGAAGGTGTGCTTGATGTGTGTGTGTATGTATATATGTGTACCATTCAAGAGCTGGGAGGGTTCACCCATTGCAATGAAATCAGCGAAATTAGATTTATAAAGATTCTGAGATGGTGATTACCCCATAAGAGTCTACTTGAACTCTAAGTGATTTTAGTATAAAAATCTCACTTTTAACTGAAAATCCACTAGAAAAACCTGAGCAGAGAAATCAACAAAGAAAAACTGAGAAACTGAATTAAAGATGGTTCTATTCATTTTCACTGATTGCCTTCATGCAAAGTATCAGATTCAAATGATGGCAACGGTTAAATCTTAGGCATATTTAAGAACTGATAGTTTCGATATGGTTGAAACCATTTTAAAATATAGAAAAAGGAGAACTTTAAAAATTTTTTCTTAAAAACCAGTATGCAAATAATAAAGATGCCAAACAAAAATAAAAATACTGAAATATTTATACACATACTTACTTTAATGAGATAAAGGCATTTTAAAAACCTATTGACAAAATGAAGATAATACCTGTTGGTCTCAATTATACAGATATATTAAGATTTTATTGGGGAATTGGGGAAGGAGAGCAGCGTTGGGGAACCGAGTAAGGGGAACAGACAAGTTGCTGTCCTTTTGTTCTTCAGTCTAGTTGCGGAGGATGTTGCTTCACTGGCCCATGTTGGTATCGTCATTGGGTTCTTCCTGGATGAGGCAGATCAGTCGCCGTCTTCTGAATGTCACTCACCACAGCTACTGGCAGCTCATGCTGGCTGCCACTCACTGTAGCCCATAGCTGCCTACTGCAGCAGGGGATGCAGCCTATACCATCGCTGGGGCTCGCACAGCCCAGCTCCAGGTAGAGCTGTTGTTAGCTGTAGAGGGCAGTGTCACTGGCCCTCATATGTGGGATCCGAACTGGGGCCGCTGGCATCCCAAAACCAGCTCTTAACCAATGCGCCACTCGGCTGGTCCTATACATATAATTTTTAATTGACCATTTTTTAAAACAAACTAAGATTTACTAAAAATAGAATGATATAAAACTTAATATAATTCCTGAGTAAAGAGAAGCTAAACCTTAGAGCTGCTATAACAATACCATATATGCTAGCATAACACAAGGTTTTGCTTCTATAAGTTATAATTCTATCTCATGTTATTATTTATTTAACAAATATTCATCTTATTCACATCTTAATATAATGAAATGTAAATTAAATGCTAAACACATTTTTTTCTAAAATGATATTCTTAATTTCTTAGGGATCCCATGTTGATTTTATCAGGTTTTATCACCTTAGTTAGCTAACACACTTTTTGCCTTTTTCATTGACTGAATTCTTTCTCATCAATCCTTCTGTAGGAATTCATCAGGACCCTCTATGCATACTTATTTTCTTTCTATCACCTATGAAATAATAATAAAAAGATCATGTTTTAACTCTCAGCTCTTAAATCCACATGAATTGTTGGGTTTTTAACTTGTGTGAACTCGTTTTCAAATGCTTAGATAATGGCTCCACATAAGATATATGATTATTTCAGACTCATCTTGCCCAAAGGTGAGTAATATATCTTAATCCTGATTTTTACTTTTATTGGAATTCTGACCCTTATTCTCTAGTTGGATAATATCAAGATTTCTTTCAAAGGCTTTCAGAAGCAATTATTTTTAAGGGTTGACAATGTTTGTGTAAAGTTAGAGTAACTTTACAAGTGTATTGGGCAGATTTAATGTTATAAGGCTTTTAACAATAGAATGTGTTTGCTTTACTTTCAATAATATATTCTAACTGTCACTAGAACTGGTAGTAAACATTTATGGTTAGTATTTCTAACAATATGAAACTAACAATTATTAACTACTTGACTGTAGTACTTTAGGCTTAGAGATTTCTAAAGTAATCATGCCTGACATATAATGCTGCTTATGAAAAACAGCCATTAAGATTTTAAGAGACACATTTTACAATTGATTATAGGATGTGGGCATATTATTTTTCTAATGTTATGATACAATGAGGAAATGATTAAAATACTCATATCTGTTTAACTATAGCTCTCAAACATTAATATATCTTGAAAATTAAACTCACATGTGTTGTCAAAGTTATTTAAAGGCACTAAGATGAATAAATTTCATTGTAATTCTCTAAAAAATGGTTAACAAGCAGATCGTAGTACTAAGACATGGCATAACTCTCTAGAGAATTATATCACCAGCGAGGTAAACCTTAGGACATCCCTGATGAATCTTCACTCTTTGTCACAAATAGTATCTTTCTCTACCTCCCTCTTTCACTTCAGAACATCCATTCATGTTGTGGGAAAATGATACAGATGATGGATGATTCCTCTCAAGTTGCTCCCCCTCCACCCCTGCCAGGAAATCTCTCTTCCTCTTAACTATGCCCCTCAAATTACTCTGATTTCTACTAACAACTGAGTATTAATACAGTTCCATATCAAACTTGTGTGAATTTAAATATCTTCCCATAAAATATTTATGTAACTCTGAATATTTGAATAATGTAAATAACATAGAATCTCATTATTTTGAACTATAGAGCACATTATTGGTCATCCAGTTCACTTTTAGGACCAGAACAAAAAGGTAAAAGGGAAATGTCTGAGACAAAACAAACAAACGAAAAACCCAAAAAACATGGTAACTTAACAGGAATATTTCTTCTCATTCTCAAGGCCCAAACTCAATACTAATGCTCTCTGCAGCCTTCTTTTAGTTTTCACTATTGTCTGAAAGTGTAGTTTCTCTCATTTTCTCTCCCTTTATTAGCTATTATTTTTTTCACTATGAACAACAAAGAGATTGTTTGGCTGAGTTCAGTAAGTCGTATTTTAAAATCTTTCAAAACAGTTAATGTTTTCACACATTTTCATGTCTCATCTATACAAATCTCTCCTACTCATAGATACCTAGTTTATACAAACTTATTATAAAATATTTATAGCATCGAAAAGTATTTAAATTTGAACTAGACCTATGGGTTTATTCAAATCCCAAATTTAACAGAGAAAATATAGTTGAATTCAGATAGTTTAAGTGATGTAGTAATATCATTCACTGAAGATAAAGAATAAGTTTCATAGAATGAGAAAAACAAAAAATGAAATCTGAAATATAGGCAGTTGTGGTCTTTGAAACAATTTCCTGCCTTGAAGACCTTAAAAATAGGTTAAATTGCTTTGTTGATATTCAAAGTCTTTAGTCCATGGGTACTGAAAGTAACAAACTATAAAAGAAGGTACTCTCCTAAGGAATGAGATCTCTTTAAGATGATGTAAGCACCATTTATTTTTGTTACTTAAAAACAATGTGGTAAACTACTTTAGAATGGTGAAATATTAGCCATATTTCAAGTTTTCTAGCTGTTGTTACTGACAGCATGGCCATATTACCCAAAGCAATACACATATTTAATCCAATCCCATCAAAATCCCAATGATATTTTTTTAAAGCAACAGAACAACAAAAAAACATCATATTTGTAAGATATCACAAAAGATCCCAAATAATTCCCAAAGTGATCCTAAGTAAAAAGAAAATAAAAATAAGAACAAAATCTGGAGGTATCACACTACTGATTTCAATTTATACTACAAAGTGACAGTATTCAAAATAGCACGGTATTAGCAGAAAAACACACAGACCAGTGGAATAGAATTAAGAACCCAGAAACAAATATATATATACATATATATATATAATTTTTGACAAAGGGCCCAAAAACATATAGTGGAGAAAAGAAAGCCTCTACAACAAATGGTGCTGGGGAAATTGGAAAGCCACGTTAAAAAGAATGAAACTAGATTGCTATCTGTCACCATGTACCAAAATTAACTCAAAATGGAACAAAAACCTAAACATAAGGCCTGAAACAATACATTGCAGAGAAGAAAACATAGGTACTAAATTTATGGACTTGGGTTCAGAGAGGATTTTATGAATTTGAACTCTAAGGCAATTGAAGTAAAAGCAAAAATAAATGAATGAGGCTATATCAAACTCAAAAGCTTCTGCACAGCAAAAGAAACCATCAACAAAATAAAGAGGAAATGAGCCAAATGGGAAAAGACATTTTCAAACTACACCTGTGATAATGAGCTAATGTCCAAAATACATATAAAACTTGCAAAACTCAACAACAAAAAACAAACAATCCAATTAATAAATGGGGAGAGAACCTGAACAGATACTTTTCCCAAGAAGACATACAACTGGCTAACAGATATATGAAAGGATGCTTAACTTCACTAGCTATGAGGCAAATGCAAATCAAAACCACAATGAGATACCACCTCATATCTATTAGAATGACTATTATCAACAAGAGAGGTAATAACAAGAATGGGAGAGGCTATGGAGAAAAGAGGACCTTCATGCACTGCTAGTGGGAATGTAAATTGGCACAGCTGCTATTAAATACAGTATGGAGGTCCCTCAAAAAATTAAAAATAGAATTACCAGAAATCCCCCTCCTGGGTATCTACCTCAAACATCTGAAAACATTTATCTGTAAAGAAATGTGTACCCCTATGTTCACTGCAGCATAATTCATGGTGGCCAAGACATGGAAACAACCAAAGTGTCCTTTGATAGATGATTGGATAAAGAAGACATGGTATATATACACAATGGAATACTATTCTGCCATAAGAAAAGATAAATACTGCCATTTGCAACAACATGGGTGGATCTTGAGATTATGATGCTAAGCAGCATAAGTCAGAGAGAAAAAGTTGAGAATCCTATGACCACTCATAGAGGGGATAAAAAACTGAAAGCTACAAATGAACAAGAAACACAAACAAAAACTCATAGATACAGACAATAGTTTAGTAGTTACTGAAGATAAGGGGGGAGGAGGGTGGTAAAAGAGGGAAAAAGGGTCAAATATATGGTGATGAAAGGAGAACTGATTCGGTGCGAACACATAATGCTACATCTAGATGATGTGTTATTGAATTTCACTCTTGAAACATATATAATTTTAATAACAAATCCCCCCCAATAAATTTAATAAAAGATAAACTTAAAAAGCTGGAGAAAGAAAATAAAGAAAACTTGAAATGTCACTGATTGTTTCTACACTATATGCTGTTTAAGACTTACAGTTTTTCCAGGTTTAATGTATTTAATATGTCATTTGGTGACAATGAAATTGCATAACAACACATTTCAGCTTAACATAGTTTCCAACAATTTATCATCTTAAGCTTCAAACTTCATGTCAAAAGACTTACAAAATTTTATCATGAGGTTTATAAATTTTTAACCATGATTATTTGGTGTTAAATATAAAATATGTCTTCAACTAGTGTGTTTTAGGCTGGTAGATTCCTGAATACCTTTCACAGATGTGATAGCAAGCTTTTCAAATTTTACCTCCCATATATTTGCATACATGTTGACAAATATGTGTAGCTGATTGAAATTAGAGCTGAGCAGCCCATAACACCCAATGTAACTAAAAATAAAACAAAGTGATATTTATTCATATTATGGCTTATAAAATCTAATCAATACCACACAATTAGTATATAATAACCGGAAAATGTATGAGTTGCTCTGCCTGAACATTTAAGAAAGTGGTAGGTCTAGTCAGGCAATTACACAGGCCTCCCAGCCAACCAAGCTTATTAGTAAATGATTGTATAAAACATTATTGTTATGAAGGTGCCATTTATTTATTGTCCATTTTGTAATATTGATTTGACAATTTTAATCTTTTTTGCACTAGCCTCTCCAAATTCTAGTATTTGAATATGTTTCAAAAGTAAAACAAACTTTGTAACATCATCATCCACTGGTCATGTGGAAAATACATGTGAGTTATACTTTGTGTGCAATTCACATTTCATTACACGGAATATAAAAAACACCTGTATTAAATCATTCAGATTTAATAAAATTAATTCTTTTTTATTCATCCATCAAGAACATTTTTAATGAAACTAGCCTTTTATTTAAAACTATGGGTGTGTGTAAATAAAAATTAAAATATCATTAAGGTTTAGTTAAAAAAAAAGAAAAAAGCATTGTAGATAAATTGGATTAAACCAGATTGTTTGAAATGTAATATAATAGCATAATCTAATATTAGCTAAGAAGTACAATGAAATATTTTCAGATCAACTCAGGTTTATCTATAGATGAACACTCAAGAAAATTCTAAATGTAATCAATCAACCCATAGCAAAGTGAAATTATTCAACTGTCATGCAAGTTTAGAACAAACAGAATATAAAACAAAAATTCAAGGAAAGTCACAAGACCAGAGTGATACTTTATGAAAAAGGGAGAAATGTCAGCAAAAGACTGAGATATATGGCTATGCTAAAGAAATGACTTGTTTTACACTCACTCAACTTAATCTATGTAAGGTAATCAACTGACAAGCTCTGTTTGTGCACACAAATGCCTATCAAGTTTTCAGTGCGTCACTCTTATATATGAACAACCAGTGAAGGATCTTAAAATACTTGACAAAACCTCTCAGTGTAAAAATTAAGATAAAAAAATAAGGTAAGCAAAAATGAAACATGGAGGAAATACAGATTCATGGGGGAAAAATCTCACTTATAGAAGCAAAGAATAAGAGACTTCATATTAACAATGTAACTTAAGCAAGAGTCCACAGAAAAGATAACATTAGAAAAGAACATTTGCAAATTTTTCTATCATAAATTCTTTTTTTTTCAATTTTGATAACATAAAAACCAAAATAGTGATTTTTATACTATCAGAATGATGGCAGATTTTTTTTCATAATCAAAGCATTAGAAAATAACATTAACTACATCTCCCTGAAAGTAGAAGTAAAAAAATAAATAAATTGCAAAATGAGAATACACATAGAAACATGAGGGTGAGTCTATTTCTAGTATCCAGTTATATAGAATCATAAAAAATAGTGTGGTGGGGGATTTTTTTTTAAATAGCTAAAGTAAATTTTCAAACAAAGGAAAATAAAACTCTATTAAAAGAGCAGTTAAATTTCAAAGTAAATTACTGTACAAAACATACTTCACACTATACCCTCACAAAACTTTAGTAGACATATGATAAAGAGACGTTCCTTTAAAAGTGAGGAGAGAGGAGATCCAAGATGGCGGATTAGAGAAATGCTGCACCTGCATCCTTCCATGACCAAATTAAAATCACAACTAAATTATAGAACAATCGACCTGGAGAACCATCTGAAGCCTGGCTGAACATAAGTTTTATAACTAAGGATATAGACAGAAGCCCCATCAAGTCTGGTAGGAGGGGCACAGAGGAGGAATTGGCTAACCCCAAAACTTCACCTGGCAGTTGAGAACCAGGAGACATTATCTTCAATGAGGAGGTTCCCCTAGAGGAGCGACAAACCCCAGGCAACACCACCAGCCTGCCCAGCCCAGGGTACTGGTCACAAGGAAGAGGAGCCCTGGCTGTAAAACATTGGGGGTTCCAACATCCAGGTGGATGAAAGGCAGGGAGAAAAACAGGTGTCTTCTTAAAGGGACCACACACATATTCTCTCTCAGGCACTCACCTTGGGCTCCAGTGGAGGGACAGTGACTCAGAGTGTGTTGAAGACATTTGGAGGGCAGGCTGCATTGTGTTGCTTCAGGTTCAGGGCTAGAGGACGGTCTGCAATTTCCCTGCAAACAGAGTCTCGTCCTGTGCAGCCTGCAGAGAGAAGCTTTTCTGTGCTGAGACCGCCCCGCCCCCAGCCAAATCTGAATCTAATTGATCTGATGAGCTCTGTAGATCTGCCCTGCTGACTCACCTGGATCCTGCCAAATAAAACTAACCCAACACCAGAGGCACTTTCCCCAAGAGAAGTCAGCCCCATCCATATAGCCCTCTTTCTTGGAAAAGTATGAAAGTCCAACAGACGCCAAGCAAGCAGGGACTGGCCTCAGTGTGCTCTGAGACTTTTGCTGAGTAGCTTCATTCCTTGTAATGATTTGGTGATGATGAACTTTTTTAGTTTTTTTTGGTCTGGGAAGATTTATCAGTTCTTCCATTCTAAATTATATATATATATATATATATATATATATATATATATATATATATATATATATATATATATAGTAGCTTTGCTAGATAGAGTAATATTGGTTGTAGGTCCTTGCTTTTCATCACATTGAATATTTTGTGCTAATCGCTTCTGGCCCGCAAAATTTCTGTTGAGAAATCAGTTGTCAATTTTATAGGAGCTCATTTACAAGTTACTAGTTGCCTTTCTCTTGCTGCTTTTAGGATTCTCTCTTTGTCTTTAACATTTGTCATTCTAATTATAATGTGCCTTGGTGTGGGACTGTTTGGGTTCATCTTGTTTGGGACTCTCTGCATTTCCTGGACTTGTATGTCTCTTTCTTTGCTAGGTTAAGAAAGGTTTTAGTCATTATTGTGTTAAATAGGTCATCAATCCCTTGCTTTTCCTCTTTTTCTCCTGGCACTCTTGTGATGTGAATGTTTGATGTGAATATTATGCTTGATCTTGTCCGAGAGGTCTCTTATACTATCCTCATTTTTAAAAATTCTTCTTATTTTTCTTTTTGCTATTCTGAGTGGATGTTTTCGACTACTGTGTCTTTCAAATCACTAATTCAACCCTCTGTTTCTAGTCAGCTAGTGATTTCTTCTAGTGCATTCTTCATTTCAGTTACTGTAATGAGAAAAGCTGTCATAAGAAAGCTGTATTCTGGCAAACAAACAAATTAATTATTGGTAAAAGCAATTATTTGAAAATTTTTATTAGTGATGTGCAGATTTAAAATTTTGAATGATCAATTTTTGCAGTTGTATTGCAAAACAAATTCAAAGTGTAAGTGACTATATTGAAGTTTTGTTTTTGTTTTTTTTGAGGGCAGTGTCACTGGCCCTCATATGTGGGACCCGAACCGGGGCCACTGGCTTCCCAAGCCAGCGCTTAACCACCACGCCACTCGGCCGGCCCCAAAGTTTTAAAGTCTGGAACAAGAAAATGAACTGCCATTTACTGAATTATAGATAATCAGGGAACATCTTTAATGGTACGTTTAAAAATAAGATTAGGGGAAAGCAATTACATTTATAAAACAAGATAAGTGGAGATTTTGAGTCTGAAAGTATGCTCTGATAAAAATATATATATGTATATGTAAAGAACCATTTAAATCAGAAGACCCACCATCAAGAAAAGTTATCTGGATCATTTTATCCTTTATTTCTTTTAATGAAAATAGCTAATTCCCTAAAATAACTTGTTTTATTTTGGATCTTCTTGAAGATTAGTTAGCCAACAAAATTTCATAAACCAAATAATTTAATATTATTATTTATAAATTCTTCTGTTTGCCAAATATTTATTGATTTCACAGCATTTGCCAAACATTGGAGATGATAATGTTTTTAATGTGAGTTATATTATATTTATATGGATTCAGTTATGAATCCAATGCAATTAAAATGAAAACTGCTGAGAAACAAACTGTTTCGTACCAAAATCAAAAGCACATGAGTAATTTTAATTCAATAAGGGATTCGTAAACTAGGATAGCTTGGAAATTGCAGATAAGAATGTTGAAATTAAACTAGAATTATAAGAATGCATATCTTACCATAAAATTTAGCAATATCTTCTTTATTTAAAAAAAAATAAATTTCAAACATGTGAAAGGCCATAATATATTTGGGGTTTGGCAAACAATTCAGTGTTTATTCCCCAAATAAATGGATACAACATAGAAAGTAAGGGAACTCAGGGCATATTATAGCTTGTATTTCTAATTCTCATGCAAAACATTTTAGTTGCTATAGAAATAAAAAGTGTGACCATAAGACATGATTATATATTTTTAAAGGCAGTCATTTGATTTTAAAAGGTAATATGTTTCTGTTTTTAGTGAACATAATTTTTCATGTTATTTAAAATCTTTGCAAGTCATCAGCAATGCATAGAGAGCAGTTGCCCCTTGTGATATTTTTAATGAAAATGTGGCTTTGAAAAGGTGAGCTGATCTTTTGATTGCCTGAGTATAACATGTGCATATTGGACAAGGTATCCATTTCCTTCATGCTCACATGTGTTCTACATGAGCTGACAATGAGAGGTTAAAGAAGGTAATTTCCTAAGCAATTCTGAAGAAGGGAGACTGGCAACAAACACTGAAAAAAGGATTAAAAAATGTCTACTCCCAAGACTACAGAAAGTATAGCATAAGATAGATCCCAGAAACAGTTCAACATTTACATTTGAGAAAGGTGGAGATGGAAATTAAAAATGTGTGTAATTAAAAATCCATTTCAAATTATCCTATATTCTAAACCTTGTCAAAATGGTTCTTAGATTTCCCTCTCTGAAAGTGAAGCATATTTAGGCTAGTTAAACTTCATAGCATAGAACTGAAAATATCACATAACACAAGAGAAGCTGTTTCCATCCCATTCTTAACAATTTAATAATGATATTAACTGTGTGGCCATTTCTGATTCAGGGGTCTAGGTTTTTTCCATCTGTGGTACATCACCAGTAGTGTCTCAGGGTGTTGCATGGTGAGAGCGTGACGGAACTTGTAGGAGGATTGTATTATATGGAATAGTTCTACAAGTGACCATATATATCCCCTCACTTTATATTGAGTATAATTCAGTCATATGACCACACCTACCAGCAAGGGAGATTAGAGAGTAGACTATCTCTGTGCTTAGGAAAAAGGGTGTTGTTCTTATGTGCCCTAAAATGTCTCTGCCATCTGTCTCCTCATGTGTCCTCCCCTGGTCACAAATATATCACTTCTCCTGTCAACTGTGAAATATATTCACCCTTCTCCAAGGGAGATGACCCAAAGTTCCATGAATTTACTGAACCTAAACATCAGCACATGGTACACAAAGCCACCCAAATACAACTAGTATAACACAGTGGGGACCTGCCCTTGTGAAACATATTCCATGGAAGACATCAACAGAACATGCTCTTGCTCTGTTTCCACACAACAGCCTGTTGCCAAGGGGAAAAGGAAAAAGAGAGAGAATAACCAATCTCACCTAGTTTTCCCGCCCCATTTTTTGGTTAAATAGACATTATTTATTCTCTAGGGAGGAAAACTGAAAAGGCTAGATCAATATCAGGAGTATTAAATGACTGAGACTTTTTCTACATGAAAAGTCACATTAGGATTGGAGGGTTATACATTCCAGATCAGGTTCTCCACCTTCTCTTACCTCCTATTGCTCTGTTATGTGTTGTCTTGAGATCCCTGATTTGCATTCGAGATTTTTACATCGGAGACCAAAAGATAGTCGTGAATTCTTTAGATGATTTCACTAAGGCCAGTTGGCTCTCAAAACTGACAGTTCATTCACTATTTAATTGCCTATCCCAAACTATGTTCAATTGTGTAATCCAATATGTATCAGAGGTGCAACAATGGCATCAAATGATCTAAAGTTATTTTAAAAATGAAAGTAGAATACAAAGATATCCCAAATTCCAGTATAAATCCTTTGAAACTATCAAAGTATATGTATATGGAATTTATTCAGGGAAAAATTAAAACCTAATTTTAAGTTCCTTTAAAGTTTCAAAACAAAAAAGTCAGTTTATAAGAAGATTAAATTCTGCAGTCACATTGCCTTTTTTGATGAGTGAAAAGGACAATAAATTTATTATTGTCTTTTTTTATTAGTTGTATGTATGCAAGACAACATAATGATTACAAATTTACACCCCTCACAAAGTGATAACTCTCATAAGTCTATGACCCATTTGACACCATACATAGCTATTACAATACTATTGATTATATTCCCTATGTTGCACTTTACATCCCATGGCTACATATGAGTGTATATACTGGGGGTGCCAAAAAAATGTATACACATGACTTGCATTCATTTTTTGTTATCAGTAAATATTGAGTATTACAACTTTAATACATTTTTTTCCTTTCTTAAAATGTGTATACATTTTTTGGCTCTCTCTTTCTCTCTCTCTCTCTCTCTCTGTATACAAATATATATGACAATAAATATAAACTTATCCTCATATTTGTTTCATTTTGCTCATCTCAATTTATAGAGATTTAGAACTTAGGTATCTTGAGTAAATGTAGCTTGATGTTTCTTCCACAGGAATGAATTGGTTTCTTCACAAATACAAATGTTTTCATCTCTCACATGCCAAATTTTTAGAAAACACAGAATTAACAGAATATACAAGAGAACCACATTACTGGGCCCTTACTCATTATATGTTAAATTTCAACCAATCCCTTGTTCCTTTAACAACTATTTCGATTAATATTTTGTCCTGAAAATCATTGAATTTAGATTAGTCTAATCCAATAGCATTTTTAAAATATTAATTAACACAGAGATGCAATGGTATTCATCTGATAATGGGTATATAGACAAAAACATTTTAAGTTTCAAAAAGTTTATGTTGATTATTTATACTAATCATTCAGTTTATAATTTGTGAATATAAATTTGACTAGAACTTACCTGATAATGTGCTACAGTTTAAGACATATACTATATGAAGTAGATGACACCATATATAACATCTTCTTGCAGAGAAATCATGTGCTCATCAACACCTGTATATTTCTTCTAGCCATAGATTAAAATTCCCATTCTCACTTATAGTCAGGAGTGGTAATAAATGTATTTGCCACCCCCAGAATCAACCAATAAAAATATCCTAAGAGATTTACCTCTTTTCCTTTCCCCCTTAAGTTCTAATACTAGGAATGCAAGTAGGCCCTGAATTCCTAAGGGTTGGTGGAAAAACAAGGTGAAAGGAGCATAGTCTCTAAAGTACTGAGTACAAAGCTATATGCCAAATACACATATTGAACTGGTAGATAATTGATGAAAACAACACACCAACAAACCTTCCATTTCATATTCCTGAGATTGGGTAGCTTATTACAGCTTCCACTGCATATTAAAGAAGAGAGGTGCTACTTCAACAAAATCTAAAATATGTGACCTGGGTTTCACAGTTGGGAGACAAAAAAGCAAGGAAACAAAACATAGCAAGGTGAGAGTTGGAAAGCCCTTTTATGTATTACAAAAACATTATATAAAATGTTATCTGTAATAACTTGTAAGACATGATGAGCTTAGTGAATCTGTTAGGAGTCAATTAATTATTTGTAAAGTGTTGGGTAGAAAGTATCTTCAGCTCTGCATGCCATGTGGTCTGTCACAACTACCCAACTCTACTAGTGTAATGAGAAAGTGTTAGAGACTATTTTTAAAGGAATAGGCACAGCTGGAAGTGACCCGCTGACACTCATTTAGTTATCTTTTTCTAGGAGTGTTTCCAATGAGTCAGAATGACCATAAACATTGAATGGGAAAAAAGAAAGAATCCTCCCCAGGGTATGGTACTGCAAAACAAATCAGCCATGTTACCAAAATCAATTCAAGGATGTTGTCTTCCCACCAAGGTTATTGCTCAGTTAGTTTCATTATTGCTACTATTAAGTTGAGACATTGAAGCATGGTATAAATAATTAAAAATATAACTCAGATTAAGAATTATGTCTAGTACAAAACTTTGGTGGGTTGACTGTCACATGAAATAGGCGAGGAGGTGCCTGGTAATTTTTTTTATTCAATTGCATTGCCAGAGAAAAGACAAGTCATGATAAAACAAAAGAAAAGAGAAACAAAGAAAAACAAATTATTTGTGTTTTAAACAACCTACTGATTCTCAAATATATACAAGCAATAGCTGGACATCTGCAATACCCAACACATTAATGGATATTAATGAACAAGAAGAAACCTCCTAAAGGGCAAAACCAGGTCCTCAGAAAAATTAGCAAAGAAACCATTCTCATGGAGCAAAATCAGGGACCAACCAAAGAATTTCTATATACACTCCAAGTTGATAAGGACCTATAGCTTTTGTATTGTCTCATCCTAATTTCCAAATTGATGTTTTCTGTTTCCCTTAGTTTTTTATTTTTCTTTGTGGATGTCTGTCTCGATTGTTCTGTTGTATTTGGGCTATTTATGAGAATGGGACTTGGGACTTGGGATGGCCAGTACCAGGGACTTGGGTTGACAGAAAACAGGTTTTCTTTCTTTAGATCACAGGTCACAAGACCAAAGGAAGTCAAAATCATACATCATGGGAAAGTGTGCACATCACCTAGATCCTGGACTTTGAATTAGGTACAGTAAATTCATGGAACTTTGGGTCATCTCCCTTGGAGAAGGGTGAATATATTTCACAGTTGACAGGAGAAGTGATATATTTGTGACCAGGGGAGGACACATGAGGAGACAGATGGCAGAGACATTTTAGGGCACATAAGAACAACACCCTTTTTCCTAAGCACAGAGATAGTCTACTCTCTAATCTCCCTTGCTGGTAGGTGTGGTCATATGACTGAATTATACTCAATATAAAGTGAGGGGATATATATGGTCACTTGTAGAACTATTCCATATAATACAATCCTCCTACAAGTTCCGTCACGCTCTCACCATGCAACACCCTGAGACACTACTGGTGATGTACCACAGATGGAAAAAACCTAGACCCCTGAATCAGAAATGGCCACACAGTTAATATCATTATTAAATTGTTAAGAATGGGATGGAAACAGCTTCTCTTGTGTTATGTGATATTTTCAGTTCTATGCTATGAAGTTTAACTAGCCTAAATATGCTTCACTTTCAGAGAGGGAAATCTAAGAACCATTTTGACAAGGTTTAGAATATAGGATAATTTGAAATGGATTTTTAATTACACACATTTTTAATTTCCATCTCCACCTTTCTCAAATGTAAATGTTGAACTGTTTCTGGGATCTATCTTATGCTATACTTTCTGTAGTCTTGGGAGTAGACATTTTTTAATCCTTTTTTCAGTGTTTGTTGCCAGTCTCCCTTCTTCAGAATTGCTTAGGAAATTACCTTCTTTAACCTCTCATTGTCAGCTCATGTAGAACACATGTGAGCATGAAGGAAATGGATACCTTGTCCAATATGCACATGTTATACTCAGGCAATCAAAAGATCAGCTCACCTTTTCAAAGCCACATTTTCATTAAAAATATCACAAGGGGCAACTGCTCTCTATGCATTGCTGATGACTTGCAAAGATTTTAAATAACATGAAAAATTATGTTCACTAAAAACAGAAACATATTACCTTTTAAAATCAAATGACTGCCTTTAAAAATATATAATCATGTCTTATGGTCACACTTTTTATTTCTATAGCAACTAAAATGTTTTGCATGAGAATTAGAAATACAAGCTATAATATGCCCTGAGTTCCCTTACTTTCTATGTTGTATCCATTTATTTGGGGAATAAACACTGAATTGTTTGCCAAACCCCAAATATATTATGGCCTT
This sequence comes from Aselliscus stoliczkanus, assembly GCA_033961575.1. Lineage (NCBI taxonomy): Eukaryota > Metazoa > Chordata > Mammalia > Chiroptera > Hipposideridae > Aselliscus > Aselliscus stoliczkanus. The sequence continues at coordinate 32,129,447 of CM066727.1, read as the reverse complement.
TCACATGTTTGAAATTTATTTTTTTTTAAATAAAGAAGATATTGCTAAATTTTATGGTAAGATATGCATTCTTATAATTCTAGTTTAATTTCAACATTCTTATCTGCAATTTCCAAGCTATCCTAGTTTACGAATCCCTTATTGAATTAAAATTACTCATGTGCTTTTGATTTTGGTACGAAACAGTTTGTTTCTCAGCAGTTTTCATTTTAATTGCATTGGATTCATAACTGAATCCATATAAATATAATATAACTCACATTAAAAACATTATCATCTCCAATGTTTGGCAAATGCTGTGAAATCAATAAATATTTGGCAAACAGAAGAATTTATAAATAATAATATTAAATTATTTGGTTTATGAAATTTTGTTGGCTAACTAATCTTCAAGAAGATCCAAAATAAAACAAGTTATTTTAGGGAATTAGCTATTTTCATTAAAAGAAATAAAGGATAAAATGATCCAGATAACTTTTCTTGATGGTGGGTCTTCTGATTTAAATGGTTCTTTACATATACATATATATATTTTTATCAGAGCATACTTTCAGACTCAAAATCTCCACTTATCTTGTTTTATAAATGTAATTGCTTTCCCCTAATCTTATTTTTAAACGTACCATTAAAGATGTTCCCTGATTATCTATAATTCAGTAAATGGCAGTTCATTTTCTTGTTCCAGACTTTAAAACTTTGGGGCCGGCCGAGTGGCGTGGTGGTTAAGCGCTGGCTTGGGAAGCCAGTGGCCCCGGTTCGGGTCCCACATATGAGGGCCAGTGACACTGCCCTCAAAAAAAACAAAAACAAAACTTCAATATAGTCACTTACACTTTGAATTTGTTTTGCAATACAACTGCAAAAATTGATCATTCAAAATTTTAAATCTGCACATCACTAATAAAAATTTTCAAATAATTGCTTTTACCAATAATTAATTTGTTTGTTTGCCAGAATACAGCTTTCTTATGACAGCTTTCTCATTACAGTACATGTGCCATTATGCTTATAACTTTCATTATTTTTAGCAGATACAGAGGTGAATTACATAGGGAACACTATATTACCTATATTCGTTCCTAACCAAATAATTAAATGTATGCTTTTTTCAAGATTTAAATTGCCCATTATCGAGTAAACTATTGTGGAAAACCTAAAGTAGAGAATAACCATAGATTAATTGATTTTCAGAAATTGTCAAGTCCTGCCGGAGGAAAGACACTATATCTTTTGTTCTTGAACAGAAAAGTAAAGGTTGTCATTTATTTACTCAATAGATATTGAGTGTATAATGTGTGCCAGGCCTTGTTCTTTCTACTGCGAAAAGTGCAGTTAATAAAATAAAGTAAACTCCTCATTGATGTTTCGCGGAGTTCCCATTTTAGAGACAGTGTGAAGAAATCAATAAATACACAGACATGCACATACACACACATATATGAAATGCTACAGTGTTTTCTATGGTACTAAGAACTGTGAAGAAAAATAAAACTACAAAGTCGGAACTCTGATATATACTCAGAGAGGGTTGGAAAGTTACATTATTAGTTTTATTTTTAACACAATGACTTGGGTTATCTTTTTGAGAATAGTCCATAAGGGACAAAAGTTGTACCTGGAAGACAAGTAAGGTTAGCACTGACATAATCTAAATGGAAGACTGTGTACAGTGGTAATTGTGGGAGGTAGCAAGGAATCTTCATATTCTACATATATTTTGAATGTAAGACTAATTGAATTTGATAAAGAAAGAGAATGAAGGGCCGGCCGAGTGGCGCATTGGTTGGGCGCTGGTTTTGGGATGCCAGCGGCCCCGGTTCGGATCCCACATGAGGGCCAGTGACACTGCCCTCTACAGCTAACAACAGCTCCACCTGGAGCTGGGCTGTGTGAGCCCCGGTGATGGTGTGGGCTGCAGCCCCTGCTGCAGTGGGCTGCCATAGGCTGCAGTGAGTGGCCCGCAGCCAGCGTGAGCGGCTGGCAGCCAAGCGTGAGCTGCCAATAGCCGCGATGAGCGACATCCAGAGGCCAGCGACAGATCTGCCTCATCCGGGAAGAGCGCAATGACGATATCAACAGTGAAGCGACATCCTCCGCAACTAAACTGAAGAGCAAGAAGACGGCAACTTGTCTGTTCCCCTTCCCCGATTCCCCAACGCTGTTCCCCTCCGCCAATTCCCCAATAAAATCTTTAAAAAAAAAAAAAAAAAGAAAGAGAATGAAAAAGAGAGAAATGGTACTCTGAAAATCTGACTTGAAGAATGGAGTTGCTATTAATTAACATGGTGAAAACTATAGAATTAATGAGTAGAAGAGGACAAGTAAGATTTTAGTTTACACATATTAAATTTGAAATGTTGTTAGATATGCATTGAGTCGGTAATTGAATGCAGAATTATGCTAATATTGGAAAAAATATGTTAGACGCATTGCCAGAGAAAACGGTGTATTTAGAATAAAGGTAAAAGAATCAGTTCACTAAGAAAGTAGTAGTCTAAATCTGTACATATCTAATTTAGAGAACAGAATTCAGAGAATATGATCTTTGAAACTGAGATGATGTATGTATTAAATTTGAAATAGTCGGTGATGGTAAGAGTACTATATGGAAAATGAGTTGCCATGGAAAAGGAAAGGATAAGCATCCTGGAGGAGAAGAGGGCAATCAGGTGAAAGCACATGGTATTGGAAGGAGTGTCATGACATTGAAATCCTCAAGAATTCTGAAAAAAGCAGTTTGACAGAGTCACAGTGAGCTACCGTGTTAGAGGGGTGGTTAGAATGATTGCATATGTATTACTGCAAAGAGAAGGAGACTTGAGGTTTTCTTTGATGACATAAAATTTAAAATTTGGTATTTTAGAGGTCAGTGAAGATGACTGGTTTGGAAATGGCAAATAGGTATTAGGAGGAAACTAAACTAGTACCAGGATGAGTGGTTGGTGGGAGTTGTACAAGGGTGATGCTAGCTTCTGAGGAGAGCCAAGCTTTAGCTGGTATGAGGCAGAAAAGGGAACCCATACATAGCCTGTTGGGGATACTGAAGGCTCTTACTCTGGTGGAATGTGCATTCCAGAGTACATAGGATAAGTGTGCTACGAGTTCAATGGGTGTGGGAGTTTGGAAAAGAGAACAAAATATACATATATACATAGTGATTACTATGCAGGCATTGAGGACATATTTATATGGATTTCTGGAATGTTATTAACTGGCATAAATGGGTATAAGGGTAAAATGTAATGAATCTTATGCCAGAAATCGGCAATGCTCTGAATATTGATGGACATGTTTTGTGTGGTTTACTTGCCATGAACTAATTGGGTTCCAGACTTTCACTTGACTGGTTGATATTAATATGGAAGCATTGTATGTGGTAATATTGCTATGCCCATCCAAGTTTTGTTTTAGTCACTGGTAGTGGTGGTAATGGTGCATGTGTATTATTTTACCAAATTTTCTTGACACTGATCTTTGTTTATTTGCTGTATTTAAGCCTTTCAGATAAAGAAAGTCCCTGCAAGCCTGTTCTCTCTCTTCAATGATGTGATTTTAAAAATACTGAAAACTGGGTATAGGCTAACAATTCCAAAGCTACAATTCATTTATACTAGAATTGAAAAATTAAGTCAATGGGTGGCAGATTGTGGGAACTGGGTCTTTCACAGTTGGAGTGGGATGTTACAGTTAAGCAAAGGGAGAAGGCAAGAATGATCCATATGGTAATAGAATAGAATTACAGATATCACTATGAACATTTTCAGATATATATATATATATATATATATATATATATATTGAGTTATGTGTATCTACAGAAGTTAGTATACACACACGTAATTCCTTGTACATTCAGCAGAGAGGACCTAGAAGAAATTGCACATCCATAGTGATGAGCAAAACTAGATTATCTTGATTTCTAATACCATTCTCAAGTAAAATAAACCAGGATTCCTTCCAGAAAATGACTGATTTTAGGACTGGAAAAATAAATATACAAGATGAACACAGACCATCTTGAAGTAACAGAAAATCAGATAATGCTTAAAAAGCCCTGAATTAATGAGAGTAGGCCAAAGTGACACAGAAGTCAACCAGAGGAGCTCACAATGTCCAAAGGAACAATTTGAGATACAGAGTAAACAAACTATCATTAGATTATTACCCAATTACAAAATATATATCCATGACTATAGTGCATTGAATTGTGTCCTCTAAATGACAGCTTCAAGTTCTAAATTCTGGTATCTTTGAATGCAACTTTATTGGAAAATAAGATGTAATTAATTAAGGATCTCCAGATGAAATCATCCTGGATTCAGGCTGAGCCCTATTCCCAATGGCTTGTATCCTTATAGAAAAGGAAAGATTATAGAAAGACACATGGAGACATACAGAAGAAGGTGATGTGAAGATGGAGGCAGAGATTGGAGAGATGCGAGTGGAAGCCAGGATACATCAAGGAATGTCAGGAGCCACCAGATCTGAAGAGGCAAGGAGGCTTGCCTGGATCCTTCAGAGAGATTGTGGGCCTGTCAATTCATTGATTTCAAACTTCTGGCCTCAGAACTGCGAGAGAAAACATTTCTGTCATCTTAAAATACCAACATTGTGATAAGTTGTTATGGCGGTACTAAGAATTAATGCAATGATCACACACTGATGTTAATAAATAATTGAATAAATAAATAAATACAGGAGAGAGTATAGACAAATATCCTGTGCAGAATGATTCCAAACAATTTGCGTAGCTAATCCTCCCTTGGGAAGTTTAAGTGTGGCCAGCACAAAGTGTTATCTTTACAAAAAATTCACAATGAAATTTTACAGCAGAGAAACTTGGCAAATTCTACCAAAGGTGATGAAGGTAAATATCTACAGTGATCATGACAGCGTGCACCTGTGATGTGATATGTTGAGGATGATGCTTTACCTCTGTGGTCTGTTTCCTAACAACCCACAACCCCAAAATAATCATGAGAAAAAAAGAGAAAACTCTCAGCTGAGGAACATTCTACAAAACATGAGATAAGAAGTCCTCAGAACTGTGAAGATCATAAAAAAAAAAAAAAAAAGGGAAATCTGTGAAGCTGTTAGTATAGAGGAGTCTGAGACATGACTTGGACTCAGACATGTAGGATCCTTAGTGGATACCTTGTGACAGAAGAAAGACATTAGGCAAATCTAAGAAAATGTGAATAATGTGTTGATATGGGTTCATTCATTATGAGAATCATACCAAGAGGAAATTGATTGTGGGGTGTATGAATAGTTTATGTACTATCTTCATGGTTTTTCTGTAAATTAAATATTTGTCATAAATTTTTTAAAGTTTAGTCTAAAAAATTTAAAACATACCTGTTATTGAAAAACCACTGCTTAATTATGAGGAAAGAGTTAAATCAATGATATTGACACATTTGATAATTAAAAGTCTGAAAATAATATTACAATGGTAGGAATATACTAATGTGAAAAAGCACCATACTAAATAGTAGAATATGAGTTTATGAAACAAAATTTTGATACACTAAAAAGTTATTAATAATTAGAAAATATAAGTACTACTAATCCAAGCTACCAATGCATTTTGCCTGAATTGCTGCAATAACCCTTATAATGGTTTACGTGCATTTTTCTGATCTATTCTTTGCACTACAGAACAAGTGATGTTCTCAAAAAGCAAATCTGAAAAGATTACTCTAATATTTAGCTGACAGTTACTACCATTCACCATGGGCACAAAGCCTTTATTGATATATGCCTCGCCTATTTTTCTAAAATAACCAATTGTCTCATATTGACTTTTTTTCTGTTTCTTAATCACATCATTCTTCTAGTCACAGGATACATTGCTTAGAAACACCTTTCCCTTCTTCCTCGCCTCATCCATTTATAGTCTTTCTTTACATTTTAGTTAAATTATCAGTTTCTAGGAAATTGTCTTATTATATATGCTTACAGAACCTAATTCCTTTCTTCACATCATCTCTGTTTGTAATTATACTCCAATGAGCAAATTTAGTGTGATTGTTTATCTTTCTCACTAAACTATAATAACCTCAGAACCAGAATTATGTCTCCTTAACATCGTGTGCCCAGAAGCTAGCATGATGCCTGCCATATATATAAATAATATAAAGGAATAACTTAAATCTTCCAATATACATTGCAATTCTCAGTATCCAGAAGTATCTACCCATTACTCTTGAAACTTTTCCTTTCATTATCCCAGCCTGGGTCAGCTTTTCAAGTGCTCTAAGAAAGAATATAAAATAGATTTAGTTTGAGTTTCCACAATGCCCAGTAAAAATCCATAGCTTCAAAGTACAGATAAATCTAAGTGTCCTAGATTCTGTGATCCTCCCTCTACATATTTTCTTCTGTACCTTTCAACTCACTTCACAGTTGCTTCTCTTTATCTAGTCATTATATGCACCTTCTTCTTTACTAACGTCTTTGATATGGAAATGAGTATCTCTTCTCCAAGCCCTCAAAATAACCTGTATTATATTTACTAACATTTACCAACACCAGCTGTCTAAACATTATCTTCTATGTCTCTCATATAAGCTTTGGTTCTGTCATACCAAATACAGATATATAAATCTTCAATCTTGGTCACCTTCACACACTGGAATTATGAAACAAACAAACAAACAAACAAACAAACAAAACAAGGCATGAAGCTTGTTTTAGTAAATACCAACTAACAAATGCCATCAATGGTGATATAGAGGAGAGAGTGATCTACAATTACTGCTGCTTTCAGAGTTGCCCATTTCCAGGGTAATGTTGTTTATATGTTGCCTATGTTTTGTAGGTGAACATATAAAATTAGGGCTACTTTTGAAATTATTAACAAAGACATAATTTGGTTACTCTTCATTTACCACCATTCATTTATGAAATTAAATAAACAACTAATATAAAAGTAGCAGAAACAAAGACCTTCATATGTACATATGACATACATATGCATATACATATACATGCATTGAGATATAATTCATTTAAAGCACATATACATATATGCTTTTCTTCATTAATATAAACACACTGAATATTAGTGAAAACATATCAACTTGTTTTTTAGATGTTGGACAGATTCTAAAATTTTATATTAGTTTATCTTATGTCCTCGTTTCTAATTTATATGACTCTTTCTTCCAGTCTGTATTTCAATTGTCATTATATTCACAAGGCAAAAACACATATTCACATTTAATTTTTTTAAATATTTCATTGTTCTAAGTTACTAGTGTTTTGCATATTATTTGACTTTTTCGTCCTTTGTTTTATGTGATTCACTTCAAGTTTATTAATTGTAAGCTACCAAAAGGTCTTTTCCCCATTTATTTTTATTAAGAATAACTTTCTTGGGCCGGCCGAGTGGCGCGTTGGTTGAGCGCTGGTTTTGGGATGCCAGCGGCCCCAGTTCGGATCCCACGTGAGGGCCAGTGACATTGCCCTCTACAGCTAACGGCAGCTCCACCTGGAGCTGGGCTGTGCGAGCCCCGGTGATGGTGTGGGCTGCAGCCCCATAGGCTACAGTGAGTGGCCCGCAGCCAGCGTGAGCAGCTGGCAGCCAAGCGTGAGCTGCCATTAGCCGCGGTGAGCGACATCCAGAGGCCAGCGACCGATCTGCCTCATCTGGGAAGAGCGCAATGACGATACCAACAGTGAAGCAACATCCTCCGCAACTAAAACTGAAGAACAAAAAGATAGCAACTTGTCTGTTCCCCTTCCCCGATTACCCAACGCTGTTCCCCTCCGCCAATTCCCCAATAAAATCTTTAAAGGAAAAAAAAAAAAAAAAAAGGAATAACTTTCTTCTGCCCTAGCCCAATTAACTCAAGACTGAAAACAACAAACCTGTAGCCTGAAAAAATAGTTTGTTGACTCAGTTCAATGAAGGAAACTGCAGTATAGAGAAACCAAGGGTTATCTCACAAAACATAGGAGAAAATATAACTATGACAGGTTTTGGGAGAAGGTTAAATTATGAAATTAAATAAACAACTAATATAAAAGTGGCAGAAACAAAGACCTTTAAATGAAGTTTAAATGAAGCAGGCTCACAAAAAGCAGGTCTGCCTGTCAAGAAGTCAACAGCTCATTTGGACTGCAAAGTGAATCAGAGATTTCTTTTGCTTGGAAGCTACAAAGTCAAGGTAAATGCTGACCTCCATGTGCATTAACACTTGATCTGAATTCTGTACAGGGGTTGTCAATTGAAGTGCTTCTCTGTGTCAAAGTGACTTAGATTCTCCAGATAAGAAAGGAATATATCTTATTAATAATATTTCAAATAGCAAGTGCCTGATAATCTGTAAGTATACAGAACAAATATTCTCAGTGATGAAAAAGGCGTATAAAAAGATATATTCATATATTCTTAAATTATGCACTCTTTTTATCTCTGATTTTAGAATGAAACTTAAACTTCTTTGTAGGAAGTAGAGTAAGCCTTTTAAATTGTGGTTTAAAAACAACAAACCCTTGGATAAAGAAAAACTCCAGAGTCACATAAAGGAAAAAAATGCAAGACTAAAGCCAAATCTTAACATATTTGTTATTTTAAAGTTTTGGGTTATCTTTTGGCAATTAAAAATGAAAATGAGAAAAGGAGAAAAATGTTCACATAATTATATATAGATATAGATGTAGATATAGATATAGAGATAGATATAAAGATATAGATATATCTCCCTAGGGAGAACTGACATCTTTAGAATCTATAAATCCCTACCCATGAATTAGAGATGCCTTTCCATTTGTTGAAGTCTATCTTCCTTATATCAATCTTGCCCATTAATTTTAGGTTTATTTCTAAGGGTTTTATTTTCTCACTGGCTATTGTAGAGTTTTTAGTTCAACAATTTTATTTTCTTAATGGTTATCATGTCTATATGAAGGCTATTTCTGTATATTATTTTTTCCTACCTTATCACATTGCGTAATACTTGAGTTAGATACATGATTGTTTCTCTATTGCAACTATGCCACCATATCATCTGAAAATAGTAAGTGCTACCTCTTTTTTTCTTATTTTAAAACTTCTGACATCTCTTGCCTAATTGCATTAACTAATAGCTCCATTACAACGTTAATAACAGTAGAGGTGATAGATATCCTTGTCTTCTTCTTAATCTTAGTGGAGACATCATTCATGTTTCTATTTAAAATTAAGATTAGGCTTTAAGGATATATTTTATCTATCCCTTGAGTGTTACTATCAACAACGTGTATGGAATGTCATGGAGTCATTTTTATGTATTTACAAGAAAAAAAATCATAAGTTGTCCTTTTTTATTGATCACTTTTAATTTTGATTAAATATACATTACAAAAAATTTACCATTTTAATGAACTTAAACATTTTTAAGAGCATGCATTGGCATTAGGCACATTCACGTAGTTGTGCAATTGCTGTTACCCATCTCCAGAACTTTTTCATCTTCCCCAGAGGGAACTCTGTACCTATTAAACATTGACATCACATCCTGTCATCCTTTCAGCCTCTGGCAGCCATCATTATATTTCCTGTCTCTATTAATTTGATTACTTTATATACCCATATAAGTGTATAATTGGAATCAAATAATATCTGTCCTTTTGTGAATGGTCAATTTTACTTAGTATATGTCTCCAAGTTTCATCCAAGTTGTAGCATATGTCAGAATCCCCTTCTTTATTAAAGCAGAATAATGTTGTATTGTGTGTGTATATCACATTTTGATGTCATTAATCCATTCATGGAAACTTGGTTTGCTCTTACCTTTTAGTTGCTATGAACATGGATGTAGAAATAGATGTTTAAGTTTCTGACTTTTATGTAAACAGAAGTCAAATTACTGAATCATATAGGAATTCAATATTTTGAGGAATTGCCATACTGTTTTTAACTGTGGCTTTACCATTTTACATTTCCACCAGCAATGGCAAAGACACCGATTTCTACACAACCTTACTAACACTTCTTTTCTTCCCCTCCTCCTCCGCCTCCTCCTTCTTCTCCCCCTCCTCCTCCTTCTCCTCCTCCCCCTCCTCCTTTTTCTTCTTCTTTTTTTTGGCTTTTTTGTTTTTCGTTTTACATTTTTTCAATTAAAATTTATTGGGTGACAATGGTTAGTAAAATTACATAGATTTCAAGTGTACAGTTCTGTAATACATCATCTATATATCACATTGTGTGTTCATCACCCAGAGTTAGTTCTCCTTCCGTCACCGTATATTTGATTCTGTTTACCCTCATCTACCACCTCCCTCCCTGCTTGCCCTCTGCTAACCACTAAACTATTGTCTGTGTCTATGAGTTTTTGTTTCTTTATTTGTTTGTCTTGTTCCTTTGTTCCTTCCTGTTTTATGACTGAAATCATATGGTTCTTGACTTTTTATTGTGTGACTTATTTCACTTAGCATAATAATCTTAAGATCCATCCATCTTGTCACAGATGACACTATTTCATTTTTTCTTCAGGCAGAGTAGTATTCCATTGCATATACATAACACTTCATTTTTATCCAACCCTCTATCAAAGGACACTTTGGTTGTTTCCATGTCTTGGTCACAGTAAATAAAGCTGCAATGAATATTAGAGCACATACAGATGGCCAATAGACAAAAGAAAAAATGCTCAACATCGCTAATCATGAGAGAAATGCAAATAAAAACCACAATGAGATATCACCTCACACATGTTAGAATGGCTATCATCAACAAGACAAATAATTACAAGTGTTAGAAAGGATATGGAGAAAAAGGAATCCTCATAGACTGTTGGTAGGAATGCAAATTGGTGCAGCTGCTATGGAAGGCGGTGTGGAGGTTCCTCAAAAAATTAAGAATAGAATTACCATATGGCCCAGCAATCCCTCTCCTGGGTATATACCCCCCAAAAATCTGAAAACATTTATCCATAGACACATATGTTATTACACCTTAATGGCTGTAAAGTGTTATTTTGTGGCTTTAAAGATGTCTTTCTACAGATCAATTATTATGATGTATAATAGTAATGGAATTACTAATATTAAAACTTTGATCTGTTTTAAAGATTTACTCTGATAAAATATTTTTTCCCTGTGGTCGTAGAATTTGTTTAATAGTATGTTATTTATTAATTTTATATTTTTTAAAAAATGTTTTGGCTTAAAACTGAATTCAGCTGCTGCAGCTGAGATGTTAAAATAGATGTTTCTGAAGAGTAACTGCCAGGAAAAATAAGCAAAACAAGAAGTCACAAGTCTTTTCATCAATCTGCTTCCACCTAGATTTGCCTCTATTCTCCTGTTGATATAACATCACAGGAAGCCCCACCATTGTCACAGGACAGAGTATAGAAACTTAGGTTGGAGGCCTTTAAAAATATATATATATAAATTGGTTTCATATTAATTGTTCTTGATCATAAAGGATATTCCTAGTATCTGCATTTCTTTCCTAAATTGTCATTGTGCTCTAATTTCAGTCAAAATAATATGTACAAGTATGGTGAGAGTGGAGTAAGAAGTACACTTTACAGTGTTGCAGTGAAAAACCTGAATTTTACAAAGTTTACACTTAATTATATCTTAGTAATTGCTCATTATATTCATTGGCATTGAAAACTATTCTGATATTGCCCCTTTTGAGACATTTTTGCATTATATGTCCAGATATATTTCTATTATTTCACAATATCACATTGAAAAAAGATTTCTCTGCTTGAAGCATTAACAATGTAACAAGTTTACTTCATGAAGTAAAAATTGAAATAGCCTGCTTTTATCAACTGCAAATGTCCTATTTTCTTTCTGGTGCTATTTCTTTTACTAAGGCAATTTTCATTTTATTCTTTGTAAAATCAGTGTCTTCCATTTTCTTTATTGAAGGTCAAAATGTCCAGGTTTTATCTGAATTTCTCACAAATTTTAAATAGCATTTCAATTTTAATCATTTTTAGTTGGAAGAGTAAAGAACAGTGTGAAAAATATTCACCTATTTAGAATTCAGTTATACTCTAACTGTAATATAATAGGTTTTATCCTTTTGGAGCTACTTAACCTGCTTAATAACAGTCTTCACGTTCTTCTCATAACTGTGGTATTTCTGATTTGTGTTCTAGTTTCCTAAAGAATTACACCTATATTTTCAAAAGTAAAGAAAAGATTTTTCAAAATTTTCTGGGAGCAAAATCAACCCACTTTTTTTTCTTAATTAAAATGGCTTAAAAGAACAAACATAGAAACACATAGGTATATAAGGCATGTGATTTACACTTAGTCTTTAAATTTTGAATCACACTATTCTTTACATTTAAGGAAAATATTAAGGTTAAAATAATCAGATTTTTAAGTTTCTTTTTTGTTGACATGGCCGTTCAAATAACTGCTTTAGAATGTATGTCAGAGTTGTCACAAAAGTGTTTAATATTAAGAATTTCAGGAGAGTTTAATGAAAGCAGAATTTACAAAGTTGTATGCAGGTTTCATGAACCATAACGGTTTGATGAAACACTGAGGTTGTGGCTATGGTAAGAAGCCATTGCATGATAGGCCTGATGGGGAAAGCGAAGAAAGTGGTGTTAGCAGACTTTGTGGCTCCAAGGATAAGTGACCCTCTGACCAACGGAAGCTGTAGATACAGTCACTGAGAGGGTAATGGCAATGCAGGAAGCAAGCTGAATATATTGCTAATGTATTTCTCCATCTATTTTCTATCATCCTGTTGAGGTTTGTGTGTTTGTTTTTATTTTTTATTTTTATTTACCACTTCAAACTAACAACAGATGAGGTTTTCTTTACCTTCAATTATTTTTTGTCATCTTTAAAACACTGCCTGACTAATACAGTAATTAAATTATAGGAAGGAACTATTTAGACCTGTTTAAATCAACCTTTCTGTGAGTTCTAGTTACAATGATTCTTTTAGGTTTAGCAGGAATGAGAGATGAATGTCTTCCTCATCAGCAAGTAGAGCAGATGTAAGAACACTTACTTGGTTCTCTAGATGGAAGACATCAGACTTCTGAGAATCAGATTTTCAGCACACAGACAGATCTTCTGTTCACATGCCTAGCCAGAGCCCCATCGGGGTTTTGATAAGCTCTTTTGAAAAAAAAAAATCAATTTATTTAAACTAATAAAAAACAAAAAAATTGAATTATTTATCTTACTCCCCCGTCCTCTACTTCTAGCAACCACCAATCTGTCTCTGTATCAATGAGCTTGTATATGTGTATACACACACTCACACACACTCACCCATACATACAAATATATGGTATGTATCCATTAATGGACACCTACGTTGTTTCCATATATATCTTGGCTATTATAAATAATACTACAATGAACATGGGGGTGCATATATCTTTTTCAGTTAGTGTTTTAATTTTTTCAGATACATATCCAGAAGTAAAATAGTTGTTAAATTTTTAATTTTTTGAGAAACGTCAATGTTGTTTTCCATAGTGGCTGCACCAACAATTTACATTCCCACAACAGTGTTCAACAGTTCTTTTTTCTTCACCACTTCATTCATATTTGTTATTTTTAATCTTTTTGAAAATAGCCATTCTAACAGGTGTAAGGTTGTGTCTCACTATGGTTTTGATTTGCATTGTTCTGATGACTAATGACAGAACATCATTTCATATACCTGTTAGCTATCTGAGTGTTTGAAAAAATGTCCCTCAGATCTTCTACCCATTTTTTTTTATCAGATTATTTGTTTGCTATTGAGTTGCATGAGTTCTTTATATATTTTGGACTTTAGCCGCTTGTCAGATATAAAATTTACAAATATATATATATATATATATATATATATATATATATATATATATTCCCATCCAGTTTGTCTTTTCATTCTGTTGATGGTTTCCTTTGCTTACAGGAGATTTTTAATTTGATGCAGTGCTACTTATTTATTTTTGCTTAGGTTGGTGTTTGCTTTTAGTGTCAGAATCAAAATATTGTCTCCATCTTCATTGATACTTGTTATTTTTAGTGTTTTTAATAATGACCGTTTTAACAGGTATGAGGCAATGTCTCATTATGGTTTTGGTTTTCATAACAAAAGCTTGGCATGTTAAATATGAAAGCAGAAATTTATAAAATTAAAACCAAACATAAAATAGACAGTGAGCAGCAAAGACATATCAGTAGTTGCAAAGCTTTCTAAATTAAGATCTGCTTATAATAATAATTGCAAAAAAGAAAGAGGACAAAACACAAATATTAAATAAAAATAATAGTAATTTTACTCATTAATATATTAAATAAATACATGTATAACAAAATATTTCACAAACATATGCTGTTTTTAAGAATACAATGTTATTTTTATTTTAATATTTGAAAATGAGTGTAACTAACCACAAAAACAGACACAAAACTTATCATCTTAAAATATGAAGAAAAATAGCTTAAAATCAACAGTGATTCATAGAAAAATACTTTAAAAACTGGAATGGAAGGAAAATGAAGGAAATTTAAAGTAACTAGCCTTAACTAGCCTGAAACTTTTTTTTTTTTTTTTAACGAGGTAATGATGCTAGGGAAAGAACAAAGGGCAGACAATTGGGCCTAATCACTTTGTCCACGCGACCTCTTCTGAGTATACAGACGAATGGTGTTTGCTAAAGAAAATATGAAAGAAGAGAGAGAGAGAGAGAGAGAGAGAGAGAGAGAGAGAGAGAGAGAGAGAGAGAGAGAAAGGAAGGAAATAAATAAATCATGTCTCTAAAACACCCTTTGCAATGTTGCTGCCTAAGGATTTTCTAGAATAAACAGAACATAAGATCTATTAGGTATGGCTTCTGGAGATAGTCAAGTAGACAACACAAGTCTCAGAGTTATAAAATAGTCACATACCTTATATCTCCCAAAATAATCTTAAATAGTAAGAACAAAAAATGATAGAACTTGCTTACTGTATTAGTTTTCTATGGCAGCTGCCGCAAATTATCACAATCTTGGTAGCTTAACTAAAACAGAAATTTATTCTCTTACAGTTCCTGAGGCCAAACATCCAAAATGTGTATCACTTTGCTGAAATCAAAGTGTATGAGCAAGACCGTCGTCCCTCCCAAGGCTCTAAGGTAGAATCCTCCTACTGTTGTGGTTGCAGCCATTCTTGTGCTTATGGTCACAATTGTTCCAATCTTTATCTCTGTAATCACATTGTGTCCTGGAAATTTTCTCATTGTATCAAATCTTCTGCCTCCCTCTTATAAAGATACATGTAATAATATTTAGTACTTACTCAGAACATCCAGAATAATCTTCCAATTTCAAGGTCCTAAATGTAATCATTTTTGGAAAATCCTTTTGTCCCATATAAATTAGTATTCAACATCCCAGGGGCTAGAGCATGAATATTGTTTAGGGGTCCATTTATTCAATCTACTACACTGAATTTATTCCAAGATATTATAATACCTCTGATAGGAACAGAACATCTCAAAACAGAGAAGTGTGTGTGTGTGTGTGTGTGTGTGTGTGTGTGTATGTGTGTGTGTGTGTGTGTTTATAAGGTGGCACTTGCAGCAGGGGAGAAACACAGCCTTCTCAAGAAAAAACACTGGATTTATCTCATATCCATATGTATAGAATTAAACCTTTACCTACTACCAATTAGAAATATTAACTCTAATCAGAGTGTGACACTAAATATGACAGTAAATAGAATACATTTTTCTAGATAATAAGTATATCTATATCTATGCTTATACATATACTATGACAAGTACTTCCACCCTTGAGTGTAGACCTAATAGAGTTACCTGCACTTACATACCAAATTTGTGCAATTATCCTAAAGTGGAACAAATTCAAATGCTCACCATATAAACAGGAAACAAAATTTATTATAGTTTATTGATACAAAGGAATACCATGAAACAATATAAATGAAAAAAGAGATCTCTCTTTCTTGATATATCTATCTATATACATCTATATATCTATATATCTATATCTATATCCATATCTATATCCACATCTCTATCTATCTATCTATCTATCTATCTATCTATCTATCTATCATCTAAAAGTAACACACCAAATCATAAGAGTATACTGTATGATCCATTTATATAAATTTCAAAACCAGGCAAAGCTAGCATATATATTAAAAAGTAAAGATAGTACTTACCTTTCAAATTATATTTTAGATATTAGGGGAGTTCTGAGACATGAATAATAATCTGCTTATTGGTTTAAGTGGTGAAAGCAAGTTTGAATCCATATATGATAAATGTAATTTAGGAGGAATTCCATTTGATCTCATCCAATATTTCTGATTTATTTTATAGGAGGGATTTTCAGCATATTTCTTCTGGCATTCACCCATTTAATAAAATGATACAGATATTAAAGCACCACATTCCTATTATAGCCTAGAAGGTAAAACACCTTAATATGTGAATCCCCAACTCTCTTTGTCTTTCTGTCTCCTTCTCTCTCTCTCCCCCCTTTTCTCTGTATCTCTCCTGTACACACACATACATACACAGGCACACCATAATTTCTTGTTCATACCCCTTCAATAATGGATAATTTTTTTCCCATGTTTGCTTTTTCTAAAAAGTAAATTCTCTTTCAAGAGGAGAATGAAAAGAAACACTTGAAGGAGTATTTATAGTTTAAAGAAACAAAGAAAACTCTATTTTTCAGCAAGGTAGTTTATAATCTTAATTAATTTACATCCTCATAATGTTTCTATTGATTTCAGCCTGGACTCTTAGAAGCATAACACAACAGTATTTCTGATTTACTTGTACATTTCTATTTAATAAAAATATAATATACCTCTTCTTATATCGCTAGGTAAATAGTCATGTTTGATTTTTATTTCCATGCATTATACTCTTCCAGGTAGAATTTGATTAAACGGCTTTGTTTGTTTCATTTATCCTGATATGCACTGAATTAAAGTAATGTTTTATTTTTTCTTGTTTTTCATTACTTTTAAAACCACAAAACATGAAATGATGAACTGTATTCTTGAGGCATTATTCAGAAAATTATTTTATACTTGTAAGGCACTACAGCAAATGTAAATTTATTTTTAACAGCATGGTAGACTTTATTTACTGTAGTTAGGACTAAGAAGAGAATAGAAAAAGGAAACAGAATACAATTTAAAGTTAAATGACACACATTACAGAAGCTTTTACAAACCTTCGTGCCTAAGTCCCTGGAATGAAGTTAACCTACCCCGGGAAAACAAAGTTTTCAGTAGTGTAAGAAATGCTAGCTTTTATTTTAGAATTTTTATGGGCCAGAATTTAATATGTCATTTTTAATTTTCTCATTACATATGTTTGAAGTAAACATATAGTATCTTTCTTTCACAGAAAGGCAACTTTTAAGGATGGTAGCACCAAGTCTTTAAGCTGGAATTCCAACCTTGGTAAACTTTATTATGAACCCTTTGCAGTTTTTACAATGTATCGTTCTTTTTTTAGTGAGATACAGACAAATTTATGATTTGTCCACATTTCTATCTTTGTCTGAAATTTGTATGGAAGAAATTAATGACAAATGTGGCCTACCTTGAGATCCTGGAGAGCTGGACGACTCTGCTTGGTGTCCTGAAGAGGGAGCCTGGAAACTGACCAAGGCACACCTGTCCTCAGACCTGAAGTGCAGCACAGAAAAGGCCACTTGTGGGATGGCCCTTCCAAGTCTCTGGCCGGGGCCCAACAAGTTTAGCTTTAAAGCATCTTTGCTCTTCATGGCAGCAGCTGTCTTCTCTCACAGCTGCCTTCTCTCACGGAATTGGGTGCTGAAGGAGCAGCTGCGAACCTCTATTGGTCCTTGGGTGACAAGAGAAGTCCTGGGTGCAGCTCACAGATGGGGTCCTGGCACTGCACTCACACAGGCTCTGGATCCACTGAGGACCTTCCTTTCTGAGCCCCCACATCCCGCAGTGCTGCCAGGAAGGTCCTGCCTCTACTCTTGGCACACTGGAGTGTGTTGAAGGAGGTCATCCAGAGGATTCCTCCTGAGAGCTGGTCACTGGATGTGGACCCGGGCTATCGGAGGCTCTTCACCCCTCCTCTGGCCTTGGAATGGATGCTCTGGGCACAATTCCCACAGCAGAGCCATTTTCAAGGACACAGCCTTGAGAGAGCAACGCGTTGTGGAGATCATCCTGTGTACGCAACTGAATCGCCTTAAGGCCTCTATCCAAACATGCTATTCTGGTGGGCAGGTGCAGAGTCTACTCATCTTGCAGCCCCAGAAGATAAGCTCTGTAAGTTGTTACACCTGCCACAGACCTATCTGGAATTGTCTGAGCCTGTTCCTTCTCTCCTTTCCCTTCTTGTTTGGAGGCCAGTTTTCTAACCCACCGAGTTCCCTCCATTCCTTGGTGAGCCAGGGCCCTGGTCAGGCAAGAGAGGGAAGCCAGGTGCTGGAAACTTCCTTTACCTCAGAGCTCACCAAATTGCCTAGCACTGTCAGTAAAGATTTCTTTATAAATATTAAAGATAAAACAAAAACAAAAACAAAAAACTTTCAGACTTAATTTTTTTTAAGAGGAAAATACATAATCCGTCCACTTACAAGATTTGCAGAGGCACAATAAAATGCGGGCGACAGAAAAATGTAAATGTTGAATTTATGGATCCAAAGGAAAAAATAATCAAAAATCACTTGCAGTAAGCCTGGTGAGTAAAAACGTAGGCCCAGGAGTACTGTACACTTCTGGGTTCTGCCATTTATAAGGCCTGTGATTTTGGTGAGGTATTTAACTGCTCTGGGAAATGTACTTAATGTAAGAGTTGTGAAGAGTATAAAATTAGTTAATGTTTGCAACTTAAATTAGTGCCTGCAACAAAATAGGTGCTATGTAATGCAACTATTATTATAATTAGTTTGTTTTCCAAATATATTTTAAAGTGGGAGAAAAATGAAGCTTATTCTATTTACAAGGATTTTTTTAAAATCATGAAAAATTCTGGAATCAGGGGTCATTTATCTATGACCTTGGTAGAAGGATAAATTCCCTGAGGCTTAATATCTGCATCTATGAGAAAAGTATAATTTCAGAGAGCTTAAAATTAGCTATGTTTAATAATACAATAATATTTTTAAAATGAAAGAACTAGAATCTTATTGAATTTTGTCTTAAAATCAATTTGTTACTTTGCTACAGGTGAAAGGAAGTTTTAAAAAGTAGATAAGATTAATATTTAGCTATCTTGTCAGTATGCTAGTTACATGCTCAACTTGCAGTTTCTTTCCTAATAAAATCTTAATCTGACTGATAGACTTAATATAAACATTAGGGAAGGAATATAATTATCATTATTTATAAAACTCAGAAAACAGCCTAAAAGCTGTAATCAGTAAACTAATTATATTGCTTGTAACAATAACAACAAAAATGATGACAGTGAATTGTAGGAAAATCACAAATCGAATCATTAAAATTTGTTCATAGAAAAAAATTGAAAATTTGTAGGTTACTCTAGTAGGAATAATATAAGTTGTGGATAAGGCATTTATAGCCGATTCTCAGTTTTGGCAGTAGTTATCTTCTATAAAGTTACCACGACACTGAATTAGTGAATGCTAAATTAGTATATCATAGGGGAAATAAAAAGTTAGCTTCTTGTGAGCCTCTGGTTACAGCATTTTATCAACTAATCAGTATATAACCTTTCTTACATGTGTTTCTGTTTAAAACCACCATTTAATACATATTTTTATTCATTAACATTTAACTCCTTTCCAATAGCTCTATAACACACATCTAAGCAAAGCTTATCATAGATGTGTATTTTCTCTATAAGGTACATCACAGCCTTCTTACAAACACTAGGCATTTCAGCACTAAGTTTGGAAACCATTTTAAACAGTGAAACCACCAACAAAACAAAACAAAACAAAAGCCCACACAAATATGAAAAACATGGTATTAAATAGACCATGAATGGGACACTGGTGTACAGTGTGAGAGTTGGAACAAGGCAGAGCATCACCGGTTCCACCTCAGCTAGGAACACTACATCAGGTGACTCAAAGTTTTCAATCCTGGGCATGTCTGTGAATGACTGTGAAAGTGCAGTAAAAAAAATTTTGAAGTTACAAAGAAGTTTTAACAAGTGTGTAGATTTGTAAGTATGGAATATGTTAATAATGAAGTTCAACTATATTTTTTGTCATGCTTATGGTTCTGATGTCAAATAAGATGCTGTTTTACTCTTATTTCTGGCTACTTTTTGTAGACACATAAACTTAAATCTAAGCCATTAGCACAATACATGAATGCAACATATAAACATAACTATGATACATAAACATAAACCTAAGCCAAAAATATGCATTATTCTTAAGTCCCATTTCTGCCCAGTCCTTCAGACTTGTTATTTTGTCATTTACTAGGGTGAACATTGACTGTAATCAGGTATTTATTTTGGTTCACCTCTCTGGTTGTCCGGATCTCAAGCTGCTTTCTGTAGGATAACCCACTTGAGTTTTGACCACTAGAACTTCAACTAAAACCTTGTGATGACTTCCCAGAATGCACAGCCATAGTACTATTAGCATCCATGCTATAGAATCCCAAATCACTTATGCCTTAAATTATTTCCTGCATAATTTATTTGACTTTTCAGCTTTACCATATGAATCCAGAAAATAGAACAGTTAGGCCATGGTACTCTACTCATCTTCTGACCATTCCTCTGACCTTAATAATTCTTGTGAATTATTACCAAGTAGAAATAGATATACAATGAACCTGGATGCACACTGAGAATTTCATGAGGCAATTTTAATTATTATTTTTATTACCCTAGTTTTCAATTATTGATTGAAATAGGTAAGTAAATCCTTTAGTTGTCAATATTATTAGAAGTATAAGTAAATTTTGTGATTAGTTTTGTCTTAAAACAAAGAAACAACAACAAAAAACCTTTAAATGTTCACTTGTAAAAATCACAACACATGTTTACAACAGATGACACAAGTTCATTTTTGGAAGTACTAGAGTCATTTATATCTATATTATTGCTATGTCATTTGACAGCTGACAGCTTTAGCTTCATTCTAAAAAAAATTGAACGATTTGGTTGAGTTTTGGAGACTTTACAAGTTGAAGATGGAAGACCAAACTACGCATTTTTTGCCATATTTTACTGTTTTACTTCCATAAAGGGAATAACGTGTCAAGCTTGGGAAAAGTTGCATAAAGATTATGGTGACAATGCTCTACAAGAACGTTAGTGCCAACGATGGTTCACGAAATTCTATGCTGGTGATTTTGATCTCAATGGTGCTTCTCAGTCAGGGAGGCCCACCGAGGTTGATGACGACAAAATAAAGGCATTGATTAAGCCCATGTTACACGACATAAGCTATTGCAGAAACATTGAACATACATCACTGAAGCGTTCACAACCACCTGAAGAAGCTGGGATACTTAAGTAAGCAAGCTCGATATTTGGGTTCTGCATGAACTCAAAGAAGTCCATTTGACGGCCTGTATAACATCTGCAATATGCTCATTAAACGTGAGGAAATTATCCTTTTTTTGAAGTAACTGATAACTGGTGATGAGAAGTGGACTGTTTACAACAATGTGGTGCTTAAAGGACATCAAGCAGACATTCATTATAGCAAGGTTGTGCTCTCAGTGTGATGGAATTTTAAAGGTGTCCTGTTTTTTGAGTTCCTGCCAAGGAACCAATCAGTTTAAATGTGTACTTTTGGCAATTGGATAGCTTGAACGAATCCATCATCCAAAAACAGCCAGAGCTTGTTAATTGTAAAGGAGTTGTGTCCCATCACGACAACACGAGACCACATACAAGTTTGTCACCCATCAAAAATTATTGGAGCTTGGATGGGATGTATTGCCGAACATACCACACTGACCTGACCTTGCCGTTAGACTTTCACATGTTTCAATTCACCCTCTTCAAAACTCCTTGCATGGTACAATGTTCAATTCAGATGAGGCTGTAAATCAGCACCTTGTTCAGCTTTTCACAAATAAAGACAGGTCCTATGAATAAGGAGTTATGAGGCTCACTGAAAGATGGCTAAAGGTTATCAAACAAAACGGGCAATATATCAATTGATCTTTGTTCTTTATATAAATAAATGACCTTTGAAAAACATAGACAAAATATGTCATGACTTTTCCAACGACCCAATATTTTCACTCAAAAGGCCTGAAAAAAATTACAAACTACAAAAATTATATTCTTAGTGCCAATATTGTGGTTTCTACAACAACACTTTAAAAAGAAATTTGTGGGCCAGCGTAGTGGCGCGGTGGTTAAACGCTGGCTTGAGAAGCCAGCGGCCCCAGTTCGGGTCCCACATATGAGGGCCAGTGACACTGCCCTCAAAAAAACAAAACAAAAAAGGATTTGTAATTTTGGGCAGGCCGAGTGGCTCAGTTGCTTGAGCTTGCTCAAGAGTGCTAGCTGAGCTCTGAGCAACAGCGGTTCTATGCCAGCCCGAGCTGAGTTGCGGTTGAGTTGCCAACAGGTGGCAGGATGGCTCAGCTTAAAAAAAAAAAAAAAGAAAGAAATTTGCTTAACTCCAGTTACTACAAATTTCCTATGGTTAACTAAGATAATCTGTATCACTTTATGTTTCATAGTTAGGCCTATAATCATACTGAAATTGACTTTTTTTTATATGATGTCAAGTAAGGGTAATGATATATTTCTTTCCCATGTCAATATTCATTTTTTTTTACATTTTTATATGGTTTAAAAAATAAAAAGCAAGATAATATTTTATGACATGAAAATTTATGACTAAATTTCATGTTCATTAATAAAGTTTTATTGGAGCACAGCCACGCTCATTTTTGACATCTCTTCTCTTGATGCTTTCAGGAGGAATTGAGTAGTTGCTATAGGGACTGCATGACCTGCAAAACCTAAAATGTATATTATTTGGCACCTCACAAAAAACTGTTGCTGGCTACTTAGAAATATTCATTTTCATACTGTGCTGTAGTGTCACTTTTGATAAAAATCAAGCGACCAGATGTGCTCAGGTATATTCTTGAACTCTCTAAGGAATCTATTATTCTATGTTCCTATCTTTGCACCAAAAATATGCTCAACTAAATACTGTACCTTAATATATTTTGATATATAAAAATATTATTTCTCCAATTGTGTTGAATATAACTATTTTTGGATCTTCTTGCTGTTTTGTATTCTTGTATGAATATCAGAATGTTAAATTTCTTACAATATGTATCTTTCATTTTAATCAGTATTCCATTGAAGTATAGATCAATTTGGGGAGAATTCATATATTTTTGAGCATGAGACTTCTAACACATGAATATTAAATATGCTTTATTAATTTAGTTTTCTTTTCAAGTTTTCTCAATAATGTTTCAAAATTTCTGTATAGATATTTTGCATACCTTTAATTATACCAGTGTTTGCATTTGCTGTTTTTTTTAATTTTATTGTGAGACTATATTAAGTATATTTTGTTTTGTTTTGTGGTGCTAAATTAGTTTATCTGGAAATTCTTTTGAATTCCTTATGTACATGATATCATTGCATGCAAATACTGTCCTTTTTATTTCCTAATTCCAACATTAATGATTTTTATTTCATTTCCTTGCCCTTGTGGAAATAACTTTCTAGGCCCAGGATAGAGCTGTTCTTGCCCTGGGTGCCACATCAGCAAACTGAATCTTGATAACTTTCATGTCCTCATAAGTGTTATACTTGACCAGGAACATAGTATATCTAGTCAGCCAATTCCCAAATGCCAAGCTAACTCTGAGCTTTTTCACACCAAAAAAGGCTGACTATGTGGCACCAACCAAAAAGATATTTTATATTCCTTGTTTTTTATTCTTTATCCTACAAAATCTCCCTGCCTTCTTTCCCATTTTGCACTTCTCCAAAAGAAGAGTATCCACTTCCTGAAGTGTTATTTATTTATTTATTATTATTTTTTTTTTTGGTATCACCTAAATTGTTTTCTTTAATCATTTTTAACAGTTTTGATGACAAGGAATGAGATTTCAAGCTGAATGCCAATAACTGGCAAGACAAGATGCACAGGTCATTTGCCTGCTGAATATTTGGAGTTCACTCTTTCTCTAATCATTATTGAGATTTGGGTAAGTCACTCTTGGATTTGAGCTCTACTCTCTTGCACGTAGCTCTCTAATCCAAGCGAATTTTATTTAGAATATTTATATAAATATAATTACTATAATACAAAATAATATAATATAATAATATAAATACACACACTCAATTTATTACTCTAACTTAATAATATATTTTGATATATCAAAGTATAATTTATCCAATTGTGTGAATATATATATATATATATATATATATATATATATATATATATATATTCCCAGAAATGTTTCTGAGTAATTATATTAGAAATCCACAATAGGTGGCAACCATCATTAGGGGACTCACAAAGCCTCAAGGCAAGTCCATAGCATAAACAGCAAGGGAACTTGGGAAAATAATTTAAGACAAGAGATTCAGACTGTCTTGACCATCAAAATCAAAATTTATATAGGCATAAGTCAGACTATTAAAATGTATTAAGGTATCTGTTGCTATAAAGAAATCTTCAAGTGAATAAAATAATAGATGTATTGCTAATGAGAATCGTAGAAGCCAAAGCCAAAAATTGGTGGGCCTGGTCAGACACTTAAAAACTCTTAGAGTACTCTTCACCTAACTGTAAGACTACCATCCTGGGATTCTTTGGTCACAGAATGGGTTAGATCTACCCTAGGTCATGCCAACCTCAAGAACATTTCCATGTAAGGAGGTATGCTGAAAAACACCGCAAAATCCCCAACTGAGTAACAAATTCCTCTTGAGCATTAATTTGGCTCTGAGAGACCCATGGTTTAGCTGAATAAAGGGGATCCTCATGCTTCAAAGAACTGAATGTGCCACCTGTTTATTTTATGTCTAAATACTATGGTCCTGGAAGCTGTAAATGTCTGTAAACATTTTAAAATCCTACAAAGAAAATCTAAAATTGTAATGGCTATTTGGGGAACATTCCAATTAGAAAAAAAATATCTTTCTTTGAGAAGTTCACTTAAAAGCAAGTTCCCAATCAAACAAAGAGAATGAGGACCTCCTTCAATTTCATGCAGAGGCCTCCAAAAGGCTTCAAGATTTCAAAATGGTTTCATTGAAAAATTCATTGTGAAATGCTAATGAAGAATTAAAGACACAAGAGGTGCCTTAATTATTTTTCCACTCTGGATCCTGGGAGGACAGTATCTTTTGCACCCTTTTAGAGACATGTCTTTCATCCATGGTCCACAGGGTGACAGCTCTGCAGTCAGAAGTTTGGCCAGATTGGAAGCTGATACTCAGAGCCTGATAGAAACTTTTATTTAGTCCTCCTGCCCTAAACTACATTAATCTATGGACCTAGAGAGAAAGGAAAACATTCCAAAGAAAAACAGCCCTAAATCTAGAACACCAGAATCTTGTGATAACTATCTTTGTCAGGAAACTGAAATTTAGAAAACTTTCATGGCCCTGTACATGTTCCTCTTGACCAGAAACACAGTATTTTCAGTCAACCAATCCCAAACACCAAGACAAGTCTTGGCCTTTTCAGCCCAAAAAATACTGAATTTGTGACCCCAGGCAATCAGATATTTCCTGTTTTTCTCTTCTTTGTTCTTTGTTCTTTATCCTATAAAAGCTTTCTGCCTAATGCTCTATTTTGCACTTCTTTGAAAGACTTCCATTCATGAAGTGTTAGATTGTTTGTTTGTATCACCTACATTGTTTTCCTTAATCATTTTTAACACCTTAATGTTCTGATGAATATCTGCAGGACATCATGGATGTAGTGAATATCCTCTTCTCGGGGATTAATGAATGCCAGGGCTAAAGTTTTCAATATTTTGATATGTGATATTTGTTTTGTTGTAGAGACCATTTATGGAATGGAGAACTATCCCTTCTATCCCTGTCTTTATAGGAGCTTTAATCATAAATTGATGTTGATTTTACTTTATTTTATTTTATTTTATTTTACCTATTGCTATGCTCATGTTAATTTTCTCCTTTTTACATTAATATTATGAATTATTATTTTTTAAATATCACATATTAACATACTCACTAACTTAACTAAGCACGAAACACAGCTTGGAAGTTAATAATCAAGCAAATGAATGCAGAGATATCTCCTTGACACTTTTAACCATTGGTAGCTCATTGTATTACCTTAGAAATAGTTTCCTTAGAAAATAGGAAGATATCTAAGGTTTCAATACATACTGATTTCCAGTCCTTCAAAGGACATATCAAACCTATATGCCTAGATTTCTTTCTATTGTGCAGCACATATCACTTTTGCCATCTTACCTGATTAACCCCTTATATTTCTTTATGAATACACTGAAATTAGTTAAATAAAATATAATAAGAACTGAGAGAGTCACTACTAATCTCTTAATATGGCAAAATAGTAAATTTCTCTCCCTAAGTAGGTGTTATCTAATTAGGTAAGGGATAATACAGAGGTTATAAAAATTATTGATAGTATTATGTGTCAAAAGACCTAGCATTAAGATTTAGTTTTCATTTTTTTGAAGATCCATAAGAGAATTTTATTTGTCGATTATTCATGCATTTGAGAGACAATTTTAACAACTATGATGTGTCCAGAGTTTTTTAATCACTAGAGAGACAACGGTGAAAAAATATGATCCACCTCATAGCACTTAGAGTCTGGGCATAGATACCTTTATATATCTTCTAAGGCAAACTTCAAACCCAATTTTATTACTTTTATACTTTTAAATTTCAAATCTTAAGGACTACTGATCAAACATTTTAAAAAATCATGGAGAAAGGCATGTGTTTCTGTAGATTCATTTTTCAGCATAAGAAACTCCCTTCCTTTTGTTCCTCAGAGAAATTTATAGTCTCCAAATGTCCACAACCCTTTTCTTCTTAGTTTGTTAGATTCAAAGGGCTTGGATCAAATGAAAGGAAGCTTTATCAAATTATATTCCTATATGAAAATATATGAGATAGCCTGAAAATGTTTCTCAGATATCAATATTGTTACATTGATAGAAAACCACACACATGTCAAGGAGTATTAGAGGTCAAAGAGGCCAAGAAAACAACAGGCAGTCCTTGCTGCACATGGACCCAATATGTACAAATTTTGAGTACTATGATTTAGGTATGCAATATCATTCCCCCCCCAACAACACAGTTCAAACTTCAGGTACAACAGATTATTAACTGAGTAATGGCATGACATATTAACTTTGCTGCTAACTCTTTAATCTACAAATCACTATATAAATACTACATGCACATCCAAATCTATGATCAGTCTTACTACTTTTTTCTAAGTCTGCTGGTGATTATTTACTGTGCAACTCTTATTCAGTTTATACATAAAAACAAAGTCTGTAGTTGTGTTGCCTCCCTGTCTTTCAATGAGAAAGCCATGCATAATTTTATAAAAAATGGATAGATGAAACGGACTAGTGTGGAAAAGAAGCAAAATGTGAAAATTCTGGAAACAAATTAGACTATACTATGAATGGAGATATTGAAAAAAATATCTGGTGATGGGAATGTGGATATGACATCCTTTGAGAGACTCCTGATATGCAGCCAGAGAAATTTAATTGAGGCAACTTTATGGATATAAATGAGGAAAGTGATTGTGACAAACTGGAGATATTTCAGAAGTGATGCTGGCAAAAAAAAATAATAATAAAGGAATTCCATAGATATTTTATGATATTGACAGTGCAAAGGATAAAATCTTGAAAGCTGATTCACATTTAGAAAAAGTGTGACAATATACAAATTCATAGAAAAGATGCTCACTCTGTGTGGTAAGATATATATCAAGAAAAAGGAAAGCAGTATTCAAATTTTACTTAAAGTTTTATACAAAGACATAGAACATCAAATTATCAATATCTCTAACGTCATAAATTACAGGGAATTAAAGACTGCTGTGAATTCTTTGGAGCTCTTCCCATCTAGTGGAATCTGAATCCCAGCTCCTGGAATTTGGGCTGGTGTGATTTGTATAAAAAAATATTATTGTAGGGCTGGTCAAGTGGCACGTTGGTTGAGAGCTGGCTTGGGATGCCAGCGGCCCTGGTTTGGATCCCACATCTGAGGGCCAGTGACACTGCCCTCTACAGCTGAGATGGTGAACAACAGTTCCACCTGGAGCTGGGCTACCATTGAGTCCCGGCGACAGTGTAGGCTGCAGCCCCTGCTGCAGTGGGCTGCCATAGGCTACAGTGAGTGGCCGGCAGCCAGCATGAGCGACCTGCAGGTGGAGTGAGCTGCCAATAGTTGCTGTGAACGGCTGTCCAGAGGCCAGCGACTGATCTGCCTCACCTGGGAAGAGCACGATGATAATACCAACATGGGCCAGTGAAGCGACGTCCTCCACAACTAGACTAAAGAGCAAAAGAACAGCAGCTTGTCTGTTCCCCTCTCCCAATGCCCCAATAAAAAATCTTTAAAAAAAAATTTATTTGATTCATGTGAAATAATACAAAAATAAATTGTTATGCTACTCATCCTGAAAACCATTCAAGAACATGTCTATTTATTGTTGCTAATTAGATCACATCTTAGATTTCATGTCCTGGTTCCTATTCTATATTAGACTAGAATATTTATCTTTACTTTGAAATCTCTAGTTTTCCCTGATTCCTTCTGTGGTTTCAGAAATTAGCTGGAGTTGTTTTCTTTGCTGATAATCAAACTAATTGAAATGACATTTTTACCATCATCTGTTTCAAAGCAAAACTTTTTCAAAGCACAACCTAGAATAAAATTATGTGCTAGCATCAAAATATCTGATTTTTAAAAATAATTACTCTTGGGCCGGCCGAGTGGCGCATTGGTTAAGCGCTGGTTTTGGGATGCCAGCGGCCCCGGTTCGGATCCCACATGAGGGCCAGTGACGCTGCCCTCTACAGCTAACAACAGCTCCACCTGGAGCTGGGCTGTGCGAGCCCCAGTGATGGTGTGGGCTGCAGCCCCTGCTGCAGTGGGCTGCCACAGGCTGCAGTGAGTGGCCCGCAGCCAGCGTGAGCGGCTGGCAGCCAAGCGTAAGCTGCCAATAGCCGCGATGAGCGACATCCAGAGGCCGGCGACCGATCTGCCTCACCCAGGAAGAGCGCAATGACGATATCAACAGTGAAGCAACATCCTCCGCAACTAAACTGAAGAACAAGAAGACGGCAACTTGTCTGTTCCCCTTCCCCGATTCCCCAACGCTGTTCCCCTCCGCCAATTCCCCAATAAAAAAAATCTTTAAAAAAAAAAAATAATAATAATAATTTAAAAAAAATTAATTACTCTTTCTATATAATATGATATGTTATGTTGTATAAAAATACCAATTTTTCAAAACTGTAGAGTTTGAATGAAATTCTATTACTTATACTCACCTTTTGTAGTCCTTTTCTATAAGCATATATTACATGATCATGAAAATTAAATAAGTTCTCAATAAAAGTTGATTCACTGAATGTTTATACTTTAAGAAAAGGATTGACATTAACTCTGAAATAGCAGTGTGTTACAATTATATGTCATCATCCTAGTGGTACAAAGGAGATGTATAATACAGTTTTGGAATTAGAAAGCTCTGTGTTTGGCTAATAACCAACTCATTTGCTTATTGTGTAACATTAGTCATTGACAGTAGTCTCAGATTTCTGAACTACTAAATGGGTAATTATAGGATTTACCCTTTTAGGATTATCACATAAATTTTGTGAAATTTAAATGAAATTATAGATTTAAAGCACTTACTTTAATGCCTAGGCAGTTATGAATAGACACTATATGTTAACTGCTTTTAGTAAGTAGACAGCACATTCTCCTTTATATCTCTATATGGTATGAAAAGAGTGATTAAATTAACTTTATTCACAATAAAATATGCATGGAAAATGCAAGCACCATGAGGTCGAAGCTACAAAATAGATCTGAACAGAAAATTACTGACCAATTGTAGTTGCCTCTTGGCCCACTTACTTTATACCATTGTTGATATTTGAAATTAATTACAGGTCTTTTACTGTTCCTCACTTTTTACTAACCCCTATATTACACCCTGGAGATATGTAATGTGGTGAAATAAGCTCCTCTTTTTGCACAATTTTCCTCTTGTGAGAAAATGTGACTACTAGGTGGTCATAGTCATTAGCAATTCGGGGTATGAATATGATGAAATGCTGTTTATGAAAATCATATGATCCTGAGCATGAATCACGTGGTTGTGAGGAGAGATTCTACATTCATAAGTGGAGGCTCTTTTGTGGAGAAAAAAAAGAAAAAAATGGCTAATTCTCTTTAAAGTAGAAAAAGTGTTTTTGTTCTGATACTAATTTATTTCAATATTTATATTCATAGGAGAAAGACTAGTTTCTCATTAATACATTAAAATAGATTAATTCAAGTTGTGTTAGAAGCTGACTTCTACCACATATATTACAATATTATCACATAAAAAGTGCTAAATATTTCAAGGAATGTAGCTTTTATTTTAAATAAGTTGTGTTTTGATATGAACATTTAAATTTATTTATTTTTTTAAAGTAATGACTCATATAACTGAACATGCTTTTTTTATGAAACCCAATTCATTTTGTTTACTTTTTAGGAATACTTCTTAAACACATTATAAGATAAGATGTTTCACAATAAATTCCATACATTTAATATGTCAACTTAGTCTGTTTTATAGGATGATATCATTTCTATTTAATATAATAATGCCTTATTATCTTCATTCTGCAAACAGCAAATATAAGCAGAAGGATGAAATAATTTTCTAAAGGTAAAAGAGAGGGTCAATGTCAGTAACAGGATTAAAGCTAAGTGTGCTTTGATTCCCAGGACTGGCTTAAGATGATTAAAAATGCCTCTTTCAGTTGGACGTCCATAATTAGTTCTAAGTTGGGTCTTTCCATTGAAACCTTGAAATTTGACGTTTTTTTCTCACTTTAAGAAATATTAAGAATTCACTAAATATTCAGTAAACCAAATGGGGATTCTGAAAAATGTGAATGGTTTTGTCTATTTAGATATTTTGTATTCGTATTTTTCTTTTCTCTAATTTGCACTTATTTACTATATCAACAAATCTTATCTCCATCATCAAACAACAGTCTGAATTGTTTCACCTCACTGTGAATCATGTTACCATCTTCACCCAGGTCACGTGTATCATATACATATGACCTTACCAACACTTTTGTCTTTATTTAACAACCAGAATGAACTTTTCAGAAAATGTGTAAGGTCCTACCTTTGGGGGCTTGAAATAACCCAGTAGTTCCTAGTTCAGTTTACATACCTTCACTTCAGGATTTTTGCAATTGTGCTCTTGTTATATTGGGCCTCTTCAGATTTTGCTAATGGTTCTTCATTAATCCAGTGCCACCATGAAAATGTCATCTATTTAGAGAGGCTTTCCACAGTCGTTCAATATAATTAGCATGTTCTTTCACTTCCATCCTATGTTCCTGCTTTACTTGCCTCATAATATTTATCACTATTTGAAATAACTGGTGTGTTTGCTTCCTCAGGAATTATACCTATCTTCTCTACCCACCCCATGTCTCTGATATGTAGATGAGTATCTAAGATATATAAGCATACAAATAAATATTTTTTTTTTATGATGGTGAGATATATCATCTGAGAAACACTAGAAAAAACACATATTGTCCACAGAGATGTGTTTCCTATCAAGAGTACTAATCTCACTTTTGTATTATACCATCCTTGATTGTCTACTTTTTTAGAAAATTAAATGCTCCACTAGAAAAACTAAAGGAAAAAAAATGTAAATAAATTGACGGTGATGAAAAATAAATTGGCACATCAATCTAAGCTTATTTTTTAAACAAAATATCAAATCTGATAATCAGGTTTATTTAAATAATGGAAAACATAATTTATCTTCTACAACTGTGCTATCATGAAGCATTCATATTCTAAACACTAATTTTAAACTCAACATGTAAAAAATAAAATTTTAAAAAGTATAAAGAAAGGAGGACTTCATATATTGAGGGAAGACTGAGTGATATGACATCACAATTTTCTGTTGTCAAGGCCATGGTCACAAAAGATGATTCAGTCACATTGTAAGAATCACTTTTCTGTGCTTTGTGGTTATTTATGTAATTGATAGGTATTATATGTAAACTGTAGTAAAAATTATTTCTGTGGTTGGGCAAGATGACCTTTAAGTTTTTTCTACCCCTAACATTATATAGGTCAAGAGTGACTCTGAAACATAGTGCTATAGGCAATTACTTACTCATTCAGTCTTTGATCCAAGTACACAGTGGGAGAATTTTTTTAATTGTATAATAAAGATAACATATTATAATCTTGACGCACCAAGGGATATTGACCTCGTTTAGTCTGGAGATTTTTTTTTTTTTTTAAAGAACATTTAAGGTGCGATATTTATTTCTCAAAGACCACTAAGGAAGCCAGCAACAGGCATGGCAAAGCAAGTGCAAATAGTAAGTATCAATGTGTTAATGTTTTCAACTAATTTATTCAGAATTATTTTTGTTTCAAAATTTAAACATGACAATATGTGTATAACATATTAGAAGATTATCTCAGTTTTCTTCATCCTTATCAAGCATACTGTGTGATTCAAACTAGATGGTCCTACTAGTATCACAGCTTCTTCTAGAAATGATTTTCCTTAGGGAAAAAAAACAAAACTTGCTGCTTTGAGTTTCAGGAATTTATGGATATGCTTCTTGTAGAGAACATGTGGCATGTTCTTGTGGGTTTGCCTTTTTTCTGGGAGAATTCCCTCAAGTTTGCTATCAGATCACATTTGAGCATTTTCTATTTCTTATTCTTGTCCTTAAGGCAACAGGACCATGGGGATTATATGCTGGGGGAAATGCACTGATGAGTTGTAAGATATAATTTAGGATTTCTCCACTTACAGCATAAGCAAATGAATCCAGTGACCATTCATAAAACTTCCGTATGAATTAAGGGATAGGGAACCGTTGCTTTATAAGTTTTATCATTTACATCAATCAGCATTCATTGAGCACCTTACTGTATATATAAGAGAATAAAAATGTGTGCTATGCACTCATGGAATTCACACATAGAAAGGAAATAGCATTTTCTAACAAGTGATATTAATAAACTGATAATAATTAGAATATTTGAATTCAAGTGCTAGATTCAGAGGAGCTCTAAATAAGACATAAAAAAGGACACCTTATATAAATGAGGTGAAAGTCTTTCCAAGGAAAGATAAAGCTAATAAAAAATGTTTAGATGTGTAAAACAGCCAGGTATAATAAGAATCCAAACACACAATGTGATATATAGATGATGTATTATAGAATTTTACACTTAAAACCTATGTAATTTTACTAACCATTGTTATTTAATTTAATTAAAAAAATGAATTTAATTAAAAAAAGAATCTAAATACAACTTAGCATGTATAAGACTTAGCATGTATAAAACAATGGTAACAGCTGTAGCTCATAAAATACAAAGGAACTAAGTTTTACAGAGTATAAAAGAATATGTCTCATGGTTTGTTTAATAAATTCACATTAATGTATTTCAAATATTGTAATAGTTGCAAATAAATGTCTAAGATTTTTTATTTTTAGCTGTGCATTAACATTTATTTTATTTATTAATTTTTTAATTAAAGTTTATTGGGGTGACAATTGTAAGTAAAGTTACATAGGTTTCAGGTGTACAATTATGTAACACATCATCTATGATTTTTTTAAAGTATCTATCTCTATCTATCTATCTATCTATCCATCTGTCATTGATCAGTGGGGAGAATTTTCAATGTGAGTTTTTGTTTTATTTTTCTATTTTTATTTTTATTTTTTTATTTGGTGATTTGGGCAGTTTTTCAAGCTTCTTTATGTCCCATCTTGCACGTTTTTACACATATTTAAAGTTCTCTTAATCTGTCAAGTAATTTTTCTCCTCAATATGATTATAAGTTCTTCTAGAACATAGTATAAGAGGTTAATATATATTCGACAAGTAAAAAACTTTACAGTTTCCCCAAATACCTGTATTTTCTTATGGGGGGAAGCAATACTGGGACTACTAAATATAGCAGTCAGCATTTGGTTATTGTCTGTATTTATGAAATATCCATTATTCTGAGACATCTAATTAATCATTTTTATTAAAAAAAACTAGTGCAATATGATGTAATTGGGAAAATATTTAATAATGTTTCCCAACCCCCAATTGTATACCAAAATAATGACAGTATTCAGCTTTATAACAGAATATTAATAATAAATTAACTTGTTTGGAACAAATAATTTTCTGAGACTATAAAATCATGCTTCCATACGGGAAAAAAACAACATGAATTGCCAGCATTCCCCTTTTGTGCATAACTATATAATTCACTGAGATATTAACTTATTTCCCTTCAGTATTTTAGAAGAGGTTGATAGTAAACCTCAATAATAAACATTTAAGGGAATATATTTTGAAATACCAAGGGTAAATATGTACCATGGAAAGTCTAAGATTTATTTATTTTATTTATTTATTTATTTTTTCTTTTTTGAGGGCAGTGTCATTGGCCCTCATATGTGGAACCCGAACCGGGGCCACCGGCCTCCCAAGCCAGCACTCAACCACCGCGCCACTTGGCCGGCCCTAAGATTTATTTTATGACAGAAAATATAAATTTCCTGTGATGTGCCTGCATAGGTGATCTCAAAAATGTCTTAGTTCATTATGACCAAAGGACTGTTTTAAACCCACTGGGGGTTTTAAAATAAAATGTTATTTTAACAGTTACATACTTCTTTTTAATTTTTTCCTCTCTCTGCCAATTTCTCTTTTTTTTTTTTTTTTTTTTTTTTTTAAGTAAGTCATCCTGGACATTTGAATATCTGTTTTTATTTTCAATTGAGTATCAAGTAGATTCAGCATAAATACTGACAGTTGCCAATCTGAGAAATTGCATTTCTCCATCCATAAAACCACAGACAAAACTAATATTTTGTCCTTTCAGTCACAAAAATAAATGTGATTCTTGGGGGAACACAAATATAAGGAAACACTTATTCTATATTGTATCTTCAAGGTATTACTCTCAGCATTTTACATACATTTGTCACTAACTGTTCATAGAAATGCTGTAGTCAGAATTACATTACACAACACAGATGATAAAATTATGTTTTAGATGTTAAATAACTTGTTCAAGGCTGAAATTTGAACTTATTTGATTCTGATTCTAAAGCCTCTATTTTCACTCAGAAAACTGACTGGTTTTTCTTCATTAAAACATTCATGAAAAGAAGGCATTAATGAAATTCCTAGCAAGAAAGAAATTATACATTGGACTTTTGGTGACTAGTTAGAAAAGGCAAATATCTCATCTTCAGAAAATAGCAAAAGCTCTCCCAGGTCCAAAATCCAGTCCTGTCTAGGAGAGTGCTACTCCCAAAGAGTTCAAAATCATATAAAAAGATTGTGTGGTCCTCTATAGATAGGTGATTTTAGAATAAAATAACTAGACAAATCACAATTTAAACATTTACAAAACAGTAAACAGAATGTTAAAAATATGCTCCAACTTAGCTACTGGTTAGTCAGGAAGAAACTCAGAATGGGAGTTCATCATGACCTGACCTTAAGCATTGAGAATAAGAGTAAGACCCAGATTTAAGGAACCAAGTTTCAACAGGAGAAAGAACCTGAGTAACAACCAAAAGACAAAAGAAAGATTGTTTGAGAACTATCAAGAAAATTTATTTGAATGAAATTTAATATACGAAAGAAGGTGGTTTATAAGAATGGGAAACAATAGTGAAAGATATCTCTTGACAAACCAGAAGTAATATAGGTAAGGCCTCAAGAGCTTTTGACTTGTTTCAAAATGTAAATGCACCCTACAAGTGACTTACATTATTATTTATCGTTCAGTTATTTCAAAATTTCAAATGTGTCTTCCTGTTTTATTGTCAATTATAATGCATATAGGAACAATTAACAAATCATAAATATATAGCTCAGTGAATCATCAGACCTATCTAACTACCAGCCAGGTCAACAACTAGAATAAATTTTAAAAATTAGAATAATACTAATATTCCAGAAACCCATTTCAGCCACTCCAATTGTCCAAATTAACCATAACACTAACTTCAAAAACTATAAAAATATATATTTTTAATAATTATGTCAATGACATAATCCAGTATTAAGAGTTTCCATTTGGTTTCTCTTTCTCAATATAACT
This sequence comes from Aselliscus stoliczkanus, assembly GCA_033961575.1. Taxonomy (NCBI): domain Eukaryota; kingdom Metazoa; phylum Chordata; class Mammalia; order Chiroptera; family Hipposideridae; genus Aselliscus; species Aselliscus stoliczkanus. Next base: position 32,093,135 of record CM066727.1, on the reverse strand, counting down.
TATAAACACAATATTGAGAAAAGGGAACCAAACTCATTATATTGGACTATGTCAAGGGCAGCAAATTTATTTTCATTGTTGTGCTATTCCACTGCATAGGGATTTTACACATTTTTATCTAATATTAATGTACCTTTTTTCCAGATTTTAGCTGTTATAAATAATGCTGCTATGCACATTCTGTACTTAGCTCTTGATGCACATAGATATACATATATCTATGTTATATAGTCATTAATTAAAATATTGGGTTGAGAGACTTGTGCATATTAAATTTATGAGACAATGCCAAATAGTTTTCTTTTTTTTGAAGAATTTAATCAGCCATGAAATGCATTAGAGTTGCCATTTTCAGCATATTCACCAAAACTTGGTATGGCCAGTGATCTGAATTTCAGTCATTCTAGTGGATGTGGTCATTTTAGGTTATTTATATGCATGTATGTTAATATAAAGATAAGTAAAAGAAAAAGTGTTTAAATGTGGTAATATTACTGTGGTGATAACAAAGGATAAAAAGCATTCTTCAGAATTGTTAATGTTCAATAACTTAAGTTGGCTGGGAGGTACATTATACTTAGAATTTTAGAAACTATATACAAAAATGTAATCTTTTCTCATTTATTGTAATTATATAAAAATATTTCAAATATATTTTTTCTAAAATTATCTATGGTATACCAGTTAACTATCTTTCCAATAAGGCTTGAAGTAGCTGGTGATTTTCACATAAAAGGACACAGCTGGATTGATGTACCACAAGGGGTTACTATATTCCAATATACAACTAATAATTCCTTTCAGTGAATATCTCTGTAATGGGTCTGTTACTTTTTTTTTTTTTTTTGAGGGCAGTGTCACTGCCCCTCATATGTGGGACCGAACCGGGGCCGCTGGCTTCCCAAGCCAACGCTTAACCACCACCACCACGCCACTCGGCCGGCCCTTGTCTCTTACATTTTTAATCTGTGATAAATTATGGAGTTGTAAATGCCTCAGTTCTGAATCATTGCAGGGTCTTAATTCTTTGTCTAATTTCAGGAACTGGGTGCCATTCTGTCATAGGGGGCTCATTTGCTAGGTGTATTTGGTGTCTTTGTCATTTTTACATCATTGACTACCAGGGATTTTTGCCTACATCTTATCTAACATGATGCCATAGTAAAGCACAATCCAAGGATGAAGTGTCCTTGGAAGATATTACCACACCCACAGCTCACATTGTAATTTTATGTAGCTATGTTTTTTAGTACATGTTGTATACTCATTTTAATATTTGTTGCCCCCAAGGAACTATTAATTTTTAAAGATTTAGCTTCATTTCGTATCCTTCTTTGTAGTTTTGGCTCATCAGAATGGTTGGCAGGTCATATTTGTTTCTGAATCAGGATATATGTTGGTTGCATAGTAATCAAATAATATAATCAGTTGGATACAATATGAATTCATATTTAGCTTAATACAGATACAATAGTTACATGTGGAAATATTTATACATCTGTGTATATCAACAAGTTAGTTGTATATATTTTCTTGCTGTGTCAGATGAGAGGGCCTAAACAAAGCAACACCCTTTTAGGAACAAGCATACTTAGCACCCTGATCTCATGTCTAATATCATTATCAAATAAAAGGAACCAGGCCTGCTTGGTAAATGACTAATTCCAATTTTGGAACAGGAAATATCCAAGGTGAGCCTGGAGCATCTTGTGCTATCAGACATTAGGTTCTTAAAAAAAAAAAAAAAAAGAAAGAAAGAAAAGAGAAAAAAAAATCCTGCAATGCCAGCGATATGTTAAAAGCACACAAGAACGAATAATTCCCAAAACCAAAAGCTAGAACACTTTGAGCAACAAAATAAATTAGCATTGTATATAAATCAAAGTATATTATAAATATCCATGAGTCCATAGTGATAAAATAAATGTAAATATATAACAAATGGAGGACTACAAAAAAAATTAGGTGTTCCTTCCAGAAAAATCTCAAAATATGTGTTGATATTTTACCCTTAGGGAAGAATGTAAATCTCCACTTCTTAAATGTGGCTGCACGTAGAAATTTCTTCTAAAGAGTACAACAGGTAAATTAGAAAAATAGCAGTGTTACAGTCAAGAAAGCTGACAAACGCTACCTCAGCTAGGCGAGTAAAGTCAATATCAACAAAGATAATCCATGTTGATAGTGTATATCCATGATATGATTGATGAAAATTTCATTATTTTGTGGCCTTTCTCAAAAAAAAGAAAGAAAGAAAGAAAGAAAAAAAGAAAAGAAAAAAGAAACATAACACTGCTCCAATTGTGGAGGGAAAGTTAGACAAATTTCCTTAGAGTAACGTCCTTCATAATACTTGCACTGCCCCAAATTTTCAAGTTCATCAAAACAAGGATTCTGAGAAACTGTAACAGCCAAGATGAGCTTTGGGAGACATGACAACTTAATTTAAAATGGTATCCTGGAATAGAAAAAGATGTTAGATAGAAATAAGAGTCTGAATATATTACAGGTGTACTTAATAATGAATATTGATTTCAATATTGATTTATTAATTGCAATAAATTCACTATACTGATGTAAGATGTTAACAGGAGAAACTATATGAATGTGTATATGAAAGCTTCATGTACAATTTGCTAGATTTTTCTGTAAATCTAAAACTTCGGAAAACAGAAAGAATTTTAAAAAGGAATTTATAAGCTCCGCAGCCTCCACTGCAGTCATTGGCATACATGACATTGTTCTTTCCAGATACACAAGCTAGGGATTTTCAGGAAAACCTTGTTTCTCTGATAAGGAAATTGCCCCTTTCACTTCCCATCCACTTCCCTTCTTCAGTTGGCCTGGACTGTGGATACAATGAAAGGGCAGTGGTCACACTATATGTTAACAAATGTGATAAGCATGAGAAAGACCAATAAGCGAGCAAGGCAGAAGAGAAAGAATAAAAAGAAAATACAATGTTAAAACACCATGGAATCACTGTACAATCTTTAGACTGCCTGAAACTAAATTTTGCACCAAAAAAAAATCCGTAGATATAAAAAAAATATGATAAGAATCAAGAGCCTTGCCTAACAATTTCCATTTAAACGAAGAATATATCTTAATATATATTAAAAGGTACATATTTTCTTCTGGTTCATATATTTAAATTACAAATAATATGCTGTAACACTGATATTTCATATTATAGCACCACCTTTTTCACAAAGACACTTTAATATAGATTATATTAATTAATGTACTGACACACAATTTGGTCAATGGATCCTAGTGTTTGCAAAACACATTTTCATACACTAATGACTTCAATTATTAAAACAGTCATCAGCAAATAAACAAGATTGGTCATGTAACTACAAACTCAAATATCCTAATATGAACTGGATTTTGAAAACAAGCAGCTGTACCAACAAGATAGGCAATCAAATTGAAAAAATGTTTTTCTGAATTAATGGAGTATGTGCCACTTGACAAATTTAAATAAGCGCTGAAATGGTGAAACAAGTTGATTTGGATTATCACATTCATTCAGAGTAGACACAATTTAAATGAGATAATTATGCATCTATATCAGGAAAATACACAATTTTGTATGTAATAAAGGATAAAAATGGACATAGAAAATGTTTAAAAAACAAACTATTTTAAGTATAATTAAATTTAGCAAACAAAAAGTTGATTTTTAGAAGTAATGGAAGAGTTGGGCAACAAATTAGCTGATATTTCAAACTTTAACTATTAGAATATGTTAAAAATGTAATTTGCATTTCACTTCAACTTTATGATCCAATGCAGGCATATGCTAATACACAATAAGAAATTAGCAATAAGTTAAAATAGTTGAATGTCTTATGTGACCTTATTTAACTATCATTTGCTTTATGTGTTATATAAATGTACATGATAGAATTTTTAATTTTTTTTGTTTGTTTGTTTGTTTGTTTTTAGCTGAGCCATCCTGCCACCTGTTGGCAGCTCAACGGCAACTCAGCTCAGGCTGTCATCAAACCGCCGTTGCTCAGAGCTCAGCTCGCACTCCTGAGCGAGCTCTTAACCAACTGAGCCACTTGGCAGGCCCCATGATAGAATTTTTAAAACAATAATCATGAAAGAAACAAAGTGAACTCCAAAAGTCTTTATTTTAAATAGCTATTTAAAAACTTAAATAGCAAAGCGATATAGGTAAACAAGAATGCCTTTATTTATTTATTTACTTGTACAAAACAATGTACTCATTAGACATTTAAACACGCCACAAAATGATAACCCCAACAAGTCTGCTGCCCATCTGACACCTTTCATAGCTGTTACAATATATTATATTCCCTAAGCTGTACTTTACATCCCGTGACCATACACACACACACACGCACGCACACACGCACCACGCATGCACACACACGTGAGCTCTGTCTGACAATTAAGTTCACAAACTCATCTTAGAGAAAGTGTTACATACTTCATTGCTGATATCACTATGGTCACCTACGAAGTACTCTCCTTGGGAAGCTATCCACCAATGCCAGCACCAAGTCCACCCTTCAAAGAAATTTTGGAACTCTTTTTCTAGAATGGCCATCAGAGCTATTGCTATATTACCCTTGATGTCCTGAATGTCATCAACATGTCTTTCTTTCAATATTTCCTCTATCTTTTTGTCATCACATGATAGCCTGCCTGCCCCCATGCACCTTTCCATAAACACAGATCATTACTTCAATATTATACCTACTCTATGTATCCCTACTTGGCCCCAGTGACAGATAAGATTCCTCAAGGGAGGAACAACCTAAAACCGGCACAGTTCCATGGGAGCCATAGGAGGAATCACAGAGTGGAAGAAAAGGGCGTAGACCCCTTGTTTCAGGTTCTGACAGCCTGCATGTGAAATGTCCTTTTGAGGTGATAATATCTGTCCTCCATGCATTCTTATAGATAAGTTCCAGCAGAGGAAGTTTCTATCTCTTAGGAGGTGCATGACAATGACATCATGGGACCTTCCTTAATGGCAGCTGGGAGGCATGGGAGATTTGGCCCTGAGCTATGTTATCTGGCATGAGACTCACAGACCTCAGAAGCTACATTAAACATCTCTTATGTGTCAGACAATAAAAGGAACAGTCAAGCCCGATTCAGGGCTCAGTCCATGAGTCTGGAGTCCCCTGACCCCCAACTGCATTTTTCTCTTATTTGTGTCTCTCTATTTCTTAACCTTTCATAATCCCCATACTGTATTTTACATCCCTATGACTATTTTCTAACTGCCAGTTTGTACTTCGTATTCCTCTCACCTGTCTTACCTATCCCCCGATCGCTCTTCCATTCTAGCAACCAACAGTTTGTTCTCTGTGTCTATGAGTCTATTTCTGTTTTGTTTTTCTTATTCTGTTCTTTAAATTCTACGTATAAGTGAGATCATATGGTATTTGTCTTTCTCAGCCTGACTTATTTCACTTAGCATAATACCCTCTAGGTCAATCCATTTTGTTGTACTGGGTTGTCGAAAAAGTCATGACGCATTATGTCTATGTTTTTCAAAGGTTATTTATTTATATAAAGAACAAAGATCAATCAGTGATATATTGCCCATTTTGTTCAATAACCTTTTCCCAGTTTCAGTGAGCTTCAAAATTCTTCATTCATAAAAGGACCTGTCTTTACATGCTACACACTGAACAAGGTGCTGATTTGCAGCCTCATCTGAATTGAACATTACACCAGGCAAGCAGTTTTGAAGAGAGCAAGACAAGTGGAAGTGTGTCAGTGCAAAATCCAACAAGTATGGTGGGTGTGGCAACACATCTCGTCCAAGCTCCAGAAATTTTTGACAGGTGATCAAGCTTGTGTGTGGTCTTGTGTTCTTATGATGAAATACAACTCCTTTACAATTAACAAGCTCTGGATGTTTCTGGATGATGGATTCATTCAAACTGTCCAATTGGTGACAGTACACATTCGAATTGATTGTTTGGTTCCTTGATAGGAGGTTGAAAAACATGACACCTTTAGAATCCCACCACACTGAGAGCATAACCTCCCTCTCTTGAATGTCTGCTTTCGATGTCCTTTGAGGCAAATCATCATGTTGGGACCAAGACCGTTTTGTGCACCACATTGTTGTTAACAATCCACTTCTCATCACCAGTTATCAGTCACTTCAAAAAAGGATCGTTTTACTCACATTTAGTGATCATATTGCAGATGTTTACTCATGCCATCAAATTAACTTCTTTGAGTTCATGTGGAACCCACATATCGAGCTCGCTTACATATCCCAGCTTCTTCAGGTGGTCATGAATGCTTGAATGATGGATGTTCAATGTTTCTGCAATCTCTAGTGTTGTGTAATGAGGATTTGACTCAATCAATGCCTTTATTTTGTCATCATCAACCTTGGTGAGCCTCCCTGACAAAGGTGCATTATTGAGATCAAAATCATCAGCACGGAATTTCATGAACCATCGTTGGCACTGACGTTCTTGTAGAGCATTGTCACTATAAACTTGATGTAACTTTTCACAAGTTTAATGTGCATGCTTCCCTTTATGGAAGTAAAACAGTAAAATATGGCAAAAATACACAGTTTGGTCTTCCATCTTCAACTTGTAAAATCTCCAAAACTCAACCAAATCGCTCATCTTTTTTTTTTTTTTTAAGAATGAAGCTAGAACTGTCAGTTGTCAAATGACATACCAATAAAATAGTTGCAAATGACTGTAGTAGTTCCAAAAATGAACTAGTGCCATCTGTCGCAAACATGCTTCATGACTTTTCTGACAACCCAATAAATGGTAAGATTTCATTCTATTTTTCGACAGTGTAATAACTCCACTGTATATATATTCCACAATTTCTTTATCAAATTGTCTGTTGGTGGACATTTTGATTTTTTCCATATCTTGGCTGTTGTGAATAGCACTACAGTAACCATGGAGGTGCATATATCTTTTTAAATTAGTGTTTGGGATTTCTTTGGATAAATACCCAGGGTGAATTGCCTGATCATACGGTAGTTTTATTTTTTATCTTTTGGGGAACCTACACACTCCTTTCCAAAGGGACTGCACCAATTTGAACCCAACAGTGTACAAGGGTTCCCTTTACTCCATGTCACACCATCACTTGTTTGCTGGTTTATTGATGATAGCCATTCTGACAGGTGTGAGGTGATATCTCATTGTGGTTTTTATTTAATTTCTGTGATGATTATTACCGTTGAATTTATTTTCCTATGTGTATTGCCCATCTGTATGTCCTTTTTGAAGAAATGTCTCTCCAGGTCCTCTGTCCATTTTTAAATTGGATTGTTTTGTTTTTGGTTGTTGAGTTGGATGAGTTTTTTGCTCATTTGTTTGTGTGTGTGTGTGTATATATATATATATATATATATATATATATATATATATATACAAATTAAACCTTTATTATATGTACCATTAGCAAATATTTTCTCCCACTCAGTAGGGTGTCTTTAGTTATGTTAATGGTTTTCTTTCTGTGCTAAATCTTTTTAGTTTTATGCAGTCCCATTTGTTTATTTTTTCTTTTGTTTCCATAGCCCCAGGAGATATATCAGTGGAAATATTACTAAGAGTAATCTTTGAGAGTTTACTTCCTCTACTTTCTTCTAAGAGTTTTATGGTTTCTGATCTTACATTTAACTTTAATCCATTTTAAGTTTATTCTTCTATATAGCATAAGAGGTGGTCCAGTTTTATTTTTCCGCATTTATTTATCTGTCCAATTTCATCCATACAGTTTATTGAATAAAGTATCTTTACCCCAATGTATATTCTTACTTCCTTTGTCAAATTTTAATGATCATATACTCTTGAATTTATTTCTAGACTCTCTATTCTGTTCCGTTAATCTATATATCTGTTTTAATGCAAATCCTTGCTGTTTTGATTACCATGGCCTTGTAGTATAATTTGATATCAGGTAGCACGAAACCTCCAGCTTTGTTCTTTCTCAGAAGCTGTGGCTATTTGGGGTCTTTTATGGTTCCATATAAATCTTAGGATTATTTGTTCTTGTTTTATGAAAAATGACATTGATATTTTGATAGGGATTGCATTGAATCTATATATTGTTTTGGGTTGTATGGACATCTTAACTGTATTAATTCTTCCTATCCATGAGCATGCTATGTGTTTCCATTTATTGGTATCTTCTTTAATTTCTCTCTTCAATATCTTATAATTTTCTGAGTACAGGCTTTTTATTTCCTTGGTTAAACTTATTCCTAGGTATTTAATTTTCTTTGATGCAATTGTAAATGGGATTGTTTTGTTAATTTCTCTTTGTGATATTTTATTACTGGTAAGCAAAATGCAACCAATTTTTGAATAGTAATTTTGTATCCTTCTACTTTACTAAATTAATTTATCACTTATAATAGTTCTTTGTTGGAATCTTTGGGATTCTCTATAGATGGTATCATGTCATCTGCAAATAATGACAGTTTTACTTCCTCCTTCCCAATTTGGATGCCTTTCTATTTATTTTTCTTGTCTGGTTGCTGTGGCTAGGATTTCTAGTACTATGTTGAATGAAAGTTGTGAATGTAAACATCCTTGTCTTTTTCCTGATCTTAAGGAGGATGCTTTTAGCTTTCCCCATTGAATATGATACTAGTTGTGGTTTTGTCATACATGGCCTGTATTATGTTGAGATACATTACCTCTACTCCAACTTTGCTGAGAGTTTATGTCGTAAATGGGTGCTGGATTTTATCAGGCACACTTTCTGCATCTATTTATATGACCATATGATTTTTATTTTTCATTTTGTCTATGTGGTATACCATATTAACTGATTTTCAGATATTAAACCAATATTGTATACCAGGAAGGAATCCCACTTGGTTGCGGTGAATGATTTTTTTAATGTATTGCTGAATTTGGTTTGCTAATATTTTGTTGAGGATTTTTGCATCTATGTTCATTAGGGATATAAGCCTATAGTTTTGTTTTTCTTAATGACTTTGTCTGATTTTGAATCACTGGAATGGTGACCTAGCAAAATGAGCTTGGAAGCCTTTTATCCCCTTGAAATTTTTGAAATGGTTTGGGAAGAATTGGTGTTAATTATTTTTTAAATTTTTGGTGAAATGCACATGTGAAGCCATCTGATCTAGGACTTGTGTTTGTTGGGAGCTTGTTGGTTACTGATTCAATTCTATTAGAAGTAGTTGGTCTGTTTAGGTGGTCTGTTTCTTCCTGATTCAGCCTTGGAAGATTGTTTGCTTCTAGGCATCTATCCATTTCTTCTAGATTGTCCAATTTTTGGGTATATAGCTGCTCATCATATTTCCTTAAAATTTTTGGAAAATCTGTATTGTCATTTGGGACATCCCCTTTTTGAATATGATTTTATTTATATGAGTCCTACCTTTTTCACGATGAGTCTGGTTAAATATTTCTCAATTTTGTTTATCTTTTCAAAAAAACAGCTCTTGATTTCATTGATTTTTTTTTTCCTTTTCTCTCTTTTTTGTTCTCTCCCAGTTCCCTTAAGTGTATAGTTAGACTGTTGATTTGAGATTTTTCTGGTTTCTTGAGGTAGGCCTGCATTGCTATGAATTTTCCTCATAGGAATGCTTTCACTATGTCCCAGAGATTTTGGCCATTGTGTTTTCATTTTTGTTTGTCTCAGAATATCTTTTGATTCCTTTATTGATTTCATTGTTGACCCAGTCATTATTTAAAAGCATGTTATTTACCCTCCAACTGCATTGTTTTGTTTTATTCCTATAATTGTTTTCTAGTTTATACCATTGTGGTCAGAGAAGATGCTTGATATAATTTCGATCTTCTTAAATTTATTGAGACTTGTTTAGAGGCCTAACGTGTGGTCTGTCTTGGAAAATGTTTCATGTGCACTTGAAAAGAATGTATATTCTGCTACTTTGGGATGAAATACTCTAAAAATATCAATTAAAACCATCTGGCCTAGTGTGTCATTTAAGGCCACTATTTCCTTATTGATTTTCTATCTAGAAGATCAGTCCATTGGTGTCATGGGGTGTTAAAGTCACCTACTACAATTGTGTTACTGTTGCTTTCTACCTTTAAGTCAGTCAGTATTTGTTTTATATCTTTGTATCACACAAGTGCCATTCATTACTCTGCTAGATACTTTGTGGAGAATCCTCTGGAAATCTCTGTACTTCGCTGTCTGTATTTGTCGCGCCCAGCACGACAGATCGGTGGGAGAGCAAGAAGGGACGGTGAAAGGTTAAGAAAGAGAGAGATACAAATGACAGCAAAAATGCATGTGGTTCTGGGACTCAAGTCTCATCGACTGAGCCCTGAATTGGGCCTGAGTGCTCTTTTTATTGTCTCTTACACAAGAAAGGATCAAAGTAACTTCCATGGTCTGTGAGTCTCATACCCAATTAGCTCAGGTCCAAATCACCCATGCCTGCAGGCTGCCATTACAGAAAGTCCCTTGAGGTGCTTAAATGCACCTCCCTAAGAGACAGATTTTCTTATCCTGAAAATCACTGATAAGATTACAGGGAGGACAGATGTTATCACATCATTAAGTCCATAAGCTGGCTGTCAGCTCCAAGATGGGGAGGACTGTGCCTACTCATCAATTCCTTGATTTCTCCTTATGGCACCCATGCAACTGTTCCTGTCTTAGGTTGTTCATCCCTTGAGTAATCGTATTTGTCATTGACTAGCCAACCATCTTGTGGGGCCAAATAGGGATACAAGCAGAGTAGGCACAATGTTAAAGCAATGTCCCTAAAAGGATCTGTCTCTATAGATGCTCCACTCTTTATGGGAAGGTGCATGGGGGCAGATGGGTAGGCTGCTGTGTGACAACATGTGCTTCTTTCTTCTATTTTTTTCTCTGTCCTATGAATCCCCACCTACCTTCTCCTCCCCCACTCTCCATTATCTGCTGTATCCCACATCCTCAACTTAAGGAATCCATCAGTTTTCATTGAGATTCCTTCTAATTATTCCTTAGTCTGGCAACTCTCCCAAGGTAGTAAGTAGCGGCATTTATAGAGCTCCATTTGTTTGTTTTCTCTCTGTTACAGATTACCAACCTTTATTTTTCTTAATACAGTGTGTAGAAAACCACTATTTTATTTCCTTTGCCCATTTTTCTATTTCTTCCAATGGGAGAGTAATTGTTTTTCCTGTTACTCTACTTTGGCCAGAAACAGAGATCCATGTAGCATCTTATTCATATTGGTTCACCAGTGTGTGACATCACTCTGCTTAATATTCATTCAGGTAAGAAAAGGGTGTATTAATAGGGCATCCATGAATAAATACAGAGAGGTAGTCCATGATGATATAGGAATACACAGTAATTGAGATGAATGAATGCTAAAACAGGCTAGAAGGATGAAGGAGACATAGAGAGTAGCTTAGCAAACAATTCAATGCCACTCAAACAATTCTACGTGGATGTTTCAATCCTGAACAAGTTATTTAACCTATCTAAGCCTTAGTTTCTAGTTTCTTCAAGTGTAAAATTGGGATGAAAATAATGTTCACCTCATAGAGTTATTCGGAAGAGTTATATGAGTTAACATGAAAAATGCCTGACATATTGCATTTGCTCAATGCATTAAAGTTCCCATTTATCTGCTATAAAGATTATCCCAGCATGTGGAAAGAAATATCATTTCAGCCATTTTTACTGAAGAGAGAACTTAAATTGAACTTACTTAACCCCTTGAGTATAAATTCTCAACAGAAAATTGCAAAGGTTTATTTAGGGAGTGGATAAAGAGTAAGAAAAATAAAACTGCATTTCAAGTTTTGTCTTGTAGAAACAAGGGGACCCTGACTCTCAGTATGGAAAGTTTTGATGAATGCTTAAGCGATTTGGAATTCCATAGTGGTGGTTCAAAAAATTATTGGCTGCCTATTTCAGGTAGATAATTTCAAACCTGTGTTGACATTTTCCCTTGTTGAATGTTCCAGTAAAGTTAGAATCAGCCAGCCACCTTCACTTCCTTATATTTCTCATTCCCATTATGCCACTTAACTCTTCCTTTCAATATACTACCAGTGTGCCAATTATAGTAGATAACCAGTTCCAGACTCTTATCTTTGAAGTTCTCCTCCCTGCAATTATTCCATGTAAAAAGTAAATGTTCTTTAGGTTTTAGTGCATATTATGCAAGGTGTACAGTTATCCACACTATAAGCAAAACAAAATCATAATCATCAGATGAAGAATGTGTAGGTGAAGTAACACAGAATGCGTAGGATTATTTTATCATTCATAGTTATTCAATAATTTACTGTGCAGGGAAAGATGATTGTACTATAAAGAAAATTCCTGCAGAAAAACAAACAAACAAACAAACAAACAAAACAACAAAAAAGGACCACTAATCCCAAAGAATTACCTTGAGGAAACTTTGGAACTCAGATAGGGAAATTACATATCCATGTTGCTGATATCAGCTAGAAGATTTGGAGTTCCTCCACGACATGAGGTGAGGATTAGGGGGACCTCATGGCCATCTGAGACAAGTTTTATCTTTCCTCAGTACAACACTTGGCCAGATGAGATTAATTAACAAAAACTTCCCAATCAGAAAACGGGATTAAGATGAGTTTTAGTTAGATCTTCAGCGATTATTGAAAATATCAGATTCCCCATCAACTGGGAACCAAGGGGAAACAAGGAAAATCTTACTCTGATAGAGAAAAATAGAGTTTGAAACATTTAGTGTAACCATCAAGAACAGGACCAAGAAAGGCATACAGGAGTTCAGCTAATTTCAGAAAGAGGATACTCAAGGCATTATCTGGGAGTTATTTTCCAAGAAAATATCTTTTGGAGCCATGTTATGCCAGTCATGACAAATTTAACATTTCAAAAATTCATATTCATATCATGAGTTGACCATACTGACTGGTGTATTATAGGAGTCTGCTTAAGGCTATCTGCCTACATATAAAATAAGAAAGAGTGTTTCATTGTAAACAGCTCCTACCCTAGTGAGTTTCCCTCTTTCTTTCGTGGATAAGACCTGTTCATTTCTGACCAGCCAAGTTTTGTTATTTCTGCTGGGGATTGCCAATACTGTATCCCTTTCTTGGAGCAATGAAATCTAATGAAGTGAGTCACTGTGTTCTCCAATATTGCTCCTGGAAATGGATAAGAGTGGTGGCATGCATAAGGAATCCACCAGAAAAGGATAAGAACTTGGACAAAATTCCCTATTTCCAGAGTAGACATTCAATGAATGTGTAAATCGTTCCAGTTACAGCTAACATTAGAGTTGATCCTCCAGTGGGAGAGCCTGAAAGTTACCATAGTGAAGGATAAAGAGACTCTGTATTTGTATTCATTCAGTCATCTTCAGTGTAAGCAATTTAAACCTCCTGAGTCATTCACTGGAATCACTTTGGGGAAAAAAATGGAGATGAGTGCCCAGAGCTGGGATACGTTGTTTCATATCAGATAGAACTGTTCCTATTGGTTCTTTCTGCTATAAGAGGAAGTACTTAAAAACTTGGCCAAGCCAGAGGGGCCTTCACAGGTTATATTCAGATTCAGAGTGTCAACATCAGAAGATAAAAGTACCACCCAGCCTATAAGGATTATTATTAGAAAGCATCAGCCCATGTTCCCTTTGTGTGATAGAAGGCAGGAGGTGTGACACATCTAATTGATGCTATGCTGAGGAGTCAATTCCTGGGTGGCTTCATCTATACAAATAATTTAAATGTCTAATTATTGTATCTGGGAAATGCAGTACTTAGGAAAAAAAAAGAAAGATGGTCATTTAGGTTTTTAATTTTATATGGGTGTTGTGAACTCCTGCAAAAAGCACAACTTCACATCCTGGAAAAATTCATATGGAAAATAGAATTCATTATACTCCAACCCCCACCCTCACACCCCCATTTAAAGGTAGCAGTTTTACCAAGTTTAGTTGAGAATTGCAAGTTGTCCATGTCCACAAATTATATGCTAATACTTTGCAAAGATGTGTCCCTGTGGATGTTCAAAAAGAGCTTCTATTTTATGAGCACTGGTGGCTTAGGCATGTACCGCATGGATCACTCATTTAGCACTAACTTCCTTCATGGTGTCTAATGAATTCAAATATGGATCTAGAGAGCTCCTACAACTGTTGCTCAGTATTATTTTTCCAGTTGCTTTCCTCCATATATGCCATCTTCTTGAAGGCACATACCTATTGTGTTTGCTCCATTGATTTGGCTCTTCATATAACTATCCCTTTAATAGCCCAGTCCTGGAAAGTTGAAGAATCTAACTATTTACATGGGCCACTAATATTGGCACTTATTTCCCAAGAGAGGTATACTTCAGTAGATCTCAGAATGACATATCCTATGGAAAAGAGTACTGACTGGAACTTAATCTATTATACCAAATATAGAATTCTGTGAGCTGCGAACAATTTGCTGAAGACATGGTGAATCACTCTTTCTTAATGAGATAATGAAATCTTGAAATAGTGTTTTTTAAGACAGTGAGTGGGACTACCTGGTATGCAGTACATGAGTTGCTGTTCATTTTTTCAATGTGCTGCTTATTTTTGTTGGAGGGTAAAGTTGGCCATTGATTAGATCTGAGATTTCCATTTCACAAATAACTTTTCTTATACTCAGGTTATTACTTTGGGACAGAAGCAACCACTTACAGTATGGGAAAATAATACTACAGGAATACAATTTTCCCTTCAGTGAAGTGAAATATCTTTACGAAGGTCCAGCAACAAGGAGTAGTTGCCACTCAAAAGGGCAGCGGAAGAAAGTCCTTGAATGACAAATTCCAGAAGGTAAAGTCGTCAGCTATGATATGGCTTTAGACATGTAACTACATAGACTTTGCAACTCCGTAGCTGGAGCAGAGAGGGAATGTGAAGGCAGATTGTTTTACCAGTATCTTATTTTTTTTTTTAAGATTTTTATTGGGGAATTGGGGGAGGGGAACAGCATTGGGGAATTAGGGAAGGGAAACAGACAAGTTGTGGTCCTTTTTAGTTTTGGAGGATATTGCTTAACTAGCCCATATTTGCATCATCATTGCACTCTTCCCAGGTGAGGCAGATCAGTCGCCGGCCTCTGGACGGCTGCTCTCAGCAGCTCTTGGCATCTCACGCTGGCTGCCGGCCACTCACTGTAGCCTATGGCAGCCCACTGCAGCAGGAATGCAGCCTACACCGTCTCCGGCCTTCTTAGTTATAGAGGCAACCAGGTGGAGTTGTTGTTCACCATATTAGCTATAGAGGGCAGTGTCACTGGCTCTCATATGTGGGTTCCGAACTGGGACCCTGCTGCTCAGAGTTGACGTCCCAAGCCAGCTTGGGACGTGCCACTCGGCTGTCCCGTTTTACCAGTATCTTGACTCCAGTTTTCCAGAAATATAAAAAATATTCTGTCTGTGTCGATTCTATCTTACAAATCTGGCTTGGGTTTATATATTTTGCAAAATACAAATAAGATGCAGAAACATAGCCCTAGTGGAATCTTGTAAGGAAGAACAAAACATATTTTAGCCTTTGTTCTCTGCAAATCAAGCAAAGTAACAAAGGAAATGGAGGCTGAGTGCCAAAGCACAGGACACACAAGAATATTTTAATTATAATGTTGCTCATTTACCTTTAGTCTAAAGGAAAAACAATACTGTAGTTTCAAAGACTCTGTCAATCTCTTGATGTCATGGGAGAGTGTCTAAAGTAAAAGTTATAGGTTGGTGAATAAATCAAGGTAAAAAAAATAACCTCCATTAAAAAATACTTCTCAACATCCTACCAAGGAATTCCTAGCATCCCAGCTAGGAATTTCTGGTTCCCACACACCAGATGAACAAACAAGAAGAATCTCTCCGATGCAAGAGCAAGTACATTAAACTGTAAGCTCTAACAAGTTTATTCATATTGCCAGAGTCATTTGATAGGAAATTATATTCTAGCTTCCATTGCTTAACACCATCAGCATCTATTTCAAAACATCATCTACAGTTGTCCAAGTCATGCAAAATTTTACATGATTTTTGTAAAATAGAAATTTTACAAAATTTCTATTCCACTGCTAGAGAATATACTGGGATATCAGTCTAATTATAGATGTGTGTGTGTGGGGGGGTGAGACTGAAGGGTTTGAGACTAGAGCATGAGGAGATATGTTTTCCCTTGTGAGTTCTGCCGCAGGATCATTACGCGAGGCTAGTGTTGCCTCCTCATGTGGGGTAAGGTGCTGCATCTGCTGGATGGAAAGTTAGAGAGAGTTGGGGCATGGGAGGCATCTGATTCATCTAACTCCCGCGTAGGCTCATTTCAATTCTCAAGAAATGCCTTAGCATTCATTTTTAAAAGTTGACAAATAGAATTCAAATGATTTAATTTGACAATTTAGAAGTTTAACCTTTGAATTCTGGGTAACTCAGGCCTTTGGAAACTAGGATAGAGCATCTAAGCCCAGTCAGATAAAGTTACTGGTGATTAGACCATACTTTGAATTAAATGTTTGGGACTTTGTACTTCTTTATTTATTTAAACTCTAGTTATTAGACATAGCCAACATAAACTAAATCATCGTATTCTTCATGTCACTCACACTGTTCTTCGGTAGAATCTGCTCAATGTCCTAATTTCTTATGTTTGATAGGCAAGTGCAAACAGGCATTACCTTAAAAAGATTGCCCTACCACACCAAATCCTACCAGATTTTCATCCTTTAATGTTAGTTGGATCCTTAAACCCTTCAAGTAATCTACTTCCAGTACTAAATTCTGTATCAGTCAGAGTTCATAGTTCTACAAACCACTATAGTTCCTTTAGTCTGGATCAACATTTGTTACACACTCTAACATAGCTAATAGAATTGTTGAGAAGAAGAGTTTGGAGTCTCTTGAGATAGTAACAACACTAACATTACAGGGTGCTAATATTACAGGGTGCTATCAGTCACAACCCATAGATGCTGCCCCGGGGCACACATACTGCAGCTCTCCTGAAAAAAAAAACACAAAATAGTCACAAAGCTAATAAATGGATGTATCTTTTATAGAAATACCCATAGAAAATGTGAAAACAATGAAAGCTAGAATATAAATATTTCACAACTCCTAATGAGTTAATGGATCTAGGCAATGATCATCACTGGTTGGTACAGCAAAAAGAGTGATATTCAGACATGTATTAATACCTCCTAGCAGAAGTATACAATATCACTCCTATCAAACAAAATTGAAATAAAATCTGACTAAGCTCCTTGGTCTAACTTCCAATTTATTTTCAAGTATGAAAAGGGACAGCACAGTATGTGAAAAAGCATCACAAGGTTATAATCAGCAAAATTTAGACCATGAGAAACAACATGACAAGCAATAAAATTTATTTGACAGCAATAATAACAAACATTGAAGAAAAAAAAAATATGGAGAGAGGCAGAACCTAAATATTGAAAGAGAATTAGGGGTGCGCATTGACAGATTATAATATATGAATCTTATTTGGATTCGAGTTCAAGAAAATGGTAAAATCTAGCCAACCAAATAACAGAATATTTATGAAACAAATGAAAAAATGCAAATGTTAACTGGATATTTTGAGAAATTAACAGATGGTTAATTTTCATATGGCAATGGTATCGGTCTTTCAGAAAGCCCTTATCTTTTAGAAACATGTAAAATATAGAACAAATGGTATGTGTCTTGGATTGGTTTGAAATAATGCAGGAGTAGGGTGACATGGGCACACTGAAACATTAGCCATCAGTGATGATTGCTCATCCTTCCCTCTGTTTTTGTAACTGTTGAAATATTTTCATAATATTAGGTTTTAAAACTCAAAATGACAGAAATGAATTGTGTCTATTTTTTTTAATATAGCACCTGAACTTGAAGACAATGTTGAATTAGAAGAAAAGCATTGCAAAAAATCTGACACCTGCATACACCTTTGGTGGCTGAATCTTACAATTATTTATTCAGTGACTACATGATACAGTGAGATGAGTTTCTACTCCTCTATTCTTTCCACTCCACACACTTCCCAACACCAGCTTAATCCAGCTGAAACACTTGTTTTTTTGTTTGTTTTGTTTTGTTTTGTTTTGAGATAAACCAATACCAACACATCTCTGTCATCCATAGCTTTTCTAT
Source organism: Aselliscus stoliczkanus (assembly GCA_033961575.1). Taxonomy (NCBI): domain Eukaryota; kingdom Metazoa; phylum Chordata; class Mammalia; order Chiroptera; family Hipposideridae; genus Aselliscus; species Aselliscus stoliczkanus. The sequence continues at coordinate 32,075,003 of CM066727.1, read as the reverse complement.
AAAAGGGAGTTATGAGCAGCTACATACGTAGAAGTTTGAGTGAGTACCTTGGGGATGCTCAGACTTACGTTGAAATTGTATTTGTTTAGCAACTTTACTGTTTGAAAGAATTTACAAAAGTAGTGATGAGCTTATAGGGTTGTTTAAGACTTTTGAACCATCCCCATTTGCTATACCTTGTACCAACTACTGCCCTTGTCTTTGACTTATGAACAAATATAAGAGTATCCTTGCCTGGAAAAAGAAAATGGACACTGCTTTATTTCCCTCCACATTACTCAAATAAATATGTTTCTCTTTAAGAGACAAGGTGCTGTGACTCTCCATTTTGGCACATTGTATAAAGGTCGTGGAATGTGAAAAAAATTTACCCTATTCTCTTGTTGCTGGCTTGTGGAAGGAAAGTGGTAGTGTTGACTAGAGCCAGATGGTAGGCCTTTATAACCTGGTTCTCCTACTTACCAAGTCTATGACTACAGGAAATTTAATAAATTTTCCTTTTGTTCTTTAGTTGCATTATGACAAAAATGAAGATAATAGTATTACCCATTTCAGAGATTGTGGCAAGGGTAAAAGAAGTTAACAAGTAAAAAGTTCTGACACATAAGACATGTTTGATAAATGTTAGGGATTATCATTAAAAGTAAGTTGTTAGAGGATGCCCACAAGAAGCTCAAGATTGTAAGCACAAGGTATAGAGGAAAAAAAATGGAAGGGAACTTGCACGCCCTCTGAGAAGTTTATTAGCTTCAATATCTAAAGGCCTTGGAAAGGTTGGTGGCTGAAAGCTGTCTGACTGTCTCTCTGCCCTCTCCTGACATGGTTTCTGAAATCCAGACTTTGTTTAGATTGTGCTTCTTTAAAGGATAGATGTCTTTCTTTTCCTTATATTACTTTAGAAACACTCCAGAGGCCTATCATGAACAACTAAAAATTGAACAATTATATCTTTTAAGCATGAACATTTAGGAAATTTATTCTTTTTTAAAGATTTTATTGGGGAATTGGGAAGAGGAAGAGTGTTAGGGAATTGGGGAGGGGAAACAGCCAAGTTGTTGTCCTTCAATCTTAGTTGTGGAGGGTGCAGCTAGCTCAGCTCCAAGTCCAGTCACCATCCAGCAGCCCGTTGGCAGCTCAGAGCAGCTCAACTCAAGGTGCCATGTTCAATCTTAGATGTGGGTGGGAGAAGCGCATCATCCCATGCAGGAGTAGAACCAGACACCTTGTTGTTAAGAGCACATGTTCTAAACAGCTGAGTCATCCTACCACCTGTTGGCAGCTCAGCTCGGGCACAGCTCACTGGCCCATGTGTGAATCGAACCGGCAAAACTGTTGCTCAGAGCTCGCGTTCTTAACTAATTGAGCCATTCAGCTGGCCCCGAGAAATTTATTTATTTATTTATTTTTTAGCTGAGCTATCCTGCTACCTGTTGGTAGCTTAGTGGCAGCTAAGCTTGGGCTGGGCATTGAACTGCTGTTGCTCAGAGCTCAGTTCACAGTCTTGAGCGAGCTCTTAAACAACTGAGCCACTCGGCCGGCCCTTGGAAATTTAATTTTTAATGCAGAAAAATAGTCATTGGATATTGCAAAATGCCCTGTCAAGTAGAACATAATATTTTCAAAGCTTATAAAATGGAATATTGGCACATATTTATATATTAATTATTTGTATACAACATGCTTGAAAACTTCAAATGTATATCTAATACTAAATGTGTTTTAATTGCCATATACTTTTACTTAAAGATCCGTCCATATCTCTAAACCATATATGTTTAGAAACAGAATATTTAAAATATTCCCCTATTCAAATGTTAGCTTATAAATAAAACTGTAGGAGGCAATTACAATTGTTTCAGTTAAAATACCTAAGTCATGGGCCGATCGAGTGGTGATGTGATTAAGTACTGGCTTCGGAAGCCAGCGGCCCAGGTTCGGATCCCACATATGAGGGCCAGTGACACTGCCCTCAAAAAAAAAAAAAAAAAAAAAAAAAAAAAATTAAAATACCTAAGTCACTTTGCAGTATAGTACATTCTACAGAGATTGGCATACATACCCATAAGATATGTGTTTTTTATTATTTAAATACTAAATTACTTCATTGTCATGCTGCAGATTTGCTGACCATGACTGTAATAAGCCTCCTAATGATTATCAAAGAGAAACAGACACTTTTTGATGTCAAATAAATGAGAATAATAGCTCCCATGAATTTTATGAAAACAAATTTATCATATTGTACTAACATATTGGGTAATTACCAATAGTATAAATTAGTGATATCCAGGAATGAAGTATTTCTTTTGAAGACCAAATTTATACATGAGAATTCTCTGGAAAGAAATTTATCTTTTTCATAGTGGGGGTGATTATAAAGATAAATATATAGCATTGTTTAAAATGGAATTGTGAAAAATAAGGAATGAGGTTAACATAAAACTAAAAAAATATTAAGGGCATATTTAATCATGTAAAATCATTTTTAAACATAGGATATTTAACTCCCAGAAACCACTTTAAAGAGAAATGGTTAACAGTCCTTATAATTCACTTTTACATCATAAGATTATATTGTTAAAACTTTACTGTAATACCTTTTTTCATGTTAATATATAACAAGATAAAAATGGTTTTGGTGCTTTTCTGGAGAGTACTAATGGAGACATACAGAGTAACATCAAAAAACAGTTATATAATCTACTATTCATTTTGATATTTACATTCATGTTCCTGCAGAAGCAGCCATGATCATTTTAGTAATTATTGATTAGTAACTAATGTGGGCAGTGGAGCAATCCAAGGCTCTCCATGAGTGTGTCTTTGTCTCATTCTCTAACCTCAACTCTAATGTGCCTGCCACACACACTTTGTAATGCTATACTCAAATATTTTCTATACTTGTCATTCTTTATTGTCTCTTGGACTTTGTTTATGCTTCTTCCTTTCCCATAAATGCACTTCTTTTCCCCTTCGATGTTTCCCTCAATAGAACTGACAAATAGTTACTCCACTTTTCAGATTCAACTCTAGACAACATTTGTGTCATACTCTCTCCACAAGGAAAGAATTGATCATATCCTTCTTTGGGCTACCATTATGCAACAATGCAGATTTTATTTTGACACTAGTAAAGGCATTATCAAACTGATATTTAAGAAGTCTATGTCCTCATTCTAAACATGGTTGTTTCTTCCCACTTTCCCAGTATCAACCAAATCACTGATTGTTGCATGAACACTGCTGTGGTTTAGCTAGAAGTGACTGTTAGATTATTGCACCCTTATCAGTAGGACATTTTTGTTTAAGAGGCAAGTATCAAGACCCCTTAATTGAATCAGTCTTACTTGGTTTAAGGGTAATTTAAGATATCCCAGTACATTCTGAGAATTATGGATTTTATTTTTGTCAATCTAATCTTGAGGACATATATATATAATAGATAACAGTGAAGTGTCACATCCTCTGGAGAAGCACTATTTATTTAATCAAACTTTTTGCAGTGATGGAAAACTTGTATATCTAAGGTGCTAATTAATATGATAACCACTAGTTATATGTGGCTATTGAGCATTTGAAATAACTGTTATGACTGAGAAAGTGAATGTTTTGTTTTGTTTTACCTTATTTTATATTTAAACTTAAGTAGCCATATATAACTAATTGCTACTTCTTAGACAATGCCACTTTTGAGTTAGGAAATTGTTAAAATTTAAATATTTTCAATGCCGTACCACATACTAGCTATGCATCCTTATATATTGCAATTTAATTAAGTAACTTCATAAATGGGTATCTTTCTACCCTTATAACTGTGCAATGAGAATTCAAAGATAGAATGGTATAGTCTCAAACTTATAGACAGTTTTACTTTTCCAAGAAGTTGTGATATCTACCTCAAACTTGACACATATTTGAATAATATGTTTTGTTGTTGTTGTTGTTGTTTTAGCTGAGCCCTCCTGCCACCTTGTTGGCAGCTCAGTGGCTGTTCACCTTGGGCTGGGCATCAAACTGCTGTTGCTCAGAGCTCAGATTTCACTCTTGAGTGAGCTCTTAACCAACTGAGCCACTCAGCCGGCCCTATTTCAATAACAAACATTTGTCTCTACCTATTCTCCCTCACCCAAGCACAAAAGCTTTCAGAGAAAAGAGAATGCAGAAACCAGTAGGCTTCATGGAGCAGAAAAACAAATATGAAAGAAAGAGTGAATATGTGCATAATCCAGTGAAAAGATTCAAAATGATTTTACTAGGGAATCCAGGCATAGAAAACCTAGATAATGCTGGAATGATGAACATTCCAAGAAATAATCTTCTAGAGTTTTCTAAATTTAATAAAAGCACTTAATATTTCAGATTACATAGATTTTGATATATTGGTTTATAGTGCTATCCCATTCAGGCTATGTTCTTGGTGAGCAAAAGGGAATTTGCCTGGTTTGTTCAGACAGCCCTTTCACCTACAATAGCATTGGAACCATAGAAAGTCCTCAGTAATATTAGATGACAAAACTGTATTAATCACTGTGTCCTAAGCAGTATCATAAAAATAAATAAATAAATAAACCCACATGAAAACATATTGATGAAACTAAACAACATAAAAGACAATAAATATTGGAAGCATCTTAGAAATTGCAGATTATTTCCACAGCAACAACAGCAACAAATTCTCATCAACAGCAGGAGATAAGAGTAGCAAAGAAGATACCTTTCAATGACAAGGTAAACTAATAACCACTGTCAACAGGCTGCTTTGTTGAAATCAGAAAGTCAGCATTCAATAATCTTATTTCCTTTTCCTTTCTCAGGGGCTACTTTCTTTCTCCAGTTTCATATGCTTTATTCTTTCCTAATGCTTTAATACATGTGATATGAGTGTGTATGTGTTTGTGTATGTATGTGCATGCATGTTCATATGTGTTTTCATTACTTATGTGGAGATTTTTTGTACAAGGGCAAATTAAAAAACATGGTGTCCTCTGTAGAAAGAAAGAAGAGCAAAGTGTGCTTAACTCTTAATATTTAATTTTATTAAAACATCTTAAGTAAATTACAATGCATAATCTGTGAATCTGAATAGAAGGACATTGCCTTTAGTATGTCATTACTCTAAACTATTTCATAACTCAAAATTAAACCAAAATATATCTATGATGTATTGTGACACTGTCCTGTGTTCCAAATACATGAAGTGAATGTTGCATCAACCACTTATGTATGAATTAACATGAACTCACAACTTTGATTCCACGCTAGCCATGCATTCCTGAAAATATACAGCTTAACTTATTCTTTGTTGTGAATTCCAGTTTTTCATATATATTTTTGTGACACTAGTCTTCCTTAAGTAGATGATAATTTACACTGTTTAAAAAGACAAATAGCATATGATTTCACTCATATCTGGAATTTAAAACCAAAACAGAAAACAAGAGCAAATTTATAGAGGCAGATAGCAGATCAGCAGTTAACAGAGGAGAAGGATGGTACAGGGAGGAGGAAATGGGTAGAGAAGGTGAACAGTATGGTGATAGATGAAAACAAGACTTTTGATGGTGAGCATGATATACTAGTATGTACCCATTTCAAATTATAGTGTTGTATACCTGAAGCTTATATAATATTCTAAGCCAATATTACCTCAACAACAAAGATATAAATTTAAAAACCAAAACCATACAAACTTAGAAGTATTTAAAGTATTATTGCTATTAACTTTCATTAGAAATTGCAAATAAATCCATTTTAGATATGCATATCTGATTACTTTGAGTTTAGAAATCGTAGCCATTAAATTGACATGTTTCCTTTTTCAGTAGTTTATATTTGAGCAAAACATAGCAAGTAAGTTTTCATTGTAATTTTACTCCATGTTTATAAAATGTACACATTTTTATTCCTGATGCTTGTTTTTATCAACTTCACAACTTTCATTTTTTTTTTTTTTTACCCATTTCTAAGGAGACCTTGCTATATTTTTCCTATGGAAGATTTTATTCCAGCATTGAGTCATATTAAAAATATGAAAAAGTTTAAGTGGGCAAGAAACACATGAAATCAGCAAAGTTGAAAGGAGCATAGTAGTATTGGGGGAATTTGAGAAAATGTTGCCTATCCAACATCACCGCTGTGACTGCCTCAAGGCTAGTTTAATGAGGCTACAATTCATATTGCAGAAAGTAGCTTTGTAATTACTTTCAAATGACCGAATGATATAGAATTCTAAAGAATTCTAAGGGGAGTTGCATATACCCAGTAATGAACCAATTTGCAACTGACTGAAATATTTTCTTTTAATCTAAAGCATTTATTGGGCATACATTCTTTAAATATATGTTAACTTCAATTCTGTATTCATGTAAACAGTTTAATTTTAGGAGCTTATTTCAGAATTTACGATAGTGATAAAATATATTAAAAATGAAACCAATTACTCTTTTAAAACCGGCTTTGCTTCAAGTGCTATAGCTAGAACTTAGACATATTTACAACCATTAACTAAGTTTTTGATCATATAAGAAGTTTACTTAGTTAATAACAAAAAGTATATTTAATTAAAATCCATATTTCTTAATGGTGAGTAAAGAAAGATAAATACTTCAAGTTCTGATTCAGTTTCTAGAGTTAATTATTCTTTCATATCAAACTGACTCAGAAATCATAGTTTCTTGATAACATTTTTCTTTTTTTCTATAGTTTTGCCTGTTCAAAGGATAAGTGACTTCGGTGTATTGAAGTGTAATCCCAAACTGAGATATATCCTCTCTACATAGAAATGCAATCAGCAAGCTTTTAGGAAGAGTAAGTGGTGTGGGAGTTCTTTTCATTCATCTAAAATATTTCCTCCCTCAAGGTAGAAATATTATCAAGAGAAAAATTGATTGGCTTTAAATACAGAAAAAGTTTGAAGTATTATGTAGAATTAAGGATATCTAAATCAGTACATTTAAATATATTGAGAATAAAGTTATAGGAGAAAAACAACAATTTCTTATAAATATTTAGAAAATTACAAAAGTAAAATTTGGTGATGGAAACATACAGATAGTATGTATATGGACTGTAATTTTTACAGCTCAATGAAACTTAGTTTTAATTAAAGTATGAAAGCTCAAAGAATAATTTTTCATTATGTTTTCTATTAAACATTTATAATAATAATTATTTATAGACTTTATGAATATTAATTAATTTAATTACCACAGCTGAGTTAGCTATTATTATGAACCTAATTTCACATACCAAAAAGGCTGAGCTAAAGAGTTGAACAACTTGCCAAGATACACATGAGTAGCATTATTAGAGATAAGATTTGACCCTAAGCAAACTTAATTTCAAAATCATTTTAAATTATAAAAGCAGCCATTAATAAGAACTAACAAAATTAAATTAAGAAAAATGTATCAGTGTTAGAAAAAAAAAATATTTCCTCATCTATTTCTTTAACCTGAATAGTTTTTGCCATGTGCCCATCAAAAAATTCAGGCAAAGAAACAATGGTAACTAAATAAAACAAACACTACACTTTAAAGTTTTAAAATTCACAAGAACAGCAACTAAAAGGATTGTTAGCTGAATGTGTCATGCCCCACAAGTGGGATTACTTACTCAAGGGGTTTATGGGGAAGGTCAATTTAAACAAGATTTGTGTCTAAGATGTTTGTCACTGGGTAGATCTATTTATACACAATAAAATATACATTTTATTTGGGACCCTAACATGAACCTCACAGTGAGAAGAACTCAAATGATTATTATTATTTATTTATTTATTTTAAGATTTTATTGGGGAATTGGGGGAGAGGAACAACCTTAGGGAATCGGGGAAGGGGAACAGACAAGTTGCTGTCTTTTTGTTCTTCAGTCTAGTTGTGGAGGACTTCGCTTCACTGGCCCATGTTGGTATCATCATTGCGCTCTTCCAGGTGAGGCAGGTGGGTCACTGGTCTCTGGACAGCCGCTCACGGCAACTATTAGCAGCTCACTCCGGCTGCAAGTCGCTCACGCTGGCTGCCAGCCACTCACTGTAGCTTATGGCAGCCCACTGCAGCAGGGGCTGCAGCTATGCTGCCCCCGGGGAATCACAGCAGCCCAATTACAGGGGCAGCTATTGTTCACCATCTTAGCTGTAGAGGGAAGTGTCACTGGCCCTCATATGTGGGATCTGAACTGGAGCCACTGGAGTCCCAAGCCAACTCTAACCAATGCGCCACTCGGCTGGCCCTCAAATGATTTTTCAATAATGTTACACCTTGATTTTATGCTACAATGGCATAGTTGACTTTTTTAAGGAGGGTGCAGTTTACAGTGACCATATGGGGATTGAATCGGCAACCTTGGTTTTATCAGCACCATGCTCTAACCAACTATGCTAACCACTCACCCCATTATTTCAATAAAATTTGAATGGTATAATAAACATAGATAGAAGGAGAAAGAGGAGGGAAACAGGAAGGAGGAAGGAAAGAAGGAAGGAGAAGCAGAAAGAGAAGAAGGAAACAAAGCCAGGAGAAGGAGTCGTAAAAGGAGGAAGAAGGGGAGGAGAAGGAGGAAAAATAGAAGGAAAGGGAAAGTAAAAAGGACACAGACAGGAAAAAGGAGGAGGGAAACACAATTGTATGTGGTAGGCAAAACAAGAGCCTTCCTTCTAGAAAACACTTCCCAAAGTCTTCAAATGAAAGAAGTCTTCAGCTTGCTGCTGTATTCCTTGCACAAACATAAAGGAAAAAATGACTAGTGGAATATCTTTCTCACATTCTCACTATACTTTAAAAGCCATCTCAACACTCAGAAAAGGAAATCATCTAATGAAACTATGTACAATCCCAGTAATCATCAAACCAGTCCATTAAAAAATGTTATAAGCACAACCAGGAAACACAGAATATAGGAAAATTTAAAGAATAGGAAAAAATCTACAAGAGTATACAATCCTGATAAAATGCAAAGAAAAATAAAACTCATTATATATATATATATATATATATATATATATATATATATATATATATATATATTTATGTGTGTATATGTTTGTAAATATGTATATGTATGTATGCATGTATGTATATATTTGGCCATAAAATCAAAAAAAATAAAGGAAGAGAATAAAACTTCTTGGCTGAAAGTACTAAAAGATAACTTTACTGAAGCTTGAGACTTTCAATTTTTAAAATTAAAAAAAACAAAATTAGCATTTCTCAAGAAAGGTAGGGTGGGGAGTGGATGACTTAGCAATATAGCAAACTTCTAATTCATTGTTTTCACATCTGCACCTGCCCCTCGTCAAACCTCCCTGTACCTTGTAGGTCCCTGAGCTGAGAGGCAGACCTCACTCCTCCACCAGCACCTCCTGGGTCCCCCTTTGCATCCTGGAGAACTTCACTGATACCTCAACCAGTTCACTGGGAATCTATGTACATTCAAAGACTTCCTGATATGATGGGATATGGACACTAGAGTTGACTGAGTAGTTAAATTTTGTGAATGTAGGTTGCAGTTTTATTAATAATATAAAAATAATTTATCATTTTTATATGAAATAACCTCAAAAATAAATTTTAAAGTCCACCCTGGCAAAAAAAAAAAATATGCACACACACACACACACACACACACACACACACACACACACACGGTATGCAGTGGGATGTAACCAACTGCAGAGGAGGGCAGACAGCTATCTTGACGCATCGCATCTGTATGACCCCTTTGTGACGTAGTGGCAAGGGGACAGAAACAAATATGCTGCTCATACTGTCAGCTTTACCAGAAGTGTCCTTTTGTATTTGCCCAAGAGTATTTTGTTTTTGGCAAAATCCATGAAAATTTGGCAAGTTAACTTTTCATCTGAGTATCAGGTAAAACATCAGACCCTTCACAGCTCTTTACAAATATATTATAGTATAAGAGTAATACCGGATCTGTCCACAAAACAACAAACAAATTAAAAAGAAAACACTGAAAATATATTTTAATAATTGAAAGAGAAAAAAATAGATTAAATGGATTGTTTTATTTTATTTTATTTTTTTGTTTTGTTTTAAATCTTTAAAATTTTGCCTTAGGAAGAAATTTAAAGTATACTTAGAGGGTATTAAAATGACATTAAGGGCTGGCAGAATGGCTCAGCTGGTTAAGAGCTCAATCAAGAGTGCAAGCTGAGCTCTGAGCAACGGCAGTTCCATGCCCAACCCAAGCTGAGCTGCCTCTGAGCTGCCAACAGGTTGCAGGAGGGCTCAGCAAACAAAAAAACAAAACAAAAAACAACTAGAAATGGGGCCGACCGAATGGCACTGTGGTTAAGAGCTGGCTTGGGATGCCAGCGGCCCAGGTTCAGATCCCATATATGAGGGCCATTGACACTGCCCTTAGAATAAAAAAAATAAATAAAATAAATTTAAAAAGTTTAACAATAAATAAAATGACATTAAAATTTACATAGTAAACATGGTGTAAATGGGACAGGTTTGGACATACAAACTTACATATAAGAAAAGAATAAAAATAATGAAATGAAATATTAATCCAAGAACTGAAAAGAGGTGGCAAATAAGATCTGAAGGTGGACCTAATAAATTATAATTGAGAAACTAAGAGGTTTTTGTTTTGTTTTATTTTGATGACACAAAATTAATGAACTATTGAAAAATCTCATAAAAAAATCATTGTCAGGAAAAACTCATATTTACAGAGTCAGATCTGAGAAGCTGAATATTAAAAACTGAGAGAACAATTTCAAGAATTGGAAGAAAAATAGTCCATATTATTTTCTAATAAATGTAAAAAGCTGGAGGAAACTTTTACTTTCTTCTGAAAATATGAATTTGAAATTACCATGCAAGAAAGAAAAGAACACATGCATTAAAAGTATGACATAGAGGATATTAATGGCATTTAACAGTAAATGTAATCTAAGGCTAAAATTTAAAAAGCTCATGAAAAAATAAGTTAATGATAGATTAACCTAAATCTGGCCTCCAGATTTATCATCAGGTCCTTTACAAAAGTATTAGAAATAAATGCATGTGTAATTCCCCCCGAAATTAATTCAAGTAGCTGACATTAACTTTTCCACTTCACTGATATGTTGTTGTTATTTTGTTTTTCTATTTGTTTGTTGTTCATTATTTTGTAAGATGCAGGTGGTGAAATGTGTGTATATATGTGTGTAGCTTGTAAAAGAATTTTCTAAAACCCAAGAGGAGATATTCATTTCCACTTAACTCAAGCATGAAGTTATCAGTGCTAAATTTATCATCTTAATTCTTTTTTAAATAAAGGCATGGGGAAATTATCTTCAAAATAATAGAATGGAAAATCTAACTCATTTAGACTTCAAAAAGTTAAGAAATAAAACTCAGCTCTTCTTAAGCTTTTTATTTTTTTATTTTTATTTTTTTCTTGTCTAGCTTTAATCAATTTCAAAGACAACAAAATTAAGATTCAGAATAAGTTTGGTGAGAATGGTATTAATTTCTGAGTTTTTAAAAATATCAATATTAAAATAAGGTTAACTTGAAAGATTTTTTCCTTAGCAATTATTACATAAATGTTTCTCTGGTATTTTTTGCTTATGTTCTCATCATCATATCCTTAACGATATTCATAGAAACAAAAATTTTCTAGTCCATGTCTTTTTTTTTTTTTTTTTAGCTGAGCCATCCTGCCACCTGTTGGCAGCTCAGCGGCAGCTCAGCTTAGGCTGGGCATCAAACTGCTGTTGCTCAGAGCTCAGCTTGCACTCTTGATTGAGCTCTTAACCAACTGAGCAATCAGCCGGCCGTAGTCCATGTCTTTTGAGAATGAAAATTAATTGATTATTGTGTACTCTATTATGCTTCCTAGATATAAAGCCTAAATTATTTACTGTTCAAATAATGCATCCCCAAAATTCATCATTAAAACATACTACATTTTTATTTTGGGGAGTTGGATCTGATCTTGGAAATACACATTCTTATAATGTATGTAATCATATACATTATTATTATTACTAAAGAAATAAGTGCAACTATAGAAAGGTTTATAGATTAAGCATTCTTATGATTGAAAATAATTACTGGAAGATATGTTTCTGATCATATATATTATATGCATACATACACATGTATACATACATATATATTCATAATGCATATGCCTTTTTAAATTTAGTTTATGTTTCTGCATATTTCTGAACTTATTAATTGACAATTAGTTAGCATATTTCAAGTCTAGGTATTGTAGATTAAGGTACAATTATAGGAATGCTACTCCTAGTGTCTGAGAAATTATTTCTTAATCTAGATCATATGACAAGAGAAAATACATGTAGATAAGAAATTTAGAATATGCATGGTAATATATGACAAGTGAAAATAAGACTAGAGCTGAGTTTGTGACAAACCAAAAGTAGTTTTCAGTATTTTGGAACAAAATTCCTTACATTCCAAAGTAATAATTCTTTGCAGAAATATTTACAATATACAAAAAATATTTCATCTTCTAAACCAAATTTACCAAGCTACCTAAATTTGTTCCAGAACTTTTAAGGAGAAAAAAAAAAGAAAAATCACTGTTTCTATCAAAGGCTAATTAACAAAAGGTAGCTGGAGCCCAATATATTTTACATACTCAATGTAGCACTCTAGAAACTTAAAATTTTTATCTCCAATAAACACAGACTCACCATATACTAGGTTTCAGATATTAAAAGAAGGAAAGAATTAGGGAGAAGGAAAAGGAAACAAAGAAGGAAAAAATGTCTATCTTATGGATCCATACGTCATTTCCATCAATTGATCATATTAAAAATCTTAAAGTTTGATTCCTAAATTTCATTTATTTTCCCATCTTTCAGCTGACCCCATTTGCTATACTATTGAAATATATACCAAATCTCAATAGGTATCACCATTAATTCAGCCACAATCCATACATAGACAGACACCATTTTTTTTTGACTAGGCAATTGCAATAGCATCTTAATCTTTCTCCCAGCTTCATACACTCCTCCTTTAATTTATTCTCCAAATGAAAACCACAGCAAGCATTATTTTATTTTTCAAATATTCTAAATGTTCGATTTTTTTCAGAATTTTTCACTTGCTATTCTCTCTGCTTTGCCTCCTTAATAGTGCTTTGATTTTTTTTCCTCTCGTTATTCCAGACCAGATTAAATGCCCCTAATTAAAAATTTTTTTTTCTAGTCACCATAAATTATGATTTATTTATCCTTTATTAAGAAGCCATACTTTAGGTTCCTGAGAGCACTTATCATTACTGGATACTACTTTATTCTACTTAAATAAAATATAATCTTATTTTGAGCAAGTATTTTTCTGTCTTTTCTATAGTTTAGATATATATATATATATATATATATATATATATATATTTTGTTTGTTTGTTTGTTTGTTTGGTTTTTTTTTGTTTTTTTCCTTAGCTGAGCCATCCTGCCACCTGTTGGCAGCTCAATGGCAGCTCAGCTCACGCTGGGCATTGAAATGCTATTGCTCAGAGCTCAGCTTGTACTCTTGAGTGAGCTCTTAACCAACTGAGCCACTCAACCGGCCCCTACATGAATGTTTTTGTATACCTGTAATGAATATTTTTGAATATCTGATTTAATGTATAAGTTGATGAATGCATTTACTTTCTCAATAGTATTTATATTTATAAACAAATAAGAAAGAAATTAAACCACACTAATACATTGAAGACTGACTTTGTAAACTACTTTGATTTATTTTTGGACAAACATACAATAAAAATAAGACAATCAAAAGGTTCTAGGGCCAGCCGAGTGGCACACTGTTTAAGAGCTGGTTTTGGGATGCCAGCGGCCCCGGTTCGGATCCCACGTATGAGCGCCAGCGACACTGCCCTCTACAGCTAACAACAGCTCCACCTGGAGCTGGGCTGTGCAAGCCCTGGTGATGGTGTGGGCTGCAGCCCCTGCTGCAGTGGGCTGCCATAGGCTACAGTGAGTGGCTGGCAGCCAGCATAAGCTGCCAATAGCCGCGGTGAGTGACATCCAGAGGCTGGCGACCGATCTGCCTCATCGGGGAAGAGCGCAATGATGATAACCAACATGGGCCAGTGAAGCAACATCCTCTGCAGCTAGACTGGAGAACAAAAAGACAGAAACTTGTCTGTTCCCCTCCCCCAAATCCCCAATAAAATCTTTAAAAAAAAAAAAGGTTCTAAAACAGATTTAGAAATTTTAAAATGAGTATTTCATACATCAATGGTTGAACTACTCTAGGCTAGATCATACCATTAAGAAAATGAACAGCTCAGAAATAATTTGGAATTAATTTCTTTCAGTAATATTAATAGATCAATTAAATAAACATTTGGCCTCGAAGCATCATCTTTATTCATCCATCCATCTATTCATTTAATAGGTATTTACTTAGTGTTATCAGATTCTAAGTTCTGCACTAGAGAGAAGGACCCAATTTGGGATGACACAAACAACATGACACATCCAATGGAACTTAAATCAAGCAATACTTCTCGTGAATATATAATCCAACAATAATTTTTGCAGGGACAAATGCAATAAAAATAACTAGTAATATGATCCAGTGAGGAAAATACTTGTTAATATTTTATTACAAATAAAATGTATTTTATTACATTACAACATCATCTTTAGCAGACAGCAAAATGATGAGAATGACTCCACAGAAATATTCATAGGGATTGCCTGTTTAAACAATGTTTGAAAATTAACCTAAATGTCAAAGACATAATGTAAATGTATATTAGATGAATTAAGAACAGAATAAGTAGTATAGAAAGGCAAATAAATACTGATTTAAAAGAAACTTCAGAAATTCTCCCTGAACGTGGATATAAGAACTACACTGCAAAATCTTGTTTTGAGGAACAGCATTCTGATCTAAATTAAGCTGTGCTTCACAGAGTGATATTTAAATTCATATTCTACAGTTCTCTGTGTTAATTATATGTTAGGGGGCACTCTCTTCCTCAAATAACATCAAAATTTAAAGATATTGATTCTTCATTACATTTGTGACTTCTCTAGTTATCACTGTAGTCACATTGGTAAATGATAAAAACCGCCTTTTTGTATCAGTCAGCAATTCAGAATCAACTTTTTTGATGAAATGAATATGTAGTACTTGTCTTTTCATTAAAATGTGTTTCATTTATTTGAGGTCATTGGTGCTGAAAAGTGTTTATTGCAAAAGAAAAGTGTTAAAAATCAATGGAATAACACATATTTACTTAATAAAAAGCGTGCTTGATTTATATCATACACTAAATTTTTGCTACTCAAATTATGTTTGGCAGATCAGGAGCATATACATCACTTGGTCACTTTCACTTTCATCAAATTCCAGGTGATACCCATGTTCCAGTCTATGAACCACACAGCAAGGTTTGAATGAATGATAAATTTACTCTTTCTGTAGGTATTCTATTTGCCCTCTATATGCTTTACTATAGAAATGCTCATCTCCTATTTTCTTGCATTTACAGCAAGAATACTCTATTTCTGATTCTAATTGGTAGCTTTAATGGCTTTGTACACCTCAAGGCTTAAGCAATGTCCATGTCAAAATAGGTTGTTTCACCATATGGCCAGCCGAGACAGTGGTTTTAATGATTGCTCCCATGACCACGTGAGATCAAATGTTGTGAAGGGAGGAGTTTGATGCCTTATTTGTCCAAGTGAATTTATTTTTATTAGAAAACAACTTACATGCACTTTTTGAAAGAGAGATGCTAGTTTCTCACATCATGAAAAAGTGTTAAAAACGAGGCTGGTTTGTGGTAGCATTCTTTCAGATTTAACTTCTTAACTATGTGAGAAATGTATTCACTACTATGTATCTTATGAGCTACTAGATTAGACATTGGTAGAATCTGGAAAACACTAACACAATTAACATATTTTATTTTAAAATTATTATTAATAATAAACTTTGTCAAAAAATAGGAGAAATGCTAAATTAGATGTGTTACTGAGCACATACGAAAGCCAGGAAATATAGTCCCATTAGGACTAGGTAATTATGAAGAAATGATGACTAAGGATTTTTTAACCACATCTAAGAAGACGAATATTACAAAATCCACACATAGAGATACCATATTTGATAACGCCAGAAGCAAAGTAGAATTTTCATCAACCAGAGAAAAAGAGAGCAATTACCTAATATGGAAAGAATGTTAGGTCACAGCAGATCTCAGCAGTATAAGTGAAAAATAGAATTCAATGAAAGATTATCTTCAAATTTCTGAGGAAAAAAAACAAAAAACTAGTATTACCAGTTTACTTCTGGTAATCTTCAAGAATATTAGTAAAATATAAACATTGTATGCAAACAAAAATGATAAATTTTATTAATGAGCAAGTACTCACTAAAAAACACATTAATAAATTGTCCACAAAGGGATTGAAACTTAGAGATATTGTATTTGTTAGGAGATGGTAAATTTGCAAAGATAAATTTTCATTTTAAAAATGTAATCAAAGAAAACTAAAGTAATTACTGTTCTTTAAACAATTGATAGGATTTATAATTGGAAAAAAATACCTTGATTGTGTAATGATTTTAAAAAATTACTTTGCAATCTGTGGATTGAAAGAAAGAAATAAACAAGATTTTACTGTTGTTAGAACAAGTATACAATTTTAATTATGGATAAGTACAATTTTATAAAAAGTAGCTAGAAAAGAGGATAATTCAGAGGACACCATTTGGCACATATTGAATGAGTGAGTAAATGCGTGTGCAAAAACAAAGGCATAGATTCCTTAGCCATGAGAGAATAGGGTGAAGAACAGGTGTTTGAGATGAAAAAGGAAACTAAAATGTATTAAGTGTTAGAATGGCTGCAATTTGAATTATTTCAAATTAAAAATAACTAATTAGTAAACAGGTAAACCAATGTTCATTCCCCTTCTTTAGGAAACTACAGTAATATTAAAGAATTCTAGGGGACAATTTCTAAGCAAAACAGTGAAATGATAAAGGCATAATTTATTTAGCATAATTTTTTCTCAAGAGTAATGGCTGCAAAAAAAAAGAATGTTGATTGAATTAATTATGAGGAGATAAATGAAGACATTAGCAGAAGTCTTCTAGGAAGAAAAATGTTTTGTTCTTTTTCTTTTGTGCTATAATTGTATCATGTTGTATTTCAGGAGTAACACAGAGGTCACACTGCTTCCTCCCCATGGTACTGGCTGAGTGAACATACAAGGTGATTGAGCCATCTTGTGAAGGAGGGAGAACAAGCCTCAGGGTGATGATGCTCAAAAACACAGAGCATCATTGAGTTGCTGAACAAATATACTTTGATGATGATCCAGCTCTAGAACATATAGTCAACTAGGCATCTTTATTGTTTAAGTATGTTTAAGTTGGCTCTAGGCCCAAGTTGTGCTTGTGATTGTCTGAAATGGCAAGCATGTTATATGAAGTGGAGCTACTCGTGGAGTCTAAGTCACCAGAAGTTTAACAAGCTTTGTACAGAGATGCCGAAATAACTGAAGATACGTGCAGAGGAAACTGATGTGGGAATGTGGGGTGGTGAAAATGAACAAGCACCAAATTCGGTGGAGGATATTTCATTGATTTTAAAGGTCCATCTCAATGGCTTGTTGTTTGTTATATGGGTACATTATGTTTGTTTGCTTTTTGAGTTTGCCGTTATTTTACTGGGTTTAGCTCCCATGAATGAAGACTTCACAAACTTCCCTTATAAGAAATATGTATTTTTGTTATTAGTTTCTTGAATTTCAGGTCTAGACGAGGTTATAGGCATAATATGTGGACAGTATAGACTTGTTGCCTCTGGTACATTGTAGAAAAATCACAGCTGTTCACTATGCTGTTCAATATTTCTTTTGTGCTTACATTTTTTCCATCATTCTTCCCATTTCTTGTTTCTATTGTCAAAGCAAATATTTCCTCAGAAAAAGCTAAACCAGCAATGACTTTATTCAATGTTGTTGTAACAGGGGAGAGTAGCCAGACATTCTGAGCTTAAAAAAAGGGTTGGGTAATTTTTAATATCTGAGGTGGAGGAATTTTAGGTCATTTGCGTTTGGTAATTGGCATGACCCACAGGAACAGTAACCTTTCTCTTATTGTCATGACCAGAGGCAGTTTTATAACTTTGAGCAAGGCTGTCAAGTAAATTAGTTCCCTACACCCCTCACCATCCTACTCTCCATGTAGGCTGAGAGACAGTGGCACTATTGTCTTTAAGGATTATACTTTAAAGCAATGGCTTTCATGTCTTTGAAAAAGATAGCCCTGGGTCATAAGACGCTTTATAAAAGATTTATACCTCAAAGGGCAGACAAAGAAATTACAATTATAAATTTTCTAAAATAAATTTTCTAAGAAATGAAAGGTCAGCAGCCTAGAGGCAAGATGAAGCCTATCTATAATTTGGTCTTTGGGTAATGGGAAGTTTGTCTTCTAAACCATCTTAACAAGCGGTGACCAATAAAACATGAACAAATGAACAAATCAATGTATGACTTGGGTGTCTTTCCCTGCCACTATCATACTGAAGCTTTAGTGACATGGTGGTATCATCACTTAGTGGCTCCTCATACAGCCTTGGACTTTCAGTAACTATGTAGAGAACAACTCAACCACTGACCTGGCTGGACATGGAGAATGGAAAATACATATGTTTAGTTTAGACCACTAATATGTTAGGATTCTTTGATCATACCACAGCATGATCTGGAATTGCCTGACTAATACAGACATTGGTTAGCAAGTAGAGTGCCATCTCAACAAACTGCAAGTGTGACAGGAGCTTATCAGCTGGGAGTGAAGGAAACAATTAGCAGAGGCTGGAAAGATATCACTGTTAGGCAGTAGCAGAATATGTGATAACACCATGTCTGAAAAAATCTTGTGAGTCTGATTCCATGTCCAATTATTTTGTAGCTCTAGGGGAAGAGGTCAAAAACAGAATATTAGGGTTTTTTGGTTGTTACTGATTGAATTTTATCAGGTATTATCAGAAAGAGGTAAGATAAGGAAATAATTTGATTTTTGAAAAGCAGAAATGATAGGAAGTAAAGCATTTTGGAGCTTTGGACCTTGGTGCTATGAATAGACTCAAACTGTAGAAGATATGTGATAAAGGTTTTGAGAGGCAGCAGCCTATCAAAACTCAGCATTTTGGCAAAGATAAAAATAAGAGTGTAGCCATCCTACTTATTTCAAAAATTCTCTGAGGATTCAAGTGTCTAGGGGCAAAGATCAAATTAATGATATGGAGGGCAGTTAAACCTCAAAGCTGAATGAAGTGATTTAGAGAAAATCAGGCTATAACTTTTTCCAAAGGCCTGAGGTTACATTTATTAGATTCAAACTCAAAGGCAGTTGGAAAGTGGAGGTTAGAAATATATATGTACATTTTTATACATCATGTATATTATATGTGATGTAATCAGATATGAAAAATATATCTTAATAAGAACTCTAGGTATGAATATTTGCCAGCATGTGCACTGAGCCAATATCAAATAGATAAAAATTTTACTCTGCTTTGAGAGAGTTCTATTGCTAAAGCAAGTACAAACCTAGAATAACAACAATAAAAAAAATGCTGTTACTATTTTAGACTTTGAGTTCAGTGCGCAGCCCGAGCTGAGCAGCTGCTGAGTTGCCAACAGGTAGCAGGATGGCTCAGCTTAAAAAAAAAAAAGTTAAATAAATCCAAAATAGGCATAATCCCTCAAGGGAAGCCAAAAAGAATAAGGAAAAAGAAGCATTTTCCTGAGCTCAAAGCCAGGACCATAGAAAACAATGTATCATGGAATAAATCCTATAGAGCAGTATTAGGATCAAATCAATGAAAATTCACCAGCACTATTCATTGTAGGGTGTGTTCGCAATGCCTTTTTTAGCAGGATTGCAGAAATGCTACAGTCCTCTGACTTTTGAGGGTCTTCCCTACCTCCCTGTCTGATAAAGAGAATTTAGTGCAGACATCATTTGACCATTGAATATTAGAAGTTTGTGGAGAGATGGCAATTTGTCCTTTAGTTCATTGTTTTTCAGATTAAGGGCCACAGCCAGATCTGTTGTTGAAATTAGTACACAACATAGACATTCTGAAATTTGAGCTGGATATAGTGACTAAAGGTGTTTTTACATTGCTTCTTCTGGGGATGATTGTGCAGTATCTACTCAAAAAAAAAAAAGAAAGTACGAAAACTATAATCACAGAGGTATTTCGCAGCAAAAACATGAATTAAAAAATTAATGCTAACCAAACCATCTATTTGAAACTCTGCATTATATACTTCTTTTGCATTCAAGTGTAGGATTGTCATATGACAATTAGGGCCAATAAAATATGAAATAAAATGGTTGTATGCTACTCTAAAGCTTTATCGTGCCCCTGAGGGAGTGTGCTCTGAGGTCATATATTGAGATGCTGGTATCAAAATGATTCCATCTATCTGAGTCTCTGGGTGACACCCTAGAATAAAGAGGCCTTTCAACCATGGCCCATATAGTTCCTACATTGCACATGTGCTTTGGGAGAGAAATGACACTTCATCCATGAGGGTTTTGGGAAGAGTTTTTCCACAGCATAACATAGATTATCAGGTATAGTATGTAATTGATTAGCTGAAAAGGCATATATTTGAAAGATAAATCAGTGACCCATGCTCATGTTCTATTATATTCTGAAATCAGTGCCTTCTTTCAAACATGTGCATGTGTGCATACTAGCATTGAATTTAAAAAATCAAACTAAATTAAACTGGAATTGTAAACAAATTGAATTCTGCACTAATTTAACTGCACTAATGTGAACTATGTATGAGGATGAGATACATATCTGACAAATGATATTTGGTATTTTGTTTTATTAGAAATAGTATAATATAAATTTATATAAAATACCACTCTAAAAATCTGGGAAATAGTGAAAGGTAAGTTACTTGGAAAAAAACCTGTTACCATAATACAAATAAAAATGTGTTGTCTCTATTTTTTCCTGAAGCCTGTGTTTATGTTTATATATATTTTTTTTACAAATGTATTTTTCACATTGCCATGTTAATATAAAATTCTTTATACTTATAAGTGTGAAAGATAAAAATATTCCACAAGCCAGATATATAATAACTTACATAAGTAGTGTGCATTTTTTTGCAGATAAAGGGGTGGTATACAATTGTGTGTGTGTATATATATATATATATATATATATATATATATATATGCTGTAAAACACTACATGGTAAACATTTCACGTGATTTGTATTACTTCCTTAAAGTAGTTGAATAGTATCACTATCTTTTATGATTATTGTAATGTACTAATAAACTGCTTTCTAAAGAATGAAACTACGCATGATACATTTATTTATAATGAAATCTTTTTTCAGTTTTTTTCTTTTTTGAAAATATATTCATAAACTTATTGGTCATAACATTTCAGCAGGTCCTAATCTGCAACTGAATTTTATTTGTCTCTTCTTTGCTCTTTCTGTCTCTTTCTCCATCTCACTTTACACACACACCCTCATTGTTTTCTCTTTCTATTCCCTTCCTTCTTTCTTTATTTCCTTCCTTCCTTCCTTCTTTCTTTTCTTCCTTTTTTTTGCTGCTTTCCTTCCATCCATATTTTTCTTCTTTCTTATTTTTTATGTATGAATGGAAAGTTTGTATTCTTTTTCCATATATTTTACAGAGAGAGAAATATAAATGTGTAGATAGATAAAAGTATCTGCTACATTGCTAGATCCTACTTATCCTAACCCTGCTCTAATACTGATTAATATTATATATCAGTTTCTGAAATGAACATATTTTCTAAACAGTACCCCATTGTATATTCTCAACTATAACAGAAATCATTAGGATTTTTTTATTTGTTTTGTTCTGTTTTTGTATTGTTTTGTTTTCCTCAGTGTGTTTTAACTAGGGTTTCTTCCAAAACAAGGCTTAGGTTCAGAAAATTTATTTAGAAAACAATCATATGTTTCAGAAGTGGTGAACTTTGCAAAATAAAATAGGCCAGTAGAGTCAGACAATCTAAGAGGAAGCTACTGGAATAGTTACTGCTCTAAGTTACCATGACTAAAGATGGCAAAGGACCTCTCAGTAGCTTATGTGAAAACATTCCAGGAAAGATCCCAGATGGCAGAGTAGATGAATGCTGTGTCTGCTTCCTTCCATGAAAACATTAAAATTACAACTAAATTATAGAACAATCAACCTGAAGAACCATCTGAAATCTAGCTGAACAGAAGTTTTACAACTAAGGATATAAAGAAGCCAAATGAGACTGGTAGGAGGGGCAGAGACACGAAATGAGCTATTCCCAAAACTCCATGTAGCGGTTGAGAATCAGAAGGGATATCTCAGCTGTGGAGGTCCCCAAGAGAAACAAAGCCGGCTCCCCAGCCCATAGTACTGGTGCCAGATGGAGAAGCCCTTTCCAGGCTCTGAAAAAACAGTGGGGATTCCCACAATCCAGGTTGGATGGAAGCCTGAAGAAAACCCAGACATCCTCTTAAAGGGCCTGAGCACAGACTCACTCACTCTCAGGAACTTACCCTGGGCACCAGCGGAAGTAAGGTGACTCAGGTGGCATCAGAGGCACACAAGGGGCAGACTGAGGTGTGTAGCTTCCAAAAAAGAGCTGGAGGACAGTTGTCATTTTCCTTGTGAGGTGGCATCTCCTGTGCAACCTGCAAGTGGGAGCCATCTTTCTGCTGTTGAGCCCACCCCTACAGGCCAAATCTGAATCTGATTGATCTGGTGAGTGCCACTGCTCTATACTACTGACTCACTGGGAACTTACCCTACGTTTTCTTATTGCTATATACATTCTTATTTCTCTTATTATTGCCTGTTTTTGTTTTTTATTTTTACATTTATTTGTTTATTATTTATTCTAACATTCAATATTATTTTATATTAATTTCAGGTGTACAACATAGTGGTTAGACATTTATATAATTTAAAGGTGATCCTCTTGACTAGTTTAGTACCCACCTAGCACTATACATAGTTATTACCATCTCATTGACTATATTCCATATGCTTTGTTTTATATCCCCATGACTATTTTGTAACTACAAATTTGTACTTCTTAAGCCCTTCACCTTTTTCACGTTGCCTCCAACTGTCTCCCATCCATCACCCCGATAAATCTAGTGCCCATCTGACATCATACCTCATATTACAATATTATTCATTATATTACTTATGCATCATCCCCATAACTACTTTGTATCAAACAATTTGTACTTCTTAATCCCTTCCCCTTTTTTCACCCACAACCCCTAAATCCCCTCCCATCTGGCAAGCATCAAAATGTTTTCTGTATCTATGAGTTTGCTTCTGTTTAGTTCTTAGGTTCCACATATAAGCAAAATCACATTGTGTCTGTTTTTCTCTGTCTGACATACTCCACTCAGCAGAACAAACTCGAGATCCATCCACGTGCTGCCACAGATAACAAGAACCCATTCCCTTCCAGAGCCAAGCAAGATTCCATTGCATATGTGTACCACCTACTCATTATCCCTTCCATCAACAGACAAACAGGCTGCTCCCTTTTCTTGGTCATTGTAAACAGTGATTCAGTGAACATATAGAAGAACATGTCCACTAAAAGTAGTATTTTGGGTTTCTTCAGATACCCAGAAGTGGGATTATTTGGTTCTTCTTTGTTTCTTGCTATAGCTTTTATTTTAAAGTTTATTTTGTCGGGTACAAATTTTACTATTTCAGCTTTCCTTTGTTTTCACATTCATGAAATATCTTTTTCCCATCCCTTTAATGTACTCTGTGTGTCTTTTGATATGAAGTAAGTTCCTTCTAGGCAGCTTATGTAGGAGTCTTGTTTTCTTATCCATTCAATGCCCTATCTTTTGATTGGAGCATTTAATGTATTTACAGTTATACTACTTGCTGCTAGACATATGGTTTTTGCCATTTTATTATTCATATTCTTTATCCTTTTTTTCCCCCTCTTTTGTCTTAAAGAAGTCCCTCTAATATTCCTTGTAAACTGGTTTGGTGATAAGTTACTCCTTTAGCTTTTTCTTGTCTGGGAAGCTCTTTATCTGTCCTTTGATTCTAAACAATAGCCTTGCTTGGTAGAGTAATCTTGGTTGTAGCTCCTTGCTTTTCATCACTTTGACTATTTTGTGCCAATCCCTTCTGGCCTACAAAGTTTCTACTGAGAAATCAGCTGATAGTCTCATGGGAGCTCCCTTGTAGTTAACTAATTGCTTTTCTCTTGGTGCTTTTAATATTCTCTCTTCGTGTTTAACCTTTGACATTTTAATTATGATATGGTGGTGTGGGCCTCTTTGGTTCATCTTGTTTGGGACTCTATGCACTTCCTGGGCTTGTGTATCTATTTCCTTCACGAGGTTTGGGAAGTTTTCTGTCATTATTTCTTCAAATAGGTTTTCAATTCCTTGTTCTCCCTCTTTTCTTTCTGGTACCCCTATAATGTAAATGTTGGTACACTTGATGTTGTCCCATAGTCTCCTTAAACTCTCCTTAAATTTTGAATTCTTTTTTCTTTCTGCTGTTCTGGTTGGATATTTTCTGCTACCTTATCTTCTACATTGCTTATTAGAACCTCGGCTTCATCTAATCTACTGTTGATTCCCTGTAATATATTCTTCATTTCAATTATTGTAGTCTTTATATCAAATTTTTCTAACTGCTTTTTTTTTTATGGCTTCCATTTCTATTTTTTATGTTTCCTATCTCTTTGTTGAAGTTCTCCCTGAGATCATTGAATATCCTCATAACCAGTGTTTGGAACTCTGCATCTGGTACATTGCTTATCTCCATTTTGTTTTGTTCTTTTTCTAGAGCTTTGTTCTGCTCTTTTTGGGGGAGACATTGACCCCCATTTTGGCTGCCTCCCTGTGTTTGTTTCTATGTTTTAGATAGGGCTGCTATGTCTTTCTGGTGGTAGTAGGGATGGCCTTATGCGGTAGGTGTGCTGTGGGGCTCAGATGCACAGTCTTTCTGGTCATCTGAGCCACACATTCCAGGTTGTATGTGCCTTTCTCTTGTAGTTGAGCCTTGGTTGATAATTGCAATTCAATGGGTGGGACTGACCCTCGGACTTACTGGTTGTGAGGACTGGCCTTGACAACAGTGGAAGAGTTGCTGTGCAGGGGCTGACCCTACAGAGCAGGATCTGCCTCAGCAGGGCTCTGGTGCCTGCCCAATCCACCCCTTGGGTGTGTCACTCTTTGAGGCAGCTGGGTGATGTTCCAGCTCATTTTTGAAGCTGGCCACTTGGGATACAGCTTCAGGACCACATTGAAGGGGATCCACTGTAGGTTAAGTTAAGCCACAGTTTGTGCACCACCTGGTCCACTCAGCAGTAGCCACAAAAAAATCTGCAGATGGCTGCCACCTGAGCAGTCCTTGAAAGTAAGTTAGGATGCCAAGCTGTGAACCAAGGCCAGCTGCTGCTAATACCGAGCTTAGGGCTGCTCAGCCAGAGTTACAGAACACACTCAAGCCAGATGATGCTTGTCTGAGTTCCACGAACCTTTAAGAGACTGTAAGAAAGTCTGCAGCATGAACCAAGGCAGGCAGTTTGTATGAAAAAGCCACTGGAAGGGGCTTGGGAGTGTCTGAAAATTAGGTGGGCAGAGTCTTAAATTGCCAAGGTGGGGCGAACTAATGGTGGATACTCAAAAATGGCACCCACCTGTGTCCATGGGGGAGAGATCAACAAAGAAACAATGGCCTCCACCAGCTCCTCTATCCAGGAGAAAGCCGCCTCTCCAACCCCCATCCCAAACCAGACAACTCAGTTCCCCATCATATGTCCCTGCCTCCTTTTCAGGTGCTTCCCCAGCACTGGAACTCAGAGCAAGTGACTTCTTTGGTGGGTAAGTCTATGCAAGTTCCCTTTAGGAGGAGCGCTTGTGAGTGCAGCCACACTCAATCTCACTCAGTCACAATCTCCCCTGGTTTTCACAAGCAGAAATTATGGGGACTCCTTTCCCTAGCACTGGTACCCTGAGCTGGGGAGGAGCATCTTGCTACTCAGAGGGGTGGGGGGACCCCCACAGCTGAAGTATCCCTCCCAATATTTAATGGTCACACGTGGGTGTGGGACCAGCCTTTTCTGTGTCTCTGTCCCTCCTAACAGTCTTGAGGTGGCTTCTTCTGCAAGTCCTCAGTTGTAGGGCTTTGGTTAAGCAAGACTATAGGCAATTTTCAATGATGGTTGTTTTGTAGTTTATCGTAATTTTGATGTGCTTGTGAGAGAAGATAAGCACAGTGTTTACCTACTGTGCCCTCTTGGTATCCTCTCACAAAATGTTATTTTTAAAAATATTCTGTTGCATTGTTGAGAGTTCTACAAACCTGTCTTTTAAAAAACAAAACAAAACAAAACCTGAGCTGATGGACTTATAATAATCGTTGGAACTATAACTATTTGAGAAGGATGTATCTGGGGAAAGCTGCTTGTTTCACAAAGAAAGCATGATTTCTAATCCTGTATTAGGTGTGACTATGTGAGCAATATTTATATGTTATTCATCTTTTAGATATCAGTATAAATATCATCCTGCAGTTGAAATTACAAGTAAATTTCTACATAATTCTCACAACTTCTACTTTACCTTCAAAGTTCCATCACCATGGTGATACTTAATTACATATATAATAGTTTTATAAAAAAATATAGATTTAATATTTCAAACCAGATACTAAAGACATTTTTAAAATTTGACTATGTATTTCTAAAATTTACTTGGAATAATAAATCATTGCAAACAGTTAAAAACATTTATGTGAAGTAAAAAGAGAAGTGAATAGCTGTACCACAATCAATGATATGTATTACCATTTCAACTTCTTTAGATGATATGATGCTGGCTCCAGGCCTGAAAAAGATACATCTCATAGAAAATCAATTATATATTTCAGTGAGCATATAAATGATAAAAGAATACTGGGTTTAGATATCAATAGGTTAATGTAAATTGTTTTGTTTTTTTCTGAATAACATAACATACATGAATTTTCCAAGTCTATTAATGAAAACAAATAATCTCATATGAGGTTTCAAATTTAAAGCACAACATAGTGGTCTCACTTATTTGAAAATCCAAATTGATATTAAAACTGTTCTAGTCACTCTCTACCTGCTTTTTCTCAACTCCTCACTATTTTTGATAGTATTTTTATTTATTTATTTATTTATTTATTATTATTATTATTATTATTATTATTGAAATCCCTGCAATAGTGGTATCAGTTATCACTGGTGTGGTCAGGCAGTGATAATTTGAAGGCCATGTCAAGTGAAAAGTTGTGGCATTGAGTCAATATTTCTCTCCATATTTTACACACACACGCATGCACACACACACACACACACACACACACACACAAACATACACACACCATGACAATCCAGCTACTACGAAGGTCAAAATCTCCATTACTACTCTACACACTTTTCCCCCTGCAATCTTTGTACATTAATTTTAGTACATTATCTTAGTACAATCTTAGTACATAATCTTAGTACAATCTTAGTACATTAATCTAGAGAAAAAGCCAGTACTTTGTGCACATCCAGAATCTTGGCACGAAATATCCTTTCTGGTGATAGCTGAAGTGGGTTTTGGAAAATATGCCTCTTTGGGGATTACATAAATTTTTCAACTTGTTTGTTTCCAATAGATGAGTGGGGCTTCAAAGATCATTTTATGTCTGAGTGACACAATTTTGTAGAGACTTGAATATGTCTTCAAAAACCAAAACCTTTTAAAAACTTAATATTTACTTCCCTAGGCAGCCTTTCAGTGGCTTTCACCTTCGTATGTCATTGGAAGGACATGTCACACACCTTATTTTTTAATATTCAAGTTTTATGTAATTTTTCTGAAGTGCACTTGTATAATCCCTGTGTAGTAAGAAAGGGATATTGTGAATTATGTAATTTCTACCAAAGCCACTCCCCAGGATTAACACATGCCATTTTTGCTCACATTTAATTGGAAAAAGCAAGACTCATTGCCACTCCTAACTATAAACATGGTAGGGACATGCATTTTTACCATGTGCCTGTAAACTTGATAGACAGAAGCAGTAATGATGACAACATAGAGTTGGACTGAACATTAAACGGACTTGATAAAGATAAAATAATTGGAATTGATCCTGGCACAAAGCACACTCTGTAAATCTTTGTCATTTTTTGTAGTATTCCGTATTTTCTAAATTTGTTATATTTTATTAGTCTTTTCAAGGAACCATCTTTTTTTGGCTTTGATTCTCTACATTTTATCCCTCTTACTTTTTCCCTTAGCTTTCTTGAGTTATAATTGACAAACACAACTTGTATTTATTTAATGTTTACAATGTGATGATTTGATATACATATACATTGCGAGATAATAACCACAATCAAGATAATTGACATGCCCATTGTCTCACAGTTACCTTTTATTTTTCCGATGAGGTGAGAACACTTAAGATGTACTTTTATTATTTTTTTAGCAAATTTCAAATGTATAATACAATTTTGTTAACAATAATTACATTGTTATACATTAGATTTTCAGAATTTACTCATCTAGCATAATTGAAATGTTATACCCCTGACAACATCTCTCATATCCCCATCATTCTGCCCCTGACAACCACCTCTCTACTCTCTGCTTCTATGAATTTGACTATTTTAGATTCCATTTATAAATTCGAGCATGCAATATTTGTCTTTCAGCATCTGGCTTATTTCACTTGGCATAAAGTCTTCCAGTTCATCCATGTTGTTACAATGGCAGGGTTACCTTCTTCTAAAAAAAAAGATTTTTCAAGATATAATTGATATATAATATTGTATTAGCTTTATGTATACAACATAATGAGGTCCCAATTTCATTTCTTTTGGATATATACCCAGAAATGTGATTGCTGAATCACAAGGTAATTCTATTTTTAATTTTTTGAGTAATCTCTATAATTTTCCTTAATGGTTATACCAATTTACATTCTCACCAACAGTGTACTAGGGTTCCCTTTTCTCCATATCCACACCAACACTTACCTTTTGTCTTTCTGATAATAGCCATTCTAAGAAATGTGAAGTGATATCTCATTGTGGTTTTGATTTGCATTTACTGATAATTTCTGAAGTTGAACATCTTTTCAAGTCAACTGTGTCTTTGATGATTTTTTCTGTCTGGGTGATCTATACACTATTGTAAGTGTGGAATTGATATCTCCTACTATTGTATTGTTGTCAATTTCTGTTTTCAGTCCTATCAATATTTGCTTAATATATTTAGGTACTCTGATATTGAGAGTGCACAGATTTATAATTGTGATATCATCTTGTTGAATTGTCCCTTTTATTACTGTAAAATTATCTTCTTTGTCTCCAGAGACAGTTTTAGACTAAAAGTCTGTTTTGTCTCATGTAATGATAGTTATCCTTGTGAAGCTCTTCACACGTTCACAAAATTAATAAAGGAATCTTCATGCTTATGTGAATGATCTATGCTTAGGGACTGGAAGAAGTGGAAGTCATTTAGCTTAGGTTGAAATGTTATTATGTATTTTATACAGCTATAAAAGTACCTAGTACCTATCCTCTGACTTCTCATATCACCAAAGAAATTTGTAGTCCTATACTTGAGGTGAGTTTGTTTCACATTTTTTTATTCTTTACTGGTTCTGATTCTTCTACCTCTGTGTAAGATTAAGAATTTTTTTTTAACTTACAATTATTAATTGGGTCCATAAA
Source organism: Aselliscus stoliczkanus (assembly GCA_033961575.1). Lineage (NCBI taxonomy): Eukaryota > Metazoa > Chordata > Mammalia > Chiroptera > Hipposideridae > Aselliscus > Aselliscus stoliczkanus. Next base: position 32,045,222 of record CM066727.1, on the reverse strand, counting down.
TGGATTAATAACTTTGCTTTCACTATAACGTTATAGGTCTTGAGAATATTCGGATAAATTGTATTTGTAAGTTTTTAGATAATATCAATCACTATGTGACTCATTTGCAACAAGTTTTTCTGGGTTAAAGTCAATTTAGGAGTTGTTTTGCAATGTAACCAAATATGTAGACCAGAGAATTTCGGTCATATTTCACAGGCAATGACATTAAACATGTAGAAACCATATTCCCAAATGAGAATATTTAAAAATAGAATCATTAAAGATATTGAGACTTACAGAAACTAACATAAGGATTAAAAATATAACATAAATAAATTGAAAAATATGTATTTTCCTCACCAAGGATTAACTTTTATATATTTTTGTCTGAAATCTTACATCTTAATAAATATACTCATATTTCTGTTCTGTCATGAAAGTTTTTAAATTGCCATACTGTTTTGAATTTCCTCTCATATTCTCAGACAACACCTGAATGAATAAATCCCTATCTTTAAAAAAAAAAAAAATTATTTATACTAAGGCTATAAATTGGAGACTTGCAAAATCATGCTTTGTCCAATATTTTATTTGCAAGTACTGATATAGCTAGATAGATAGATGGAGGGAGTGGAGGGAGAGAGAGAAAGAGAGAGAGAGAGAGAGAGAGAGAGAGAGAGAGAGAGAGAGAGAGAGAGAGAAAGAGAGAGAGAGAGAGAGAAAGAGAGAGAGAGAGAGAGAGAGAGAGACCTCCAAACAACTGATAGCTAAAAATGCATGAATTTTACGTATTTTAAAAAATAAAGAAAACTTAGGGCTGATAATTTTTGGCATTTAGAATCTTATATTTGTTTTCTTCTTGTGGCACTTCTATTAATAAAATAATGCTGATTTTCAGATTTTACATTTCATTTATGAGCAATATATGCATCTTTCTATTGAACATATTGAGTCATTACAAAGTGCAATAATGTGAGCCATATCAAGAAAAAGGATAAGAATATATTTCAGTTGGGGTATTTGTTTAATAATCTGGAAAATACATGAATTTATAACTTATTTCATTATACCTGTAGCATATTAAGCATGTATTAAACTGTACATTAAAAAATAAAAATTTGAATATTAGTTCAATTATATTCTGAACTTAAATGGAATTGAAGTAATAATAAAAAGATTCATAGGAATACATTTTATTATGTATCATCTTTATATTCTGTACATGTCATTTATGACGAATAGAAAAAAAAAAATGAGCAAATTACATCAGGAGTCAGCAAACTATGGCCTGCAGGCCAAACTCAACCATTGTTTGTTTATGTTCTACCTATGAAATAAGAATGTTTTTATACTTATAAGTATTATTTAAAAAATAAAAGAGGGAGGGATAACTGCCTACTCCTTATGTATGAGCAGGATATACTGACTTCCTTCCCTCTAAAGATTACAATATAGAAATTGGGAAAAAAGTAACTCCATGGTGTAGAAAGCTGACAACAATACCTCAGTCAGGTGATCAACATTAACATTCATAAATCATGTTGAGTGTTTATCTGTGATATAAGGTCATGAAAATGGCACTGTACTTCTGTGATCTCTCATCCCCGAACTCATATCCCTAGTTTAATAATGAGAAAAATGTTAGACAAAATTCACTAGCAGTGCATATTTCAAAATACCTCAAAACTTGTAAAGTCATGAAAAACAAGGAATATCTGAGAAACTGTCACAGCCAAGAGGGCCTTATAAGATGTGACAAATAAATATGATGTGGTATCCTGGATGATATCATGGAACAGAAAAAGGACTTTAGGGAATGATTAAGAAAATGTATATTAATTGTAAACTATAATTAATAATGTATTAGTATTGGTTCATTAATTATAACAAACATACGATATTAATATAAGATAATAATAAACAAAATTGTGCAGAAGGTATAAGGGAACGTTATACTATCTGCTCAATTTTTCTGTAAATCTAAAAGTTCTAAAAAATAAATAATAATAATAATAATATTAATAGAACATGTGACAAAAAAGACATTTGGCCCACAAAGCCCATTACAGAAAATGTGTGCTGATGCCTGAATTACATTTTTAAAAATACTACATTTATTCATCAGATTAGGATAAATTATGGTGAAATAATAAACAATCCCAAACCTCAGTAGTTCAGTGAAGTTTAAATAGAAAAAGGTCCTAGTTTTTCTCTTCAGTAATCCAATTATAGTCAAGCTCCTTTTTTACTGACCTTACTATGTGCTATATGGAAATTATATTTGAATGTTTGTCTTGCCACCAGGCAGTCAAATCTTAGGAGAGAGGGGATTATACCTGTTTATGTCTCCATTATCAAGTGTATTGAAACAGTATACGTGAAAAATATTTGTTGAACAGAGCTAAACTCTTAACTGTAACCTCAGGTAAACATGACTCCTCAACAGTGGATGTAATACAAAGAATTATACTGAAATCTGTCTCAATAGTGGAGAATAGCCTTCAGAGAATGAAACACAAATAATTACATTGGGGAGAAAAAAATAGGGTCAGTTTTATAGAGTTCAGGTTTTAGTGTGTGGTATACCAGGTTCAAACGGCTGAAAAGACAATTTATTAACTCAGACATTAAGATGTACTCTTTTTTATGCACTTCATTTTCATCACATTTTTGAACATAGAATACAATATTTATTATATTAGAATGTTGTGATGAATAAATGACTCTAGACTTCTAATCCCCTTAAAGATGTCTAAGGCACAGCAGAAATCAAACTTGAATTTTACCACATTTTAAGGTTAAGGTAATTACTCACATTTTTATAAAATCTCCAGTACTAAGCTAAATATTTTATACTTAATATTATATTAGGTGAGTAATGTTTATTGAAATAAGTTTAATTAAGCAACACTTTGGCATAAATATCCTTATATACAATCTTATATTTTTGTGAATAAGAATTTAAAAGTGTGCTAACTTGAATGTACAAACTAATGTCAATATAGTCTTTAAAACATGGAATAATATTATGCACAATTCATTTGATTTCCTGGCATTTATTTTCAAAAGAACAATTGGATTTTTCTATCTCATTCTTAGGTTTTATGAAATAGCTATAGAACTAGAAAAAGAAACTTTCTAGTTGTCATTCAAACCTTCCTCAAAAGTTAATTTAGGAATAATGGTATGCCTAAGAAACTTTTAGAAATTATTATTTTCTATAATAATTTGCATATATATTTCAAATAAAAATATTTGACATTGCATTATAGATTTGCTCCTAAGCTATAAGAAAAGTTGTAGATACATTTTTTGAAATAGTCAATAATATTGCTACTATAACCTCTGTTTTTAAATATTCTCTGTTTTAAAGTTATGTTTCTTAACATTTGTATTATTCTCTCAGGAAAGAAATGTAATATAACTTTTAATTTATTACTTTTTTCTTTAATAAACTGAAATGACACCCCTTACATTATAGGTAGTTTCAAAAATTAAATAAACTTTCATAATACATTGTTCATATAGTTATTTACATGTACTAATAATCATTACATTTATGATTCTGCAGTTATTTTATGGATATGCTAAATTAAAACATTTTAAATTAAATACTTTTTTATTTAGTTATACTGTAAAACTGATACTCAGGAAGTTATTCATATTAAAATATAGTCATAGATTTCTCTAGCACATCATATTTTGTTCCCCATGAGCTTTCTGAATTTGGAGAAAAAAACATTTTCCAATATATTGAATAATTAGAGTAATTCTGTGCAAATAAAACAATCCTACTTAACATATTAGTTCTAACAAACATAAGGTATCACTATATTGAATTTTTATATTTGGGCCTTTACTGAGAAGTTAATTATATCTTATCAAGAGGAGTGAAAAATATATGAATCAAAGAGAAATGCTATACATTTAGAATATCTTCTTTCAAATGTGAAGACAGGACTTGTTTTTTTATGTGTATTTTATTTTTATTTTTAATTTAAAAAAACTAGATAGAATTATCAATAAGTATTTTTTAAATTAGTGAATAAGGAATTTAAGATTGGAAATATATATATATATATGTACATGATTGCTTTATTTTTATTGTCAAATATCTATTGTGTTCTTTTTTTCTAAATTTGATCAAGAAAATGAAACAGAATAGTTTTTGCATCATTAGTTATATGGTCTGATCTTCTATATTATAGATATTTACTAAAAAAAAAATATATATATATATATCAAAGGAAAGACGGCAAAATGGTAAAAATGCTTTATTGGAAAAAGGCCTTAGACCTGAGATGTAGAAGAAATGTTATCACCTTGCCATTATACCTTCTTACCTTTTCCAAAGTAACCAGCAAATTTAAAATCCTGTGCAGTCACATAGACCATTCCTATCCATTTTAAAACATATATATATATATATATATATATATATATATATATATATATATTATATTTGCACAATTTATGTAACCATTCATAAAAGAACTCAAGTAGAAATACCAGAACCCAGAACCAAGGTATTCCTTGGCTGTGAATTGTTGTACATCCCAATAATGGAATTCACTCTAAAATGCAATGACTTGGGCGGGCTGAGTTGCGCAGTGGTTAAGTGCTGGCTTGGGAAGCCAGCGGCCCCGGTTCGGGTCCCATATATAAGGGCAGTGACACTGCCCTCAAAAATAAAATAAAATAAAATAAAATGACTTATCAAATCATGTATAGATATGGAGGAAACTTAAATACATATTACTATGTGAAATAAGCTAACCTGTAAAGGCTACATGCTGTATGATTCTTAATACATTACATTCAGGAAAGGCAAAACTGTGGAGACAGGAAGAGATCAGTTATTGGGAGAAGGGAAGGGATGAAAAGAAGAGTACAGAGAATTTTAGGGTAGTGAAAATACTCTGCATGATGCCAAATGATGTCTACATATCGTTATACATTTGTCCACACTCATAGAATGTAAAACCCAAAGAGTGAACTGTAATGTAAACTATGAACTTTGGATGATGATAATTCAGTGCAGGTTCATCAATTGTAACCAATGTACCACTCTAATGGGGGATGTTGGTAATGGGGGAGAGTAGGCATGTGCAGAGGCAGGAGTATATGGGAAATCTCTGTACCTTCTCACTTTCGCTGTGAATCTAAAACTGCTCTGGAAAATAAACTCTTAAAATAGAAAATATCAAGCACCCCTCGATAATTTTGGACCTTAGTCTACATCCACTACAAACTATATTGTGGTCTCACAGCAGCTTTGCCTGTTTGCCTCTCTGCATTCGCCCATAACAGCAGGGCCTCAAGGGGACAGGATATTCACTGTGTTTATGGCAAAACCCCATGGGACCCTAAGAGAGAGGGCGGGTCAGCTAATGACAAGCAAGACCCTAAATATGCGCATTAGGGCGGCTTAAGCCAGGTGCCATCGGAGAGTCCCTGGGAGGAATCAAGGAGGTGAAGCATATGGGACCTAAGTGCCTGTGAACTCTTATCTGCAGAGCTAGCAGCCTGCCAAAGAAGAGAGAAATCTTCCTAAGAAGATAACAGCAGTCCTCCTTGCATTCTTGCCTCTAAGTCTCATAGTGAACCATTATCTGTTCCCATATGAGGCAAGGTCGTATTGAACTAAGGGTCTTTCGGCTGGGGTTGTCTGTGAGGCATAGGGAGATTTGGCTAAATTCTTAGGTGACCCATGTGATTTACAGGCCTCAGAAAGAACAAAGCCCCTTCCCTGTTTGTCCTCAATAAAAGCTGCAAGCGGACCAGATTCAGGGCTCTCGTCCATCAGACAGAGTCCCCTGGCTCACATTGCTTTTTAAACTATCCCTGACTCTTGATCTTTATTTCTTTTTCTGAGTCCCCGCTGGTCCTCTCGAGGAAGCTGGACCCAGCCGCGCAGAGACGCGACACTATGTATAAAAAAAAATTTGGAAATTATTGGGGAAAAAAAAATCTAAGTAATAAGAACGTAAAATTTTAAACCATATTTAATTTTACCCTTTATGATAGATATTTCACTATTTTGATTTGTTCACATCAAATCATTTTAAATAAAATTGCATTCATCTACAATAAATCTTAATTAAGTAAAAGTCGATACAATTTTATGCAGACTCAGAATAGTAAGTTGAATGTGCATTGATATTTTAGAGTTCTTGATGAAAATCTGTTTTAAGCAGGTTGCAATAATCCAATTTCATTTTGACAAGTTACTACTAGATGTCACTCAGAGATACTTTAAAATATTTTGTTCCTCTTCACAAATGATAATTTAAAGTTAAAAGAGGATAATATATATCATTTATGTCAAAACCATTTTTTCTTAACTTGAGAAAACTGTTGCACCAAGGGCATAAATAATGTTCTTAGTCACATAGCTCTGAAGATGTGACATTGGGAAATAATTTTTTTAATATATTTTTTAATTTTATTTTTTTATTTTTATTAGTTACAGATGTACAAAACAATGCAATAGTTATCCTTTTCACCCCTTACAAAGTGACTCCCTCCTATCCCTCCGCTGCCTCCCCGCCCCCAATATCATACATATGTATTACAATTCCATTGACTCCATCCCCACACTATACTCCACATCCCATCACTATATATGTAGGACATAATTTTTTGATGTGAGTACATTGTAATGTGTATTGTTTTATAACAAGGAAGCCTAGACAAGAGAAATTTGGGAGTGGAGATGAGTCTTTTACCTGCAAAGTTAAAGGAACATTTTCAGAAAGGAACTGTGATTTAGAGATGATTTAATTTTATTTTTCTTGAACCTCTAATCCAGGGGGTTATCAGTAGGTTCTTGTATATTCATCAGTCTCAGATGAAAGGAAATCCTGTGTTCCTGGGACTCAATCAATGAGTAATAGCATTGAGTTTTCTTATTTAATTATTGGAAAGAGTCCTGAGCTCATTTCCTCAAAGAAGGAGTTATAGGGTTATTTGGTGGTTCTGCAGGGATATTGCTGTAAAATGTTTTCAAAAAGTTTTTAGATAAGGCCTCAAGTTTATTTAAGTCCCTATTAGTTTAAATGACGTTCAGAAAGTAAAAGAACTTTCAACTTAGTATGGGGGTAGCATTTCAGAATTGAGAGGCTGCTAAGTACACTGTAATAACAGCCAACAGAGTCAGATTGAAGAGTAATATTAATGGAATCCTCAGAATATACACATATAGATTAAAAAGCCAGTTAATAAAGGTCATTCATAAGAATATCTTAGATGTTTTTTCCAAGATCTATGCATGTAAAAAAAATAATGAGTAAATGAGATTAATTAATTGCACTATTAATCAACCATTCCAAATTTATTGAGAGCCTTTAGTGTAGTTGAAAATATTTTAGATAATAAGTAAACAATAGTAAATAAGACACAGCCCTATCCTCAATTATTTCAAATGTGCAATTAAACTTTAATGTCTTATAATGAGAAATCTAATGAAAGGAAGCAGGTAGGTTATAAAGATGCAGAATAAAGAGAGAAATCTTTCCATGGGTTTTAAAAAAGCAATATAAGTTTCCCTACTATATAATGAGGCAATAGATTTCAGTATCAGTGATGCAAAGGCTCATTTGCCAGTGGCTGATAGAGAACCTGAGAAATTTAGAAAACTGCCTGGAGCGACTATGACAATTTAACCTGAGCCCCCTTTCCTAAAGAGAGTTTTAGTAGATCTTTGCTTTCCTGAATATTGGGATGGCCTGATACAAGCTATGCAAATTTTAGAACAGTGACTGAAAATAAGTTGTCTAGTATGTTAAAAGAAAACTTAGATGTAAGAGTTCACATACTCTGTGACTAAAAAAGACTTTGTATAATTATAAATGAAACAAGTGGTTGAATTATTAAAATGTAACTCTTTGAACTTTCCTAGGACTTCCTCAGCCCTTTTCTCATGGTGTTTCCAATTCAAAGACACTGCCATTCTGCAACATCATGTTTTTGTGACTTCATTGTATACTTAGTTCCTACACTGATCATGAGCTATTGGTACCCTATCTGTTTTCATTGGTCAAATTGTTAAACAGATTCTTGCCAGATAGCTTTGTCAAGTACTGTCCTTGAAGTCAGTTGCAGTGATTATCACAGATGACACTTTCAAGTGCCAAGTATTATGTTTGTGTGTGTGTGTGTGTTAGTGTGTGTGTGTGTTAGATTTTGCAATGCAATTATCATTTTATAAAGCATGCTAAAATGTATATTTCATTTTATTAATTAAAATTTATTGAGGTGACAGTGGTTAATAAAATTACATAGGTTTCAAGTGTACAATTCTGTAATACATCATCTATATATCACATTGTGTGTTCACCACCCAGAGTCAATTCTCCTTCCATCACCATATATTTGACCCCATTTACCCTCACCTACCACCTCCCTGCGCTCTTACCCTCGATAGATGATTGGATAAGGAATATGTGGTATATATACACAATGGGATACTACTCTGCCATAAAAAAAGATGAAAAGATGAAATAGTGCCATTTGTGATAAAATGGATGGACCTTGAGATTATTGTGCTAAGCAAAGTAAGTCACACAGAAAATGGAGAACCATATGATTTCACTGATATGTGGGATGTAAAACTGAAGGCAACAAAGGAACAAGACAAACAAAATGTATACTTTCTAATAACAAATAGAAATCGGTTCTGTTCTGTAATTGTTCCTCATTGCTGTGTCTTGAATGCCAATAAGAAATTATTGGGCCGGCCGAGTGGTTAAGCACTGGCTTGGGAAGCCTGCGGCCCCGGTTCAGTCCCACATGTGAAGGCCAGTAACAATGCCCTCAAAAAAAAATAAAAATAAAAAATAAAAAATATTCACATAATGAGATCATAGAATAATCTTTTACTACTGATCTCTTTTCTCCATCTTTCTCATTTGTCTGTGCTCTCACTGCCATCATTTAAGTAAAGTGCTAGGCTAGTATTTGAAATTTTCACTCTTCATTTCTCCCTTTTCCAATACTGCTGTATTCTTAAGATTTTCTAAGAATCCATCTGTAGATGTTTGACAGAATGATTTTGTTTACAGCATTTTGTTTGTTTACAGCAAAAAAGTATTTTGACCTTGGAATAAAACATTTCAGGTGATCTCTGAAATTAACAATTAGGGGAAAAGAGAGAGGAAAATCCTCAGAGAGAATTTTAATAGTTTATCCTACCTTACTCTAGAAAAATATATATTAATAATGTCTTTTGGATAACTGTGTTTTGATAACATAATAATTTTAATCTCTCTACTTAAATACCCCATGGTTAAATTGAGTTGTAATGACTATTTACAAGGTAAAAAGTAAGCAAATATTATCTGTAAAGTGCCAAAAAATTCTAAGATAAAACAAACTTCCTGTGATACCCTCCAATCTAAAACTGTGAAACTTTGATAACCAGAGAAGATGCCAAGTTATTTAAACTTCATGATAAGAATGTAGTTATCCTGTATATAATTTATATCAATAATAAGCCATTAATGGAAAATAAAGGTGTCGTTTAAATTGTTTAAAGCACATCAAAATATTTAAATATATGTATATGTATAACTACACTGAAATTCAACTAGTACATCAGATATGACTAATATCTGTGAAGAAAATTTAAAAATCTCTTATCATTTCAGTCATTTTTACTAATTTAATTTTAATAATTTCTTAAGGTGTCATTATTGAAATATGGAATATCACCTAATTTTAATGAGTGAAGTCAATTGTTTCAAGTAATTTTTTATAATATTTAACTTACTATTAATACTTAGGCTAGTTTGATAAACTTAATATTTACTTAGCAGAAGTAATAAAAATGGGTGTATTTTTGAAACAAAAAAGAATCTATAGCCCACCTTTTATTTTTAATAATCCCTTTCAAACCTCATTGGATGAATGACAAAATCTCCTTTTCCCCATTCAATGCATTTGCTTCAGCACTATCAATTGTAAGGTTGAATGTTCTATTTTATAGCTTACTCTAATAACTTATTTTTCTAATTTATGTTATGAAATGGGAATTCCACATCATCTGAATCTCCCCAAAATGAAGAAAAACAACCAGAAAAATTCATATTCTAGAATATTTTATAAGAAAGTCATCCATATACTGACCAAAAAGGAGGATGGGGATAGGAAATGGAGTTATACAGATCCAGATTAAAAACTAAAGCAAGAAGGATATGATGCTATGAGGACTCCCAAGCAGTTAGTGAAGAAGCCAGCATGGGGAGGTACTGAGCCATCTTCCCAAGTAGCCAGGCATAAGACTGACCCACATTGGAAATTCAAACTTCAGCCTCCTTCAGGCCCTTAAATGACTTCAGCCCTCACCAACATCATGATTGTAGCCTCATGAGAGAGAATGAGGCACAGCCAGCTGAAATATGATCCAAAAAAAAAAAAAATACAAACATTTACTGTTTAAAGCACTAAATTTGAATAAATTGTTATATAGCAATAGATAATTAACACAGATTAATGTATATTAAACAGACAGGACACAATAAAAAATATTTTTTGGAGGGGAAAAAGCCTTATCCACTCTGTATTCCATTTCCTCAGGTAACTAAACAAGGATATAAATAATTGTAGCATTGTAATGGATACAATTTGCCTCCTAGTAATCATGAATTATCTACTTATATGGTGGTATTTCAAATATATATCAATTTGCAAATTTACAATAAATAAATTATAGAAATAGATCAATTTTAAAAATGCTAAATGTAACTCATCTATCTTGTTTTATTTGAGAGAGATATTACAACATAGGCCAGTGCCTAAGATCATGCTGGCTTTTTTTTTTTTTTTTTTAAGTTGAGCCACCTGTTGGCAGCTCAGCTCGGGCTAGAAATAGAACTGCTGTTGCTCAGAGCTCAGCTTGCACTCTTGAGTGAGCTCTTAACCAACTGAGCCACTCAGCCAGCCCGATTATGCTTTTTATATATAATGTACATAATCACTTTGTTATTAACAATGTTAGATTTATAAATGACTGTTTCAGGTAGATGTATGTGCTTCCCAAATTGACAAAATTTCATTAGCACGCAAGTCTTTCATGTTTGAAATAAATTTAAATTATTACAATATATGTTAATTTAATATATATATATATATATATATATTACAAATTATTTGAAAGTTGAGTGTGGTAAATAATAATAAATATTGTACACCAAAATATGACCACTATATATATATATATATATATATATATATATATATATATATATGGCATTGTTTCACTGGCCCATGTTGGTGTCGTCACTGTGCTCTTCCGGGGTGAGGCGGATGGGTCGCTGTCCTCTGCACAGCTGCTCATGCTGGCTGCCGGCCACTCACTGTAGCTTATGGCAGCCCATTGCAGCAGGGGCTACAGCTACACCTTCTCTGGCGACTCTAAGTGGAGCTGTTGTTCACCATTTTAGCTGTAGAGGGCAGTCTCACTGGCCCTCATATGTGGGATCCGAACCAGGGTCCCGCTGCTCAGAGCCAGCGTCCCAAGCCAGCTATTAACCAATGCACCACTTGGCCGGTATATATATATATATATATATATATATATATATATATATATATATATATTTATTTATATATATATATATATATATATATATATATATATATATTAGTAACAATGGAAATAAAGTGGAATCTTAAAAAAATGCAGAATGAGGGCTGGCCAAGTGGTGCAGTGGTTAAGCGCTGGCTTGGGAAGGCAGCGGCCCCAGTTCGGTCCCACATATGAGGGCCAGTGACACTGCCCTCAAAACAAACAAACAAACAAACAAAAAATGCAGACAGATGGAAAAAGTAGAAATAAATGTCAATAAAGAAGGTTTAAATTGAGCCATAAGAATAACTACAGTAAACATAAATAATCTAAATACTCCAAGCAAAGCTTATCATATTTGACAACTGCTACCTATATGTCATCTGAGAAATTCTTAGGTTATGAGACGGCCATAGGTTCAAAAAAATCATTGGGAGGATAAATTTGAAGTATAAGAATTTAAAATATATGCACCTAGATCAGAACTTCAAAATGTAACAAAATAACTGAAAATATGAAAGAAATGACAGAATGAAAGAAAAGAAAAGAAAACAAACAAACCATACATATATATATATATATATATATATATATATATATATAAAGATATTTGGGACTTCAATATTCCTCTTTCAGTAATTTACAAAACTATTAAAAAATCTCTAAGGATATAGAAAACCTGAAAAAAAAAAAAAGGGGGGGATTAGCCAACCACCTTAACCTAGTTGTCATTTATAGAACAATCCATCGAATAACAGCAGAATCTTAAATGCCTTTGGAACATTCCCAATATAGGCCATATTCTAGGCTAAAAAAGTCAACAAACACTTCTAAACAACCTATTTGACAAACAACCTATTTGAGAAAAATCAAGAGAGAAATCAGATAATAGTTTGGTAATTAAAAATAATATTTTGGAATTCAGCTCAGTAAGTAATTAAAGATAAACTATATCATCATTTCCATTTATTAGAAAATAAGACACATTTCAAACCAGAAATCTGAGTTGTCAGTTTAAAACACTAGCAAAATTGGCTGAACATCTACTGAAAGAAGTATATGACAAAGACCAGGCACCATAAGACCAATAGCTTATTCTCGAAAAAGATCAAGAAAAATGATAAAAGTAAAAATGATAAAAGACAAGAAAAAATAAGATAAGAGACATTTTAGGTATAAAAGAGAACAGATGTATACTATTAAGATCAGAAATAAAATAGAGAACATCACTACAGGTCCTACTTATGTTAAAGGGGTAGAAAGAGATATCCCAATATGATTGATCTTGTGATTGAAATGGTCAGGTTATTTGAAAGACACAAACTACTAAAGCTCCCTCATGAAGGAAAAAGATAAACTGAAATGTATTCATCTTTTAAATAAATTGAATCCGTAGTTTAAAAACTTCCCAAAAAAGAAAACTCTAGACCCAAATATCTTAACTTATGAATTCTACAAACTATTTAAAGATGACTTAACTGATTCTACAAGAATGCTTTCAGGAAATAGAAGAGGAAAGCCGACTTGCCACTTCATATTATGAAGCCAGCATTACCCTAGCATGAAAACCTAACAAAGATATTAAAAGACATTAAAATTACATATCGATATTTTTCATGATCATAAACAAATATCTTTAAAATACTAACAAATCGAATTAGTGTTTTTGATTTGGATTTCTCTGGATAAATAACTAAGAGTGGAATTTCTGAGTCATAAAGTAGTTTCATTTCCAGTTTTTTTAGATACCCCCATGCTGATTTCAATAGTGCCTGCACCAATCTGCAGTCCCACCAAAAATGCACGAGTTTTCCCTATTACAGTTTTGTACACTCAAAGCAAACAAACAAAAATATTTCTCTCAACAATATTTGCAGTTTTCAGGGTACCAATATTGTACATATTTTGTTCATTTTATCCCTATGTATTTTAATATTTTGATAAAATTATAAATGATATTATTTCTTATTTTACTTTAAAATTGTTTATGGCTAACATAAAAATACAATTTATATTTGTGTATTGTCCTTGATTCCTATTAACTTGCTAAAATCAGTTATTTCTTCTGTGGCTTTTATTGTAGATTCCTTGGAATTTTCTGTGTACATTATGATGTTATCTACAATAAAGAAATGATTACACCCTTCATTTAAAATTTTATATATATATATATAATATATATAATATATATATATATTATATATATATATATTTTATATATATATATATATATATATATATATATATATAATATATATAATATATATATATATTATATATATATATATTAGCAAATCACTTTTAGCAGTAAAATAAAATATAATCCAAGCTGACTAGGAGAGATTTATGCTAGGAATGAAAGTTTGGTGCAATATTAAGAAAACAATCATTGTGTCTCACAATATTAACAGAGAAAACAAATGCTCACCTCAATAGATTCCGAAAAAACATTTGACAGAATTCAATGTACAGTCATGGTAAAAACTCTAAGAACCAAGGGATAGAGGTATACTCCTTATATTGATAAAGAGCATGCATGAAGTACTTGAGAGAGGAAGTTAAAATGTTATGCTGTCCCTTCCTTATCAGATAGGCAGGAGAAAACAGTGGTTATATTGATTCTTCCCTGCTAAGGACAGCTATTGAATTCTTTTTTGTCTCATTGTGTGTCCTGAGAACTTGGCTTGGCAACCACAGGTTGGGGGGCCTCAAAAATATGGCTGGACAGAAATGTGGATTGCACTCCATGCACCTAAGGTCTTATCAGCCGTTGCCAGTTCTCAGGGGAATTGTCTTAAGTCTACTTTTCTTTTGGTTTTCTTTGGGAGTGGCTCTGGATCTTGGGAAGGCAGGAACTTTTGTAACCTCTTTGGGCACCCTTCTTGTGTCCTTGGGCTGGTTCAATACAGCGAGGAATATCTACTGTTTATTCCAGCTGAAACCTGGCAAGGTATTAAAAATATTTTTATTGAGGTATAATTGAAAAATAACATTAGTTTCATGTGTATAAAATAATGGGTGAAATTTGTACATATTGCAAAATGACCACCATAAGTCTTCTTAATAACATCTGTTACCATACATAGCTATAATTTTTTCTTATGATGGAACTTTTAAGATATATATATATATATATATATATATATATATATATATATATATACTTTTTTAGTAACTTTCAGATATGCAAGACAGTATTATTAACTATAGTTGTCATGCTGTATATTACCTTCCTGTGACTTATTGATTTTATGACTGGAGGATTATACCTTTTGATCCTTTTAATAATGTCACTCACACCCTACACATCATCTCTCGGGCAACTATAGATATGTTCTGTATCTATGACTTTGGTGGGTGTTGTTTGTTTGTTTGTTTGTTTGTTTGAGTAGATTTCACATTAAAATTTGATTATATGGTATTTGTCATTCTCTGTATGACTTATTTTACTTAATGTAATGCCCTCAAGTTCCATTCATGTCATCATAAATAGCAAGATTTTATTCTTTATTAATACTGAAAAATATTACATAAATATGTTTCAGTAGAAAATTATAATAAAACTGTGGATATCAAATTCTAGTTATGTTCATTGTCTGAGGTTTTGTTATGTATCTGTAAACCAAACTGCATTGTGAATCCTTCTAGTTTCTTCATTACCTAACTAAAACTCTCTAAACTAACATTTCCAATTTTCTCCTACGCTTCTGATTTGGAATCACTAAGAACAAAGACAGCTCTTGAACCATCTGGAAGGGACAACATCAGGTCCTCCTCACTACCCAGATGGCAGCCAAACTTCAGGGACTTGAACCCTCCCCTCTCCGCTAATTAGAGTTCCTCTAGACTCTTGGAACTGCATACCAGATAGAAATCTAAATTTCAGATTGACTAGGAAGGTTCCTCCGCAGAAGCAAGTGGCCTGTTCAGGTGGACAGCACACATTCCAGGATCACAGATCAACATCTTTATCCCTAGTATGAAACCTTTATTCCTTCTGCCTTTTTGCTATTAGCTTTTTCTCTCTTTTACTGCATGGGAAGAGAGTGTTCCTTAACTCTGGCAACTGTGGTAAATCTACTGCTAAACACACAGCTGCACAAAAGAAGTCCTTAGATTTTTTTGCTCAGGTGGTTTTAGAAAATAGAATTGCTTTGGATTATTGACTCAACAAAGAAAAGTCTATGCCATAGCAAGTACCTCCTGCTCAACCTAGATCAACACCTCTGGTATTGTAGCAAATGCAAGAAATTAAACAGGTTGATATATTAAACAGGTGGATAAAACAGGGTGATTCCTGTTTGGGTACATTCTTTGATCTGATACTAACTGGTTTGGTTCATGAGGGCCTTGGCTAAGGAGTATTCTTCAGTTACTTGGTATTATCCTCTTATAGTTATCATTGTACACAAGTTCTCTCGAAGGTCTTAAGTGCATATTCACAACCATCAGCAGTGCATCATGTGTTCTCACTGTGACTGGAGAAACATAAATAAGACTATATGTGGAATCTAAAGAACTGAATAAATGAGTATACAGAAATAGTCTCAGTCATATAGAGGAAAAACTGATGGTTGCTAGATGGGAGGGGGTGGGGATGAGGGAGAACGGGAAGGGATTAGACAGCATAAATTGGCAACCACAATATTACCATGGGGATATGTAAGACAGTTTGGGGAATATAATAGTGTTGTAAATATTTTGTGGGGTGTCAGATGGTCACATGTCTTGTTAGGAAGACCACTTCATGGATGGAGTAGAGGTTTGATCACTGCACTGTATACCTGATGCTGATGTTGTATAGTATTGTATGCCAACTGTAACTGAATATGTGGATGGTCAAGGGATGTGGAGTGTACTGTGGAGGGGAGTCGGGACTTGTGATAGATATGTATGATATGGGGAGGGAGTGGGGTGGCGAACTGGGGGAGGGTGGTTGTCACTTTGGGGGTTAAAGAGTATAACTATTGCATTGTGTTGTACACCTGAAATTAATAAAAAAAAATGAAAAGAAAAAAAAAACATTAAGGACAGACAACCAATAGCCAGCTAGGTGTTAAGCTTCAGCCAATCAGTGATTGCCTTTCTTTGCTTCCACCTTTTCTTTATGAAAGTCTTTCCCTGAGATCACGTTGGTGCAGCATTCCTAACCACTTATGGTTTGTTGCTACCTGATTCAAATTGAGTTTTGCTCAAATAAACTCATAAAATTAGAAATATAAACAAAATAAAAATTCTATTGAAACATAAAGATCTATAATCATCAAAACAGTTTTTAAAAATCATAACAAATTTAGTATGCCCCAATACATTATTTTAGGCTTACTGTTAGCTACAATAATCAAACAGTGCTATTGTATACTGGTCAATGCATAGTGACAGAGATCAGTGGAATAGAATAGAAGAATCAGAAATAGAGCTACACATAGTTGTTAATTGATTTTATTTTACAACAGTTGTATTATAATTTGATTGGTAAATCATAGTCTTTGAACAAATTATGCTACAATAATTGTACATTCAAGTGCAAAAACAATGAATCTTAAACATACCTTGCATTATATACACAAATTAGTTTGAATTTGATAATTAACCTAAATGTAGAACTGAAACTAAAACTTCTTGAAAAAAATAAAGAAAAACAATCCAATTCCTTGGGTTAAACAAGGTTGTCTTACCTGAGGTATCAGTCAAGGGAAAAAAAAGACTCAAATGACCAACTATAAGGAATGAATGAGGTGGTATTACTATTGATCCCATGGACACAAATAATAACACATATATTTCTTTGCTCTGTTACGAAGAAAACAGAAGCAGTCCTAGAAGCAATAAAACCCCAGTGGCAATGAGCAAACTGAGTATCAAGATTTTGGTTTCTAATAAAATTCCTCAATAAAAGAAACAACTACATTTCTTAGAAAAATGGCTAAAACTAGTAATGATGCAGAAAATATCATGATGAGCCTGGAACATAATGTAATAATTTGAAGGAATATTATCTCTCTCTCTCTCTCTCTCTCTCTCTCTCTCTCTCTCTCTCTCTCACACACACACACACACACACACACACACACACACACACACATATACAGATGCAGGCATATCAAAGGATAGAGGAGGCAATTGAAAAAGCTCCAATTTTGGAGCAAAAAATAATTATGAAATATTGGATTATAACCAGTAGTACAATATCCATGAGTATACACTGATATAATTAGGTAATATAACAAACATATTGGACAAGAGATGAAGTACAGTGCTCAAGAATTCCAAATAATTTATATATTCTGTCTCTAAGGGAGTATCCATATTATGCATCCAAAGACTTCCTTCCAAAGAGTACAGTACGGAAATGGAGAAAAATATAAAGTTATAGTGAAGAAACCTGACAAACACTACCCCAGCCAAGTAATCAAGCTTTATATTAACAGTGATAAGCCATGCTGATAGTATGTATTCTTTTTTTTTTTTTTTTTTAGATTTTATTGGGGAATTGGGGGAGGGAAACAATGTTGGGGCATTGGGGAAGGGGACCAGCGAAGTTGTTCTTCAATCTTCGTTATGGAGGGCACCAGTCGCCATCTGGCTTCCCGTTGGTAGCTGGTGGCCTCTAAGCTCAAGGAGCGGTGTTCAGTCTTAGTTGCAGGTGGATATGGATATAGCAACAATCCCATGAAGTAGTCAAACCCGGCAGTCTTGTTATTAGCGCAAACCCTATCCACTGAGCCATCAGGGCTGCAGCTCAGCTCAAGGTGCTGAGTTCAATCTTTAGTTGTGGGCATAACCCACCATTGAACAGGCAATCTTGTGGGCATAGCCCACCATTGAATGGGCAATCTTGTTGTTACACCGGCTGAGCCATCCTGCCACCTGTTGGCAGCTCAGCTAGGGTGCAGCGTTCACTGGCCCATGTGGGAATCAAATCACAGCCCTGTTGCTCAGGGCATGCACTCTAAGCCAACCCGTAACCAACTGAGCCACTTGGCCAGCCTGATAGTATATATTCTTGATACGTTGTGATGAAAATGGCACTTTATTTCTGTGGTCTTTCTTCTCCAAATCTATAAACCTTTTAATCTTTGCTGCAGTTTTGCCTCTTCCACAATAAATGCACTAAACCGGTGTCATATATACATGGCCATTTCAGACTGGCCTCTTTCATTTAGCATTATGAATTTAAGCTTCTTGCATGTTTTTTAATGGCTTTAGAACTATTACTACTGCTGAAAAACATTTAATTGTATGAATGTACATCAGTTTGTTCATCTATTCAGTTATTGAAGGATATCTTGGTTACTTCTACTTTTTTGTAAGCATGAATAAAACTTGTTATAGGGCCGGCCGAGTGGTGGCAGCGGTTAAGCGCTGGCCTGGGAAGCCAGCGGCCCCAGTTCGGTCCCACATATGAGGGCCAGTGACACTGCCCTCAAAAAAAACAAAAAAATACTTGTTATAAACACTTAGGAGCAGTTCTTTTATGCACATAAGTTTTAAATCAGTTGGATAAAAACCTAGAAGTGTGATTGCTTGGTGTGATCTTTCTTTCCAATCTGGATCCCTTAATGAAATTTCTCATGCTTAGTGCACAAAAAGAACAATTGTTTAGTTTTGTAGGCCAGGTATTTGTTTAGAATATATAATATCATAAAACACACTCTGTAAGTGTGTTTTGTAACTAGTAAACAATACTTGATTTTTCTCTTAACACTGAGGAGAACCATCTGTTCACAGTGATTTAATTTATTAAGCATTAACTCATGATTTAAAAATGATTATAAAGTGGATAAGTGAATTGATAATACCTTTTTGTATTTTTATATTCACAGTATAACCTTCTTTGATTTTTTTTTCTTGAAATTACAAAAACTGTGCTTTTAAAAAAAGTCTGATATTACTATGCTTCCCCATCCTAGATCCATTGTTTTTATCCCAGAGCACTGCAATTATATGAGGGCTGCCCTTTACTACTCTACTTGATTTGACCCTCTAATTGCTGCATTCCGTGTATTAACCATTCATTCTTCACTCCCACATTTTAATTAAGCATCACTTGAAATGACATTCCTAAGGGAACACAAGGATGCCTAAAAATGTTTTTATTTATGTTTCTCATGTAATTGATAGTTTGTTGAAAATAGAATTCTAAACATCAAAACAATTGTCTAACTGAACTTTGGGTATTACTTTATTGCTGTCTAGGGATCTGTGTTAATTTTGAGAAGCCCAAGGCTAGTATCATGTTTATTAACTAAAGTTACTTCATTTTTTTTAGCATCTTTTAACTTTGATTATATAAAATTTCACAAAAATAAGTAATACTATGATTGTGTGCGCATACTTTCTCAATATGTGTATTTTTAAAATTTATTTTGTTGGGAATTTTAGCTGTTCAATCTAAGGAAGACATCACAGAAAAACAATAAAAGGCAGGGGAAATATATATATTTAAGATTTCCCTGGCTCCCTTACTTAACTATACCTTTGGTATAAATGCAGCCATGTTGGGCCGGCCGAGTGGCGCATTGGTTAAGCGCTGGTTTTGGGATGCCAGCGGCCCCGGTTCGGATCCCACATGAGGGCCAGTGACACTGCCCTCTACAGCTAACAACAGCTCCACCTGGAGCTGGGCTGTGCGAGCTCCGGTGATGGTGTGGGCTGCAGCCCCTGCTGCAGTGGGCTGCCATAGGCTGCAGTGAGTGGCCCACAACCAGCGTGAGCGGCTGGCAGCCAGCGTGAGCTGCCAATAGCCTCGATGAGCGACATCCAGAGGCCAGCGACCGATCTGCCTCATCCGGGAAGAGCAATGACGATACCAACAGTGAAGCAACATCCTCCGCAACTAAAACTGAAGAACAAGAAGACGGCAACTTGTCTATTCCCCTTCCCCGATTCCCCAACGCTGTTCCCCTCCACCAATTCCCCAATAAAATCTTTAAAAAAAAAAAAAAATTAATGCAGCCATGTTCATTATAGAAAAAGATGTATATTCTATTTCTGTTAGCTCTTTCATAAATTCCCGGAGGTTGTCAGTGAAACCTCTGACTTTCAAATGTTCACATCTAACACCAGCCTCCGCAACAAAATAGTTAAGCCCCAAGAACTTTCTGTCTTTTAAAATTCTTTCTGTAATTTAAATGTAGCAATTCAGCAAAATATTACTGCTCCATATTTTTTCATTTGTTTTCATCTTTAGAACTTTTAGAATAAAGATATATTACTCATGAATGATTAGATATGTTAAAGACTATAAAAAGTGTTATTGTCTTAATAAATATCCAGATGTATTATTTACATTATACCTAGTGCCCCAGTTTATGACTGATATTGGCTTTCTATTTACATGAAATTATAATAACAATTATTATTATTATTAATAATTATTTAATAAATTCCTTGAAGGATACAACTATTAGTTTTAATATCTTTGGACATTTATATTTGAGAATGGATTTTTTTAATAGATCCAAAATGATGAGAATGAGAATTGTTAGGGAATCCATACTCATTTATGGTTAAATTGTGAGAATCACCTATTTCATGGCCTAACATGTAGCCATTAACAATGTGAACAGCAAGGCATATAACATATACAATTTAGAATCAGAAAGGTAATAAGGGAGTTTAGTTAGACCTGTATATGTTTCTAACATATTCTATCATAACAATGATTAAATATTAGTAAGGGCACTTAGTAAAAAGGGCATTGTTTATCACAGCACATTGGCTCTATTGTTAAGATTATAGCTGGAATCACTTTGCAATACTGTGTTTATTTTCTTTCCTTCTTGCACTTGATCATTTCCCTATCCAGTCCATATTATCACTTTCTGTTCACCTAACACTATTAGCCTTTACATTCCATTGCCTCAGGGAAGGTATGTGGGAGGGTTAGAAACAGAAATCGCCTGCATGACATTCTATTGACATTTCCAGATTCCATCTGAAACAGGAGAGAGAAATAAAAATTCGAAACTGACAAACTAGCATTCAAAAATCTGGAAAGAAAGGGTTGCCTTAAAAGAGGTTTCTACTGGTAGGGAAAAAGAGATCTCTGGGATCCAGGGCAGTGGAGACTACTTGTATTGGAAGTAGTAACTAAGGGAGATGACAAGGCCCTAAAAGGAGAATGATATTATGGGTCAGCTAGGTAGATAACTTCCTAGTTTTCAGCCTTTCCAAGCTTGAGAAAATTGTGTCTTTCAAGCGTGTTACAAAGCCAGTGGAAGTTTGCCAATCCTCTAGAGGACAGAAATAATGGAAGATAGAGATGACTGAAGATAAAAGAACATTTGCCATCCTACCAATCCCCATCCATTTTTTAACACTGTAAGCCTTAGATCTTTACCCTCCACTGTTGTGCTGAGAAAACATCTATTTGGAGTTGCTGCCTCAGCATTTCACAGTATGACAACAATGCTCACACCCAGAACCTGGACAGGAAGCTAAAGACCTAAGCTCAGTACTCTTACCTCAATTCCTGCTTTGTTTTTTTTCTGAGGCATCTTTTAAAATAATCACTTAAAGTTGAACCCTGGAAAAGTTAGTGACCTCCACTCCAACCGCCTTCCAAATGTAGTAAGTGCTTGCTGCCCTGCTCTTTCTTTCCTGTTTGCTCACGACTGGGGACACAGGACTTCCATTCCCCCAGCTCAGGGTTCTTCCCCACCACACTCCCTCACTGGAGACTGGGATGTGTAAGTAATACACAATGTGTATACCATTGTGTGAATGCAGTGAAACTGTGCTTTCAATCAATACAACCCTGGGGTTTTTATTTTCCCAAAGTGGTAGCTCAGATGCTGAGGGAGCTGCCTGCTAACTCTGTTGTGGGTAGCTTGTGCCCCCATTTAACCAGTTACAGTCTGCATGTTCTTAACCTAATACACCGATGCAGGCTCCGCAACTCCACTGCTTTCTCTTATTTTTTTCCAGAAATTAAAAATTTATAAAAAGGCATTTTCTCATATCCATAAAATGATATAATTTTGTAAGTATAGAAATATGTCATAAATTATAGAGAATGTTCCTAAATTGCAGCTCAATACAACTTGTTACTTTCCTTTCTCCCTAAAAAATGAAAAAGAAGCAAAAAAGATAATATATATAACTATATAACTATAGATGTATTCTTTATTTATGTAGTTTTATATATGACACCACTGCTTTCTCTAAAGGTATGTCTGAATCTAATTGCAAAGCATGGGAGATGAATTGCACGTTCAAGTTCTGCATACCATTATTTTATGTATAATTCAGTTTCTATAAGCTAACTCTGGCAGCATCCTATGGCAAAAATGCAAATTCAAGTACTTTTGCTGAGTTAAATGTAGTGAAGACGGCATACATAGGATTTGGAGTTGGAAGACCTCATCTCAAATTTTACCTCTGTTGCTATTAACATCAGTGCCTCATATAAGTCATTGCTGTTCTCAGACCAGTTCCCATACTTGCAAAAATTATCATGATTCTGAAGACTCTTATTTGTGTTAACAATCATATGATTTAGTAAATAATTTATATTCTTCATTAAGTTTTGCTAAGTAATCAGGAAGCCATATAAAACTGTAGAGAATTTCAGTAATTAAAGACCTATTGTTTTGAAGAAATCTCTTCCTTTAAATCATTAGGAAAAATAAAACTACACTCATAGATGTAACTGATTTATGAAGAAATACATAATTACTAATATGGTAATTAAATTAAAATATTTGCAGTATTTATTTAAATATATTATGATTCAAATATGAATTTAGCATGTTGTGTTTTGTTGATATAATTATTCACTTAATACTTTAAGGTGAAAGTTCAATAAAGTTGCAAAAAACGTGTTATCATGTCATGAAAAATTTAAGAATCCTAGTTAGTTTTGAACCACAAGGATACAGTATAGTATAAGAATTGGTAAAATTTATACCAATTGGTAAATTCATTGAATTATGATACCATGCATATTAACATTGAAAACCTCAAAATTAAAAAAGAAATCATAAAATGTAAGAGTTGTTGTTAAGGAATTACATCTTGACCTACATTTTGGCTACTGATTATAACTGACATATATTACATAAAATTACATCAAAATATATTTTATTTAATAGTTTAATCAAATAAAATTTTCAAATGACTACTGCAATGAATGAGCAGTGATTTAAACATACAGTTATTATGTGCTACATGCTACACTGTTTTATACAATACCAGATGTATATCCTGAATACAAGTTTTCTTGAGTCATCATTGCTATTCATCTCTGAAACAGAACTTTTTTCTCTTAATTCAGCACTCAGCAGTGCTGTGAACATATTGATCTATAATCAACTGCTGACACAGTTATTTGGCTTAAGCCATATATTTACTGAACTGCAAACCTAGCATTATGACAAGCATATATAAAACAGTTTTCCAGTACACACAAAAACTCATTGCAAACACTTTATCTAAGTGACAATTTTATCTGCAGTTTTCTTTCTTCAATTTGTTCAGTAAAGAGTGTGTATGTTAGTCACCACAAAAATAACTTATTGCTATAAATCATCTCCTAAAACAAAATTAATTTTGTATTTCCTCATTTATAATAAAGATTTCAATAAATTTTAAAAGCCTCTGAATAGTACATATTCAATTTAGCTTGACTGTACAGGGTTAGCATTTTGAGCATTAATTCATCAGCAGTATCTAAAAATGGTGTGGCAACTTTTCACATATGAGGGTTTCATTAATTTAATTACTATTGTACGACTTGTTGCAGTTTAAATACTTTATAATGCATTTGATACATGGAGTCAACTATTCTTCAATATTTCAGCATGCTAATAAGCAAATAGAATTTCCATTTCCATGTACAATTGTGATAGTTTTAAGGGATTATACTTTACACACACACACACACACACACACACACACACACACACACCTGTCATGTGCCAAGCACCATGCTTGGTGCTTAAGAGTTTAAAAAGGAAAGACATACACTAGACATAATCTAGTGTATGATGACTCCTATAGTAATCATAAGAAACTATATTGGTGCAAAGGAGATATACTTGGATGTATTTTTCTCTTGATGATCACAGAAGGCATCCCAAAAGAAGAGATGTAGGGCTGGGTTTCACTTGACTTCCATTTGTAGGATATAGAGAAGTACATTCTATAAAGCAAGAAGTTAATATATGAAATTACTGAATAAATGACATTATTTTCAGAGTTTCCTGGTTCTATCTGACCATGTTTTCTGCTATCTGACTGTGTTTGCAACTAAAATGCATTATTGTAAAATTCTCTACAATATAATTGTACATAATTTTTTTTTCTTTTTTTTTTCTTCTTTTTTTTTTTTTTTTTTTTGAGGGCAGTGTCACTGGCCCTCATATGTGGGACCCGAACCGGGGCCGCTGGCTTCCCAAGACTAGTGTTTAACCACCGCACGACTCATCCAGCCCCATAATTTTAAATGACATTTGATAAACTGTATTCTGAAGAGTGCTTTCAAGAAAGACATCAAGTAAAGTGCAATTTATTTTTTACAGTTAAAAACATTTTTTTCAATTACATTTATTGGGGTGTGATAAAAATAAATTTATTTTTAACATGATATAGGAGAAGTATCAAAAGAATATTCCAGAAGAAAACATCCTACATGCTAGATAATAACTTATTTAAAAAAAAGAAAAAAATCATGACCAGTTGGCAGGAAAATATGGCAACTTCTTGGAAGCCAGAAACAAAATGAATCACAAGTTCAGAGATGTGAGTGGTCCCTGAATATGGGATACCTGCAAATTTCTGCTGCCCTTGAAACAGCACTTAATGTATCAATACAGATAGTGTAGGATTGGTTGCATGAGACAACAGAGGGAGCCTAGTGCTCAGGTACATGACACAGCACCCAACAGTTCTAAGGGTTAACTACAATGACCTAAGTAACCTAAAATTTCAAAGCATAGGTTGTAGTATAAGGGAACTCAATTTATAATTACTTCAATTTATAATGTAATTTGCAACAGTAAACAAAAATAATTCTTTTGAGATACAAGGTATTTCCAGATTTTTATGAGGTAGTGCCAAGTGATATATTACATAATGAAAAATAAATTTTAATATTCATTAAATGTCACCATGTGCAAAAGTTAGAAGTAATATAAATCACAGAGATATAGGCACAAAGCAAAATCAAACTGCCAAAAAAATAAATATAATGGAAGAGTTTATTACTGCACATAAAATACACAAGTGCAACACGTTCAGAGAAATAAAAATTATCAAAAACCTGATGATAATACAACACACTATCAAACAAAAGACAAGGCAGAATTTTAAAAGCATCAAATATACTTCTACTTTTAAAAATATGAGAGAGTTAGGCACTAAATACATGGTTTAAACTGGAGATCAATAACAAATGGAAATGAAATTAGTAAATCTGAAAATAAAACTGGAAAATCAAACATTAGGATGCAAAATGTAAAGAAAAAACATATAATGTGGAAACTATTAAAGAGAGAAGAGAAGGCCCAAATGTTAGATGAAGAGGATTTTAAATGTTGAATAATTTCTGGAAAAAGTAGATAGAGACTTGGGAGGAAGTGGTATTTAAAAAAATAATAGGGTGTGTGTATTTCAAAATTGTTAAAAAACAGAAATTAAGGAAGTCCAAAGAATTCCAAGCAGGTTTAAATTAAAGAAAAACTATTCTTAAACCCGCTTATGAATATTGAAAAGATAATATAGTTAAAGTAAATGGCACTAAATTTAGGTGGATATAGTAGTGCAAATGTAAACAACTACACTTAAACATGAAAATATATCTCACACAGCGACTTTTTTTGACGGCAGTGTCACTGGCTGTCTCATGTGGGACCAAACCGGGGCCGCTGGCTTCCCAACCCAACGCTTAACCACAGCGCCACTCGGCCAGCCCACGCACAATGCTTTTTGAAGTAAGCCACATACAAATGTTGCCTGACTGTCATCAAAATGTATTAATGAAATGAATGGTATATCTGAAGGAGGAAGTCTTTCTTTAACCAGACAGTTGGGGAAACGTAAATAGTGCATATCTTCTTTCATCCTGGTTTTAATATGGAATGCAAAATGGGAGACTTTTGAATTGCTAATACCCATTTAAGTAGTAAATTTAAAACAATATAGGATATCTGTTGGGATGGGGGAGTGACAATTAGGAAATTTTAGTTAAATTAATTAGCCAGAAGTCATAATAGGAAATTGTTACACACACCTCACTGCCGGAAGCCTGTTGGAAAAGCCTGTGACTGTCATTCACCATCCACTGGTTGAATTGGATGCAGTTTCAAGCCATTTGAATTGAATTTATTTCATTTCTTTCATTGAAATGTCCTCTATTACAGAAGAATATAACATATTTCAAGCTGAAAGAACCCACACGTCTTGGGTTATGACAAATTCCATTCCTACAGGAATGAGAACATGCAGATTGCCCTCATTAGATAGAAATGAGGTATTCAGGAATCTATGACATTGTTTACCACTGGAGTATCAAGGGTTGCATGAACTGGTGACTGCCATGCTTTTTGTCTGGACCAACATTAGATTCCCCTCAGGAATTACCTAATTCTATAACCAAAGGGGCCCTTCCCATGATCAGTTATTGGAAGGTGTGAAATGATGAGCTTAGCTTACAGAAGGCAGATGAAATGTAGATAATTTGTACTTAGCATGGAAAGTAATTGCATTGTAAATTGTTGATGGCTGCTTTTTGAATGGAAAGAGAAAACATATAATAGATTCACACAATGGGCATAATTAAGATTGTAGGATTGGTGTTTCTTGAGGCATTACAAGAACTAGATAATAACAAAAACATAATCATATATATATATATATATATATATACATAATTCTTGGGCAGTAGCCACTAATTAATGAAAATGTGAAATGTGAAGTATTTTGTTATGGTAAGCATTATGGAATTGAAAAGAGAAAATCAAACGAAGTAGAAATAGAAAGAGAAATGAAATGGCAATGTTGAAATGGCCATTAAAATTTAGAAGGGGATAGAAATCAACAAGATCCTTCATTCACTATTTGGAAGTTGTCCCATGGGGACATAAAATAAATGGCCATACAGCTATTGAAGAAATGTATCCATGTGCAGAAAAAATGTATCTCAAAATTTCTTTCAGAAGCTCAGAATGTAACTAACAATCACTCTGTTTACTACCATGATCATTTGGGAGTGAAAGCAGCTGCAAATGGCTTAGTAGAAGATCTTGGTCAGACAATAGCTGGCAGGAGGCCCATATAAAAATCCTTTTCAGTAAAACCAGGCAGTATAAACAGATTACATGTGGCTATGTCCACAAGACATTTGGGATCCAATTTTAAGTGACTTTTGCCCTTGATTTATTCCCAAATCCAGGACAAATCTGTTATGGACAAGGACCACTCTTGTTTGAAAGGCCAAAAAATACTGATGTGATTCAAACTAATGTATTTTGCAATGATTTTAGTCCAACTTCAATGTGACTATTATTAAGTGTGTACCCATATTTCTGTTGTAGTTGATAAGATTAATTTGATTGATTTAACAAAATAAAACTCTTTGATGATCAGATATATTGAGAGATCGAATTAAAATCCCCACAGGAGATTTTTCTAGTTGAAGTTGATTGCCCAAATTAGGAAGTGAAGTTAAATAATAATCATTTAATTATTATATTGAATCAACTCTTCATAAAGTTAAAATTTCTATACTGGAAGAAAGTAAAAAGTTAGTCAAGCTGGGGCATGATTATGAAAACACTTAGGCTTGAACATTTGTTTGGTAAACTTAAATGCACCCTTAAATCTATATCTATAGCTCATTGGAACATACTAATACTTACTATATGTTCTTTTGTTTATTTTGTTCTAAAAATAGTGCAAAAGATGCAGAAAAATAATGAGAGCCAGCAATTTAGATACAGTTTTCAAGGTGTTTTATAAGGCAGAGTTAATTTACAGGGGATTGGGACAATGTCTTGCTTATCTATAGTGACCCTTAAAAGATTGGCACTGAGTCTTGGTCAAGAAAAGGATTGGCTCACTAATGGTATTTAATGAGCTATTGAAAATTAAAAACTCCTCTGGCGGCACCAAGGCAAGCTTGTTTATGGGTAGCCTACATTTCTTATGACCAATTAGTATATTGTAAAATAAGACAGGCTAAAAGAAGAAAAGAAATTACAGGTTAATACGTGTAGGTAAATAAAAATATTTAGCAAAGGTGCTACACCTATAGTTTTGGTTTTCTATAACTTCTCAAAAGCTCAAAACGATATTTCGTATATGTTCCAGTAATTAGTTCATGCTCCACCTGACCCCATGAGTATACCAGCACCCTTCCCTTGTTGGTGGTGTAGTCACTAGGATCTGAGTAAGTTTGCTGGCGTATTTTCAGTCATTTGCCTTGAGTATAATGTGTAAACCAGCCTCCTTCAACACAAACCACTTTCATTTTACCTGTACTTACTGCTTTTGACCATTTTCTTTATCGTTCTTATTCAAACACATGAATCATTTGTAGGTGAGACCACCATGCTCTTCCATGGGTATATAGTCTTTTGTTTCATCAACGTTGTCTCTTTTCCCTTTCTCTGCATTCCTTACTAGTATTTTCTTATTGGTTACCTATATTACTGATGTATTATTCTTTAGGATTATAGTGTTCATCTAAAATTTAAATTTATATTAAAGAATCTTTATTTGATAATAGATATAAGCCTGATATTGGCATAAATATATCAAAGAAATACAAATCTGTCATTAGGGGTTGGTTTGGAACATTCGACATAAGCCATTCACTACCAAAACGACATGAGTTTGGAAAGATAATCAGTCTCCTTTCCTCCCTCCCTTCCTCTCTTCCTTCTTTCCTCCTTTCTGTCCTTTCTCCCTTCTTCCCTTCCTCTCTCCTTCCTTTCTTTTCCTTTCTTTCTTTCCTTCTGAAAATCCAGTCCACATGTAATAGATTATGCAGAAATTTAATCTTTATGTAAATACTGGAAATCCTCTCTTTTCCCTGTGCATCCTGAATCCACAAGACTTCGATATAAAAAGCTTAGGCAGGCCCCCACTCTATTTAAGCAGTATTGATTTTCTGAAAATAATGTTTTCTGGATGCATATAGTAAAAAGAGATATGACCAAAGGAAATATATCACTGAAAACAATATTGCTGTGTAACTTGTAAGGGAGGTAGAAATAGAATATATGCTAGTGGTTATTGAAATTACCTACTGGCTCATATTTCACTTGGAAATATGTTTTTTTCCTCAGAGAGTCAATGATACTTTTGTTTTTACTTTTATTTGGTTTTAAAGTTAGCTTTCAAGAAATAAAAGACAATTCTAAAATCTAAGACAATAGCTGTTATTTTAATTCATGGTTTTGGGTGTAGATAATGAACTGGGATAAGGTGGGTACTTCTGATGACCTGGGCCATGTGTGGCTGACCTTGGCTGGGTTCAGTGCTGGATCACCTGGTAGATGGCTTGTCTATGATAAGTCTGCTAAAATGCTTCATTCTACTTACTGTAGCATATCATTCTCCAGACATTATCTTTGTTGTTGTTCAGGTGGCACATGAGCCAGATTCCAAGGGGAGAGCACAGGCACTAAAGGCCTCTTATAGTCCAAGCTCACCTAGTGAAATGTTGCTTCCACTAAGTTTTAATTGTGAAATCAAGTCCCAATTCTAACCCAGATTCTAAGAATGGGGGAATCTAATTTCTTCTGTTAAGGTGAGAATTACATAAGAATAGTTACATGCCGAGAGGAATTTATAGTTATTTTCACAATATCACATCTTCTGTTGTTTTTCAACAATTAGTTTCTAAATGAATGTTAACTAAGATTAAGCTTTTAAAAATCAGTATTCAGGGCTGGCCGAGTCGCTCAGTTCGTTAAGAGTAAGCTTAAGAGTGTGAGCTCTGAGCAACAGGGACACTGGTTCCATTCCCACATGGGCCAGTGACACTACACCAGAGCTGAGCTGCCACAGAGCTGCCAACAGGTGGCAGGATGGCTCAGCTGGTGAGAGCAAATGCTCCTAACAATAAAACTGCCTGTTCGGTGGGCTACGCCCTCCTGCAACTAAGACTGCACTCGGCATCTTGAGCCAAGCTGCTGCCTGGATGGCTCAATGGATAGAGCCTGTGCTCTTAACAACAAGGCTATTGGTTTGACTCCCACATGGGATGGTGGCTATGCCCATCTGCAATTAAGATTGTAACACAGCACCTTGAGCTTAGAGGCCACGAGCTGCCAAAGGGCAGCCAGATGGTGACTGACACACTCCACAAATAAGATTGAAGAACAACAACTTGGCTGGTCCCCTTCCCCAATTCCCCAACATTGTTCCCCTCCCCCAATTCCCCAACACTGTTCCCCTCCCCCAATTCCCCCTTTTTTTTTTTAATTGGTATTTAGAACTGGACACTTGAAACCTATATAAATTTTTTAACCAATGTCACTCCAATAAACTTAATTATAAATTAGTATTTACATCAATTCTTTAAATTTGAAAAAGAAATTCCTTTTTCATGACATTATCTTCATACTAAAATATTATATTAAAGGTATTTATGCATCCCTAGTGGCAAAATATTCTAACTGTAAGCAAAGTAAATCTACATTATTTTAATCTAAATCTATAGAATAGTGGTAAATGTTATTGTGCAGTTGTTTTATATTTAATGTTCATAGATGGCTTCTGGGTCTTAGTGAAGCAACATTTTTAGCATATGCATTTTTCTGAGTAGATGTTCTCTCAGTTCTTAAGTGTCTCCTATACAAACGAGAATGCACAAGTATGATAGGGAAAATTTTTACCCCTTAAAAATATATATTTCAGGGTAGGCCGAGTGGTGCGGTGGTTAAGCAGTTCGGGTCCCACATATGAGGGCCAGTGATACTGCCCTTAAAAAAAATTATATATATATATATATATATATATATATATATATAATTTCAATATCAGTTGATTCTTCTTAATTAGAAGTATATTTAGCTTTTACCACATTTTGGGTATCCCACACATTTAATTGATCATTATTTGTTTGCAGTTATTAATATCTACTTTACTGAATAAACAAATTACTAAACATATTTTAAAACTTTGAAAAATGTATGCTAGTAGCAAATTGATACTATGACTAATATTATGTCTACTCAAAAGGCATTATATTCTTGGCTTCCCTCTGATGACAGATATAAGGTTTCTTTTTAACTAAAAGAATGATCAATATTTGAATTGCATTACTGTCTTTAAAATTGTAAAGCCTGATACCAGATGGCGTACCTGCTGAGAAATTCAAGGGCACTGATGAGATAATACTGAAATGACAGCAGCACCTTTTTGCTCTACATATGTAATCCTTGATATGAAGAGATTTCAAAACTGCTGTTGGCATCATTATCTTTGTGATGTAAAGGTGAATATTCTGACTGCTTCTGTGGTTGTCTGCCAGTTATCTGAGAAAATGAGAAAAAAGGAACAGTGTAAATTAATTTCATATGTAATCCCTAAATTTAGATCTTAGCTATATTTAAAAATTATAATTTAGTCAAGCCACCACTTTAAAAACTTGCAAAACAATGTGAAAATTTTAATGAGTAAAATAACATAAATAAACAAACAAACAAAAAAAACCCCAGAAGATATAAGAGGCCATTATGAATAACCTTGTGGTGAATCATCTTTTTAAAGTAAGAATGAAAATTAGTTACATTATATGTTTGTGCTACCTGCCTTTTAAAATATTTTCAAAATAATGTATAGAATGTAAGTAACATACAGAAACATGGAGGATTTTCCGATCTTGGAGAAACTTGAATGCATGAACTTTATTACACTTTAAATTTGTACTAAGATTGCAGTAATGAAGTAAGCATATATATTGAGTGTAATTTTACAAAAAAATACATGTAAATTACAAAAGTATGTTACAGTTGCTTCAGACTAGTGAGTGTGAAAGACCTTGTTAATTACCTGGAAATTCTGGGAGCCAGTTAATTTTGTGTCAGTTGCTTGCAAATGACTATGGTAAGGGTAGTTTTACCATAGACATAGCAAATACCACAAATCAGGGTTATTTTTCCCCTCACAAGAAGGTTTTTAAACATTTACCAGAATATCACTGCTTGAAAATAAATCTTAGTAATGTATTAAATGACTTTTAACACTTTCCTCTGCCCCTACTATTCCTCTCTCTCCTGATTTTTGTGAAGTTTTTAATTTTAAAATTATAATCATATTTAATATATATTTTCATTTTCAATTTTAGCAAATATACAGATTAAAATATATTCTTTAGTATCAGGTGCAAATATTTGGAACTATACAATGATAATTTGAATTCTTTTTAAATCATTTTTTTTCTAATGCTTCTGTAACAGTAATGATAGAGATCCAAGTGACTTTTCATCAGCTTTGTAGCTAGAGGAGCAAATTATGGAAATACTGACCACGTGGTTTTAAAAAAATACTATTTTTTATATTTAAGATGGGGAAAAAAATAAACAACAATAACACATTTGAAACATACCTCTGTGAGAGTTGTCTCACCGCCATAAATACTCATGAACTCTATACACTCTAACTTGTAGTTTCATTTTTGCTAGTCATACTGATGTAAGAATTGTTTTCAGGTATACTTTTACCATTTACTCTGCAAGCTCAGTCAGTGTCAGAACACAAAAGTAAAGGGCATATATCTATATAAACAAAACTATGGCTGCTAGTTGTATTGCATAGCAAAGAAAACATGATTTTCTAGCAAAACAAATCAATCTAGATATGCTATTTTTTATACATTTCTTGATTGGTTTTCTAATATTTGATGTAAGATGTTTTCACATAGGTTCATAGTGACATTGACAGTTTATATTCTTTTCTTAAAAAATAATTTTTTTCTTATGTATGAATATTTGAGGCAATCTGTTTTTAGATCATATGTTTTTGCCTATAAAGCCATTTATAACCTATCTTTTCTTAATTAAAGATATTAACTCCCGATTCCAGTTCTTTAAGGTTATGGAAATTTTTGTTTGATTCATTTTTCATATGGGTATGTTAAACCTTGGTTTTCTTGAATTTGACTCTTTTCACATAAATGTTAACAGTGGCTATTTCTTAATTGCTGTGTTTAATTGCATGCACATTTATATATAACATTCCATAATACTTCAGTTAGCTTAAAAACATATATCATATTGTTAAATTAAATTCAATAGGACATGAGAAATGTAAACAATACATAAAAAGCACAATAGGAATTATAATTTGAAAAATATTTTAATAAGAATATGCATTATAAATATATTGTTGAGATTTGTTTTAAATTAGTTTAGGAATTCAGATATTAAAACATTTTAATATTTTGTGCAAGAAGAAATAAAAAGGAGGAATTTTGTGCCCTCCTTCCCCCAAAAATAAATTTCAGTAGCAATGACCTGAACATCAGAAGAGCTAATTTGAAGTTATGAGAGGGAGATGAGTTTAAGTTTCCAACATGATATATCTTTGTGCAAGTATACTAATATGTTGTATTCCATTCCAACAATACCATCCCTATTTTATTTGTCCTTAGCTTTCTTATAATTTATTTTCTCTTTTTTATTTATTTTTTATTTATTTACATTCTTTTGATTGTACATTTATTCTCTTTATATCTCTATGACGCATAAACACTCTTCCAATATCATCTTCATTTACCTAAGCCTCTGACCATCTGTTATTATTTATTCTTCTTAGTTCTCAGCACACTGTCACATACAAAATAGATAACAGCTGCTCCTTGGTTTACGATGGAGTTACATCCCGATAAACCCATCATTAAGTTGAAAATAGCATAAGTTGAAAATTCATTTAAGACACTTAAGCTACCAAACATCGTAGCTCAGCCTAGCCTACCCTAAATGTTCTCAGAACACAATATATAAAAAATACTGAAAATACAAAGCACAGTAGTATATCGGTTGTTTACCTTGGTGATTTAATGTTGGATTGGGAACTGTGGCTCACTGCCACTGCCCAGCATCCTGACAGAGTATCATACTGCATGTCGCTAGCACAGGAAAAGATCAAAACTCAAAATTTGGAGTACCGTATCTACTGAACGCTTTTGAGCCATCGTAGACTCAAAAAATTGTAAGTCCAACCATCGCAAGTTGGGGACCTTTTGTACTCATATTACTCTTAAAATCTCCCCACATTGGTATAGTCAGATCAAGGCATCACCAAATTATAAGGTTTTTTTTGTTAGGGATACCATACATAGTTCTCAATAACACTGTTTCATGGCCAACTTACTTAAGGACCTTGCAAATAGTACATGACCAATGTATAGTTTTTTATTTAGGTAAATTTTATTCTTTCAGTACTTATCTGTTCAGGAATTATATTAAAATTCTTTTTTTTTCTTTTTTTTTTTTTGAGGGCAGTGTCACTGACCCTCATATATGGGACCTGAACCGGTGCCGCTGGCTTTCCAAGCCAGCGCTTAACCACCACGCCACTCGGCCGGCCTATATTAAAATTCTTATAGTCCTTGCCTCTGATCTTTAGAAAATATTTAATGGAGTTTTGAAATTCCATTTAACTTTCTCTCAAATAAATATTAAAACATAACAGTAATTTTGTTCTTGACAAGAACTTATTCTCAACTATATTATCAAAGGTACTCTAAAAAATAAAACCGATCATTAAGAAAGATACCTTAAAATTTCAAGATATGGCACAAAAGTCTACAGCAACAAAAACAAAAAAGAAGATTCATAAGCAGTAATATAAACCTCTGAGATATTGTGAAATGATTCTTATCTTTGTTATATTTTTGTTCTCAAATGTGAAATATTTTTACTGTTGCTGGGCTTATCTGACCTCTAGTACACTCACCCACCCCTGCCCCAGCAAACTTAGGCAACCATTGCTATATAAAGGAGGGGATGTTATGATAGTAAAAGACAATGACTCATACATCTTTATAGTAGAATTCTAACATGTTTGTCTTTCCCAAAATAAGCCTTTTTCTTCTGTAATAAAATACACTATTCCACATCAGAAGAGAAAAGTAAAAAATACTTGAGGAATTACTCAAAAAAACAATCCTGGGGGGAAAAACACAATTAAATTATATGTTGATTTATTTTCTGTGTCTGACCTAATGATATAATTTTTGAAAAAGCACTTTTAGTTAATCAATAACTCATCTAAAATGCTCTAATAAATATATGATCCAATTAAAATCAGTGCAAAATACAATGTGATCATTAATATAGCATGAAAAGAAAGTCAATGGAAATTGAAATATTAGAAGTTTTAAAACACATATTTTAAGGTAGATTATGTCTCTGAATGATTGTTTTATAGTGTGTCCATTTCTTTTGACATAGACATAATTATTAGAAAAACTTGTATTTCCTGCCTAACAACAGAATTATATTGCATTTTTAAAAATCCATGGCATTTCCATATTTGTTCTGTGTATTTTATTAATTGGTTGACAATGATAAACTCTATATATGTGAAATTAATGGTGATAGATTAATGCCAGATAGCCATACTGATTGCCAATGAATAGTTTGCTGATTTGGAAGCTCACTTATGAAGATTGTTTCTATGTAATTGTCCTAATCACAATGATTGCTATCAGTTAAAAAAGTAGAAAAGAATGTGTTAAAATTTCCTACAAATTTACAGTTTTAATTAATAAAACAATTGAACATATAGCAACATATTATGTATTGAGTGGGCCTACAAATATACTGAAGGGTATATACAATTTTATTCACCTCTAGCTACTCTAGAATATTCAGAGTTGTCTATATTCTCTTTTTTTACATCCTCTTTGTCCCCTTCTTCCTTGAGTCCATTATCGTCAGTCTTTGGACTCTAAAACACAAATGAATTATGTTTGTTAAGGTGATCAACACCTTTTATCTTTCCAAATTCAACAATTGTTTCTGTGCTATTTCTATTTTTCTCTCCATTTGAAAAATGCCCTTCACTTGACTTTAGGGCAACATACACTCCTGCTCTCCATGCCCACTCAGTGGCCATTTCATCTCAATTCTCTTTAAGGTCTTTAAGTGCTAGAAGAAGTCAGGGCTCAATCCATGTGCCTTCTCTATTCTGTCTACATTAAGTTCCTAGGTGATCCTATTTACATGCTGTTATATGCTCTGAATTCAAACTTGTACTAAGAATTGCATACTGAATGTCTAATAGACATGGCAAACATAACATACTTAAACTCATACATTTGTTCCCCCTACCAGTTTGTGTCAACTGATTTTTATCATCTCAGCATCTTCAAATGAAAATTAAAACTTATGTTACATTTATTTAATAAAATATTCTAGCTTTCTTCTCTTTCTCCCTCTCTCTCTCCCTCCCTCCTTTCCTCCCTCTCTCTTTTAGAATGTTGAAAATGAAAGGAAGAGGACAAAACCGAAAAAGATTGTGAGGGAAACAGTAATGATAATACTATTACAAATAATCATCTTGATGAAAATAATGCAGAGAATTTATGTCAGGAAAATCCTTACTTCAACCTTAAATTTGTCAATAAAAAGTCGATGGTGGTGGTAATAGAGAAGTAAACAAAAAAAATAGTGTCTATTGAATACCTAATGTATGCCAGACATTCTTTTTTTTTTTTTTTAAGTTTAAGGTGTACAACACAATGCAGTTAGTTATACTCTTTACCCCCCAAAGTGCCAGACATTCTTTTAAGCATGTAGCATGGATTAGTTCATATAATCCTTGAAATTGCCAAATGAGTAAGGGAGGCACAATGATACGATATATTTCTTCTGATCCGTTAGACTATCCTAAAATACACCGAGTGAGATACAACTGAGAAGCAAAGTGCTACATACAGGAAATACTGAATTAAATATTTTTCCGCTGTAACATTATTTTTGAGCCAAAAAAGAAATACAGTTTAGTGGTTTGTTTGTTTGCATGAAAGACTACCCCTTATCACAGATTCAATTAATTTTTGGTCTGAGAAACTTATAGAAGCAGAAATTAGAATGTTAGTTGCCAGAGGATAGGGAAAAGGATTTTTGATACTTTGTTTTTTTTGTTAATATTTTCAATTAAGTTTGATTTTCTTATGCCCCTTTGAACGAGGCTTCCACCCAATAAATGTTTCAACCAGACAAGTCTGGGGTTGGTCTTAGAGGAAGGGCATTCATGCCAAGAATTCCTCAGAATGGATCTTGAAATGATAACAAAAAGATGGTCCTTTTCTGGGAATGTTTGGTTACATTCAATAATCCAACTAATTGCCTTACTAAATTTTGTAGGAAGGTAGGATGAGAAAATGTATATATCTATTTTTTAGGGGGTTCTTTTAACACTCATTCAAACCAGATGACTGGAGATAGTAGGGAGTCTAGAGATCTGTGAAATAACTTGACTATCAGCTCATTTTGGGTGGTTTTTGTGATAATAGGAACACTGTTGTCAGACTACAAATATTCCAGAAAACAGAAACATGGCACAGATTACTTTCAAGGGCCATGATGGTGTGACCAGCATTAGTTGATGGTAACCAGAAAAAATGTCCACAATTGTAAGGCACCACAGATAGTATCAAAAGAGTATATTACAAGTCTATGTAGTGAATCTGTCAATAGCAGGTAGGTACCATTCTTTGCATAATCCATTCTGTCGCAGTGCAAATCACACAGTTCAGCTTGTGGCAGATGGACCATTTTGACATGTAATGGCAGCCGCTGCATCATAGTTATACAGTCCTTTGCTTTTCACCTGGTTTTTGATGGTGAATGTTTCATGATGATGAATCCAGGTACCAATAGTGACAATCTACTTGGTGCAGGCTGAAATAGCAGCTTTATTGGAATAACATCTGTGAATGGGACTTTACGTTGGGCATCCTAAAAGTCCATAAAAATACAATAGGTTTCATCAAGAAAAGCATTGGAGAGAGTGTTAACAGCCTTGAGTCTGTCCATCAACTGAAGTGATCCCTTCTATTTTGGGTTTTGCCGAAGCGGTGGTGATGTTTGATAGCTGCAGCATCCAATGGATATGAATAGTATCATGTTTATGATTAGCTGGGACATCAGTGAACCAGGCCCAGGCATTTCTGGGAATCTCAGTGGCTTGAGGACCCCATTAAGCCAGCAGCTTGTTTATCTGGGATCATGAGAGATTAATTGTCTTATGATAAGCATAACTGCTGCCTTTTCATTTAAAGTAGGGCCCATCTTGCTGTGTTCTTAAATCTACCATTTCCATTTTCTCAAAATTTATTAGGCCTTTCCTACACTGTTAGTTATAGAGTCTGAGTTAACCATCCCTAAAATGTGAATATCCAGCCTAAAAGCCTTAATGTATTGATGAGTCAGCTGTTCAGTTATGACAAAAGCCTGAGGAAAAAAATAATAGCTGCTTTTGGAAAAGGGTCAAACTGAGAACCATATCAGGGTACAGAAGTCCAACATCGCAATGAGTGCCTCTAGAAGTAGGCTGCTTCTCTAACCCAGTGATTCCAGTCAACAAAAAATAAGTCACAGAGACATGTAATCTCTCCAATACCCAATGGATTGAATAATGTGGTATGTCTCTTTTTGTATGTGTGGTTAATGGCCAAAGACACAGTAGGTTTTTAGTTTTGTTTCTTTTAATTAAAGTTTTCCGTGGTGACAATTGTTAGCAAAGTTACATAGATTAAAGGTGTACAATTCTGTAATGATCATCTGTATGTCACATTGTATGCTCACAACCCTGAGTCAGTTCTCTTTCCATCTCCATATATTTGATCCCCTTTACCCTCACCGGTAATTTTGTTCTTGATTGCTGAAAACATTGAGAATTGGGAATCTGCTCATGTAGTGTAAGAAACTTTGCCAGCAGAAGCAGGTTCTTTGATTTTGTTGGGATTTTGAGCCACCCTGCCGAAAGACCTGTAATAGTGGCATAGTCAGGACTGATGACATGAGGATTGTGCCTTGTCATAAAACAGACCATCTATATGGTGAAACTTTGCACTGACCACACACTGTTAGAAAATTGCAGGGAAGTTTGCCCAGTAGGACTTCTCTACCTGCAGCTGTTTCTTTACTGGGCCGATCACCCCTGGGGCTTTTGGGATAAAGATGCGCAGGCATATAATAAACCAATTCCTACTATATATTCAGGTGTAGAAGCAAAATCAGTAGATTGAATTTGACCATATGGCCCCACTTATCAAACATGCTGTCTCCCCTCTCCTGCTGTGAACCCTACACAGAACCCATCAGTTGAACTGGGTATCTCCTCAGCCCACAGGAAGAGGCTGGATGGTGACATCCATGCCTAAATCCTATAGAGGTATAAAAGTTTTGGTCCCCCAACACCCCACTTTCTCAATACACTCAGGCAAGTACAAAGGTGTCCAGTCTTCATTGGGACTGGAAGACCTATTCCTCACCCCTTTGTTTTTTCTTAAAGTAACTGAGGTAAGGGTAAAGGACTGGAAAACAGGAGGTTTCAGTGTATGGATTACAGCAACTCTGCAACAATAAGCATGGCACATTTATTTTCATTTTTTAAGTAGTGTGGGAGCTGCTCACAGTTCCCCCAAACAGATTTTTAATTTGATGCACCTAAAGTTATAGATGAGCTCTGGGTACTCCCTCACTCAGTTAGCTGCAGCCATATTGTTTTTTGGATGGACTTGCTGCTTCACGGACTTAGCCCTTTGCTGCCCTGATAACATTCCTTCCTCGCCCCCAACCCAAGGAAGAATAATACAAATCAAAGGAATATTTGGGGAGCTTGTTTTCTTCTTTTGATTTGTTTTGGTAAGAACTCCTAATGTGAGATTTATTCTGTTAACAAGTTTTAAGTGTCTAATACATTATTTCACCTAGCATGGTGTCCTTAAGATTAATGCATGCTGTTTCATATTGCAGACTTTCTTCTTTTGTTTTTGTTTTTAAGGCTGAATAATATTCCACATTTATTTATGAATTTATCTCTCAGTGGACATTAAGGTTGTTTCCACATGTTGGATATTGTAAGCAGTACTGCAGTAAACATGGGAGTACAGATATCCCATTGAGATCCTGATTTCAATTATTTTGAAGGAACCACAGAATACAATGGGAATTCAAATTGGTGCAGCTACTATAAAAAACTATACAGAGTTTCCCCAAAACTTTAAAAATAAAACTGCCTGGCCATTTTGGCCTACAACATGGAATCTCTGACTGGCTATGCAATGTTCAGAATTCCCAGAGGGATTGGCTAAGGATTTATTCAACCTGGATATTTCT
Source organism: Aselliscus stoliczkanus (assembly GCA_033961575.1). Taxonomy (NCBI): domain Eukaryota; kingdom Metazoa; phylum Chordata; class Mammalia; order Chiroptera; family Hipposideridae; genus Aselliscus; species Aselliscus stoliczkanus. Next base: position 32,004,365 of record CM066727.1, on the reverse strand, counting down.
GGTCCAATTTTAGTTTTAAAGTATTTTTTCAAAGTCTTCTTAAATTTGCTATATTATTTCACATAAAATAAGCTTTCTTAATACAGCTCAGAAGTAAAATGAAAATATAAAAATTTATTGTAGTTTCCATTAATAATATCTCCCAAGGCTATTTTCTTCAGAGGTTTTATGGTGGTATCCTTATTGTATACCATAAAATAATTGAATAATTTATATTTATTTATCTAGGATTCTAATTTTTTTGTCTGCGTGATTTTGCACTGTGTTCCCTGTCTGTGCCAGCAGATTTCTTGGGTCATTTTTATATTAGTAAGAACAAGTTTGCATTCAGGTGAACCTGGCCTGCGTCTTCCCGCTGCTACTATAGCCTGAGGCTTCTGCCTTGAGAGTTGTCTGAGATGCAGCCACAGCAAACACTAACTCGAGACTGTGCATCCATGGAAATGCAATGGAATGGAGTTTTCATTCAGTCCTGAATTTTTATGTTAAAAACTATTTGTAAAATAGCATTTAAATCCAGCTGAAAATATCTTCTTTATAAGAGCTGTAATTTATAGTTTTTTTTTTAAAAATTTACATACCCTTAATTACAAACTATAGAATCGTGTGTGTGTGTGTGTGTGTGTGTGTGTGTGTGTGTGTATGGTGTGTGTGTGTGTCACACATATTGATAATATAATGTAGTATAAACTGGGGGTGCCAAAAAAAATATAAAGGTAGATACTTTGGTCAATGTTGCTTAAGCAGTAGTTTGCCATAATCAGAAGTGTCTGGACATTGATGGTAACCACTTTGAGCAACTCATAATTGCAGAAGTCAAACGTGACTTGTATTCATCTTTTGTTATAGGTATATATTGAGTATTTCAATTTCAATAGTTTTTTTTTTTTTCCTTTCTTAAAATGTGTATATATTTTTTGGCACCCTCTATATATAAAATATACATATATACACATACATGATACACAGACACACATAAACGCACAAACATATATATATATATATATATATACTGGGACATATATACCCACATATATATATTATGATGACATGTCAATAAAATTGAACTGCAAACATTTATATAATTAAAATGCTTGCATGGATATCTATTGATTCATTTTATAGTTTCTTTTTGGTAGTCCTTATGTGTTAATATTTTTTTTTTTTAAATCTGTCCCAGGAATTCTCTTTCTGTTTATGTTTAAATTGTGTTAAACATTTTACTATCAATTTCTTTTGGCAATGAAAGCAAAATGGTAAATTAACATAAGTAGCATCAGTTTTGTGCTGAAATAATTTATATTTAGAATTCTATTTAACTTTTGATGCCACTTATGGGTATAAACTGTTTTCACCTTTCATCTCTATTCAGTTTGTTGTTGTTGTTGTTTTGTTTTTATTTATTTATTTATTTTGAGAGCTGTGTCACTGACCCTCATATGTGGGACCCGAACCAGGGCCGCTGGCTTCCGAAGCCAGCGCTTAACCACCGCGCCACTCGGCCAACCCTATTCAGTTTTCTTGAAGAGCTTGCTCTTGCTTATTTCTCTGTGCCTGGTGGTGCACAGAGATGTACTTATGTAATTTTCCGAAGTCTAAGAATTCTTAATCGTCTTAATATAAAACAAGAAATAATGTCTTGCTGAAACAGTGGCTTAGAACATAAAGCAAAGAAATCCATACTATGTTTAAGTAACAATTAAAAAGCAAATAATGAAAAAGTCGCCTGCAGAAGAAAAATTACTAAGAGCAAAGAGAGTATGAATTATCTGGCTTCTATTAAACTGGTTCCAAGATTTAACATAAAAATATACACAATCATAAATTATGCATTAACTTTGAAATTTTATTGTCAGCAGTTATAATTAATAATACATTGATTATTTTCATTTCAAATATACTCAAAATTTGTAGTAGCTTGAAAATGTAAATGCCACAAAAATCCTCATACGGTTTTACACACATAATGATCATCATAAATGCTACAGAAGCCCATTTACCTATATATAGTAAATGAAGTTATAGTCAGGTTTCTCAGCCAGAGTGTAGTGAAATTATTATGTTCTTCTTAAAACAATGACGGATTTTGAAAGTCAAGTAGTAAATTACAGTCTCAGGAAAATGCCAAAGAGAGAATCGTGCACAAATAATCAGCAACATTTAGGTTCAAAAAAGAACAATGTGAGAGTCTAAAAAAAGAATAAATGTCAAAATGATGGGTAAACTCCCTAGACACCTATACAATTCCTACTTTTAGGTATTCTTAAAGAGATAAAAAGGTTGCTAAGATTAGGTTCCTTTTTCAGACAGCTTCCTTTTTCTAAATTAGCTGAATATTGCAGACCCTTGTAAAATACATTTCACGATTTTGTTCTTAATGCAGTTTCCTTTGTAATGCAAATTGGTATGGTCTTACACAGAGTAGGTTTTCATTAACTAATTAGTGATCAGGATTTTTTTTTTCCCCAGGAGATACTTGGTTATAGTATTTGTATATATCATTTTATTTATAGATTTATATTTTGTTTTTAATTGTTGATACTAGCCTTTAGGAACTGTGGTATATTTTCATTTCAACACTTTTAGCATAATTGAGAAAAAAATTAAACGGCAACTAATAACAAACCACACCCTTTGGTAAATAACTTAGATTCCCGTTTCAATCTTTGTTCTTCTTATACAATTCCATTCATTTAGCAAAAGAAAATTCTGCCAGTATTAGAATTTCTCATCTAATATTCCAAAACCTTATATCAATTAGAGAGGTAAAGTTGATAAAATCCTTAGAAGTAAAAAAAATAAAATAAAATAAAAATAAAGACTAATAGTAGCAGTTGGGTTCAAGTGCCTAGTCCCAGAAATGTAGAGAACATAAACCTGGAGATGAAGATACTTAGCAACTTTTAGCCCTTACAGATGAAAGCTTTATTATGTTGGTCTCACCAGAGGAATATCTGCTCCATTACATTTTCCTTAGTCCATGCTTCAAAAAGCTGAGTAAATCGTGTTCACAGGTGAAAGACACACTTCCCTTCATCTTTCTGCAGTGTACCTTGAAGAAATCCCTTCATCTTTTATTATGCTCCTAAACCACAGTTCCCTACACTCTTGTTTATGGGAGGATCTTCATTGTCAGTATTTTCCACCATCCCTTCTTTTCTTACCCCACTGCTCTGCTTTTGGCCTCTCTCTTTGTGCTGCCATTTTCCTTCCATGTATTCTCTCTTTACTGGGCAAAAGAAAACAAAATAAGTAGACTGAGGGAAAAAGAATAAGAAAACAATAATACTAACAACCAAGATACAGTGTAACTAAAGGAAGCATTGTTTATATTGTTTACATAAATGCATTAAAATAGCAAATATTATTTTATCTGTAGTATTATATTATCCTGCTTGTTGGCCTGATATATTAAATCACCGAAGGCAGTAATTGTTTCAGTAAAGTATTAATCTCTGTATAAATTCTTCATACATTATAGGGGGCACATACACAAAGAGCCTTAACATGGTTATGAGAAGAGTAAATATGATGGTAATTATTTTATTACCATGATTATTATTAACATTATTATGATTAACATTACTTATTCTGATGTTAATAATATCATATCAAAACTGATGATGTAAAGACCAGGAAAATTAAATTTCCTGTGACATTTTTGAGTAAGTAAACAAAACAAAAAATAAGAGAACTCAAAAGATAGGTTATAAGTCAATTTGAGGTATTACTGAAACATGAGCTGGAAGTCTAAAAGCCAGCCTCTCAAACACTGAAAAGAAGAGTATTTTTAATTTTATGTTGTTTTATGTATAAATAATCTACATAACTAGTTTGAGGCAAAAGATGGATCAGAAATCTAAATCAACAAAGCATTTTATAAATATAAATATTTTAAAAAATTATTTCTAAAAATGGAAGTTTCTGGAGGGCAGAAAAATTTTATCAAATCTTATATGATATTTGGAATGCCATTTTAAAGGTACTTCATAAACTCTACATACTCATACAAAAGTCATAATTATGGGGCCGGCCGAGTGGCGCGGTGGTTAAACGCCTGCTTGAAAAGCCAGCGGCCCCGGTTCGGGTCCCACATATGAGGGCCAGTGACACTGCCCTCAAAAAAAAAAAAGAGTTATAATTAAGAAAATGTAATGCTTATCCATTAGTAAACGTATGGAAAGAATTAATGAAGCTAGTGTTAGATATTTAGTGACTGCAGACACTTTTTTTTTTCCTGCTTTGGGAAGGAATTGTGAGTAGTGGGGGGAAATAGGAGCAAAGACATATTGAGTGTCAGATTGCCAGATTATGGTAGAGTCTCTAAGGGCTCACCATGTGTTTCAGTGCCCCTTTACATTTCCCAGCATCCTTCTCAGTTAGTTTGAAGTCACCTGAATTCATGTGGTTAAAGGAAGGCAAGTGTATCACTTCCAGGCTAAGGCAGATAAAACCATATCTGGCCTCTTATCTTCTTTTTCCTTGCAGTTCCTATAGTGGCCAGGAGATAGTGGAACCATAATTGTGAAATACTCTGAAAGAAGAATTGCTGTATAAAACAAAGATGATTTGTAAAGTCCCCATCTAAACCAGTTACTCTAATGAGAAATATACTTTGGTTTTGTTATGCCACTGAGATCTTTGCATTTGTCTCTTAAGGAAGTTAATGTTAATTATCCTGATTAATACAAACTTTAAAAATATTTAATCTAAAAAAAAAAAACAGACCCAAATTTATCTATATTCACTAAAAAATATTATACAAACATTGGATTACATTTTAAGGTTATCAAGTGTGTTAACCTTTATGTAGTTTACGTAGTCTTTCTAAAAATTTACACATATCCAAAGTTTTTGACTACATTTACAATTATGAAGTTCTTAAGCTAAACAGAAATATACTTGGAAAGAATAAAAATTAATTAAAAACAGGTATACCTTGTCTTTTAAGTGTTTTATTAAATACATAATTCATAAATTGTCTGCTTAATACATTTCCCCCACTGGGCATTGTCATGTCACCAGCACTCTGCTCACGGCCCAGAACATCATTCAGCATCTCAGAGCTCCCATGCTGCCCGCCCATCACAGCAGCCCTCCAAGGTAACCACTACCCTGATGTCCTAACACTGCAGATCACTTTTACTTGTTTTTATGCTTTATACACATGAAATCATACAGTATATACTCTTTGTGCTTGGCTTCTCTGACTCCCAGTTATAGTTAGGAAATGCATCCATATTTTCCCAAACAACTGTAGTTTGTTTAATAACTAGATTTTATTTGTTTTATAGCTGTTTTCCTAGATTAGTCATAGGCACTGGGTTGAAACAAAAGAACAGCTCCAGTAGAGTGAAAAAAGACGATCAGTTGCTTTCACAATTATTCAAAATAATAAGTACTATAATAATAAGTATAAAAATAATTGTCACAACAATATTACTTTAGAATTTTGGTAAAAGCTTCCTACGTGTTGTAGGATGATGTTAGGAGCTGATTTTCTCATTGTAGATACAGAGGGAAAAAATAATGGAATATGGAAATCAGAGTTTAATATAATTTATTACTTTAATACATATGTATATGTGTGTTTATGCATGTTTTTGCATAACATATGTACACATACAAGTATGCATATGTACATGTATATATATCATAACTCTGTTTGCTGAAAGGGCCTAGAAAGAATGCCTTCCAGAAGTATCAATAACAAAGAGAATACCTAGACCCTGATTTTAATTTATAAACGCCATTTCTTAATAAAAATAACCAAGGTAACTTGGAGAGATAGATGATGAGTTTAGATCTCAGGCAGAGAAAGTATAAGCTGCAAATGCAACATGCTGTTGTGCCAGAAAGAAAGGGAGTTGTCAAAAATTATGGGACATTGTCAAAATGACACATGAGCTTGAGATTGAAGGGGCTCCACCTAGACAAATCTAAGACAAATTGAACATAAAAGGAAATAGTGACATTTAGGATTATGACCCACTAAGATTAAAAAAAGAAACCTATGAATCCATCCAGATAATAAATACAACAAATAAGTAATAAATGGAAATTAGATAGATATATACGTAAGAGACAAAAGGTAGCTTCCATTACAGTAGACTATCAACTATTAAAGGATTAAGAATGACATTAAAATTAACTTTTAGTGAAACCAGAGTAATAATGCTTTATTTACACATTATCTATGAATATTAATTAAAACTTGTGGGCTGAAGATTAATCAGAAGAATACTTCATAGTTCCAAAATGCATGCCTCTATAGAAATAATTAAAATAATTAAGAAAACATCACAGTGTAACAGTTGGATAATCTTGTGAGGACTATAATTTAGGGACAACCTTGTACAATATCTTTAGGTTTCAAATGATCTCAAAATAAAAATGTTATAAAATCACTTTGTAAACTTTCTTTCCTCAATTTCACTTTGCTTTGGAATCTAGGGCTTAAATGTCGAAAAAAGTAAAAACAGAAAACAAAAACACATTTCTATCAAAGACCAATGAGTTAGAAACCATCCAAATTAAAATACTAAATCAGGGATTATGATGTGAAATATGCATGAACATGAGATGAATTTTTCATTTATGATTTTGGATGATGTGGTAGGACAGTTTTCTAATAGGTGTAGAGTTATATTGATGACTTGCTCCCTCAGAACAGTGGTGATTTTCAACATTTGAATGATTAATATTTGCATTAAAACTACAGGTTCAATAACACACTCAGTTAATTTTGTGCTCCACAGGGTTTTAGATTTACTTTACGCTGTAGTTTCTTTGATTTATTTTCTATTAATAGCAGTTTGTGTCATCAAATTTAATAAAATGGGTTAAGCTAGATATGCTCATCCTCTAGAATATGTACTTTAAGAAAGATTTATTAAAAGCCATATCTAACTGTCCTCAACTATATCTTTAAAATTCAAAATGTCACATAAAGAATTATATTCAATATCTATAATTCTTCAGAGGTTTACTTGTCTGTGTGTTTCTTTCTTTTTTAAAAAATTCTTTTATGCTCAGAAATGTCAGTTTCTCATTTTACTAATTCACCACTTTTTGTATACAAAGTAAAGTATATGTTACTTTCCCTTAAAATTTTCAAAGTCATTTTACTTCCCTATCATAATTAATTACCTAATAAAATATTCATGTTGGATTTAACTATAATAGGATCAACATAATTATTTATATATGGTAGATTCTGGTCATTCAAAAATTTAACATTTCTCTCCTTCCTTTTTAACTCTATTGAACATCTATCTAGCAATAGATGTGATATCCTTGTAAATAATTAATAATGATATTTTGAATGGGATTATGTAGACCATGAAGTCAGTGGGTATATGCTTGATAATTAACTAATAATTACTTTGAGTATTGACATATTATTTTATAGACCACTAATTGCTACTCACATTCTTTGTTATTTAGTCCCCCAAAATAGCCTATGAATTATCACTGTTTTTATGTAATAATAAGGGGACTGGGAAAAATAAAATGTGCTATTTGTTCAAGATGACAAGTGGCAGAGATGAGCTCGGATCCAAGTTTTGCAGGTGATAGAGCGTAGTTCATCATGTCAGAACTCCAGGTCCAAATTTCTTCATGGACTTCATACTACATCACTATCAAATAGATGAACCCCTGCTACTATCCTCTTCCATATTTCCTTCTCATATTTCTCTGGACTTTCTATACTCCAATAAAATGTTTATCATTCTACTTCCTGAATATCTGCTTACCATATATATATACTATTCCCATTTCATGCGTTTAAAATTTTGTATGTACTCTCACTCACTATACCTCCTATTTTAAAATCTGAGTCTATATTGAGAAAGACACTTTCAGACAATTCCTCTCATGGCTTTGAGCCATATATTTGTCTGCAGCCTGTTGAATGTTTTCAATCAAGACTATATCACTTATTTCTTCAAAGATCAGATCTACTACTCAGTCTTCCTTAATATCTTAATTTGGACAACACCCTGAGAGATTTGAAAATAAAGGTGATTCATCTGTTTTTGACTTTGAAGATCATCTTTAAATTAGTCAATGTAGCTGCAGTGATTTAAAATAAGTCAATCCCCTGATTTTTGGCTGAGCATCTTGCAATCCGAAACATCCTGAATATAATTAGCTCTATAGTGTATATTCAGAGTAAAACATCAACCATTAAAGAAGTGCCCTTATCTTATTGTTACATTTCCCTAACTTCACAGACTCATCCTTGGTGCACATCCCCTCAGTACCATAACAGCTTTAAATTATGGAAGGGATATATTATGTTAGCTGGAAGAGTGATACATTCTTACAAATGTCCTAAAACATTGTCTGTTATAAACATCCTCTAATTGTTAGCTATTATTGTTTAAGAGACCATTCTCAAACTTTTAAATTTTAAACAATAACCATTTATTATTTCCCCAATCTTCCATCAGCCAAGCAGGTCTACTGATCTTGACTGGGCTTATTTTTGAATATGCAATCAGCTGTCAGGTGGACTGGGGATCCTGGACTAGGATGGCCTTGACTGAAATGGCTAGACTTTATTTCACATAGTCTCTCACACCAGCAAATTAGCACAGACTTTTTATCATGACATTTGCAGGGGTCCAAAGAAGGAAGCAAAGACATAAAATCAGTTTTCAAGCCTCTGCTCACATCAATGTTATGCTCTACTGGTCAAAGAAGATCATAAGGCTATGCCTATAATTAGTACAGTAGGACACCACAAAGAAAGGTAAGAATGCAGGGATGTATGAAACATTGAGTTCATTTGAAATGAAAATACATCACTAGGCACCTTTGTTAAAGTTTTACTATTAGTACATTAAGTTCTGATCCCTGCACTTTAGTTCCCTAAACCTGGCTACTATGACATATTTGAATTGACTTAATTGTATCTGCAGAACTTTAATTCAGCTACTTAAGATCATCTGAGGTGATATAAATATTGTACATCCAAACATATTAAAAAGTTGCTCCAACAATTTCTATTGGACCATTCAGAGGTAAATAAACCAGTTTTGGGGTAAGAATTAGTCAGCGGTGTGTGTGTGTGTGTGTGTGTGTATGTGTGTGTGTGTGTGTGTGTGTGTGTATGGGGGGGCGGTTGTAATTAACTTTAGCCAATGTGGCATCAACTGGCATTCCAAGTAAACAGGAGAGACAATTGAGAGCTAAGATTACAAAAGTTAAAAAAATAAACAAGGAATCCAAGGGAAATTTTCCTTTCTTCCATAATATTTTGGAATAAGAACCAGTATCAATTTCCTGGTTTGAACACCCAATTTGCCCATGTAAAGAGTAGAATGGCATGGCATCCCAGCTTTCAGAAAAGCAAATCACAACTTTTCTTGTTTCTGTATATGTAAAAGAGCTAAGCAATGGAAATGGACTTTGAAGATAATTAATAATGGATGTTATTGGCTATGAATTCTATTATATGTTTATTGTAGAAATGTTCCTTTTTATCTCTGTTTTGGACCTGTAAGCATTTTGTGACTGTCAATTCCACATTTTGTTACACAGGGTTGTCCCCAAAGTAAGTGTCTTTATCTGAGATTTCACTCAGAATACAGAGATCATAAATGACAATTAAGGTAAACATAAATTATTGTCAAATAAAAAAAAAAAGTACAGATTTATTTAAGGTACTTGTACTAATATTAGGAATGTGTAGCATAAAATTATCTATAATTGCTTAATTCTAGAATATTTTAACTGTAATGCGATAAGTATCCCAAAATAAATTAGCAATTCTGATTTTACCCACATTAATTATCATGCAAAATCTTGGCTCTCAGCTGCTTAATCTTCTCATCTTCAATTTTTTTCAAACTTCTAGAGTATGTCAGTAAGCCCAACCTATGGTAGTAGTTTAGACCTTATCATTAGAAGCAACTGATATATTTATGAAATATTAAATTAAACCTCTGTGGTCTTTAAGCAAAACTTTCTATTTGTACAAATTATAAATGAGGTTACTGTAGTAGGTCTATTATTTGATCTTGCCAAGCCATCAGATACACTTTCTCAGCCTTCTCTGTTACATGGCTGTGTTCTTATCTTACCCATCTTTATTTTTCTCACCCATTCTTTTCACATAATACAGCTGTATCACCCACTCAACTCCTTTGGAAATGTTTTCAACAACTCCCAATACCCCTGTATCTGGTTTTCCTGCCTGGCAAAACTCCAGTGGTGGCTCAGTCCAGCCATTTTCCTTCCACACCTAAACCTAGGCTGCTTTCTACAACTAGGAAAACCACACAGCTATGACAATGAGTTCCTTTTTAAAAACATGATTTCTAAACTCAGTTAAAAATACACAGTGCAACCTACCTATCCTTATTCTGCTAGATTACTTATGAGACATACCAGTTATTTCAAAAGTTTTCCTTTTTAGTTGACTGTATCTGTGTAAGTGTCCTGAACCTTGTATTCAATATCTGTAAAATAGAGGTATTAACAATGACTTTTAGTATTAATTATAAAGAGATATTTGCAAGGTTTTATACCCAGTAGCATCTTTTAGGGGTGATAGCTGCATTTATATCTGAGATAAAATATTAATAAATATATTGGAGATGAAGATGATGCTGTCTGGAGTTAGGGAGGATACACTTAAGTTATACAACCATAGGGATTCTTCTAGCTGAAAAGGCAATGAAAAGTATGGGTAGTGAGATATAAAATAGAGAAAATGTATCTGGAAGCAGGGAGGAGCTAGCATTACAAGGAAAGTTGCAAAGAACATTGGTGACTGGGTGGGTAAGAAAATATTAATAGCAATAATTTAATTTTGAATTTTGAACATTTTGCATGCATATGTATTGTGGAAAGATTAAGTAAGGTATAAAGCAAAGTTGTGAGAATTTATCATCAAAAAATCCTACATTCCCAGACTGACAACCTGAAAATATCATGACCTTAGAACCAAGTTACTTAAAATCTTAGAATTAAAGGAGACAATGGAAGTGAATATCAATTAGTACTCTTAAAGGCCATACAAACTTCAATTTGATCTAATTACCGAACATCAACTGAATTAGAGCTGTGAAGAGTAAAAAAAAAAACAACTATTAATTGAAGTTTAATTTGTAGTGCTGTTAAGAAGTACACACATACGGTCTGTTAGTTTACATAAAATTTAAGCTTTTATTATATTATAGGAAGAAAACAAGGAATATTTGTTTTATTATCTTTAAAATCATGAAAACTGCAATAAAGGAATAATCTCTAGCAAGTCAACAGTATTCTATTTGCTCATTAAAGCTTTTAAGAGGTAAAAAATATTTTGAAAAAGAAAATAAATCAATAATAGACATGTAAACAAGTAAATAATGAATGAATTCATTAGCATTTCTTTTTACAGGTTTGCTATCTTGAGTTTTTGTTGCTTTACAAACACAAATGCAAACTACTGTGAAATCAGTGGCAATTTCAATTATCTTATTTGATTTCTTGACTCCCTTTGTTTCAAGAGAAACTTACGTGACAGCTTAAAAATTATACAAAAATTCTTCATTTACTTAATTAGTAGACCTTTTATAATTGTTAACAACATATACCATATCATAAAAATGTAATCCTAGGAATCTTAATGAAGAATTTGAAAAAATGTTTAAAAGACTACTTCAGAATCACAGACCTTGATAAGAGAAACAATTACATTCTAAACAATTGACATAGGTTGTGACCCCAAGTGAATTGTTTTTAGAAGTCACAAAACGAATTACAAGTTTATATTGCAAGTGATTTCCTTGCATCAGTCCTTCAGAAATCTTTATCAGGCACTGTTGTCCTGCCAAAAATAACTACTGTTATGTTAGAAATTGTCACGTTCAGCATGACAGAGCAGTGGGAGTAGGGAAGGAACAGCAAACAGTTAAGAAAGAGAGACACAAATAAGAGAAAAATGCAGTTGGGTCCAGGGGACTTCAGCCTGGTGGACTGAGTGCCTCAAATCGGGCCTGACTGCTAATTTTATTATCTTACAAATAAGAAAAGATCAATGTAGCTTCCATGGTCTGTGAGTCTCATACCAGAGAATATAGCTCAGGGCCAAATCTCCCATGACTGTAAGCTGCCCTTAGGGAAGGTATTGTCATGCACCTCTTAAGAGACAGAAACTTCCTCTGTGGCAGCTTACTGATAAGAATGCAAGGAGAACAGATATTATCAAATAAATAGGTCATTTCACAGGCAGGCTGCCAGAACCTGAAGCAAGGGGTCTATGCTCTTTTTCCATGATTCCTCCTATGGCTCCCATGCAGCTGTGCCTGGCTTAGGTTGTTTCCTCCCTTGAGGAATCTTACCCATTATTGCCTAACCAGCCACCTTTTGGGGCCAAGTAGGGATACATAAAGTAAGCATAATATTGAAGTAATGATCTGTCTTTATGGAAAGCTGCATGAGGGCAGACAGGCAGGCAGTGTAACAACAAGAAATAGTTTTTCATTTTTTCAATTTGCTTCTTTTTCTTTCTTTCTCCTCTCTCTTTTTCTCCCCAAGCCATCCATTATACCATTACTTATTACTATTTTTTGTTGTTGTTAACTTTGGCTTTTGACTTAGACTGTTTGCAACATACCTGCCAATCAAAAGTCTATTATCTTGGTGGAGGTACAAAAGCAATACATCTAATAGGCCTGCACTGTCTCAAGCATAATTTAATGTGTGCGCATTTAAAATATGTTAAATGACTCATTCCTATTTAGAGATTTTGTGTACCTGATACATACTTCAAATTATCTGTTATTCTGAAATGAGTCCATATGACGTTGTTTTAAAAGACACATGTATCATTTTTTTTTTTTTTTAATTTTTCTTTGGTTAAGTACCCATGTCTACTTTATATCTACTTTATTGTCATGAGAGAAATCTCTCAAGAGGCATTTCACCTCTCTGGACTGCTCCTTTTTTATTTCAATGGTGGGGTTATTTATAATCGTCAAGCTGTTTGTTTGTTTGTTTGTTTGTTTTTCTTTGTGAAGGCTCTCCACTATTAGTAGCTAGAGCAATTGCTAATTAAAATTGTTTTCTATGAAATGTATTATTTGATTCTCAAGTTCTGATCGTGTTTTCTGATCATGTTTCCTGTGTACTTATTTAATTCTTCAAAACCTCTGATTGGCATGAACGCTCGTGTGTATCTGAGTGTAGATGTATGTATTTTTACTGTATTATGATATAACCTGCTATTACTCATGGAGACATATAATATAGATATTAATATCATTATGCCCACTTTAGGATAAGGAAATTAATGGTAAAGGTGTTAGCTAATGTTATTAAGTGTCAGAACCAGTATTTGGATGTACCTTGCAATTTGTTCTACCTGAATTCATAATTTAATTTAAAGTTCATTAGAGATAATCAAATATACTTGAGAAGTTATATATTTCCTAATAATGCATGATGTAGGAATATAGAAAAAGAAGTTCAGGATATAAAATCAATGTTCAGAAATCAGTGGCATTTGCATATACCAATAATAAACTAATGGAGAGAGAAATTAAGAAAACTGTCCCATTTACAATTGCGTCAAGAACTATAAAATACCTAGGAATAAATTTAACCGAAGAAGTGAAAGATCTGTACTCAGAAAATTATAAGACACTGAAGAAAGAAATCATAGAAGATACAAATAAATGGAAACACCTACCATGCTCATGGATAGGAAGAATTAATATAGTTAAAATGTCCATACTGCCTAAAGCAATATATAGATTCAATGCAATTCCTATCAAACTACCAAGGGCATTTTTCACAGAAATAGAAAATATAATCCTAAAATTTATATGGAATCATAAAAGACCCAGAATACCCTCGGCAATTCTGAGGAATAAAAACAAAGTCGGGGGGATCACGCTACCAGACATCAAAACCTACTACAAGGCTACAGTAATCAAGACAGTTTGGTATTGGCATAAAAACAGGCACATCGATCAGTGGAACAGAACAGAGAGCCCAGAAATAAATCCAAGAATTTACGGACAGTTAATCTATGACAAGGGAAGCAAGAATTTACACTGGAGTAAAGATAGTCTATTCAATAAATGGTGCTGGGAAAATTGGACTGACACATGCAAAAAAATGAAACTGGATCATCTCCTTACACCTTATACAAGAACAAATTCAAAATGGATTAAAGACTTAAATGTAAGACCTGAAACCATAAAAATCCTAAATGAAAATATAGGGAGTACATTTGCAGACATTACCCGGAGCAATATTTTTACTGATACATCCCTATGGGCAAGGGAAGTAAAAGAAAAAATGAACATATGGGATTATATCAGACTTAAAAGTTTTTACACAACAAAGGAAACCATTAATAAAACAAAAAGAAAGCTTACTGAATGGGAGAATATATTTGCCAACGATATATCTGATAAGGGATTAATATCCAAAATTTATAAAACACTCATGAAACTCAACACCAGAAAAACAAACAACCCAATTAAAAAATGGGCAGAAGATATGAAGAGACATTTCTCTAAAGAGGACATACAGATGGCCAACAGGCATATGAAAAAAAGTTCAACCTCACTGGTCATTAGGGAAATGCAAATAAAAACCACCATGAGATACCACCTCACTCCAGTCAGAATGGCTATCATCAACAAATCAACAAACAACAAGTGCTGGCGGGGCTGTGGGGAAAAGGGGACCCTGCTGCACTGTTGGTGGGACTGCAGATTGGTGCAGCCACTATGGAAGTCAGTATGGAGGTATCTCAAAGAACTGGAAATAGAGCTACCGTTTGACCCAGCAATTCCACTCCTAGGTATTTATCCTGAAAAAACCAAGACACTTATTCAAAAAAAGTTATGCACCCCGATGTTCATAGCAGCACAATTTACAATAGCTAAGACTTGGAAACAACCAAAATGCCCGTCAGTAGATGACTGGATTAAGAAACTGTGGTATATTTATACAATGGAGTATTACTCCGCTATAAAGAAGAATGAAATCGTGCCATTTGCAATGATATGGATGGACCTAGAGACTATTATGTTGAGTGAAATAAGTCAGTCAGAGAAGGACAAATACCATATGATCTCACTCATATGTGGAATATGAAAAACTGTGTGAATGAGCAAAGTAAACAGAAACTGTCTCATAGATATAGAGGAAAAATCAGGGTTGCTAATTGGGAGAGGAATGGGGATGAGGGAGAAGGGGAAGGGATTAGACAGCAAAAATAGGCAACTACAATATTGCTACTGGGATAGGAAAAACAGTTTGGGGAATATAATCAATAATGTTGTAAATATTCTGTGGAATGTCAGATGATCATAGGTCTTGTTAGGGAGACCATTTCATGGATGGAGTAGAGGTTTGATCACTGCACTGTATTACTAAAGTGGAGGTGGTACACCTACTGTAATTGAATATATATAGATAGTCACGGGAAGTGGATTATACTGTGGAAGAGAGTCAGAGGAAGAGTAATAGATATATATGATATGGGGGGGAGTAGGGTGGTGTATTGGGGGTGGGGGGTTGTCACTTTGAGGGGTAAAATGTATAACTATTGCACTGTGTTGTACACCTGAAACTAATTAAAAATAAAATAAAAAAAAAAGAAAAAGAAGTTATTTGCTGTACTTGAAGGTCTTAAAACCTATTTGAATCACAAAAGATAAATTGTTGCATCTGAAAATATAAATGTTAATTGGTATTGAAATGACAATTCACAGTAGTGCTAGAAAATAAATATAGAAGCAGATTATGGCCAAACTAGATTTAGACTGCAAAGTAGATTCAAATCTTGAATCTTCTATTTTTTTTTTTTCATTCAACAACTATATTTTAATGCCTATTATTTACCCAGAGCTTTTCTTGGCAGTAGTAGTCAGAAGTGGCCAGCAAAGAAAAATCCCCTGCTCTTTTACTTTCTATTTAGAAAAGAGATGGACAATGAACAAATAAATATATAGTATATCAAATTATGATTACTACTATGAAGAAATATAAAGCAGGTTAAGTGCATAGAGATGGCAAAGATTCTATTTTATAAAAATTAGGAAAAATACAGCTCTTATTAGATGACATTTTAACAAGGACCTGAAGGAGGTTGAAGATCTAGCTATGTAAACAGAGTGTGCCAAAAAATGTATACACATTTTAAGAAAATGAAGAACCATACTAAAATTGTAATACTCAATATATACCAATAACAAAAGATGAATCCAAGTCATGTGTATACATATTTTTGGCACCCCGGTATATCTGGTAGAGAAGTGTTTTGGGTAACTGTACTATGGTGTATTGATACTATGTGGCAGAGAGCCTGGCATCAGATTTTGGTTCTTTATTTGCAATGTTACCTTGGCAAGTTTCCTAAGTTTCTCTACTTCAATTTCTCTAAATGGGCAGAACATCTTATTGGTTGCTTTGAGTATTATTGTATTAATAGCTTAAAATTCAGTGCCTAGCACCCACTAAGTACTGAGAAATCTGAGCAGTTGCTGTCATTGGCAGAGGAAACAGCAAGAGCTAATAACCCTAAAGCAGGGGTGTAGTATTCTCAGATCAGTAAGGAACCTAGTGGCATTGCATGGGGATAGAAAAGGGCGTGGTGTACAGGGACAGACTAGAAATGAAGTCAGAGAGCTTGCAGAGGAGCACATCATTCAGTCTTACAAAGCAAGGTGGGGAATCTGGATTTAAAGTGTTAAAGAAATCCACTGAGAAATTTTAAGCAGGAATGTGACATGATCTCTTCTGCTTTGTGGATTATGTGAATGGTTTTACTGTGTCTTCAGTAACTGGAAGGTTGAATACATCTAATATATGATACAAAAAAAAAACACCAAAAAACTTCAGTTTCTTTATCTGTGATAGAAACACAGTATTACTAGTAGCTCTGTGATAGAGCTGTTTAAATGATAAAATGATAGAAGCATGTAACGAGCCAAAAGTCTGTGTTACCAGGTTTCCTTCACTACAACAATTGTCATGGGTCACTGCTTTGATTATTAGTTAGTGAGTCCACCACAAACTTAGTAACTCAAAACAATAGTGTATTATTATCTGGACTCAGTGAGCAGTTCTGTTGTTTTTGCTTTGGGCTTTCATGCAGTTGCAATCAAATGGTGAGTGGGATGTCCAAAATGACTCTACTCATTTGCCTGATACTGAGGCAGAATGGGCTAGAAAATCAGGATCACCTAGGAGGCTGTGATGGCTGGATCTCTTTCCATGTAGCCTCAGGCCTGCTTTTCTCCATTTGGCTTCTCTATACATGCTGTCCACATGTGTCTACAACAAAGAAGCTGAACTTCTTATTGTGTAGCTGAAGGCTCCTCAAAGTACAAAAGCAAAAGCTGCCTGCCACACTTTCTTAAGATTTAGTCCCCAAGTTGGCCCTATATTAGTTACTTCTGCACTTACTATGGGTTAATGTGAGTATCAGGGCCAGATTAATTTTAAGACATTAGAAAAAGAGATGAATGCCAGGCGTTGTAATTCGTTAGGGGCCATCATGGAACAAGAGATGCCACAGTCATCATGTACCCCAACTACTCTTCCTTCATCTAGACATATTTAGCACCTGAGTGTTTTTCTAGCCCTATGATTATAGAACACTGGGACGAAGGTGAAATGCCTTTGTATCTAATTTCATTTAAATTTATTTTATGTTTGCGTACACCTGGAAGACACATTCTTAGTTTGATGATTAGATAAATTCAGAGAAACAAAAGGTATATCAAAAAACTGTTTGGTAAATGTACACAATATTATTACAAAGGGATCCAAGAAATGACAATAAAACCAAAGTAATTTAAAAATAAAAATACTTCCCCATTCCACAATTTCAAAATGTATGTACATGTATTATTGTCCGCTTTGCAGTATCAGCCTTCATAGTAAAGACCATCTGCTTAAAATATTGTATTAAATTAACATATAGAATTGAAAACAACAACATGGTTATTCTCTTTTATGCTGTATATTAGTTGCAGAAAACTTTAAGGTTGATGTCTTTTTTAATCTGCCAAAATTACTTATCCACAGGTATAATATAATTTTATTTTTTGAGATGCCAATTTTATTTTAATGCATAAAATGGCAACCTAGATTTCTGAAATAACTTTTTTTTTCCCTTTTATAGATATAAAAATGGCCTTGCAAAAAAGTGCATGAGCCCAGCTTGCCAAATTATTATATCAAATAATAATAATGAACACTTTTATGATCACCCACAGTGAGTGACCTGTGCTAAAGAACAGCTACACAAATGTATTATCTTCCTGATGAGTTCAAACAAAAGAAAACTGATATCTGCAGTTCCTCATCAGAGACTACCACTGACTAATCTGATGAAGGAAGACAATCTGTAAAGGAACGCTGATTGAAAAGATAAAGTACTCAGTAGGATACACTATTTCCTAGAAATGTCAGGAGAGGAACTTACACATTTATTTTTCTTGTAGACCAATCTGAGAGAATGGGAGCAAATGATGACTGATGTAGACACCTTTTTTTTGGCATAAAAATTAGAGGTTTGCATGTTGATCTGTTTCAGTAAACTCATTTTTTTTAATGCTAAAATGCTGATATCTTGAAAAAGAAATGGTGTAAGATCATTATAATACATTAGTAATATTAGTAAGAACTCTCAATTTATAAATTATTCATGGCATAGCTTATAATGAAAGATAGGTAAAATACATTTTTTGACAGGAGAAGAATGGTTATAAATATAGTCTAAGTATAGTATGGGATATTATAAAGTAATTAAAATAATAACAAGAGATTAATGATATTAGAATTTTTCACTTGACATCACAATGGGGGAAAGTATATTTATATTGTTAAAGTAAAATAAAATGGAGAGTCGGCTTGAACATCCCCACAATCAGACAGAAACAGCTAATCCACATAACCAAAAGAAAAGGTAATCTAACTTACTTCATGAACAGGACCACAACTTAATTTAAGTTTAATTTATTTTAAATGTCTCTCAGAATCATAAATGAAACTTGTTATCTTTTAAAATAATATACAGTGATCACTTTTAACCTATCCCCTGCCTTCTGAAATCCCCATTGCAATTACTAATCATCAAAAATTTACCCAACTTCCTCATTTCTACTTTATGATCCATCCAGTAATGTTATTCCTCTGAGCTTCATACCACTTTTGGGCTTGAAATCTCCATGTTAATGAGCTTGTTAGGTATCTTAATTTTCATTTTTATATATATGGAGATAGATAGAGAGAGAGAGAGAGAGAGAGAGAGAGAGAGAGAGAGAGAGAGAGAGAGAACTGTTATAAGTTTAGAAAGATAGAAAATGCCCTATTAGCAATGTTAGATAAGTAGATATATGATAAATGGCGTAATGGAATAAAGTGTGGGCAAGAATTTTCTCTAAGATAATGAAATAAATATCCTAATGTCTTGTTTTAATTTTTAAATACTTACTTTTAAACTCTCTAATTTTTGATACAATCAAAATTTGACACAATCAAAACCAAAAGCTGTTTTATTAGTTTCCCATTGCTGCTGTAACAAATTAACAAATGCAATGGCTTTAAACAATGCAAATTTGTTACCGTTCTAAAGGTCAGAAGTCTGAATGGGTCTCAAGGGGTTAAATCAGCGTGTAGGCTGCCCAAATTTCTTGTATCATGACCCCTTTCTCCTTCAAAACAAACAACCACATTACTCTGACCTCTGCTTCCATCACCACTTCTCTAACTCTGACTTTTTTGCCTCTCTCACAGGTCTTTCACTTACAAGGACCTGTGATTATATTGGGTGCAACTCAGTAATCCAGGAAATCTCCTCTTCTCAAAATCATCTGATTAGCAACACTGATTTCACCTGTAATCTTAATTTACCTTTGCCATGTAACAAATTCACAAATTGTGGGGATTAGGACATCTTTGTTGTGTGTATGGTGGTGCTGGTGCTGGTGCTGGTGGTGTCACTTTACCTAACAGAGCTGTTGAATATTTTTCCTAGTAAAACTACCTTAGGAAGGTTTATGGAGCAGAGTTTCATTATTTTTTTTTATTCACCCCTTATAAATCACCTTTTGATAAATAAATACCTCCATACTTTTCAAAATTTTGAATCCTCCCTTCAGTGTCTATCCATCTTTCTTTTTTGCGTTATTTTCCTCTCTGGTACTCATGACCACATTTTGTTTGTTTCCATTGTTCATTATATGTTCTGCCTCACTAGAGTATACACCGAAGTAAGCTGGGGAGAGATGACAATAAACCAGGGCAATATGCTGTTTATAGGCTGAGTAATTCTTTTCTATTATATGATACTCAACTAGTCTCTGAACGAAATCATCTCCTTCAGGAAACCAAGAAATGTGTTAACAAATTCCAAGAAAAAGCATTTGTTGTGAATCAATGGTTTAGTAGAAAGAGGATTGTTTTATCACAGAATTCAGAGCACCAAAGTTTGTGTTGAAGCTTGTTTGTTGGTTGTTAGTAATATCTTGTCAATGTCAAAAACCCTGATTCATACTTTTATCTCTGGGCAATAAGGATTTATAATCTATTCCTAGTTGGAATAACGAAATTATTGTTAATATATAAGTCTCTGTGATATGATGCAAAAACAAAGAAAAAAATGTGTAATATTTTAATCAAATCACTTTGATCTTGTATACATCAACAATATCTTCTAAAATCCAAGACACATTGAAAATACAAATGCCATTGATAGTTGTAATATGTGTCTGTGGTTATTCAAAGTGAAGGGTGAATATATTTTGTTTAAAAATTCCAAAAATTGAAAATGTCACAAAAAGAAGGAAGACATTTACTGATGGACATCTCTTGTTTTCATTGAAGTTACATATTCAGTGCTTTTAAGGGTATTATTTCATATATTTTACTATAAAAAAGTCACATTAGAAGAAATCCTGAACATTCAGTCATACGTCAATTATTAACCCACAAAGTTGTAGCCATAGCTATACAACTAAGAATCGTAACATTGCGTCCTACATAACAGTGATATTTTCTAACAGCTTTATTAAGGTACAACTGATATACTAAGCACTGCATATATTTAATGTATACAATTCGATGAGTTTGCACATCTGCAAACTACCAGAAAAACATCACCACAGTCAAAGTAATAGACATATTTATTACTTCCAAAATTTTCCTGTACCTCTTTAATTTTAATTTTCATTTGTAAGAACACAACATGAAATCTGCCCTCTTAACAAATTTTAAGTGCACAATACTGTATTCTTAATTATATACCCTATGTAGCATGGCAAATCATAAGAATTTACTCATCTTGCATAACTGAAACTTTATACTCATGAAGAGCAATGGGGAATTGTTATTATATGCCATTGAAATGTAATCATATTTATATTAAACAAATTATTACTGAGCACTTAATATGTGTCAGGGCTGTTTTAAGCACTGGTAAGAAATCTTTGACAAAGCAGTTAGAAATCCTCCACTAAGAACCTTGTATTTTGTATGCAGATATATACACAAATCAGTGAATATAATAAGTAAATATCACATAGGTCAGGAGAAGATAGGTTCTATAGGGGAAAATAGCTCAAAGTAAGGTTAGATGAAGGAGATTTGCAATTTAAACCTAGCAGTCATGGTAAGCCTTTTGCAAAGTGACACTAGATTTGAAGAAGATCAGGGAGTCATAACAATTAATGGGGGAAGAGAGTTTCATGTAACATGAGCTTGCACAGAAAGTGTGAAGAGCAGAGGCATGACGAGTGTGGTAGATAGAGCAGAGTAAGCAATCCAGAGAGTAAGTAAGCAATCCAGAGAGTAAGACGGTGTGAGATCAGGGAGCAAAAGAAGGGCAAGATGTTGCAGAAGCAGGTAGGCCATTGGAAGTCCTTCAGTTTAGGTGAGATGGAGAGTCATTGCAGAGTGAGCAAAGAAGTGTCTTTTTCTGCATTAAGTTTTAGAATTACTCTGTCAGTTATATTGACAATAGGATAAAAAGTAGGGTTACAGATGGAAGTACGGAAATCAATTAGGAGGCATTTAAAAGAATCCAGGCAGAAATTACAATAGCAAGAACCAGGGCATAACAGTGGAAGTGGTGAGACATTTGAAATCAGGGTAACTTTTGCAGAAGAATGCAAGATTTCCTGAAATAGCAAATGTGACTTGAAAGACAGGGGAGTCAAGAACAGCCACTGCTTTTTTTCTGTTTTGTTTTGTTTAAAATTTATATAACTGGAAGGATGCAATCACTATTAACTGAAAGGGGAACACATGAATAATGTACATTTTGGGAGGAAAATAATTTGTTTAGCATTGCATATGTACAGATTGAGATGTATCAGGCTTAAAAGGCAAAGTCTGCAGGTTAAGAAAAAAATCAGAACCAGTGATATAAATTTAGGAGTCTTTCATCATGTCAATAGAAAACAATATGCTGACACTGATTGAGAAATTCAGGAGATCAAGCACAGATATAGAAAGAAATGTTCATGGATTGAGATTGGAAGCACTTCAGTGTTTATAACTCAAGGAGAAGTTAAAACAACAACAATAAAGAACAGGAAGGAGCTGAAAATGATGTAGGAAATACACAAACTGTACTTTTCTGATAGCAAAATGCCAGAAAGGTGGGGAAATCAATTGTGTGAAAGGCTGCTGAACAGTAAGATTTCTGACAATGGGCTGCTGGACTCACCAAAGGAGCTGTTGCTATTGACCTTGACAAGAGTATTTTCACTTGGGACAAATTCCTGATTAAGATTATTTATGGTGGAAAAAAATGAGAAAAAAATGAAGAAAGTAGTATAGAGAAATGTTTGGGGAAATTTAATATAAAGGAAAAAAAGGAGGTTATAAAAGGGAGAAATAGTGTCAAAGGAACAAAAAGTAAAGGTGATAGAGATATAGCAAATTGGAATGCTAACGGGGACAATTCATTGTGTTTATTCTAAGCTATCTCAGCTGAGTTCTTGTGTAATAACTTGTGCAAAATATTGTTCTGTTTTTGTTTTGTTTTGTTTTTTTCATTTACAGAAAAAGGGAGAATAGAAGTAAAGTAAGTCATGAATTGGCTCATCAGCCTTAACCATAGAGAAAGTGGATATTTACTGAAGTACATATGAAATATTTTAAATCAATACTATTACTGAGCTTACATTCTATATTTGTAATTTAAAAAATCTAGTTTTGTGAAAATAAATTTTAGTCTAAAATCTTACACAAAATACTTTTTCATCTTCAAAAGTTATTTAATTTCGTGGCTTAAATTCCTCATCTGCCAAATAAGAATAATACCTTTTCCATCCATATTACTGTGTTTTAAAGGAAAAATAAAATAAGACATGAGAGTTCTTTGGTAAACTAAAAGCAGTATACATATAATATGTATTTAAGAGGTACATCTTTTTGTATTTGCCCAATGTCTAATCTAAATGTTGAATTATACTCAAGGAAAATTTTAAGTACCTGTAAACAAACTTGAGAAAAATATCTGAGTAAGTACATCTAAGTAATATGCATGCTTTATAAAAAACAAAGTAAAGTTGGCTGAGCTATGAACACATGCCAATAAGTCTTTTGCTGTCGATAAACACAAATGCTAGAAAAGTAGCAGAGGCTACATTTTTCAATTTTCTCTCTAATACCTTCCAAAGTACTGCTGAATCAGGATCCCAAATAAACTCTGTCAAAGTAAGTTTATCTGATATTCAGATGTATTCCAGTAACTTATTGCTAGAAATAAAATTGAATCTCTATCATAGAAAGTTAATTCATTATACATTGAGGACTTATGAGAAAATGGCATATCCCTTGCTTCCTGTTATGATATAATAGAATAAAATGAGAATGAGCAAACACTGAAGTTGTGCAATATAGTAACAAATGTGCTAGAAGCAACAGTTGAAATAGGCGAATAGAAGTAGAGGCTACCTTTAGAGGCCAGAGTATCAGAGGTAGAGGTGAGAGCCCTTGACCCCATCATTGAACCTGGTTCCAGATCCTTGAAGAGCCTCAGCACCTCCTGGTGTGGCATGACTGTTCTGAGCCACATCTTCTGACAGGCCCCGGTGACTTGTCTACGGTGCCCAGGTGTATCAAGGGCACCTGATAAGGTGGGCATCCTGTTACGGTTTATGATTCTTTCTTCAAAGAAACTACAAAGAACAGAATGCTTATAACCAGAGCCAATGGCAACCTGTTAACCCTAAAAGGGGCACTCTTGTTCAGACTTTCTCTTGTCCTAAATGTGTACCCTTCACTCCGTCTCTGACCCTAATTGTTAAGCCAGAGAGCATTTCCCGAAGGTGGAGGAGGGCTATTTGTGTCAATTCATAGATTCAAAGATGCAATTAAGTCTAGCTAACCTTTCAGAGTCTAAGACACGATTGTTACACTCAGGTGTTTCTTTGTCTTGCTGCATCCCGCACGACAGGGCAGTAGTAGTTCGAAAGGGACAGCGAAAGGCTGAGAAACAGAAAAATAAAGACAGAGATAAGTAAAAGAGAAAAAGTAGTGCTAGCCAGAGGACTCAAAGCCTCTTGGACTAAGAGTCCCGAACTGAGCCACTGTAAGGCTTTGATTGGGATACACATAAGGAAGTAGCATTGTTTTCTCCACGGTCTGTAAGTCACATACATCATTCCAGAGAACTTAGCTCAGAGTCAAATCACCCCATGGCCTGCAGGGTGCCTTTACCGAAAGTCCCATGATATGTTCACGTGCACCTCCTAAGGGACAGAAACTTCCCATGTGGAGACTCACTGATAAGAATGCATCAAGAACAGATGTTATCAACTCTGTGATTGTGTCTGGCTAGGGTTGCCCTTCTCATGAAGGGTCTTACCCGTCATTGACTAACCAGTCATCTTCTGGGGTCACACAGGTAGATAGAGTAGGCATGATATTGAAGTAATGTTTCTATAAGGATCTGTATTATGGGAAGGTGCACGGGGGCAGATGGCTAGGCTGCTGTGTGACCATGCTGTCTCTCACAAACACACACGCAGAGACACCCTCTTCAGAAGTTAAAGAGCCCATCTGTGTTCAAGATGGGTGGAGTTATCTCAAAAACCTTTTCAGGGCCGGCCGAGTCGCGCAGTGGTTAAGCGCTGGCTTAGGAAGCCATCAGCCCCAGTTCAGTCCCACATATGAGGGCCAGAGACACTGCCCTCAAAAAAAAAAACAAAAAAAAAACCTTTTCCATTTCATCTCTACATTATTATTATTTTTCTTGTCATAACAGCCCCCACTAAAAATAAGTTCCATGAGAAACAATATTATTTTATCACTCCTTCTTTTTTCATTGTTGTCACAGCAGAACTTAGGACATTATTTGATGCATGATAGTTTCTCAATAGGTATGAATTGAATAGATGGATAAAGGAATATATCAAATATAAGCTTAGAATAATGCATTCTTATGGCATAGAAGGAATGTAAAGGGAGCAATTTCTATGAGTTGGAAATCAGAAAGTATTTTAAAAAGCAGTTATTAGACCTCACTTGGCCTCTTGACATAAGTTTAAAACTCAAGTTTCTGTTCACAATTACTTATATTCCATATCCCACTCTTAACTGTTAAAACCTACCTTGTGTATGAATTTCTCAAGCATCAAGCATAATAAATATTCAGACTATTCAACTATATCCTGCACCAGAATATGTCCCCAATACTCACCTTTTCTCAAAGTGCAATGTGTTTGAAAATTGTATTTGGCACCTTTACCTCCCTACTTGCACTCCATATAAATATTTCACTTATGGTTTCTGTAGTTGGGTTCTTGTTAAATACAGTGTAATAATTCACAAGCCCCAGTTGTTAAGCTGAGAGGTTCTGATCCCTCAACTGAACCTGGTCTGAATGCACAAAGGGTCTTGAACCTGTCTCTGGATGGCACTGCTCTGTGGGTGGGGATGAGGAGTGGAGGTGGGTATTGACTTGTTAAACCATATGAAATTGTAATTGAGGGAATTTTGTGTGATTATTTAGGATACATTTCAGAGAAGGGTAATCGTCACTGAATATATGTTAGCATTCTCATATTACTTATAAATTCAGCCCCCAAAAGGAGTGTTTATATCAACTACCTCTCTATAAGGCTTAATTGTCATGTTTTACAAAAGTGTCCAATTTATTAGTAAAGACTTTATTGTTTATACTCAACATACCTCACAGATTTTAGCAATATAGAGAATATTAAATTACCCATTAGCTTAATTGCTGAGAAAGCCATGTGAACACAGTAGTTCCCCTTCAACCAGATTCACTTTTTGTGGTTTAAGTTAGCCATGGTCAACTGCAATCCAAAAGTATCAAATGGAAATTTCCAGGAATAAACAATTCATACATTTTATTTTATTTTATTTTATTTATTTATTTTTTTGAGGACAGTGTCACTGGCCCTCATATGTGGGACCTGAAACGGGGCCGCTGGCTTCCCAAGCCAGCACTTAACCACCATGCCACTCAGCTGGCCCAACAATTCATACGTTTTAATTTGTGCACCATTCTGAGTAGAATGCTGGAATCTCACGCCCACCATATCTGTCCTGCCTGGGATGTGAGTCACCCCTTTGTCCAGTGTATCCATGTTGTGTACTCTCCCTGTCCCTCAGTCACTTAGTAGCTGATCTGTTGTCATAGAGTTAGATCTGTTGTCATAGAGTGAGTGAGAGAGATGAGGTGGAGAGAGAGAGAAAGAAAGAGGGAGAGAGAGATCATCCACTTAACTTTTATGGCAGCATGTTGTTATAATTATTCTGTTTTATTATTAGTTATTTTTGTTAATCTCTTACTGTGCCTAATTTACAAATTAAATTTTATCACAAGAATGTATATATAATAAAAAACATAGTACAGATAGACTTTGGTATGGCAGGGTTTCAAGCATCAACTGGGGGTCTTGGAACATATCACCTGCAGGTAAGGGGGACTATTGTATACTTGAAATGATTCATAGATTCGTGGGTTTTTATTGGATAGTTTCTACTTTTATGCCATGCCCTTTTACTCCATAAGGAATGAAGGGAAATGGAGTATAAATCGAAAATATTGCACGTATAAATAAACACACACAATTTATCTATCATTATAGAAATTATTTCTTACGTGTTTTTTTTCATACAGTCACTCTCTTTTAGCTTTTTAAACTCTATTCAAAAGAAGATTCAAAGCCACCAAAAAGTCAAAATTTATTATATATTCTTTAGATTTCACTTAGTAATACACTTTGATATGCACTGGTTGTCAGTTTTAATCTTGTACTTCTCCAGATGCAGAGAAATAAAACTCACTGGAAATGAAATATTGCAAAGTATAATTTCAGTTGATTTGCTTTTCTTCTCTTTTGAATGGGTTTTGAAATGAGTCTGAGTCACAAAAAAATGTGACTAAGCAGTGATTAGGTATTAAAAATAAGGCAAATATAATGCTTTTAAGCAAATAAAGTGAACATGTTTTATATAAAATACTATTTCTTTTAACTTTCTAAACATGTGATTGGCATTTCAGTCATCTGTGTTTAAAGCAGGTGAACAAATTAGAATCATGTTTAATTATACTCTTCATAGCCAAGAATATATTTTTATGATTGCCCCAGAATGAATTGCCAAGGGGAAGAAGGAATGACGAAGACTTTATTTTATTGGCCTTGTCTTTATTTTAGATAAAAGGATATTCTGACTTATTGACATTCAAGTTGTTTGAATTAACATATTCCTCCATCCTCTGCTCACATCAACTTCCCTCATCCACTACCCACTAAATCACTGTCTTAGATATCTACATATAGGGAGGAAAAATAACCAAAAAAAAATTATGTATAGTCAACTTTTAATGAATACTAAACTCTTAGCTTTTTTATTGTCTGTTTACCTAATTAACTTTGCATATGCTCCGTGAATATCCCAACAAATGAAGAGTATACTAAAAATGATTTTAATTTAGTCAATATACAAACAAAATAATTTATGCTTTTTCCAAATGTGAGCTCTCCAAATTATCAAAATGGATAATAGTAACATAAAGATATTCTATTAAAATAAGTGGGAGGGATTGAGAGAACACCTGTTTAAATAGAAATAAAAAGGTAAAAATATTGTGAAGTTATTATCTTTAACACAAAAAGCACAAAACTTTCCTTTTTAAAATGGTATTCCACATTTAGTGCATAGTAATAGGATATATCTCAACTGTAACAAAATTATACATTAATATTTTTGTAGTAACTTTATGCAACCAATGATCCCATTGATGATATTAATTTCCTTGAAATTATTAGACTAATTAGCTAAAGTAATTTTAAATGTTACTTTAGGTCAATTAATTAAATTATAATAACAAAAATGTTGAAAGACCCCTGTGAATAACCAACCATAATCCAAATTAGAACCTTAATTAAAATGTTATGGTTTACTAATTACACACTCATTAGTTAAATCCCCCATAGTGTTCTATAATTGTTTTTGAAGTTATCATATTTATTTATGTACTTCCTATCTCCCACTCATGTCCTCTATTTAATGTAAAAATATAAGAACATTATGCTTCCATTGAATCACCACCATGCTGACATACAGGTCACATATTCATTATGATTTCTCTTTTATAAGCAACAAATGCTTTCAACAACATAATCACTGAGTAACTTAAAACTAGCAACTAATTATTTGAATAAGGTCCTTCAAAAAGTTAAATTCATGAGTAGCAAGACAGTTGTCACTTACAGGGAAGTAAATCTATATATTAGGACTAATAAATCAGCAATTAATGTTTTATTACCAGTTGATTATCTCTCTTCTTCCTATCTATCTATCTATCTATCTATCTATCTATCTATCTATCTGTCTGTCTGTCTGTCTGTCTGTCTGTCTGTCTGTCTATCTATCTATCTATCTTCTCTAACATCTTTTAATTTTTCGGTTTGAGATATAGTAAATACTGGTACTTGCCTCAAACTAAGTTCAAGAGTGAAAATGTTTATTTATTCAATAAATTACTTGGACACTAAGTGAAGCTTCAAATTTACCACTTACCCTATGTAGTCACTGAACTTTATCGGTCGAAGTTGGTTGACTCTTTAAATTTTAAACTAATGGGCACTTAAACTACAATCAAATAATCTGAATGGAGAAAAAATTTTAATAAAAACCTTACCTTTTAATCACTTCACAGATTATCTGGGATTTGGGAAGAAGAGCCTAATCTTGAAAAGTTTGTAGACTTTGAAAGTGAGTTTTGACTCTTCAACTTACTATCTATGGCACCACTTATAGTATTTAAACACTCTGAGATATGGTTCTTTGCCATATAATGGAAATTGGTTAACCAGAGAACCTCTAGTCCAACCAAAAAGAGAAAACACAAAAAGTCTAAGTTTGGGGTGTGTGTGTATCTGTGTGACTGTGAGTGTGTAGGGGACAGGAGTTGATGTGTTTTGTTTGGCAATGTTTTATTTGAGGTATACATGAGACATCCAGTTATCTGCTGAGGTTCAATAAAATGGATCAGAGATTTACATTTTGGAATAAATAGAAAAAGATGGCATTTAAACTGTGAATGAATAACACTGTCTATAGCAAAAATTCTCAGTCAGTATATATATATATATATATATATATATATATATTATATATATATATACACATACATATCTGTGTGACATAATGTAAATAAATTATGTTATACCAGACCAATTACATGATTATTTCCAGAATGGTGTTCCATAATGTACATAATAATAAATCTTAAAATGGTACTTATTTATATGCCTGTGGTTGAGAACAGTTGACAAAGAAGAGAGTAAGGCTAAAATAAAAATAGCACTAATAATAATAATAATAGTAATAGTAATAATTAAAGACTGAGAGTAGAATCATAATAATTTTGAATATTTCAGTAGTAGAAAAAATAATATAGTACAATGAGGCACCAAAACTGTATGTACAGAAATGTAGAAGGGGAGACAGGAGCGGAATTAGCATAGGTCAAAAAGAGAGCGAGTTTTTAAAAGATAGTGAAATAGTCATATTTTTAGTTGTTGCAAATATTGCAAGTAATAGAAGAACTAAGAGAAATATAATGGGTTTGTGCAGAGGAAGTCACTAACTTAGGAAATATTCAGAGGCATAGTGGCAGCAGAAATGTGACATAAATACTCATAAGTGCTAGTAAATAGAGGATGTGTCAGGATAGCTATGCAGAATAAACTGTTCATTCAAAAATGCAAGTGAACTTTGTGAAGAGATAACAAATAAGATTTGTTAAAGATCAAATTGAGTCCCATATCATTATGTTGTATCAGAATTGGTCACAGCTATTCCAAGAAAATATGAGGACAATAAAAGTTCTAAAGGGAGTAACAAAAATTAAATTTAGGTTTTACAAAGATAATTCTGTTTTCTTTGCGGAAAATGAATCAAATGAGGCAAGAGTTGAAATGGAAGATCTTTTAGAAGTCTAATATAGTCTGAATGAGAGGTTAAGAAGGATGGGCTGAATCAGAGTGGAGGCTATATAAACAGAGAAAATAATGCAAGTGATGTATATTTTGATGTAATATCAACAAAGCTTATTTTTGGATCTTGTAGAAATCTGAAGGTGGTAACAGACCAAAGATACCCTCTATTTTTATTTTGTAAAAAAAGAAGTAGATGGTAGAGCCATATATTGAGATCAGGAAAGAATCAGAGGCAAGAAAATTATACAAATGTATAAACCAGCTCGACAGGTGAAGCAATGAATAGATTTTTAAAGAGAAAGCAATTGACAATATAAAAATAATTCCAACCATTCTAGGTAATTTTCCTCAGGTTCCCATAGGAAAAGAATAAAAACCCTGAAGATACTTCATACTAAAGTATGGAATAACAGTGAAGGGAAACTTTAAGTGTTCTTGAAATCATAGCATCCTGCTCATTGGGAATATTGATGCTTTTGAATCCGTGAATTGTCTACTCATTTTCCTGGTCAGATGATAGCACCAAGCTAGACAAAAAATTCTGTTGATGTGAAGAAATACTTTGCTATGATTTATCATAATCAGTTACAACTCATAAGAACAACATAGTTGGTTTATATTTTTCTATCCACTCTGCCATTCTAGCTTTTTGTTGATGTATTGTATTTAAATCATTTACATTAAAGGTAATTATTGATATGTTAGAGCTAAAGTCTCTCATTTTACTACTTGTTTTTTTCTGTTTTTGTTTCCTCTGGTTCTCATTACTCTGCTTTCTCATCTTGCCTTTCTGTTGGACTACTTGAATATATTTTTAGTATTCCATCTTGACTTTTATATGATGTTTTTGAGTATATCCTTTTGTATGTTTCTTTGGTAGTTGCTCTATGTTTTAAAATATATGTGTGTGAGTTATTAGATCCTGCTGGTAAAAAAAAAATAAAAATCTCCATTTTGAATGTGTGTGTGTGTGTGTGTGTGTGTGTGTGTGTGTAAATGTCATTTCTATGTAGTTCCCTTTACCTTCCCCACTAGGAGGCACCATAGTTTTGAGATTAGATAGTGCTATAATTTTTAATTCAATATACATCTGAAGCTGCCGCTGAACAATATTATATGTCAACTATAATTTAACACATGTATAGTCATGGGATGTGGAATATAGTGTAGGTATGGAGTCAATGGAATTCTAATAGATATGTATGATGTCAGGTGTGGGAGGGCAGGGGAAGGCGGAGAGGGGAGTCACTTTGTAAGGGGTGAAAACAAAATAACTATTTCATTGTTTTGTACATCTGTAACTACTACTACTACTACTAATAATAATAATAATAAAATAAAATTAAAAAACAATTTTTAATTCAATGAACTGTGTGATTTATAAAATTTATTAAGAGGAGAGTCTGTTATATAAAACCACATTTTTGCTCTTTCTGTTGTTCTTTTTTCATTCAATGCTCCAATTTTCCTGCTTCTATCATTTCCTTTCTTTTCAATGAATTTCCATTAGCCACTCTTTAGAAGAAGTTTTACTATCAACAAAGTATTTTGTTTTTTCTTCTTTTGAGGATATCTTTATTTGTCCCTCTTCCCTAAAGTATAGTTATGCTGGGTACAGAATTTTCAGTTAAATATTTTCTTTCACCATTTGAAAAATATTGTTTCAATTTCTGCTGGTCTCTCTGGTTTCAGATGAGTAACATACTATCATTTAAATTAATGATTCCCTGAGGGAATATGTTTTTTCTCTCTATCAGCTTTAGTTTCCTTTCTTCTTTATCTTTAATTTTAAGAAGTTTCATTATGATTTCTCCTTGTATGGTTTCATTTTGTAAATGAAATCTAAATCATTTAAGTGTTAACATGTGTCTGAGTGTGTTTTTGTGGGGGGGGTTACCATTTTTTACAGTAACAACAAAAATTAGATACTTAGGAAAAATCTAACCAAGACAAACAGCACTTTTTTATCAGAGAGAGACATGTATTTGCTGAAAGAAATTAGAAAAATGTATAAGTACGTTTAACATAAAATCTGTTGATAATTTGTATATTATAAAATTTTCAGTTTTCCTAAATAAGTCTTTAAATTAAAGTTCCATTTAAAGAACATACTTTATTATAAAGCTATAGTAATTAATGCAACATGATCTGACAAAGAGATCAGTGGTACAGAAAATAAAACGAATTGGATACACTCATGGAAGTAAACTTGAAATATGACAGAAATGTCAATTCAGATTTTTAATGAAAATATGGCTATTTAATAAATATTACTAGTATAACTGCCTGTCTATGAACAAAAATAGCTTATGTTACTATTTTATATTAGATTTCAAAAGTAAATTGCAAATTGACAAATTACATAATTGCAAAAAGAAAAATTATGTAATATCTTTGCCAAAATATAGGGCGATTTAATTAAGATTTCAAGATAGGATTTTTCAGGTAGACATATTCTAAAGTATAAACTTTGGATTGATATGTACTTTTTAAATTAAGTTTATTTGGGTGACATTGATTAGTAAAATTATATAGGTTTCAAGTGTATAAATCTATAATACATCACCTATGCATTGTGTGTTTACCACCCAAAGTGAATTCTCCTTCCATTACAATATATTTGAACCCCTACTTTTTTATTGATAAACTTTTAATATTGATATCTAGGGCTCTTTTCTTTAAACATTTCGTTAATTTCTAAATGTTAGATATTTCCATCAGATAATGGCATTAAATGGCATTATAGACTATAAAGAAGTACAAATCCATCAGAAAACTAAATAATAATAATAATAATAATAATAATAATAGAAATAAGGGAAAAAACATTTGAATAGGAAGGAACATCTATGGAAATGGCTAATAATTGTATGAAAAAAATGACAAACTACATTAGCGATCAGATTAGTGATCGCTATATAGCCAGTTATGGGCCGGCCGAGTGGCGCGGTGGGTAAGCGCTGGCTTGGGAAGCCAGCGGCCCCAGTTCGGTCCCACATATGAGGGCCAGTGACAAAGAAAAAAACAAAAAAACATAGCCAGTGATTATCATCCACACACTACCAAATCTCAAGTTTGATGTGCCAATTCCTACTGAGAAAGTGGAGTGACAATTACTTTCGTTTACTGCCAGTTCAAATTTAAAGTCTTACTTTATAAAATCACTTGACTTTACCTAGTGGCATTGAAGACTCATGATTCAGCAAATCCACGATTTAGAATAGTATAGACAAATCCTTTTGCATTTTGACCAAGAAACATTTGTTAGGATGCTTGTAGAATGCCCTAACAAATAATTACACAAATGTTCATCCAGATATAAATAGATCTGTCCATGCTATAAATATCATGTAGCAATGATATGCTGATCAAAAAAGAATGATTCGAAACAATGTTGAGTACAGGATAAGTCAGTCATAGAAAAATACAATGAATATGATGCCATGTCATCAAGATAAAAATATGCAGGATGCACATATGTGACATATATTATAATTATAATGAAAAAAATGGATAAACCTCTCTCATGTGGAGGACAAATGGTGATATGAGTGGAAACAGCATATAAGAAGCTAAAGAGGTTCATGTAATATTGCATTTAGCCTATTATAAAGTGTTGGTAAAGATCAAGTTAATCAAACACAAAAGTCATGATTACAGATGCATTAAGAGAAAAAGGATGTGGTGTAACTGAGAAAAATGATGAATATACCAGTGATAGATTTAAGTTAAGTGAGAAAAATTTTATTTTTTAAAATTAATTTCTTTAATATAAATATATAATTGTCTAAATCTAATCGGGGTCTGACCTGCCCTGGGCTTCCTGGCATGAGCCACAAAGCAATCCAAAGATGTCGACTGTCCATGCTGTGCTTGCAGGTGCCTTGAGAGGCCAAGCCAAAAACCAAGGCTGGCTGTTGCTAGTGCCAGGCTTAGGGCTGTTCAGCAATAGGAATGGGACATGTTGAAGCCAGATGCTGCTTGTCTGGGTTTTGTGTGCCTTTGAGAGATTTTAGAAAATCTGCAGCATGAGCCAAAGAAGACTGTTTGCACAGATAAGCCACTGGAATCAGTTACGGTGAGACCACAAGTTGGATGGAGCAGGGTTTCAGAATCACAAGGATGGGGCCAAGGAGCCATGTTAGCCAGATTGATGGATACTCAGATATGGCAGCCACATGAGTCTGTACACGGGGTGGGGGAAGAGCTCAAAAAGGAACCAGGGCTTCAGCTGCCTCTCCAGGCCCACTCTGCAGCCAGGCAATTCAGCTCTTCCCTTTATGTTTCTGGCGCTTTTGAGCTGCTGCCCCAATGCTGGAGCTCAGAGCGAAAGAGCCTGTCAGTGAGTAAGTCTGTGTGCAGACCCTTTAACAGGAGTGCTGATATTGTAGCCATTCTCTGTCTAATACAGCCACAATCTCCACTGGTTTTCACACAAAAGTTTTGGAGACTTCTCTCCCCAACACTGAAACCCTGGACTGGGAAGCCTGTTGTGGGGCTGGGACCCCTCACATTGGGGGGATGAACCTCTGCAGCCAAGATATTCCTTCTGATATTTAGTAGCCACACACAGGTGTGGGAACAAGACATTCTACATCTCTGCCCCTTCTACCAGTCTTGAGGTGGCATCTTCCATATGTCCCTAGATTTAGTGTTTCAGTTAAGCAAGATTCTCAATGATGGTTGTTCTGTAGTTTAGTTGTGATTTTCATGTGGTTGTGAGAGGAGGTGAACACAGCATTTACCAACTTGGCTATCTTGACCAGAAAAATCGAGACCTCTTTAATTTTTAAAATCTTTAAACCAGTACAGTTTTAAAATCAATATATTTGACATTCTCTTTCTTCTAAATGTCATTGAGAAAAATTTAAGTTATTCCCAGGGGATTACTTTTTTAAAATCTCATGTCATATTTATGTTTTCATTTTCATTTTAATGTATTTGACTGGAAATAATTATTAATGATTATTAAATTTTTCCTTGGGGAATTTATTTTTCTGTTACTTGTGTATATACATATATACTTTTTAATGCAATGATTTTTGTTCCTTAGAAACTTTTATAAATATTCAGTTATGCCACTGTATGTGTGTATTTCTGTGTATCATGTGATCATGTATGGTTGTGTAAATTTTGGCCATGAATGTGAATATATATATATATATATATATATATATATATTTGCTGTATGTATATGTGTCTGCCCATGTGTGTGTGAAATGTGTTTGTGTATATATATATATATATGTGTGACTTATTATGCATCTGGTATGTTTGTACACATATGTAATTTTTATATACGTGAATTTGTATATGTGTGTTTTTGAATATATGTACGTGTTTGTGTGTATATGCATGTGTATTTCTGAATAGGTTGTGTGTGTTCCATTGTATATTTATTAGTGGTTGTGTTTGTGCTTTCTTTCAGTTTTATGTTTGTGCTTAATATGATTCATGGTATTCTTTTGTAATGAGCATGTGACTCAACTTTTAATTTGGCAACTTTGCTTTTAAACAACATTTTATAGTTTTTATTACTATGTGTCCTTCCCTTTGAAAGCTAGCTCTATTTTCTTAAAAGAAACTTCTTTTTAATCTTTTTGAGGATATGAATCACACATTTTCTATATTCCTGCTCTGCTCTGAACAATAAATCTATTCAAAGAAAGTTATTTCTTCAGTCCTTTAGGGTAGCCTTCTTATATATCTTTCAATAGACTTTTTTTTTTTTTTTCCTTTTCAGTTTTACTGCTTTGGCTTTCTGCTTGTTATGTACTTTTCTCTGCTGTGGAAAAGCATCACCAAAAAGTTTTACTTTTTTTCCCATCCTTAATGGCCTCTTTGTAACCCTGTCAAGTCATTGGTGTTAGCAGAGTTTTATTCCATCCCTCACAAACGTTCCTTCCAGCCATGTTGCTATCACTAAAAACAGAGTTGGTGTCTAGGTTCTTGTCTGATTTTTAGTTAGGTGCCCTCCAATATTAGGTAGTAATTTCATAAGGATTTTGTCTTGTCATTTTTTATCATAATTAAAGAAGAAAAAGAATTGGAAACCTTGTAGCTATTATGATCTCACAAATGGTTCAAATATTATCTTAGAAATGATAAAGAATTTAACTTCGTTTTAATTTATAAGGAGAGGATCAAGTTTTCACTTTATAGATCATAGCTGAAAGTAGTATCATGTTGTATTTGGGGAAACTATTTCTTCTTGATTTCTGGTATAGAGTATCATATAATGTTCCATATATAACGCCTGAATGAGCTTTCATGTCACTGTTAACCACTGCCAAATTCTGCTTCCTGGAACATTATGTACAATAGATTTTTCGTTGACATCTCTCTATACTCCCCTTCTGACTATTTTTGTCAATAGTATTATATTTAGTTTCTGTCTATGTTCCAGAAAACTGAGCAGTGCAATAATCAAGCCAGTGAAGCAGTTAATATAGACCAAGCATTGAACACAAAGAATATTATGAAAATTCCTACAAAGAAAAAAAATAAAGTCTTATATACCAACACGTTTTGAAACCAAAGGAGAAAAGTAATTTAAGAAATTATTATTATATCAAAGATGTATAGAAGTAGTCAGTGTCAGTTACTTAACTGGCACAAGAAGAAAAACAAGGATGTGGAAGAGAAGAGGTGTATTCCTAATTTTCATATATCAGTAAGTCTGGGATATTGGCCATACATACAAATAAATTGTTCAGTAGCTATGACAGCATGAAATACAGTTTTCAGTGTTTCTTAAATAATTTAAGAAATAAATTATTCTGTATAAAATAAATTTTTCCTTATATCATCTCTATAGCTTTCAATATGACCTAACAATTTGTAATATAAGGAATCTAGCATGTGGTCCCATATTTAGAAAATAGTTAACATCTTAAAATTAATAAACCCACAGAGAAGTGCAAAATATTCTGCGAAGATCTTTCAGTGAAACCTGCAGTAATTAACCCTCCATATCAGTGGCATTATCTGAGGGTATTTTTTTATTTCATGACAGAAAAATTGCTCCTGAGGCCAAAAAACGCTGCCAGACATTTTACCATGCATCCATCAGCCTCCACAACAGAGAATTATGCTGCCCAAAATTTCTTTAGGGCTGAAGTTCAGAAAATTTTATCTATATTGATTTAGAACAAAACAAAGTAGAAGACAAAAAGGGAGGAGGAGAAGTAGGAGTCAGAGGAGTAGTAAAAGGAAGAAGAAGAAGAGAAGAAGATGGAGGGGGCGGAGGAGAAAGAAGAAATGGGTGAGGGAGAAAGGAGACATTTTATTGATATATTAAGGGAAGAGGCAAATGCATTTTTAATTTGATATCTAGGTTTTCTTCTTTAGCATGTCAATATTTGGAAAAATTCTAGGTTTTCTTCTTTAGCATGTCAATATTTGGAAAAATTCCAAATCAATCATTATCTAATAGAGGTACTTTATGAGATTATCTTCAGATCATTAAAAATTAAGAAGGAAGGTTGCATATTTTCCTAGACTATCAAAATCTCTAAGCATGAGTTATATACACCAGAAAATTAACTACAAATATAATTCCAAGTGGGTAAGGAAGAAAATAAACAAAAAACTAATAAATATAAGTGAAGTGATGAGCATTGTGCATAAATATTAGTGAAATGCTCAAACTCTGGCATATTTAGGAATTCTTTGTTTTGTTTTGTTTTTTTGTTTTATTTTTTTAATTGGGGATTTGAGGAGGGGAATAATGTTGGGGAATTGGGTAGGGGGACCAGAGGAGTTGTTCTTCAATCTTAGTTGTGGAGGGCACCAGTCACCACCTGTCCGCCTGTTGGCAGCTTGTGGCCTCTAAGCTCAAAGTTCTGTGTTACAATCTTGGCAGGTGAGCGTAGCCACCGTCCCATGTGGGAGTCGAACTGGCAGCCTTGTTGTTGAGAGCACACCCTTTATCTACTAGCCATCAGAGTGACAGCTCAGCTCAAGGTGCCAAATTCAGTCTTAGTTTCAGGCGGGTCTAGCCCACCAAGGAACAGGCAGTCTTGTTTTTAGGAGCACATGCTCTTACCAGCAGAGCCATCCTGCCACCTGTTGGCAGCTCAGCTCAGGAGCAGCATTACTCGCCCATGTGGGAATCAAATCGGCAGCCCTGTTGCTCAGAGCTCATGCTCTTAAGCTAACTCTTAACCAACTGAGCCACTCGACCAGTCTCATTTAGGAATTCTCAATTTTTGCGTATTCTTTCCAATGTCAAGTGACATACAATTTTATATAATAAATTGATTTTTGGGTGATGAATTAATAAATATACTTCATATACAACAGAAAAAGTTGAATGAGAATTTTTCTGAGATAAATAGGATTTCCATAGAGAAACAATCACTTTCATATTTATTCTATTTCATAGCAATGGAAACTTCTAAATAATTTAAATAAGTTTAAAACCTAACTTTATGATATTCCTTGATCATCATACTAATATGATAGGGAATATATTGAATAGTTCAAATTATTGGATAAATTGAATTTTATTAAGCTACCAAAGTTACAAGTCCACAATTTATTTTTTTGTTTACTCTTTTAATTTCATGATGCATATATTTTAAATTATATTTTAAAATGCATAATTATTTTATTTTTATTATTATTATAAAATAGTCTTTAAAGAGATTAGCTTCAGAATAGAAATAATTATATATTTTTCAGGCTTAGAATTTTTTCAGAAAATTATAGTGTAAAAGTCTGTTACATATAATTGTAAATAAAATTTTTCATAATATGAATTATGTGTGTATTATCATATTCAAAGTGCATATTGAGATTATCCAACAGTGTCCTCATTATTTCACATATATTGTCATCTGTCTTTACTAATAAGAGTTAAATAACCTATCGAAACATAAATTTAATTTTTTTCTTGTTCAGGAAGACAAATCTATTAATAATATTAGTTTCTTCTGTTAAACACATTCATATTTAGTTAATTTACAAAAAACATATGTAAAAACTGAGAATTATTGCTAATCAAGAGCAAATAACATATTTATAATGTAAATCACTGTTATATTTTTAAGCTAAAAATAGATATGTTACTATTTTATTTTTCATTATATACATATAAAAATGCACCACCTTTTAAATCTTAAAAGAGAATGATTGGGGCTAATGGTCTCAATAAAACTGTAAACTACTAGTGCCAACATTTGCAATGCAAAGAAAAAGCCATATATCAGTGTATATATACTAACTCTTTACTGTTTTTCTCTCTTTCTCTTTAACTTTTAAAAACAAATTAAAACACTGTGTAAGTCCACTGTCTGCCTTTGACGATTAAGTCTAGCTGTTAATTAGAGTCACTATTTAAGATGTTAGAATTATTTGGTATTTCCCTCTGGATAATATATGCATCTTAATTGCTAGGGAAAAGGAAAAATCTGATCTATATATTTGGTACTGATATGTCTACCAAATATTCTTTATTTTTTAAAAAGTGGATGATAATAAACACAAGACAGCATGGATTCATAAGAAACAAAAAAAAGTGAAAAACAACTATCCCTAAGTTTCGAAAACACACTGACTCCTTTCATCTTCTTTGGAAGTTTTTCTCTCTTTTCCATCCATTTGTCGTATGATGCGGGTGTGATTGTGACAATTTAAGGGGCTAAAAGAGAAAGAGGCTATATAGTACTGCACTGAGGAAAAATTTCTTGTGACCTATGTGGGTTTCATAGCTATTTAAACTTTGAAATTATATGTAAGTATTGTATAATGTCTACCTTTAATATAATCCTTGGATTCTCAGAGATAATACAAGCTCCCAATGAACTTTTAGACATACCTGTAGTTTTATTTTTCCATTAAAGTATCTGTTATTCTGTGAGCAATTATTCTGTGAGCCTGTGCAGATTCTAATCATTTTTTATCTGTGTGTGTGTGTGTGTGTGTGTGTGTGTGTGTGTGTGTGTGTGTGTGAGACTTCTAAGGTAGCGTGAGGGGGCCGGCCGAGTGGAGCCAGTGGTTAAGCGCTAGCTTGGGAAGCCAGTGGCCCGTTCAGGTCGGGTCCCACATGTGAGAGCCAGTGACACTGCCCTCAAAAAAAAAAAAAAAAAATAAGGTTAGCTTGAGAAAAAAAATTAAATAATTATTAACTTTACCTATTTAATACTAGTATTTTAAATTTAATTTTAGTAAATTTACAAAATAAGAAAATTTATATAAAACTAAAGTTTAGAAAGTTATAAAGAGACAATCTAATAAATAAAGTATATAAAGATGAATATTAATATCATTCAACATAATACATTTTACCAATATTTCACATAGTTCAGCTAAATATCTTTCTGGGTATTAAAAATTATGTATTTTATGGTGATTAATAAATTTATTAAGGCTGAAAATTATTTCATATCTATATCCAATATGAAGTATTTTGGACTTTATTAGAATTTTGAAGATTTTAAAAATAATCTCATGAAAAAACTTTACTGCAGACTTCAACATCACTATCTCACATTTTGGCAAGCAATGACAACCAAACACTTAAGAAACACTGAATCTCTGATATTGTCTTAGTTGGATTAAATATTTGCAGCTAACCTTTGTTGTTACAATTCTTGTCTCTGTAGTATTAGAAAACTTGCCTGTGTTTGCATTTGCACGACATAAACAAATGTTGCCCAACAAAGAACAAATATACTATAAACACCCCTGCTGCTCTCTTATCCATATCTTATACCCAATACGGCCACAATCCCATCTCCTCTCTCTGAAGAAAATGTAAACATCAGTAGTTATCCCCCGTATATGTCCAAAATATCTTGAATGAAAGGAGATCTAAACTCCAAAAGTGTGTCAAATTTTCTAACTTCAACATATATGCTAATTAAAAAATAACCCCACCATGTAATTTTCTGTAAAATGTCTGAATCATAATCTGATATTTCACCAAATCGGAGAAACATTCTACTAAAGTAATATATCAGCCTTAATTCAATATAGTTTAAGCATTATGCCATATGTCTTCAAAATAAAGAAAATGTCTTTGACTTCAAAAAACTATCCCTGTTATGAAAACTATAATAAAATAATGAGTATTTAGTTATAAATCTATGTATATGCCTATTTTCTTTATTTCTATATCTCTTTTAATGAGGCCTTTACTATTATGTAGCTGTAAAAATTTTAAATAAAATGTAAATAAAAATAAAACTTTTTCTTATTACAAGATCATTATAAAATATTAAGGCAATACACATAAGAAAATGGAAAACAAATAGAATCAATAATAACCCAATGTGTTTTTAATCAGACACAGTTACTTTCTAAGTGTATTCTATATTTTAACATTTGTATGTATTTATAAATTTATATAGCATATAATACTTTATACCGTGCTTTAAAAATGTATTACTGTTATATGAACACTATGGCATTGCATATTCTTACTCAGATTCTTTTTGATGGTTGCTTGGTGTTCTATTGGTTAGAATATAAATTTTTTAATTGTTACTCTTTTTGAAACGTTTGGATCATGTGAAATTTTTGCTATTAAAAATAGTATTGCACTGAACTTAAACTAAATTTTTATAAAATCCATGATTTTATCTTTAGGCAACAAAGCTAGAAGTAAGCTTTCTGTTTAAAAGTTATGTGTACATTTAAAATAATCTATATGTACTGGTCAATTATTTAGCTAGAAATAGTGTATTAAAATTGCTGAAAAACAAAGAAACAAAAACTAAGAGACACAGACAACATTTTTGTGGTTGCCAGAGGGTAAGAGTAGAGGGGGTGGTAGAAGAGAGAAAAGGAGATCAAATATATGGTGGTGGAAGGAGAACTGACCCTGGGTGGTGAGCACACAATGTGATGTATAGATGAAGTATTACAGAATTGTACATTTGAAAGCTATATAATTTTACCAACCAGTGCCAGCCCAACAAATTTAATTTAAAAATTACTGAAAAACAGATATAAAAGAATTTCTGTTAAAAAATGAAAACAAATAATTCATAATGGGAAAAAGAAAATATATCTTTGGTAAAGTGATCTCAATGATTTTTGGAGCTAGAGTTAAAAGAAGTTTAGGAAATAATACTTGCCTTTTGTGGTAGGCAGAAAAATGGCTGCCCCCAAATCAGGTCCTTATCTCTGGACCTGTAATTGTCACTTTATATGTAAAAGTCTTTGCAGATGTGATTAACTATCTTGAGAAGATTATTCTAATTTATCAAAATAGGACACAAATGCAATTGAATATAACTTTACATGAGGGAGGCAGAGGAAGGTGTGACACACATACAGAAAAAAAGAGGCAGAGATTGGGCAGATGTGACCACAAGCCAATATGTGCCAGCAGCCAGTAGCGAAAGACACAAGGAAATATCCCACTACCAACACCTTCATTTTCACACATTCACACTGATTCCAGACTTCTGGCCTCTAGAACTGGAAGAAAATACACTTCTGTTTTTTTAAACCACCAAGTTTGTGATAATTTTTACAACTACACAGGAAACTTTCATCTTCAATGATTCCCTCTCTCTGCTTTCGTTTTTGTAAATATTGTTGCTGTCTTTAGAACCTTTTAACTGAAGCTTCATTTCCTAATTTCCAATTTTCTTAAGTAGACCTCTCAGTTTAGCTTTTTTCTTTTAGTCCGTAGGAGCAATTTGGATCACTCTTGTTTATTTTTCCCAAGAATTACTGCTGGGATTTTAAAATTTCAAATGATTTAATTTATTTTAGGTTATATTTATTAATAACAAAATATCTAAGTATTTTCTGTTTTGAGGACTGTTTTTCACCTAAACTTGTGGCTTCATATATAACCAATTTCAATGAGCATTTCTTTCTCAGACATTAACAAGCTTTTTTATTTTTCAAGAAGGACATATTTTCTGAGCTTCCACTGACTTTCAGAATGACACATATCTTCTACCATCATCTAAATAGCCTGTATCCTACTTTAATTTTTTTTTTCTTTTTTGCTAACTTATCTCCTCTTCTTTTTAACTTTAATAGTGTATGTTCTTCCCTCTGTCATTTACTGTCTGCTTTGGATTTCCCATGCTAAAATGTAAACTCCACCAGGTACCTCTGTCTGCTTTTCCACAGATGAATCACCAAAAACTTACTGACACATGGCAGGCGGTCAATAGTACATTTGAATTTGAATTCTCTTACTTCAAAAATGAACATAACCTGGGTTTGTCTTAAAAACATATAAAACATTTAATCAGTCACAAATGTTTCTCCCAACAAATATAAATGTGTTTCTATATTTTTTTCTGAAATCATTTTTTATGAAATTTTATAATTGTTCTTGATAGACAACCTATTTTTCTTCACTCTGAATTGATGATTATACAGCATTTTATTTACTAAAATAATTTAAAACTGTGTAAACCAAGGCTTTCTTTAGATTTCTAAGTTAATGTTAAATATAATATATTTTTTCAGTCTGTATACATGGAATCATTTTATCAGATACTTAATTTACTTTAGAATTGGCTATTAATTTTGTGGTACTTTTTTGCTTTCAGATATAGTGTATAACATTTTCCCTTTCGACCAAATATTTACTCTATATTCCCATAATAATCTTGTGTTTTTTATTTGTTTCTTTAATCTAGATACATTTTGAAAATGCTTCTTTCACAAAAGTAATTTTTTTTATTAG
This sequence comes from Aselliscus stoliczkanus, assembly GCA_033961575.1. NCBI lineage: Eukaryota > Metazoa > Chordata > Mammalia > Chiroptera > Hipposideridae > Aselliscus > Aselliscus stoliczkanus. The sequence continues at coordinate 31,960,247 of CM066727.1, read as the reverse complement.
TTTCAGGCGTACAAAACAATGTAATAGTTAAACATTTACACCCCTCGCAAAGTGATAATCCACTTCCCCCAATCTACTACCCCTCTGAAATTGTATATAGCTGTTACAATATCATTGTTTCTATTCCTTATGCTGTACTCCACATCCTATGAATGTATATATATATATATATATATATATATATATATATATATATATGTCTCAATTTTTTAAAACTGCATTTTTGGGCTTCTTGCAAACTTTCCTTATTGTGATTATCTTCATATTATTCTAATTGCTATTTTGCTTTGGGTCCCTATTTTTCTCTATGTCTATTTCATCTAGAACTTATTTTCTTACATTCTATTGGAATTGATAACTACTTTCTGAAATTTTATTTTTAACCATGAATTTAAAGCAGTTTTCAACATATATAATCTTAATATTCTCGCTATATTTCCTTTTATTTGTCCTGTTATGAAATTTTAGGTTTCGATATTATTTCCTATTATATTATGTTTACATAAATTATCACAGAAGGTGAAATTCTTTCAAAATTAATGTTTGCCAGCAGTAGTGTGTTTGTATTTTCTTTGCCCCCTCAAATTCACTCCTTTCAATAAGTAGCTCTTCTTAAAACTGCAACTGTAGGATAAATTGATATCCCCAAATCTAATCCCCAGTTTCCAACAAACTTTCACTCAGTGCACCTTTGCTCATGACAGTAGTGACTGATTTATTTTATCTGTTTTGCTGCATAGTCACATACAAAACATAGAAACATTTATTGGAAGGTTATGGAAACTTTAGACAGACTTCCCAGATATATTGAAAATACAATGGAAGTGTATTTATTTAAGTATGGAATGCCTCGTTTTAGTGAGGAAAAACAAGACATTGAGTCAACTAAACTTTAGAAGTACTAATATTTTCCTCAGAATTTGGGATAAAATCCTATCCTGCAGTATATTTTGAGGTTAAAATTAATAATTTGCCTTTAGTACCTAATATAGTAGCAATAATATGTCCCATTTTTATCAAACTTAAGGCCATTGTCTCTCATTAGTCATTAGTTTGATTCATGTTCCTACTTTGGACCCCAATAAAAGCAGAATTCCAGTATCTCTGTCTCTCTGTCTCTGTCTCTGTCTCTGTCTCTCTCTCTCTCTCTCTGTCTCTCTCTGTCTCTCTCTCTCTCTCTTGCTGTCTCTCTCTCTCTGTCTGTCTGTCTGTCTGTCTCTCTCTCTCTCTCTCTCTCTCTCTCTCTCTCTCTCTATATATATATATATACACATACATACACACACACTTATTTATGATACATACCTGTTGAGAGTGGGAGAGAGAGGAAATAAAGTCAAATAAATGAGAAAAAATATGTTTAATTGATTACTCAACAAACATTACTTGATAAGTATTATAATTCATTGGGGCACATGAGGCATTTACAAATGTATTAATATGTCCAGTAATTAAATGAGTTACAGTTCATAGTTACACAATTTCTCATGGTTTTTTCTGAGGTTGATGTTACTGAATGCATCACTAGGGATGAGTATGCACTTTATTCATAAAAACAGTGCCAAAGTAGCTTCTGATATTTGTCAACATTTAACATTTTCCTTTATTATGATGATAATTAATGGTCCCTAATTTCAATTCCTGGAAGCATAAGAAATCAAGTTAGAAGGCTTGCTTTGAGTCAACTCATCCAATCCATTCATTTCACCAATAAGGAAAATTAAAAACTTTAATTTCAGAATAGCTGAGAATAAAGGTCACAGACTTAGAAGAATCCACACTGCAATCCCACATACATTACTGTGTTTCTATTATTCTATAATCTTTTTCTTATATTTATTTTGCCCCCCCACACACACTTTTTAAAAAAGAACTTTTCACAGTGCCGTTTTCTGGATTTAGAGTAGTCTGATGCTTCAAATTCATTCTTCTGGATGATATATATTTCTTCTCCTAATGTCCCACTAATAGAGATCCTACAGAGATGCAACAGAAAATAATCTTTGTATGTATTTTTTTCATATCATATTTTAACATCAGTTTGGTGAAATGAGTTCCAATTTCCAATTAATGGTCGTGTAAAATACAGAATAACTAGATATAAATAAATCTTGAAAAGAATGTTATTTGTTTTGGTAACTCTAATTATTACAATCTTGGTGGTATGAATCAGTTGATATTCAAATCATTTTATGTATTTATATTTATTTTTGCATATGTTATATATGTATGTATTTAAAAACCTGAAAAGAGTATTGATATTTAAAGTTAATAAACATCTTAGTTTTAAAATAAAAATTATATATTAAGATATTACATTATAATAGACATGATTTATTAATTAAAGACACCATGAAGCGAATACTATATAAAGTCTTCTAATATAAATATGTCATAATATTAACATTATACCATAGTTTTATGATTATAATTTCTAAATCCTTATTATTAATGCTATGTCAAGGAATTTTGGAAAAACAAAGCTACTCTACTTATCAGGGATTTAGGTAAATTTGCCTCAAACCCTCCAGCTTTGCTTAAGAGATATAGATACAACCATAAGATCAATGAATTAAGGGTTTCTTCTTCCCCATGGTCATGAGTGTCCCCTCACCTGTGTTCAACCAGACCACTTCAACTCCATCTTAACCACCTGAAGACCAAGCTCAATTCTCTTACTGGTTTCTACATAAGTCCACTAATCAAGTAATTAAAACACATTATTGAACTGTCATTTTTAATGTGCTACTGTTAATGGACCATGTCACATAGGTTAGTCTGTGGCTATCTGGCTTGTAAACCACTAGGTCACACTTCTGTTCTCTTTTTTTTTTTTTTTTTTTTTTTTTTTTTTTTTGAGGGCAGTGTCACTGGCCCTCATACGTGGGACTCGAACCGGGGCCGCTGGCTTCCCAAGCCAGCGCTTAACCACCACGCCACTCGGCTGGCCCTACTTCTGTTCTCTTATCTTCTCTGCTTGGGATTCTTTTATTATTAGCTTCTCTAAGTTAATTAATAAAGCAGTTATAACAAAAATGTTAATTAGCACAATAAACACGATTCATGTGTCAATTACTAAGAGTATAATATTTCCAACATTATCTTACAGATAAGTCTGGCATGAATACTTAAACAGATTTTAAGTGAATAGTCAGAGTTGTCTTCTGCCATGAAGCATTCTTCTGGGTCCTATTGGAACTCCAGCATTTTCATGCATCACAACTACCTTCCATTGAGAGTTCGTCATTTGTTTATGAAAAACCTTTCTCTGAGCTTCTATATTAATGCCTTGCTCAATCTTTCTTCTAAAACATCTCTCAATAGATTTTTGACAAACTACTTCTGAGCATTTGGGTTTTATCCTTGCATATTACAAATATCACCTTCTAGTGGGTCTGTCTTTTGCTATTTCTTTTTCCTTACAGTTTTACCGATGATTTGTGTGATTTAATGTCCGCTTGTGTTGTCTATATCACCAACATTCTCCGGGCACTATGTGAGTGAGGAATGGCTTTAAAAATCCTTTTGGTAAAATGAGTGACTTCCTAATTGACCTTATCATCTGAAAATTCACCCTGCCATTTTGCAATATTACAATTCTTTCTTTTTAAATATTAAACACAATATTATGCTTCATTCAAGAATATTCCAATTTAGCTGCTACAAAACTCATGTCAAATTGGTACTCCAATTAGGAGCTAAAACAAACATTTAATTTTCAATGTAGTTCACTACATTGTTAAGTAATGAGATAGTTCTTCATAGCTCTGATATTGATTAAATTACCACTTTGCAATTATTTGAAACATTTTTTTCTTTAATCCTGTTTTGTCCAAGTTATTGAATCTATATAACCAAAGACATGAGTGTCCTAAATGTTCCTAAATCCACTGGGCACAATTCAGTCTTTATTTGCTTACTTTATTTTGCTTTATTTTTGCTTCAGCAGCAGTTAATGCTCTTGATCATTCTCTCCTTTATATTTTCCCTTGACTTTCAGGGCATTTCATCTTTGTTATGTTTTCTTACTACTGTTGAGGCTGCTTTTGAGAATTTTTTTGCCATCTGTATTTCCTCTAGCTGAGAGCAATCAAAATTAAGTTTTAATCTTTTTCATTTCTGTCTCTAAAAACTTGCCAGACAATATCATGCACTTTCACATTCTTGTATCTGCTGATTCTTTGTTTACCTCACAGAAATCAAAGCCCAACGTATCCAAAATAATGTAATTGTCTCTTTGGGAATATCTATGTCTTCTCTAGGACAACCTACTCTGTGCAAGTCACTATCACCCATGCATTAGCCCAAGATATTCATACACATAAGAATAATTCATAGTCAGTCTCTCTCTCTCTCTCTCTCTCTCTCTCTCTCTCTCTCTCTCTCTCTCTCCTTGCATACATTAATTTACCAATCAACACACTTTCTACCTTTTAATTGTATTTCAAATATGTAATCCTTTATGTGACAGTCAAAATCAGTAGTGTCCAGCACCTACCCTTCACTGGAATACTGCAATAGCCTTTAAATTGTTTCACTTTCTATATTTTCTTTCCTTTTAAAACAAATTATACATTTCCCAGGCAAAGATGCAAATCATGCTACATCCTTTCTTTGAACTGTTCCATTTCTTCCTTTTGAATTTAGGGTACTGTCCAACATATTTGTTTAAAATCTTTTAACAATACTACTCTGCCATCCTTTCCTTCATTGTCCCCCTTCTTTGACTTCTCACACATTCTTCCTATTCTAGACTTTCCAGCAGTTGTTTTAGTGTCACATGTTCTTTCTTTGATCCTAGACTTCAGACATGCTGTTCTCTTTCTGGACCACTCCCTAACTTGTTCCATCTGACTAACTTATAATCATTCAGGTTTCAATATGAGTAACACTTCTTTGGAGAGGGTTTCCTTAAAGTTTAGGTGGATCACCTGTAGACATAGCCATAATGTCATATCATTCTATTAATGAAATTTATTTTTAATTCCTGACATATCTTCTTCAGCTAAATGTGAACTATATGACATCAAAATCATGACTGTCTTGTTTAATACACAAAAGTTCCTTGTAGATAGATTAAGATTTTATTATATATTATATATTCAGTAACTTAATACACACACAGATATATATATATATATATATATATATATATATATATTTTTTTTTTTTTTCTGAAATATTATAAAATAGTTTGGAAGTAGAGATTGTTTTACTAAGTAATAATAAATAACAAATTTCTCAATATACTATATTAAAACTTCCACATAGGGCCGGCCGAGTGGCGTGGTGGTTAAGTGCTGGCTTGGGAAGCCAGCGGCCCCGGTTCAGGTCCCACATATGAGGGCCAGTGACACTGCCCTAAAAAAAAAATAAATAAATAAGTAAATAAAAAAAAACTAAAAAAAAAAAAAAAATTCCACTTAGTGCTATCATTTAGTTAACAAGCCCCTACATTCACATATTTATATTAAGCTCAATTTCCTGATACAAAACCAGCCCTATCAGTTTTATTCTTAAGTAGTATGCAGTTGCATGACCAGTAGAATGGTTTCTGTGTTTTTCATGTTTGAAGTATTAAACAAATCAATCCCTTCCTAAACAGCTAAGGGTTACATTGGATATGGAGGAGAATGTGTGTGTGTGTGTGTGTGTGTGTGTGTGTGTGTGTGTGTGTGTGTTTATGGATGGTTCTCCAGTGGATGGGATTCAGAGTTATAGGGTTCTTGTAAACTATTGTGACTCTTAAAACCAAATATACCTGTTAACTTATTAAATGACTAATATCTACTTTTAAGAGCTTATTACTGTGACTGGTATTGTTTCTGGCACTTAAGCTCTCCTAGTGACTCCTATCTGTACCTTTTGAGATGGTTAGTAAGGTTTCTTTTCTCTTTATTTCTTATTATATTTTTCCTTTTTCGTTTTGTCATAGAGGAAAATAGAGCTTGGACAGATTCTATTAACCTACCCATGGTCATATAGATAATAAATATTGTTCAGGAATGACAATTAACTCTGTTGAATATAACATTGCATGCTCTGAATTTGTTTACTTCGTTTTCTGATATGAAATAGCATTTTTAAAACACAAATTTTCAAGAGGAGAAATTCTAACTAGGAAAAGCCACAGGTTTAATTTTTTTTTTTTTTTATTTTTTTTTTTTAGGACAGTGCCACTGGCCTTCATGTGTGGGACCCAAACCAGGGCCGCTGGCTTCCCAAGCCAGTGCTTAACCACCACGCCACTCAGCCGACCCGACAGTTTTAAATTTCAAAGTAACAATTGTAGGCTAACTATGAATGTAAAATTTGGCTAAATTGGGATATCATTTAAAATTTTAATATTGATAGATAATTCTCTACAATAATTTACAGCAAGAAGAATGTGGATTTTAAACTCTGCAAACACACGAATACCATGGTTATACACTGATCAACATATTCTGAGAGCCCCCTATTGAGATCTCAGAATAGGGAAGGAATTGTGAGATTATAAAAACCTAGAATCTGTTTGGAATTAACTGTTAGATGACATTTAATTCATATAGCATCTCTACAGACACTAAAACTTGTTCTCTTTTCAAATGAAATACATAAATTATAGATTTAAACAATGTAATCAAGATTGCACACATAATAACATTTCTTAAATTTGTTTCCCAGCCTATGCATGGTACTCCCAAATCTAGTTTCCTTTTATTATACCAGGCATCTTCACACAAAATTGGCAGATATAATCACATAATTTTTTTATCTTACAATGCAGCCTACACCACCATTAAGAAAATAAAAAATATTGCATACATTATTATGATTGTCATAACTAATTATGGGATCTTCAGTAATTCACTTTTTAGCTCTGGTTTCTGTATCTGACAAATGAGGTATCCAACCTCCATTAGAAGTCCTATTCTTGCTGTAACATCCTCGTTTATGAGCCATCCAAATAATTTGAGTGAATAGTGACAATTAATATTTAGCTTATGTATTGTTGAAGACTAAATTCCAACTTTCAGTTTAAGAACAGTTCTGTATAAATGTTCCTATTGCTAACCAACTCTCAATTCTCTTTCTTGCTCTGATTTTATTTTCTACATGGCTCTCCTTTGCTATCGATATCTGACAGCTGTAATGTCGCTATGTAATTGTTTTTTGGCCTCCAGTCAGAAACTATTTACCTCAAAACCCGCTGTTATGTTTATATGGTGAGAACTTGGCATTTTAATTTATCTAAATGTTGAATTCAAAGTGTGTTGATAGAGGTTCAAAGGTGACTTTATTATAGCAATCAATCAGCAAGTAAATAATATTACTGAGAGATCCACCACTCGATAAATCACATCCATCATGTGTTATTGGGTATCCCCTACTTCTTTCTTGGAGTTATATACAGTTATTCTACTCAGGGAAATTAACTACCTGTTGGTTTTACAATGTGAATGGAGCTTAAAAACTTTAAAATAAGCTTGTTCATCACAAAGAATTATTAAAATATAGTTCATGATAGATAATAAATCATTTTATTTGCATTATACATAACTTTTAATTACATTAAATACATGATTAACATGATTATTTTTCATGAAATGAATTAAATTTACATTGCACAACATTACGCTTTTTATTTTAGAGCTACATATTCAAAGACTACATATAGCACATTATATAAACATAAACTTTTTAACTATTATTTAATGAAATAAAATTAAATATTTATTTTGTTTAATATTGAGTCATTTACGAATATCTATGCAGCTGAAAACAGAGTACATCAGGTTTCCTTAGGGACTCCTTCCTAAAACAAGGTCTGAACCTTAGAGTTTTTAGTTATAATCTGCTGGTATTTTACAAGGGGTTGATTGATATGCAGTAACATGGGATACAGGGGAGAGATTTTATATTCCTATAATGAAGAATATCAGTCTTTTAGTGAGCCTGTACCCTGGGCTGTGACCTTCACAAGTGCTTCTCAGCTTCCTTGCCCTGTGTTGGGTGAGATGGGAAGATTAAAGAAGGCTACAATCAGGTTTTCTCTTCCTCCATTTTAAAGGTTGCAGAGGACAAGGTTGAATGTTTTCCTTCCTCTAAAGCTGTCAGAATGTGGAAAAACTGATACCTGTAAAAATAGTATTGATAAACACCAAGTCTGGTAAAACAATTTCCCTTGACGTCAGGCTATTGCTAAGAAGAACAGATTTCTCCAGTCATCTTTTAAAGATGTTACTCCCTCTCCCGACTTCCAGAAATGCAAGATAATGTGTCTTCAGTCTTCACTCTGAGGATTTAGTGATTCTCCTGGAAGTAAACTCGTAAAACTATGGAGTCTCTCCTAAGACTGTGCCGCCAGAATTTTTAGCCCTTAGTCGAGTCTACTTGGAGCCTCTGGCAACTCATAAATTACAATTTAAGTGTTCCTAGTAGTATTGAGTCCAGCACTGGGTTTCCTCTGTGGCCCTCTGCTCCTGGTAAGCTTTATTTTTTTCCATTTGCCTCTTTTTCCATAATTTTGGGAAGTGTTCTGTTTTGTATCACAATTCTCTCATGGATATTAGAAAAAATGTTTACTTTCAGTTTCTTTATTTGATGTTAGACTGACAACTTCTAAGCTTTTTCACATGTGGGACCAGAAACCAGAAATTGGCATTTGGATATTTAAATCTGGTATTCAGGGCAAAATCCAGTTTATAGATTATGAATATAACCATGAGGCTCTATGGCATCAAACATTCAAAGCTAATAGAGAAGAAAATAGAGACGATTGAGAAGAGGAGAAATTTAGCCTTAGGGCATTGAAAGTTGTCGTCACATGATAGCCTGCCTGCCCCCATGCACCTTTCCATAAAGACAGATCATTACTTCATTATTATGCCTACTCTATGTGTCCCTACTTGTCCCCAAAAGATGGCTGGATAGTCAATGACGGATAAGATTCCTCAAGGGAGGAACAATGTAAAACAGGCACAGCTGCATGGGAGCTATAGGAGGAATCACAGAGTGCAGGACAAAGGGCATAGACCCCTTGTTTCAGGTTCTGACAGCCTGCTTGTGAAATGACCTATTGGTATGATAATATCTGTCCTTTGTGCATTCCTATAAGTAGGTTCTGGCAGAGGAAGTTTCTGGCTCTTACGAGGTGTGTGACAATAACATCATGGGACTTTCCGTAGTGGCAGCTTGCAGGCATGGGAGATTTGGACCCAAGCCAAATTCTCTGGTAAGAGACTCACAGACCTCAGAAGTTACATTAATCTTTTCTTATGTGTGTGACAATAAAAGGAGCAGTCAGGCCCGATTCGGGGCTCAGTCCATGAGGCTGAAGTCCCCTGACCCCAACTGCATTTTTCTCTCATTTGTGTCTCTTTCTTAACCTTTTGCCATCCCTTCTCTATTCCCACTGCCCAGTCATGCTGGACAAGACAGAAAGTGATTAAGTAAACAAAACATAGGTGGAACTAGCAGTCATGTTGGATGATAATCAAGACAGTGAATACTGAGTCCTGGAAGCAATGTAAAAAAAGTATTTCAAGGACATTGGGGATTGACAGTATTGAATGTTGTTGACAGGTCAACTAAAAAGAATTAGAATAGTGGATATTCGTTTAAGTAACATGACATCCATGTTGACCTTGAAAAATTCAGTATCATAATGATTTTAAATCACAATAGCAGTGAATTCAAGAGGAAATGGTAGGAGTGGCTTTATAGATCGGAAATGATATCCACCCTTTTACAACCTTTTTGACAGGCAAGCAGTTTTCAGAATGAATAATACTGTAGCCCCAATTTGAAGGCATGGGAAATTGTGGATGAATTTTTCTTGAGCTGAATCTTTGGGGAAAAGGAATATATGCTTACACTGAGTTCCCCAAAAATGGACCTTAAAATACAGGCTATTTTTAACATGAATTTTAAATAAATCTTCCCTGAGAAAACTGGTAAAGATATGAGAGTGTGTGATCCCGAACGCCAAGATGGCTAAAAAGGAGGATTTTCTAGGAATGTCCTAAAGAGGGCAACTCCATTGCAGTCTTGAAGAGGAGCTGTGCGTACAGTTGATCCGCTGATGATAGGTTCTCAAAATTTGAAAAACTGTATCAATTAGGCTAACAGAGAGAGTGATATATAACGTATTGATGTATGGAGGATGGGGCACTTAAATTGAGAATACTGAGATATCTGTGTTATTGTAATGGCCAGATCTAGGATATAACACAAGTGATAATGTACATTATAGAGATATACTCATATAAGCATATTGGAAAGAGAGATATCATAGGTGTTGAAAGAAACAGCTTATATAAATATTGATATAGCCCAGGGGTCAGCAAACTTTTGAGATGGAAGAGACAATCCTGTCACTCACAACAATTTAAAAATTATTCGAGAGCCATAAATATATTTTTACAAATAAGGAATATTTAAAGTAATTTTATAACAAGTAATAATATTAATTGTATCTATTAAAATAAGAAAAATTCGCACAAAACAATTGTTCACATGTATGTACCCAAAGAGCCATATGTGGTTCATGAGCTGCAGTTTGCCGACCCCTAATATAGCCAATAATCATGACATATGCACGTATGTGAGGAAAACTAGCCACCAATTGATGGGAAGGCATGGGAAGCATTTTTTTTTTTTTTAAAGTCATGGTCAAATCAGAGCAGGAATGAAATACATTTTTAGATAAAAAGGTTATGGACACAGGTAATTTTGCTGAGCTAAATAGTGTGTTAATAAAGATGCTTTGAAAACGTTATCAGTGCTGAGGTTTATGAGAAATAGGATCAGAAAAGGGTTAGAGTCTGGGGCATAAAAGATGAGCTGAACGTCTTGGCATCATGTGGTGACTGTCATAAGCAGATATGTTGGGCATGATATGATTTGTGACAGAAAGCTAGACTGGACTTTACAGGAAGTTGGAATGTAACCAGGAGCATGCAAATATAATTTGAAATCAATCCCTGATATTGTGGAAGCAATTTATAATGATTCACACATGCAGTTGTCTAAAATACAACTTTGTTTACTGACTATTCTCTTAAAACCTAATTTCCTTCTATTTTATTTTTAGTGAAGAGCAAAGAGTAAACAACTAATATTTAAGATGAAGTTTTGATATCCTTGGAAGCTGTTTACTGTTGAGGATAAGTCCCAGAAATAAATTTAATAGACCTAAATGTTGATTTTGAAAGTAAGACTATTTTAAGAATTTCATAGATTATTTATTTCTTCTCACTTTATTAAAGTTGTTTTGAAGCCATTCAAAAGTAGAATAAATTAAATAATTCACTGATTTTCATTGATTATAAATGAGTATTTGCTCTTAAGTATAAAACTTAGATGCTTACATTATGATTAATATTTCCGAAGCTATTTATTTTATGTGGAAGTACTAAATAAATCATTCATAAAGATATCCTTGTTAAATGAAAACCTAGAAACCAAATGAAGGTTCACAATATTTAATCTGTAGCTTAAACAAATTGCTAAGAATTGGGGTTTAAGTTCAAATAAATTACATACTGTGTTAAGTATTACAATTAAAGTCTCACTCATGAAATGATCCGTTGGTTAAATTGTATGAATTTTCAGTAAGGTGTCACTTGACATTATAACTCATGCATTACTAATTTCAAACTCTAAAGAATTTCCTGAAAACATTAAGATAAAGCTTAAGCATTTCTTATTTTAATGTAAACTCTTAAATTAGTACAATAGTAATTTAAAAAAATGATAAATAGTTTGAGTTAATACTTGCAACTTTAATTAGTGTCAATGTTGAGCCTGAAGGGATTAAACAACAATTTACCTGAATTTGTCATGGCAAATGGCATCCCTTTTTCCAGACACTCAATTTCTTTATTTCCCTTCCAGTTAGAAGTGACCAGATAACCTCATTCTGGTCTAGAAAACAAAACAGGAAGTGTGTTGTTGGCTTCTAATTGGAAATTTTCATGGCTTAACAAAAGGAACTCAACTTCTATTCTGTAGCATGGGATTAGATATTTTATTTATTTGGCATAAGATTTTGAAATAAAATAAAATTACACTGTTTTTTTCTTTTTTTTCTTTTTCTTTAAGTTCATTTAAAAGCTTAGGTTCTTTCAACATGGATCTATGTTCTGTAAAGTTAGCTGCAAAAGGATACACAATGCTGAATTATTGTATATGATTCAATAGAAGATAAGTGGACAAAGTATACAGTAATAGCATTTGGGGGATAACAGAAAGAATAAAAATAAAAATAGAGAAAAATATAAATTAAAAATTTTCAATTATAGAATTTAGCTGTTCTAATCTGTTAGGAAACATTCATATAAATCATGTATAATTTGTATGTTAAGCAAATTTATAGCTAAAATATTCAGAATCATTTCTCAACTTGAAACAATTTTCAAATATTAATGAGCTTTAATCAGATATAGAAACATTAGAGTCCATTAGAATATCAAGAAATGTTAAAAAAAATAATAAACTGGTCTTCTGGTAAAGAAAACACCAGTTTTTTTCTAGTGATAAAATTGATGGTTCAAAATCTCTAGTTTACATAAATAATGTAAATATTAGAAGTATATTCACATGCAAACACACAGAATGACCTAAGCCTCCAATGTCACTTTATTTATTCTGTCCTTTTTCTCTGTATAATATACAGTATAATATACAATATTCAATTCAATATATAATATATAATATACAATTTCTCTGTATAATATACAATATTCATCTGCCTTTTAGTTTCTCTTTTAGTTATGATACTTTCTCAACTCCACTTTATCATGCATCTGCATAAAGCTTCTTATGAGTTTCTTCATTTACTTAATTTAGCTTTTTGTGTTTTTCAGTCTTCCATCTCTCCATAATTTACTTCAAATTCTCAAAATTTGCCTAAAAGTGATTATAGGTTCTATGCCTTTGTTAAAGAAATAATATTTTGTAAATGTCAAAGTTAAAAAAGGAAATGAGCTACTTTTTATTTACCCAGCTCCCAGCAGTAATTAAACTAAACTGGGAGAAGGTTCCTATACTTTATTAATTAATAAATGTTTCTTTAAACAACGGAATGTATAATGTAATTATATATACATGATATAAAAGTCAATGCTTTTACTGCTTTGAATTAGTAAGATTTTCACATTTTTTAAAATATAATTTATCATAACAAACATAAAAATGTGGACAACTCCCCTCTACCCATTGTTCCTTATTCTCTGTTATTGTTCTCAAGATCTCTATTTACCCATACCCTAGCAAACAATTTAGATTTTTGAGAACAAATATTTTGCTTGGTTCAATGTTTGCTTGGCTCAATTTAATGGAACATAGCTGGAGATCAATAATTGATAGCTGAATAAATATAAAATAAAATTTTATCCCAAACTTTATTTTACAGATGACAATTTAAAAATCAAGGCTATAGACTTTTTTCAAAGATATAGAACTATTATTACAGTCAGTATTCGAACTCATGTTTCTTGTTTCCAAATCCACAGTCCTTCCAATAAATTTAATTACCCATATGTTGATAATTTTCATCTAAATGATTACCAAAGTATTTTTCAAGAATATGAACAGAATCCCTAGGTATTGAAAGCTTTCAAAAGAAAAGAAAAAAAAATTTCTATGTTTTTTATTGCAAGAGCAGATTCCATAGTTACTGAAAACTCAAGACATCGAAAGAAATAATCCTAAATTAAATTATATACATTAAAATATTGAAAGAAAGCAAAACACTTGAAATATGTTGAAGTGACAGATGGGACATAATTTTCAGTAATGAATTGTCAGTTTCCTGAAAGTGCAAAGCCTTTCTGTTTTATAAGTGGTAAATTGCTACAGAAGCTCTTGTAATATAAAACTCAAATAAGGAAAGAGCTTGAGACAAGGAGCTGTAATTTTAGTAGAGAGCTTAAAGTGAATTGGATGTGTTTTAAACATTTTATAAACAATGAAAGGGGAGAATTATAGTACAACTTTCTATACAAAGTTTAAACAATGTGACTAAATTATATGTAAAATGAACATATTTTTGAAAGAAAATAAATGCCGTTGAGACACTTTCAGCATGTAACTGCGAAGAGTGTGCCAGTCCCATATTTTGGGAAAATGTATAGGTTTTCATTCAGTACTTCCTTTACAACCTGCTGAGTTAAACATTATCATCTTAAATAACTATTTTGGACAGTGACAGAAAAAAATCTTTAAAAAAGAGGCAAAGCTAATATTAAACAATTTTCTTGTGTATTGAACTGTCTACATACTATTGTGATTAAAACATGTTTGTAATTGTTATCATTTTGATATATAACTTAGAAAATGCCCCTAAGTTTAGATCATCTATTGACTGTAAGAATATTTGTTTTATATTAATCTCAGTTTCATGGATGAATAGAAATTTAAGCCAGAATTCCAAATCTTAGCTCATGAAAAAAATCAAAATATCATGATCAAATGTATTTTTAAAGCCAAGTTTTCATGATTCTTTGGAATAATATTATGACATTTTCAAGTGAATAAATTATGTCTGCATTAAGAGAACAATGTTTTACTTTATATCTAATTACCATGAAAAGAATTTTCCTATTTTTCAGTTAAAATAACTGAAAAATAATAATAATTTAGTTATGATTTAATCATTCAGTAGAAGATTTGAACTACCTCTTACTTATGTTTGTTTTTCCTGTAGTTAGAGATTTGGAAAGTAAGGAGTATTCCTAAAAATAAACTAATGAAATAATATTCTCCATGTCTGATGAGCATCAGTCATTGAAGCATATTTTATCTGCTCCTCAGTGTGGAGATGTAGTAAGGTGAATTAATTGTAGGAGGCAGAGGTAACATTTTTGGCATACTGAGAATACATTCAAAGTGAACAGCAAATATGGCATTTTTCGAAGCATGCCTGTTTTTTCTTTTAGATAAAACCTAAAAATAACCACTGTTATGATTTTATCAAAATGAATTTGCTTTTGAGTGCACCTTTGGACATAGCCGCTTTGTTCATCTATTTTTTTTTAAGGAGTAATAATAATAGCTAACATTGATTGAATTGCTAGTGTGTCTCAAGCATTTTTCTAGGCATTCACACAGGTGAAAGCATTTAAACTTCTTGACAACCATATTAAGAGAAAGTGATTTATTTTCCCCATTTTATCATGGAGATAATAAATAACTTTCTCTAGATCACACTGATAGCATGGCAGAGTAAAGTCAGAATTTAATATTGGGGATTTCAAATCCAAAGGATTGGAAAACACCTCACTATACTACCTCAAAGAACTTAAATAAATATTCCAATAGTCAGTGGTTTTTATGACAATTATTTAATTAATATTTTATTTGAATATGAATTTAAAATATACAATTCTAGTGTTCTACCTTGAAGCCAGAAATTGCATTGTGAGATCATATTTTGAAACATTATTATCATCCCTGGCATATTTAACGATTATTTTCTATTTTATTCAGTTATTTTATTTTCCTCAAAATACCAGAATACATTCTCCTTGTGCAAATTTAAACATTGAAAATAAGAGTTAAGTCCCCCTTGAACAGATTCCTGGGCTCCATTTCTCTCTCTACCTGTCTGGTTATATGACTGTGAACACAGACATCTCATATGCCTCAAATCCAATCTTAAGTAATAAAGAGTATTGTTTTCTGTACAATATTCAGCGCATGTTTCCATGAGTTTTGTACCTCTCATTGTGTCCTTCAGTAATGCATTCAGGCTTCTCTCTTCAATGTTCTAGTACAATTCTTCTAAAATCACTCCCTGGAAACCTTATAACTATTGTTATGATTGTGAATACATGCATTTTTTTTTTCTTCTATAATTTTTTCTGTTAGATTTTATAAAATATAATAGTATGCTAGTAGTGTACTAGTGTTTGTTTTGCTTTGGCCTGGCCCTTCAGCATAATATTATATAGAACTCATGAGAATAGTGTTTATATCATTTAATTTGAAAGATATTGTCTGATATGAATTGTAATGCTTTTCATGTTAAGACTTTTATGAAATTGAGGTCCCTTTTACTAGGGAGTTGCATAATGTTTTATTTATCTGGAAAGTTTAAATTAAATATGTTTTCTGTACTTTTTAAGAATTATACTTTATATTCTTTAATCAGTTGTTATGAAAAAGACACATTCCTACCAGTCTCCATGACAGTCTTTTGCTCCTAGTTAGACCTTGAACATAGAGAGAACCCATGTATGCTTCTGTTACCTTAGACTAAGGTCTCCTTCTTTACCCATCAGAACTATTATATAAGCCTATTATAAAAGAATCCTCCTCTGTTTCTACTCATGTGTTCTACCCTTGTCTTAAGAGTGGAACAGTGTAAGGAAAAATTTAAAAAAACATGGTAGAGGGTGGGCTGAAGCTAAAACCTTATCCCATCTCAATTTTCTAAGTGGCGACATGATTGTCCATAAACAGACCTACTAATTGGAATAGCTTAGAAAATTAGTAACGTATGAAAAGTTCTGTCCAAATTCTTTCTTTTTATAAAATATCAATAAGATTATAACCACATTTGGGATTTTCTGATTCCAGACTAGTGCTAATCATGGATAAAATTGTAACTTTAGGCTGTTCTTATTTTCCAGTCACATTTATGGAGTTAGACTGAACAATGTTCCCTTATTTGCCTCATCCTTTCTATATCATGCTGGATCTATCCTTTTTCATGTTAGTTACCAAATATATCAAACCATCTATCTTATACAAGTCAGAATATAAAAGAAGCAACAGTGTATGTTTGTGTGTCCTATGAATAAAATAAATATGTTTCTGTTTTCACAAGTTCCTAGTAGAATTTTAACAATTTTATTTATTTATTTTTTTTTAGAGGGCAGTGTCATTGGTCCTCATATGTGGGATCTGAACCAGGGCCGCTGGCGTCCTAAGCCAGCGCTTAACCACCACGTCACTCGGCCGGCCCAACAATTTTACTTTTAATAAATTGAAAAAAATTAAAATTTTCATCTTAGGCAATTTAACAAGTTAGGTTTTAATATTAATATTGGATAGTATTTTAAAAGCTTTATACCTCTCCCCCTTTGTAATGAACACACACATACTTGACTTTTCCTTCAATAACAAATTCAAGCAATCCCTAGCATAGCCTTCTAAATTGTTCTCTCATTGGTTCATAGTACTTCTTATAAGACTAGTGGTTTTGAACATTTGAAATACATGGTAATCTGAAATGTGAATAGGTCACTTAGTAATTTGCAATTCTTCACTTTCAGTATCTTGTTTTTTTAACTAGTATTCCTGTATTGATGACTACTTTAATACAACAGACCATTTGTCAGGAATTCAAACTACTCTGATGGGAGACAGAAAGTTAGGATATCCAAATTTCAATTAAATGCACTGCTGCACTCTATTCCTGCATCTGAGAAATTCGAAACAAGAACCACAGGTTGTAACAGCTACAGAAAAGATGGCTTGATTGATAAGGCATTGTCCTTTTTCTATTTTTAAATGTTTAACTGGTGTGAAAAGATATAACAGCAATCAGTCTGTGCTGAGGAAGTGGAATGGGTAGATGAACCCGTTTTCTTTCTTTTATTACTGGAGACTTAAAATGAATTACCTTATGGAAAACAATGCTAATAAGATTATTAATGGAAGGTGAGAATCCTTGGATGAGATTAGTAAGTAAGCTGTCTTAGAACTGAATATTTTATTCAATGATAAATTATTAAGTTGAAATCTAATCAAAACATTAAAATGTGATTACTTTTGAATATCAGTTCCTAGTATTTAAAATAAAAAGACAACTAAATTAAAAAAAACAAAACATACCTCTAATATTTTAGAGGATACTTTTGCAAATTCCTGTAGAATAGCTTTGGAAAATTGTGGGGTTTTTGTTGTTGTTGTTGTTTGTTTGTTTTCTCTGAGTTATCTTTAAATAATTATTTAAATAAATGATTTAGATTACCTCATTTTGAAAAACCCCTTGGCCACAGATCTTAAAGTTCAATCACAAACACTTTGAGATCATCTCTACAGAGAAATATGCAATTTATGTTCCTGCTAAGAGACGAAAGTTGTCTCACTCAAACATCTTGATCAATACTTGTTCAGAACTACAGTGTGTGCTCAGCCTAATCATTCTATTGCTTCCTAAGCTGACCTACCTTGTAGCTGTGAAAATATCACATTCAGGAAAAATGAGTTTGAAAATAGGTAGTGTTTCCAAAATTAAATTTAATAAAGACATTTCAATGATTTCTTCCCAGTGGTATATCTGAGTGTGTTGTGTGCATCTGTGTGTGTGTGTGTGTGTGTGTGTTTTCTTAGCTTTTTGACCTTATTCATTCAATAATTCTAAACAACAACTTGTTTGAGGAAAAGGTGGAAGTCCATTTACATTAGATTGCAGTAAATCCAGATTTAATCTATTACCAATTCAATACAGTTATAACAAGTTCTTGTTATCCAAAGAGCTTATGGGAGCATTGTGAACAGCCAAATAGTAATGTAATGTTGACTACTATTGTCCAAGTATCTGGTGCCAACTGTGTAGTAATTTGGGCCAAATGTTCTGAAAATTCTGTTATCTTTTATGGGCACTAATTTTAAAGGTCTCTACTAAGTGAAGTAAGTCAAACAGAAAAAGTCAAGAACCATATGTTTTCACTCACATGTGGAATATAAAACTGGAAGCAACAAATGAACAAGATAAACAGACAAACATAAACTCGTAGACACAGAGAACAGTTTAGTGGTTACCAGAAAGCAAGAGGGAAGGAGGGATAGTTGAAGAGTGCAAAGATGGCCAAATATATATGGTGATAGAAGGAGAACAGACTGGGTGGTGAACGCACAAGGCAATGTATATAGATGGTTTATCATAGAATTGTACACACAAAGCCTATGTAATTTTACAAGCCAATGTCACCCCAATAAATTTGATAAAAATTATGTTAAAAAATGTTTTCATATTTATAATATGTGACTTTCAAAGTTTTATCCGTGTTCTCCTTTCTTGAAGATACATTCAAATATCATGATATCTGAGTACATGCAAACCTTTGTTTCTCTGTGTAAAGAATGAGTGTGTACTGGCAAATGTTTCAACTGAAAATGAATGTTATATTATTTACAGGGTAAGTCACACTGTGAATTAATGAAATAATGTAGGAATGTGAAAACCTATTTATATTTTCCAAAATGGAATTAATTCTTAAGAGTTTTTTTCAGAAATTTTTTGGATTAAAAACAAGAATTTGGCTAACCAAATGTGCTGGAACCTAGATTTTTCCAGTTTTTCAGCAGTCATTTTCATTGGTACTCTAATTATTTTAAATGACTGATGTCAACTGCATAGTTTTACCTCTTAATTTTAGCCATACATTTTTCAGGAAAATGTCTTTCTATTTGTATGTTTTTTAGGGATTTATACTTTGTCCATAAAATAGGGAGTATGGCTCTCTCATTTTACATTATTCTAAATATAAAATTAAATGTTTCATAGCATCCTCTATTGGTGATGTAGAAAGGGAAAAATAAATTTCCTTCTGCACATCTAAGTTCTTCTGTCTAGTATAATAATCAAATTGACATGAGACATAGCAACAGGAGAAAATAACCAAATTTATTATGTATGTATATTCAGCGGTTCCATAAGAATTAAAAACATAGGGCAAATTGGCAGTTGAGACTTAGATGTTGTCTTGAACTAAGGAGCAAGTGGGGAGACAGTTTGTACCTTGGGATTTCAAGGGGGAAGAACGCAATTCACATGGAGATGGAAAAGCAAATGTTTGGTAAACAAATATTTGCTGGGTTATTTTTAACAAGGGGACACAGAAGTTTAGATCCTTGCTGGGTTTTTCCGTGTCTGTCACACCTAGTTCATATTAAACTGTGCTGATATCTCCTTTCCTGGGGCAGGTCTGCTCTAATTCTTTTAGGCAATTAGGTGGAAGGTCAAAGGTTTTTCCTGAATCTTTTGTGTCTTTAAAATAATCAGCTTAAATAATCAACAAAAAAGGACATATTTTGGAGTGGTAAAACTGTGTCCCCTCAGTGGAAAATAAGTAATGCTTGGAACTCCTAATAATTTTTGAGTGTGAAAGCTTTGTTTTGACAAAACCATGGGTTTGAATTCCAACTTCAGCTTCAATTAATATCCATTTAACATCCTTAAGTCACATGAACCCACTGACACTGTTTTTGTGTGTGTGAAATAAAAGTATTTTGTTGCTTTTATTTCATTTGATTTTTGTGAAGATCAAATAATGCCAATACACTTTTTTTTTTTTTTCCTTCCATGAAACTAAACTTCAGCTTGGTCAGTATAGATATTCCTAGCATGTCCTCTTATTTCAACTAGGAACATACATACACACACACACGCAACGCATATTTCTTTGAACTATGATTACTTTCAAAGCATTTTTTACATGGTCCTTCCTAGTTGCAAACATCAAACAGACATAATTGGAAATCTGCAGTCCTTGCCAAATATGGTTGGCCCCTTTCAAATGTGGCAGTAGCTCTTTTTGTCCTACTCTTGGTGAAGGTCCTCTGATGTCTGTCTCTGTATTTGGTGGTGGGGGTGAAGAGTAAGGGTAAATCAGGGGAAAACTCATCTACGTCTTAAGTGAGCTCCACACATGCCATTTTTATTTGATCTCCAAATTAGTTTGCTTATGTATTTTTTCTCACACCCAGTCTTTCCCTTCACTGAATGTTCCCAGTTTTAGAGTTGTTGATTGTGGAGAGAGTTTCCATTACATCTATATGATGTAAAGACCACTCTACCCTACCATAGTAGAGTCCCTGGCATTGAACTTGGTCCTCTACTTCAGAACCTCCCTCCACCTGAGTTAATTACCTCTAGGAACTCCCTAGTATTTTTCCTTTACTCAAACCTCTGATGAGACTATTGCAAGTATAAAAGATATTTTAATGATTTCAAACTTAAAGCGAGAAGTTAGATAAAATCATTCTCTTTTAAGAGTTTGCTTTGAAAGGATGCACATTAGCCCCTCTGCTACAGGTTAGAGATCTCGCTGCCAAGTGGTGAAAGAGTGGTGTAAAATTCACAATGCCAAAACATCTCTGTTACATGTGTTTTTAAAGAGAATTCAAACAAATTCAGCTACCTTTTTTTTTCTCTCTTTGTATTTATTTTAGAACTTTTAAACAAGAGAAGTATAGGGAACTGTTTTATATCCTGCCCTCTTCACAAAAAACATATAAATAAATTTGAAATAATCAGTAAAATTTTTAAAAAATAGATTAGATGTATGGTGCATAACTGTAAAATAAGAAAATCCAGAGTGTTAATATACAAATGCAACATCCCAAAAATATTCTACAGATTGGCTAAAATAGACCACAAATTTGATTGTAAAATTTCTGACTGCCAAAACCAAGATCTGTATAGCCATTAAGAATGTCCCCATGGGCTAACAACAAACAGTTTCTCAAGAGAAGCACAGCTCTCCTGATACAAAGACTAAAATAAATGTCTACTGTGGGCCCTATAATGGAAGGATCCTAGAAGTGGTAGAGATATCAGTGTTTAGCTAGTCCAGGAGCCTATTTGGTTTCTGTATTCATTCTACCCTGGCCTTTCTAAAAGACCATATCTTTATTTGAATGAGTTCATTGGCACAAAGTTCAGCACTAATAAGGTATTTCATTATTTAGCAGACCATTTCTAGTTTTTAAAAATGTACATTTTTTTGTTTAGATTCCTTCTATGCATAATCCTTTAGTCATAATTTTAATTCTCTGTAGCAAAATAGAACAAGACTACTCCATATTCTGTTTTTAAATAATTTAAGAATAACTGCTATTGCTCCCTTATTCATGCATACATTCATTTAAAGTTGCACTATGTTTCTAAAATTTAATGTGCAAAAGTTTGGTGTATATAGCTGTGAACAGTGAAAAACATGCCTCTAGGTATAAAAACTTCCACTAGGTTTACTAAAGAAAAAAAGTATATACAAAAAAGGTATACAAGTGGGCACTTTGGTCAACGTTGCTCAAGCAGTAGTTCACCATTATCAGAAGTGCCTGGACACTGATGTCAACCACTTTGAGCACCTCTTGTAATTGCAGAAGTCAAACGTGACTTGCATTCATCATTTGTTGTGGGTATATATTGAGTATTACAATTTTAATGCAGTTTTTCTTTCTTAAAATGTGTATATATTTTTTGGCACTCTCTGTATAATTTAGGTATGTCTGTTTCTTGGGCTAACTATCATGGGTTTACCTTTTTTAAGGTTCTCTTCCTCCTGCACAGCCATGCTTTTTTCCCTGGTAGCCTTACTTGAATGAAATCTATTAATGGATCCTTTACCTGTCGAATTCTAGATGGGTGGATTTCAGACAGTGGTGAACAATAGGAAGAGAAGATTTAGGTTAGTTATTGGCTCCTTCAGTTAACTCCCTGTAAGGACACCATCCACTGACTTCATCCCTCAACCAAAGATCACAGCTTGTATAAGGCAGCTTTGTGTCCAGTGTTTTACATTCTCTCTGCTCCTCTGTTTTTCTAGGGACCCCCACTATTCCTAGTTTAGTGCTACTTAGGCTTCCCTTCTGGTTTTCCTACATCCTCATCTTTTTAAATCTATATCTCTCTTCTAAAATTTCTGATTTATTTTGGTGGTTTTCTCCTAGAACTGTGACAGGGACAATTTATAATACCAGAAGTTATGCCTATTGTATAGAGAAACATAGCATAGATGTTAAAATAAAAATTAGGAAAAACAAAAAAACCTCAAACCTGAGAATACTGATTTCACCATATTCTAGGTCTCTTCCTCTTCCTCCTACTTCTTCTCTTCCTCCACTTTCTCCTTCCCCTTTCTCTCTCTCTCTCTCTCTCTCTCTCTCTCTCTCTCTCTCTCTCTCTCTCTCTCGACACACACGTGAACTGAGAGAAGCTTTGGGGATTCTTACTTAGGATTTAGGTGTTTGTGATTTATGAGTTTATACAAGTGTGCTTCTTCATTCAATATATGGCATTTCTTATCAACGGTAATATGTTATAGAGAAAACTTGAATAATTCAAAATTAACAGAAACCGTTCAGGTAGTGATAAATACCATAGTCTTTACATTGTAGTACCTATTTTTCTGGCAATGCCTTAATTTGCTAAAGCCATACTTCAAATGCGATATCTAATGTTTTATGATATGTATTGAATGCACAGCAGTTGTTTCATTGTCTTTAGATGAATGTATTTTGTAATTAATTGTCTAATATGCTTATTTGGATTTACTAGCACAGCTATAGCAAAACATGTTAACAAATGAATATTAGAACTCAGACCAGTAATAATGCTTTCTGATTGATGTCAACATTCTTTCATACACTGGAAATCAGAGAAATTACTAATAGAGATACTTCAGTTTTTCTCTCCAAATACTCAAATTATATTTTAGTTTCCAAATTTTAATAACTAAAGTGGTGAGTGTAATAAGTATCTAGCAAGTTATTTTCTTGATATGAATTATTTTATAGTAGAATACCTATATTTGATGAAGACACACTTGATTCCTTTTTTTGAATGAAATCATATCACATAACTCATCTAATAAAAATATTTCTATGCCCTTTAAAAGAGAAACTGGTCTTTCATGATGCATACTGCATGCTCAGTGCATGCACTAGAGTTTGGGACATAACTGCATGTCCAATAAATACTTTATAACTGATTGATTAAGTAAGGGCACATTTGTTAAATGATTGCCATGTAGTATTCAGGATATTAAAAATATGGACCACTCTTTGAAATAAATGGAGACTCTCTGGTCTATCCTAGTTTTCCTTGCCACCATATTAATTTAGAATTATATAACACATGTTATATAATTCTTATATGATAAAAGGAAATAATGTTGTGTGCCCTTTCAAATATATAGTAAGAGTGCAAAACAAAACAAAACAAAATTATGCTTAGAAATTGATATCTTATTTGAAAGAGCAAAAGAGAAGAGAATACCAGTGTTTTCCTCTCTAACCTAGTCAGGGGTAAACAGGAATTATGGATGTAAAATTATGAAAAAATCAGTAAGTTTTACCAAATTTAAAAACCTATAATTGTGATTATCCTCTATTTTCCCATAGAAATTCTCAAACCTGACATTTTTTTATTATTATTATTTAGTTCACAGCAGATATGAATAACTGGACAAATAACAGTCCCCTCTGCCATCTCATATGATGGCTGGATCATCAAATATGGAGAAGGGCATAGCATTGTTCTTATAAACTAAGCAGGCTGAGACTTTTGGAGAATGGCAAATAGAAGAGTCATTGAGAGATAGAACCATAGCTCTAATGGCCTCTTAAGCTTTGATTAAACATGATCAAAGGCCACAACGTTTTGCAATTTATGTGATTTTTCTTTAAAATTAAACGTGTGGCCCACTTGTCTTTGCTGTTTAATCCAGTTGGACATGGATTTTCTGTTATTTGTAATTGGAAATATAATTTACATTTGTGATCACTTTATTAAAATTTTAATAAAAGAATATTATAGCTTTTTTTTAACCTAATATTTTCATATGACCACTTCTTTCCCTTTATAGTTTCTATAAAAGAGGAATAGCTTGTGTTAAGGATAAGTAGTTCATTCTTTGGCAAACCAACGTCCATATCTCTGTTCTATCCCATACATCCACTTGTACCATCATTCTCACCCAAGTAAAACCTCTTCATCCCTTCCCAGAAGAAAAGACGCCAACATTTCTACTGGAGAATATTAACCTTTTCTTTCAGTTCCAGATACATCACCTTATGGTAGTGCCATGATTAAGCAATGTATTCTGAATATACAAACTATAAAATGGTGTGTAGAAAAGGAGTGACTGCAATAAAAATCACCATTTGGAGAAAGGCAGATCAGAAAAAATCTACGTTTCACTTTACTTTTTGAATAGCAAAGAGTAGCCATTAAGGCAAGGAAATGATCTGCTTGGTTAGCCAAATTGCATGTCCTCAGATATGTGAAGTTCTCAGATGTTCGGTGTCCTCCATAACCTCCTTTTGGCCATTTGGAAGCATCTCCCCTATACTTTATGGTCAGATTCACAAAGTTGTTTTGGGAGACTGTATAACTTTATCAGACAAATCCATATTTATGATAAGTCATGTGTCTTGGTAAGTACTGTTTTCTTACAGTGTTAGTATATTTTTACTAGTATTGCCATAAACCAACAGAGTTTTTAGATTAGCAGCAGGCATATATTTTATCCCTGTGTACTGGGAATTGGTTTCAATACTTAGTCATTTTCCTCTCACTCAGATAAATAGTACCATATTTTGTTCAAATGTAAATTTTCTTGTAGGCTGAGGACAAAAAAAGTTATAAAATTTATTATTCCTCTTAAGAAATGTAATTATGTTTTTTAGATAGAGAATTTTTAATATCAGTTGCTTCTGAGAGTCTTGGCATGACAGGATTCTCCTGAGTCTAATCTGCTAAAATTCTCACCTCCATGTCTTAGCTACCACTAATTTCCCATTTCATGATGCTTCCCTTCATCTGGGTGAGCCCAATATGCCCTACCTTCACGTACCAGCCTAAAACGTACGTTAGGTCTTAATAGTATATGAGTGTGTGACATTTTATAAATGGTTCTTGAAAACCATTCATGCTCTAAAACCTACCCCTATTTATCAGTATATAATATATGTTCCAAGTATTGTATGAAAGGAGTTATTTTGGGAGCAGAATGGTTTTTCCACAGTATCTAGAATGTACACTAGTTAAGAAATAATGTCACCTCATAAACTCAACCTTGTTACACAAAAATAGTTAATTTTGAAGTGATGAAAACATATATTTCCAAATTCAGATAGGATTAAAAATTTAGGAATCTAAGAATAGCTATGCTATGTCATGGATTTGGCTTTGAATGAGAGGTATATGAACGCAGAGGAGAGAAGTTCACTCACAAAGAGTAATTTCTGTAGGAATTTGGATAGAGTTGACCTCCTCCTTCACTAGAGTGGTCACATTACTAAAAGATTAAAGCCAGAGGAGATACTGACTGTCATTTAATAAAGTAAGCCAGTGTATTGAGACTAATATTACCCTGTAGTATACTTGCCATGTAGCTATCTATATAATTTAACTTATGAAAATAATAAATTACAAAGTTTCAATCATAGTAAACCGTTATTTCCATTTTTACTATCAGGTTTATCTACTGTTTCCTCTTTCACTCTAGGTTTTACTATAACAAAGTAGAGCAAGCCTTTACTCTGATACTCATATACCCTCAAACTTCTTTTTTAATTGCAATCTTATCATGGAAGTTTCTAATAAGCAAAATGGCTTACTCATAGAAAACTACTTAACTTCCTTCCCAGCTATAACTATCTCAAGTATAAGAGCCCTGATTTTTTTTTTTTTGTAGGATACTAAGTTATTACTATATATATATATATATATATATATATATATACACACACACATATATATATATATATATATATATATATATATATATATATATTTTTCTTTTCCTTTCCCTATTTTTACCCTTTGGGGCACCAGGTTTTTATGATAATATTTGGGAAAAGATAGTTGATGTCTTTTGTAGAAAATACACCAATTCTTAAAAGTAGAAAAATAATAGCATATAGTAGGACCGTCTGATACAGTCTTTAGGATGGCTGAACAAACCTCTTCAAAGCTGTGCTTTCAGGAATGACCCTAGAGCCATGGCACAGCTTTGTTATAATAATGCTGCTCTTGCTACTATAATCAAGAAGCCCCTAGATGACATCCATACCAAGAGCTGTAATAAGAAGCTCAGATGTGTACAGTGGTCAGTTCCTAGTTTGAAAACTATTTCTGCTTGTGCTCGCTTCAGCAGCACATATTCCAAAATTGGAACAATACAGAGAAGAGTAGCATGGCCCCTGCAGAAGGATGACATGCACATTGGTGAATTGTTCCATATTTTCTAGATTCGGGTTATCATTTTGTGATGGGTGTAAATGTCTATTACATTGTTTTGTATACCTGACACAACAACAACAACAACAAAATTATGTGTGCTTTTACAGGCCTGACTATCTGTAATTACAAAGGCTCTCCCTGGCAGTCCTCATGGGAAAGCTACCTGCCCCAGCTGGCTTGGTGCACAGCCAGTGCCCTGCAACCTCTGAAGGGAATTGTAGCTCAGGATGCAGAGCACCCTGGCCAGTCATGCTGCTTCTCCTCTGCATTCCTAAACCAAGTGCCTTCATTCCTAGGTCTCTGTAGGAATTGACCATGGGCCAAGGTGATCTTTAGGCACCTCTGCTGATACCTCCTTATTGGAACTAGAGGGAGAAACTTTGAAGATACTTTTTCCTACTCTGATTCAGTACCCAGTACTGTTACACTCCTAGCCCTCTTTCCTTGAATCACTCCAACTCCAAGATACATAAAACTGCCAGGGTCTTTTGTTCTGGGCTCCCTCTACAGACAGAGGACCCATCTGTGCTGATCCACCTGACCCTAGACCTGTTCACCATCCCATGGGGAAAAATGAAATGGGGTGTCATCACTTTCTCCAGTTTTAGCATCTTATTTATTTCAGTAAATGATTAGAGACTAAATTCTTTTATTTCCGGCTTGTAGCCTTAATTGGCTACTCTGACATCTGATAGCTCAGCTCACTCTCTCCCAGGTCAGCTGAGGTCTTGACAATATGGAAATCACCAGAAAAGGAAGTTGTGAGTGCAGAACTGTGCATCACTAGCTATGAATTGTTATCAGTTCATTGGTTGGCCCAAATCTAGCCTCTCGACACTCATGACACAGGTCCGAACATTTAGACATCCACTATTGCTGATGCTGAAACTCCCCCAAATATGAACACTGCTAGGCAATTGAAACAGAAATCAGGCTTCTGCCTCTTGTCCATTTTCTAAATCTTGTAAATGCATCTGATTTGTTGAGCCTCAAACATACCAGAATCCTAACTCCAAAGTAATCCGGGAAATGTAGTTTTTACCTGCCCAGGCTAAGCATTAGTAAGATAATGGAATAGATGCTCCAAAAACTGTCCACAGTGTCCACCACAGTCCAAGTGTTTTATTAACGACATCCACACAATAACAATTGTCATATTTAGACTTCAAAATGGTATCATCTGACTAAAAAATAGAACTATTTCCAAAGACATGAAATTGCACTCAACATTTCACCCCCAAGTGATAATATTTCCTCACTTAATTCAGTCAAAATCCCATCTAGACATAAAATATAATATACTCATAAATAATTTATAAAATGAAAACCTACCACACAACATACACAATACAACATAGTACTGGAAAATGAGGGGGGAATTAGAGAAAAGGTATAAATAACAAGATAGCTAATTCACTTCTCTTTTCTGCTTCTGAACATATAGCCAAAATAGGCAATATTGGTGTATATATCTTTTTTCCCCCCACTACTTTCCCTCAGGCAGTTACTTAGCATCAAGTAGACATCTGATAGGGTGGCCATGATTTAGCCTTTAAGTATTCTTATAAAATTCACTTTGGGTACTTTTCATTGATATTTTACTGACTGTGGAAAAGGTAGCATCTTATATTATCACTTCGTTTAATACATATACCTCATTCTATAGGACAGTATCCCAAAACACATGGGGTGAGGTCTTTCTCCACTGGAGCCATCCATGAGCTTCATAAGACCTCTTCATCATGTTTCATGCTGACTCCTTATCGTCCATAGTTGATGTACTCAGACCAGTGAATTGCACTTCCTTTCCCTTTGTTAACAAGGGATATAATATGTCATTCCTGAAAGCACAGTTTTGAATAGGTTTGTTCAGCCATCCTCATGTGTGTGTGTGTGTGTGTGTATGTGTGTTTTTGGGAGTAATTAGGAAATTCAACCAAGTTCTCTTCCAACTTATAATGGTCACCATTTCCATAGTTTCTATTAGCATGTTCCTCATTTCTATCTGAGACCTCACCAGAAACACCCTAAGCATTCATATTTATAGGAACAGTCTGTTCATGATGATATATGCATGAGCTAAAAGCTTCCTCTACAGTCTCCTCTTTTCTTTCTTAGCCCTCACCAGAATCTCTTTTAATGTCGATATTTCTTCCAAAAGCTTCTTCAGGGCAATCTAGGATTTTTCCATCAAGCACCTCAAACCTCTCCCAGTCTCTACCCACTATTCAATTCTGAAGCCGCTTCCACACATTTAGTTATTTGTTGCAACAGACCCCACTTGCTGGTACCAAAATCTGCATTAGTTTACCAGGGCTTCCGTAATATAGCACCACAGATGTGGTGACTTAAATAACAGAAAAGTATTGTCTCACAGTTCTTGGGGCCAGAAGTCTGAAATGAAGGTGTTGGCAGGATTGGTTCTAAGGGCGAGAAGGAAAGGATCTGTCCCAGGCCTCTCTCCCTGGCTTATAGATGGTCCTGTTCTCTTTCTGTCTCTTCATATCTCCTTTCCACTGTGCAAATCTGTGTACGTGTTTTAATTTCCCCTTTTCTAAGAAAACTGTATCCAGTCAAATTGGATTAGGGCCCACTCTAACAATCTCATTTTAACTTGATTACCTCTGTAAAGACCCTATCTCCCAATAGGGTCACATGCTGAGGCCTACAGGTTAAGACTCCATACTTCAATTTGGAGAGGGGGCACACAATTCACCCCTAACATTTGCGAAAATGAAAACAATTACATTACTTCTAAAAACTTGTAGGGAAAGTGAGTAATGTATCACCACTCTAAATGTCTGTTTTTCAAAAACAGAATTATCACCATATAAAGATTGCCAACATTATTAAATATCTGAAAATATTCTGTAATTCAACTTCAATTAGGCAGTTTTCTGTTAAAGGGGCTATTATTTTATAGCCAAGTGATTAAAATGTTCAAATTAAATCAATTTTACCAGTGAGTGGAGACGACTGTTTACTGTAAGAAAATAACGATTTTATCCATAGTCCTTTGCATGGTTGCATATCAAAAAATTCAAGATTCTGTGATAAAACTATTATAAACTAGTCCAGTACCCAACTGGCACTATACATAGTTATTAACATATTTTCGACCATATTCCCTCTGTTTTACTTTACATCCGCATGACCATTTTGAAACTACCAATCTGCATTTAATGCTTTCACCTTTTTCACTCTGTCCCCATCCCCCATCTAACACCCCAATAAATCTAGTACTTATCTGACAACATACATAGGAATTACAATATTACAATATAGATTATATTCCTTATGCCTTATACACTCATGACTATTTTGTGACATCCAAGTTGTACTTCTTAATCCCTCACCATTTTTTACCCATTCCCAACCTCTCACCCCTCTGGCAACCATCAAAATGTTTTCTG
Source organism: Aselliscus stoliczkanus (assembly GCA_033961575.1). Lineage (NCBI taxonomy): Eukaryota > Metazoa > Chordata > Mammalia > Chiroptera > Hipposideridae > Aselliscus > Aselliscus stoliczkanus. The sequence continues at coordinate 31,929,863 of CM066727.1, read as the reverse complement.
TATCTATGAGTTTGTTTCTGTTTTGTTCATTTATTTAATTTGTCCTTTTTATTCCACAAATAATCAAAATCACAGTTCATGTGTCTTTCACTGTCTCATACTTCAATCAGCAAACTACCCTTCAGGCCCATTCATGCCGCCACAGATGGTAAGAACACATTCCCTCCCATTGCTGAGAAATATTCCGTTGTATATATGTCCCACCTACTCTTTTTTTTTTTTAAGTTTATGTGGGTGACAATTGTTAGTAAAGTTACATAGATTTCATGTGTACAATTTTGTAATACGAGGTTTGACAATTATGTTCGTGAACTTGTAGTAACAATTTTGCTAACCTTTTTTGATATCAGAGGGGCTTTCATTATGATTTTGTACCAACTGGACAAACAGTTAACCAAGTTTACTATTTGGAAGTGCTGAAAAGGCTGTGTGAAAAAGATGACATGAACTTTTCATGAACAATTCATGGCTCTTGCCTCACGACAATACACCAGCTCACATGGCACTGTCTGTGAGGGAGTTTTTAGCCAGTAAACAAATAACTGTATTGGAACACCCTCCCTACTCACCTGATCAGGCCCCCAATGACTTCTTTCTTTACCTGAAGATAAAGGAAATATTGAAAGGAAGACATTTTGATGACATTCAGGACATCAAGGGTAATATGACGACAGCTCTGATGGCCATTCCAGAAAAAGTGTTCCATAATTGCTTTGAAGAGTGGACTAGATGCTGGCATTGGTGCATAGCTTCCCAGGGGAAGTACTTCAAATGTGACCATAGTGATATTCAGTAATGAGGTATGTAGCACTTTTTCTAGGTGAGTTCCCAAACTTCATTGTCTGACCTCGTACATCCATATATCACATTGTGTGTTCACTGCCCAGAGTCAGTTCTCCTTCCATTACCATGTATTTCATCCTATTTAGAGTCATCTACCACCTCCCTCCTCCACATTTACTCTATCCATTTATCTGTTGATAGACACAGGCTGCCTCCACATCTTAGCTATTGTAAACAATGTTATAATGAACATATGGATGCAAACATCCCCTGGAAGTAGTGTTTTGGGTTGATTCAGAAAATTACCCAGAAGTGGGATTACTTGATCCTTCTTTGATACTTGCTATAGCCTTTTCTTTAAGGTCTATTTGGTCTAGCATAAAAATTGCTGCTATGGCTTCCCCCGACCATTTTCATGAAGTGTCTTTTTCCCATCCCTTTATTTCAGTCTGTGTTTGTCTTTTGATCTGAAGTAAGTCTCTTGTAGACAGCATATGCATGGGTCTTATTTTCTCATACATTTAGCCACCCTATCTTTTCGATCATTTAATCCATTTATACTTAAAATAATTATTGATATATATGTAGTTATTGCCATTTTATTGTTGTTTATTATTATTATTATTATTATTATTATTATTACTATCCATCTTTAAAAAGTCCCTCTAGCCTTCCCTGTAATACCAGTTTGGTGGTGAGGAACTCCTTTAGCTTTTTCTTATCTGGGAAGATCTTTATCTGTGTTTCAGTTCCAAATGATAGCTTTACTGTCTTGGATTATCTTGATTGTATGTAGGACCTTGCTTTTCATCACTTTGACTATTTTGTGCCAATGCCTTCTGGCCTGCAAATTTTCTGTTGATAAATCAGCTCATAGTTTTATGGGAGCTCCTTTGTCTTTAACGTTTGGCATTTTAATTATGATGTGTCATGGTGTTGGTCTCTTTCAGTTTATCTTGTTTGGGACTCTGCACTTTCTGGGTTTGTATATCTATTTCCTTTGCCAGGTTACGGAAGTCATTATTTCTTCAAATAGGTTTTCAATTCCTTGTTCCTGGTGTGTCTTTTGTGAGGCTTGTGCTTGCTCCCACCTTATAGTTGAGCCATTGTTACTGTTTGCACATCAATAGGAGGGATTGACCCTCAGGCTGATTATTTTGAGGACTGGCTCTGACTACAGTGGAGGAGCTGTTATGCAGGATTTGACTCTACAAAGCAGGGTGCAATTTAATGGAGATCTGGTGCCTGCCCTGTGTGCCCTTTAGGTGTGTCATCCTTGGAGGTTGTCAGGTGATGCTCCAGCCCAGTCCAAAGCTGGCCACTGGGCCGGCCAACACTGGGGCCTCCTGGGAAGGACTTGCTACAGGCAAAGTTCAGCCATAGTCTGTATACTGCACAATGTTATAGCAATTATTATATTATATTATTATATTATAGTCACATGAAAATGGTAGAATATGAATGTGGGTGAAATATATGAAAGCATATGGAATTCCTTTTTGTTTGTTTGTTTGTTTGTTTGTTTGTTTGAGGGCAGTGTCACTGGTCCTCATACATGGGACCGAACCAGGGCCGCTGGCTTCCCAAGCCAGCGCTTATCCACCGCGCCACACGGCCGGCCCTTAAGGAATTCCTTTTAACGATTCTTCAGTTGTCTGAATTCTGTATATTAGCATCATTTTTTTTCTACCTTATAAATGTTATAATTAGCATTTTTTCCTACCTTATAAATGTTATAAATTGTGTTCTGATTTGTACATAAATGAATATTAATTTTTCTTACCTAAATATATATGTGAATAATTTTCATTTATAATGGATATGTTTTCAAAAGGGAACATTCTAGTATGAATAAGATTTCATAAAATCGAACATGATAAAAATAAATTTAAATATGTTTGAGGCAGCAAGACAGAGAGTCAAACAGATTTGTAGTTACTACTCATTAGATGTTAATGCATTGGCTAATTATAATACCTCACTGATTTTCATTATTTTTTTCTACAAAATGGAAATTTCGTGAGGATTGTTGTAGTCTGTACTAGGATATTAAGTGCCTTTTATGTCGCCTGACACAAAGCCTATTTATTTATTTATTTATTTATTTTAAGGGCAGTGTCACTGGCCCTCATATGTGGGATCCAAACCTGGGCCGCTGGCATCCCAAGCCACCTCTCAACCACCGCACCACTCAGCCGGCCCCTATTTTTAATATATATGTGTGTATATATGTATATATATATTTTTTTTTCAACCCATGCCCAGTTAAATCAGAATCATCTACAATAATGTACAAAAATCATAGTCCATGACTGAAAGTACATGTTTATGTACATATAAAAATAATCATTCTGTATTCTTGCTTGAGTTTTTCAAAACTATATTTTCAATTAATTAACATAAAACTATCCAACCCTCACTAAATATTTGAATTCTTATTTTATTTTCAGAATAAGAAATCATACATGACTAAGGCAGTAAACAAACTGACATCCACCCGATTTTTAAAACTTGCTCCTTTAGGAAACTTTATTGTCAACATAAGGAATATTAATTCCTTATGAAAAAATTAATTAATCATCAACATAATTGACAGTAAAGAAATAAATGTGCTCCCTAATGTTTTAATTTATCACAAAGTTTTTGATTCGTTTTATTATCTATAAATATTTAAAATTTTAATGATCTCTTCCTTCCAGAGATTCATTGGTTATATATTATAAAATGTTCTATTATCTGTTATGAAGCAGATATGCATACCTTTTTCAAGAGTTAGCTGAGAGTCAGCTTGTCCCAATCAATAATCATCATATTAGTCATTTTCAAGGAAGAACAATACTAAATTCAGCGGCAGTGTGATTTATTTGAAAAGGCCTAGACATAAGCATTAACTAGCACATATTCTGCTTGATTTTTCAACCAATACAATAGAAAAAAATTATATTTCTCAAAATCTATTTTTAAAAGGTAAGGAAACTTATGCTTAGTGAAATTAGTCATTTGCTCAATTTCTTAATAGAAGTTGTGGAACTAGGATTCAGATTGAAACCTGTCTGTCCACAAAATCTGTTTGTTTGTTTTTTTCTATAGTATTTTTTTTAAGGTTTATTGGGGTGACAATGGTTATTAAAGTTACGTAGGTTTCAGGTGTACAATTCTGTAATACATCATCTATATATTACATTGTGTGTTCTCCACCCAGAGTTAGTTCTCTTCCATCACCATATATTTGATCCCCTTTACCCTTATTTACCACCCTCCTCCCCCTTACCCTCTGGTAACCATTAAACTATTGTCTACATATATGAGTTTTTGTTTCTTTATTTGTTTGTCTTGTTCCTTTGTTGCTTTCAGTTTTATATCCCACATATCAGTGAAATCATATGGTTCTTGACTTTTTCTGTCCCGCTTATTTTGCTTAGCATAATAATCTCAAGATCCATCTATGTTGTTGCAAATGACCCAGCAATCAATCTCCTGGGCATATACCCAAAAAAATCTGAAAATATTTATCTGTAAAGATATATGTGCTCTGATGTTCATTGCAGCCTTATTTACGGTGGCCAAGACATGGACACAACCAAAGTGTCCTTCAATATATAACTGGATAAAGAAGATGTAGTATATGTACAGAATGGAATACTACTCTGCCATAACAAATCTGTTTTTTAAAAATATTTTTAAGGGTATTATAATGAAGCCAATAAATAAAATAATAACTTCTTTCACTCATACATTCACCTATTGCTCAAATTTCCTAAGCAAATAAATAGAATAGGTCTTACCCTCATTTCTTATTCTATCCTCCAATTTATTTTTCAACCCACCACAGAAAGGCCTGCAGTTACATTTCTCCATGATTACTAATCACTTAAATTCTAATTGTTAATCCATATGTAACATTTTAGATGTTTTTATCTGTTACAAAAAAATTACTCACTGTAGTTTATACTAATCATTATTTTATTTATTTTTATTTTTATTTTCTATTCCCCCTCAACACTCCATAACCTCATTTTCCAAGGAGTCTGGAGACAGGTAGCTGCTGTTATAAGTAAAGCAATACAGCAGTACCAGAGCTGGGCTCTGTCAATATCTTGGCTTTTTCCTTTAGATTAAATGCTAGCTTCCACAGTTCCAGGTATCATATCAACATTCAACCCCAGAAAGTATCACATGAAGTCTGGATGTAATTCCTTTATTCAAGAATAGAAAACCTCTCCCATGAAAACTCCCAAACAATTTTCTGTTGTGTCTCATTGCCCAAAGCTGGGTTATACGGTCCTATATTGCTTAAATAGAGAACAATAGGATTCCAGTTATTCCTTACATTCTCAAAGATCCCCTTGACAAAGAAATAAGTAGGCAAATGCTATGAGGTAGACAATTAACATGGCCTTCTCTGCCATAAAATTATTTCCATGCTCTATGTTATTAGACTTTTCTGCAGCATTTATTTTGTTTAGCTCATTGAAATGCTCGTTTTATGTTCTGTGATCACCGATGTTCTTTCCTCCTACTTCTCTGGCTATTTTTATAATTTGTATTGGATTCTTATTTCCTATCAAAATGTAATAGGACCCTCTTCCAAAATTCAAACCTAGGTTTTTCTCTCACTCCTCATGTGTAATGATTTGAATTCCAAACCAATGATTTGGTTTAGTTGCATATGCTAAATGTCTGATATTTGTATTTCCAGTCCATTCTCTTCCATTTATTGCTCCCTTTAGACTCTGGCAAGAATATCTGCTTACATAGGCCCCAAACCCACATCTCTCTCTCTCTCTCTCTCTCTCTCTCTCTCTCTCTCTCTCACACACACACACACACACACACACACACACACCACCACCACCACCACCACCACCACCACCACCACCACCACTGCTGCTGCCCCTCCACATACACAGTCAAGAGTAAAGAGAAAAAAAACACACTTCCTTACATGGCTTGCCCAAGGCCTAAAAGCAAGTGCTGACTTCTTAAGAATGCAGTGAAGAGAATTTGGGTGTGCCCTGCTGATATTGGAGAGAAATACTGCTTTTAAATTCAGGGAGAATTTAATTGGTAGAAGTGAAAAGGTAATTCATTTTCCTTTTTCAAACCTTTCCTCTTAGACTGCAATAATTCAATGATTCTTGAGTACTGGTGTATTGTTTTTCAATAGTGCCCAGCATCAATTTTCTTGCTTCTCTGTGTGTTCTACAGCTTAGTTCCAGAGGCACTCAATTAGCATGACATTTACAACCATTGAACATGATAGCTTGGAAAGATTTTGAACTTCCAAATTATTAATAACAGCATAGCTAGCTGGATAGAAAGATATAGCATATGTAAAGACTGATACTAATTATTTTCTTTGACAATTGGGTGATATTGAATACTACAATTGTGAATAATTTTATATTTAATAACTGTAATGATATTTTTCAAATAAATAAAATTTTAGTATTATTTAATTAACTTAAAAAAAGATTGCCTTGGTATTATGTTAATGGTTCAAAGAGAGATGACGATGAAAAATTAGTTTTTCAGCAGCAGGATAATTTTGGCTGAAAGTTCAGAATTGACAGCACATAGCTTATACATGTTAAAAAGAGACATAGGATCAATAAATGGACATTATAGTTTTTACATCAATACAAAATTACATGGGATATTTTCTGTACTGGTCAACATTTAGAATATCATTATGACCACATTGGATCTTAACCTATAGCTGTTCTCAAACATTCAGTAAGGATGCTGATTAAATATTGTTGATGTAATAACATTTACTTTAAACAAAATGCTACATAAATTGAAGAATTAAGAAAAATAAAGGTGCCTTTCACATGAAGAAGTAACATAAAAACTTTAAATATACTTGCCCTGGATTTTCAATACTCAGACTTAAGTTACTGTGATATAGATGTATATTTACAGTGGTACCAAAAAAATGTATACACATTTTAAGAAAGGAAAAAACTGGGCCAGATGAGTGGCACATTGGTTAAGAGCTGACTTGGGATGCCAGCTCTGAGCAGCAGGGCCCCAGTTCAGAACCCACATATGAGGGCCAGTGACACTGCCCTCTACAGATAAGATGGTGAACAACAACTCAACCTGGATTTAGGCTGCCTTGAGTTGCCAGGGATGGCATAGCTGCAGCCCTTGCTGCAGTAAGTAGCCTGCCATAGGCTACAGTGAGCAGCCTGCAGCCAGCGTGAGCAGCTAGCAGCCGGTGTGAGCCTCCTAAAGCCACCGTGAATGGCTGTCCAGAGGCCGGCGACCAATCTGCCTCACCTGAGAAGAGTGCAATGATGATACCATCATGGGCCAGTGAAGCAATGCCCTCCACAACTAGATTGAAGAACAAAGGGACAGCAACTTGTCTGTTCCCCTTCCCCGGTTCCTCAATGATTTTCTCCTCCCCCAATTCCCCAATAAAATCTTAAAAAAAAAACAAAGGTAAAAACTGTATTAAAATTGTAATACTCAATATATACCAATAACAAAAGATGAATACAAGTCACATTTGAGTTCTGCAATTACAAGAGGTGCTCAAAGCGGTTACCATCAGAGTCTAGACACTTCTGTTTACAGTGAATTACTGCTTGAGCAATGTTGACGAAAGTGTCCACTTGTTACTCTGTGCATGCTGTTTCAATTTGTTCCTGAAGTACTGCCAGTGTGGCCAATTTTCTATGGTACACCACATCCTTTAAGGTCACCCATAGGTAGAACTCAAGGGGTATTAAATCAGTAGAACATGGGGGAATCTCAGCTGTACCTCTTTGTCCCATCCATTGTCCTGGCAATTTCTCATCGAGGTAAGTTCTGAAATCTTGGTGGTCTTGAATTCCTCGAAGAACAACAACCATGCTTCCATCATTTTCTTTGACTGCCTTTCCTGTTGCAAGATGGCGCTAACATTCATTTGATTAACACCATCTTTTGAGCAAACATTATACTATATACTGGTATTATAATTCAATTCAATTTGAAAAATAATACATAGATAACGTTTCTTAAAATGCATACACATTTTTTCACACCCCTGGTGTGTGTGTGTGTGTGTGTGTGTGTGTGTGTGTGTGTGTAGATAGATAGTTATATAGAAAGATTGTGTTGTCAGAAAAGTGATGACTCATTTTTGCAAAGGAAAACATAGAAAAACTACATCATGACTTTTCTGACAACCCAATAGATAGATAATTTTGCAACAGCTCAATATAACTGATCCTATTTGGCTATTTTAATTTAAAATTTTAAAAAAATATTTTGAAAACATTAGAAATTATATTTTCCTGAATCTATACAGCTATGTGCAATATGCACCAACATCTTATTTCAATAAAATAAAAATAAATTAGAATAATAAAATGATGATGAAGAATAATTAAAAATAATTCACAATGTAGTGTCTACATTATTATTATAAATCAAGATAAGATAATATCTCAATTGGGAAAATACTTGAATAGAATGAGAAGTTTTTAAATAAATTGAGCAACACACTGCTAAGCTTGTTCTTTTCATATAGAACAGCAATTAACACTTATAGAGGTAAATGTAAGGGATCATGTATAGATCTTAATATTGCATTAGGGGGTTGTAAAATCACAATTTATGTGATAGCAATTTATAAGATGAAGTTGAAACATATCATAACAAGATTATTTTGTTTGTGTTCTCATCATAATGCTTATATTTGACATACTAAATAAATGGCTCACTTCTGAATCTAAAACTTAATTGTAACTATTCACGATGTTTTCACAACCAAAAAAGAATATATATCAAACTATATTATAAAAATATAATAATAGAAACAATGTGTGACTGGCAAACAGACAAAAAGACACATAGGCCATTGGAGTAATATTGAGAGCCCAAGAATAAACTTATGCATATAGAGTAAACTAATATTTCCAATTGAACTTAGAACAAGTGGTGGGAAAAGAATAATGTTTTCAATAAATGGTGTTGGGAAAACTGAATATTCACATGCAGAAGAATGAAACTGGATCACTATCTTATACCATTCACAAAAGTTAAATGAAAATGGATCAAAGGTCTTATTTTAAGACCTGAAACTGTAAAACTCTTAGAAGAAAAAATGGAGAAAAAACTCTTAGACATTGGCCTTCACAGTGGTTTTTTTTTTTTAGAGCTATGACACCAAAAACAAAAATCAAAAGGTTGAACTACATTCAACTTAAAAGCTTCTGTATAGCAAAAGAAATAATTAACAAAATGAATAGGCAAATTATGGAAAAGGAGAAAGTATGTGTGACCATCTATCTGATAAGAGATTAATAGTGAAAACACTGGGTGTTAAAAAAAAAAATGTATAAAAGTGGACACTTTGGTCAACATTGCTCAAGTAGTATTTCTCCGTAATCAGAAGTGTCTGGACACTGATGGCAACTACTTTGATCACCTCTTGTAATTGCATATCAAACCTGACTTATGTTCATCTTTTGTTATGGGTATATATTAAGTATTGCAATTTTAATTGTTTTCCTTTCTTAAAATGTGTGTACATTTTTTGGCACTCTCTGTATATAAGGAATAACAGAATTCAGTGCAAAGAGACAAATAACCTGATCAAAAATGGGCAAAGAACCTGAACAGAAATTTTTCCAAAGATATACAAATGACAAACAGGTTCATGAAAATGTGCTCAGCATCACAAATCAGTATAATGCCAATCAAAACCACAATGAGGTATCACCTAACACCTGTTAGAAGAGCTATCATCAACAAGACAAGAGATAACAAGTCTTTGCAAGGATTTGGTGAAAAGGGAACCATTGTGCATTTTCATGGGAATGTAAAGCCCATATATATTGTATTTATTTCTGAGTTCTCAATTCTGTTCCAGTGGTCTGTGTTTTTTTGGCCTATACCATGCTATTTTGATTATTGTCACTTCGTAGTGTAATTTGATATTAGAGCATGTGATACCTTTGGCCTTGTTCTTTTTTCTCAGGATTGTTTTGGCTGTTCGGGGGATTTTGTGATTCCACACAAATCTGATGATTTTTTTGTTATTCTATTTCTTAAAAAATAAAAAATTTAAAATTGGGTTTTGATTGGATTGCATTAAATCTGTTTATTGCTTTGGGTAATATGGTCATTTTAACTACCTTGATTCTTCAATTCATGATCATGGAATAATTTTCATGTCTTTAAATCTTTAATTTCTTTTAATAAGTCTTATAGTTTTAATGTATAAGACCTTCTTATCCTTTGATAAGTTTATTTCTAGGCATTTTGTTTGTTTGTTTGGTTTCGTTTTTGTTTGTTTCAATCGCAAAATAGTTATTTTTGTTTGTTTTCATTTCTTTTTCTGAAATTTTATTGTTAGTGTATAGGAACACAATGGCTTTTTGTACACTGATTTTGTAACCTGCAATTTTACTGTATTTGTTTATTGCATCTAACAGTTTTTTGGGGTTTATTTTTGTTGTTGTTGTTGTTGTTGGGTCTTTAGGGTTTTCTATATAAAGAATCATGTCATCTGCAAAGAGTAACAATTTGACTTGTTTATTCCCAATTTGGATTCTTTTTATTTCTTTCTCTTGCCTGATTGCCCTGGCTAGGAATTCTAATACTATGTCTTTTGGTATTTTGTATGTGTGAATTTGCTTTTGTTGATGATGTTATTGTTGTTTATTAAGTTTTTTTTTTTGGAGGGGGGGTTCAAATTGAGCTTTTTGCTAAACTATTGAAGTGCTAGATCACAGAGATTTGGAAGTGCTGATAATGAAATGATTACTTCTATTTTTCAGGCATTGTCCAAGTCTCATGGATAGATTGTTGTTTAATTCCTGGGAAGGAAAACTCTATTAACCACCCACAAAAGACGAATATTGAATTCCTTTGAAGAACAACTAGTTTTAGTCTTATTTAACTGATAAAGATTGGAACATTTATTTCACACCTGAGTTTGTCAAATAATGTTAATACCACTGAGCAGGAAAAATTGAATATCTGCCTTCCTGTCCCTTTTCCCAGTGTTACTGGCCAACTGAGCAGCACCAACCCCCACCACTGAAAAACTTTAATGTTTTCTTTTCTATAGAAATGTTAAGTATAAAAATGTTAAGTCTCCTCCCTAGTTCTTTAGTTTCTTAGCTCTTGGGCCTTGATTGCTTTTCTGACAGGAAGATCCCCCTTGCTTCTTAATTGCTTTGTAAATTAGTTCCTGAATCTGAAACAATAGAAATCCCCTACCCCTGCTTCAGATAACTATTTGAAAGCCTGAGACTTCCTAAGATCCCCTAGGCAAGGAAGCTAAATGTCAAACCCATTCTGTGTTCAGACAACTGACACCACCTGAGTGATGGACTGAATAGCCACAAGTTTCATAAGAACTAACAGATTTATATTTTTGTCCTCATTCAGGAGCCTTGAGGATACAGGGGATACCCCAACAAGCAAGAAGCCAACACGGTCTTCCAGGTGGAGCTTGAGACCCCTTCCTCTCATCTGAGATCAGCTAGGGCGAGAGTTCCGTGAACCCCAATAGGCAAGGACAGCTCTACGCCCCTGCCCAGCAGGAAGCAGATACAGAAGAAGAGACCTCCTGTCCCTCAGCTTCCCATAGAGATTTTATGGGGATTACGTCTCTCAAGGAAAACCTAGGCAGGTAGTTAGAGGCAGGCATTGGGTCTCTGCATTCCTGCACGTCCCACAGTGTGACCGCCTGGGGGACATCCCCTCTCCACCCAAAACTCCCTTTTGTATTGTAATTACCTACCCCTGCGGGAAGAGCAAATGGGCGCAAAATATCCAACTAGATCAGACCAGTCACACACACCTACACAGTACCTCTTGTTAATCACAGGAGCCAATCAAGTGGTCCTACGCCCAGGAAGAACAGCCCATCCTGGAGAAAAAGGATTAAAAACCCCAAGTCCTGGGAGGAAAACGCACGCAGCTGCTACTGCTACTTCTGTTGCTGCTTCTTCCCTTTAAGCCTCACCTTTGCATATGCCCCCTCCACACTCTGGTAATGGGCCCTTGGGCCATCCTCTAGTCTGGATGTACTGTCTTTTCTAATAAACTACTTATTTTACTGCTTTACTCTGGTATCTCGTTCAATTCTTTGCTCGAGTTGCCAAGGACCTGGACTCTGCGCCGAGAAAGGCCCGCTCTCCGACAACACCAGTATCCTCCAGCTCCTAGGTCAATTACACCAGTAACACATGGGGAGGTTTCTTTTCATCATCATATTAACAACATAAAATTTGAGGTATATATTATATCATTAAAGTCATTTTAAATTTTATATTTTTTAAAATAAACAATTTATGTAAATGTATCATGATAATAATTTTTTCTCTTGGCAACCATCACAATTTTTGTCTTTTTTTTTTAACATGGTTTCTCACTCCCAATCATTTCCCCATTATTCAGTCTATAAACTCACATTAAGAAGTAACAATCTCTACATATTTTCTATGCACATGTAATTATTTTTAAACATATATATGCAGATATTTATAGCCATGCTCAGATTTTTAATAAAATGACATTATTATATGTGCATGTTTCTTCGTTTGCTTCTCTCTCTCAATAATAACATTTGCAATTTTTTCTGGTATATTTCAAATTTATTTGATTGAATTATGGTTATCAATTGTTATATACAATAATTTCATAATTTTTTTTCTCTTGATACACATTTACTTTGCTTGAAAATTTTGTCTCTGTAGTACGGCAATAAACATACTTATGTAGATATTTTAGGTTCCTGTACTTTTATTTAGAAGACATAAATTTCCAGAAATGGTTTGTCAGGTTAAAAATGGTATTGTTAAATTTACCACAGAAATATGTTGGTTTATAATTCAGATATTGAAATGCAATAGCTTAAATGTTAAATTGAGTTTATGCAATCACTTTCTTAATGGCATATTTTTAATTCCCCTTAACATTCTATATTACTTCTGAAAGTAAACTTGCATATCGCCTATCCCAAATCAGTATTATGCTAAACCTTCAAAGAAAAAAAGGCTTTCAAGAATTCATTTTTTAATAGTAAGTTTTCCAAATGCTAAAATGGTCTTATTCAGTGAAACCCATATCTATCTTGCCATAATTAAATACAGCTACTTTGGCTCTCACTTCAATAAGGATTCATTTTTAAAAATGTAATGACCCTTCTTACACAGAATGCAAGTTATTAGGTCACCTGCCAGCAGTCGTCTCTCAAGCTCCTTAATTATCATTCCTTTGAGCTTTATTCATATCTTATATTTCCAAGATTTGGATCATTAACTTTTCTCCCTTATGCACACTTTGCATATTTTTCTACATTCTTTTTGGCCTTCAGACTTTCTGCAAAAGTTAGAATCTAGCTAAGTATTGCATAAGGCGTTTTTATGTTTCTAAATTTTCTAGTTCCGGCACTCAAAATAAAAATTTCCTATTAACTTGGAGAAGATTTCCCGTTTTTAATAAGTATGTACTTTATTTTCATGAATTATTACTCACTGGAAAAATAGAAATGTTTCTTCCAACAAACCAATACCATTGTGTCTAGAAATTTCTATGAAAATATTTGAAGGAGGACACATTAAAAAGAGGGTAACAGCTTTCTTCCATCTCTTTCTTAGCATTGTAATGCCTCAGGTATAGCTCATGACTCTTTCTCCCTCCACACACTTTCCTTGGATGTGCATATTTTCATTGTTATGATTAACATGGTTATGCTCGTAACTTCCTGATACTTACCATTGTATGCTTCAGAAATTTGTCTTCACCTTCACTAATTTGACCCCACAAAAGCACCTGAATGAAAAGAATCACCTACTCATAGAATCCTTAAACATAGTAATCATTGTTAAAATTTCTATCACGTATTTAGTGATTCAAGTCTCTGACTTTGGAATTAGCAAAATTGTTCATATTTCCTCAATGAGTCTTTATCATGAAAACTACTCCCAGCCTTCTAAAAAAGTTTCTGTTTTATTCATTTTATAACCTAAATATCACTTGATCTTTTTTCTGTCTTTTCATTCCAATTTCTAATATACCGTCTCTACTAATCCAAACATGTATTATTTATTACTAAGAATACTGAAATAATCTATTAAGTTTCCTAAGATGAGTTTTACTCCTTTAAAATTCTTCTGCCTTTCACATTTCAGATAGCTTGAGAAAGCCAAAATACAAATGTTATGATATTATTGGTTGGTTAAATCCCTTGTATTTCTTGCCATATCCATTAGAGAAGAATATCCTACTTACAATGGCACGTGAGAACTCCAAAGACAAGCTTCATGTTCAAACATTAATTCCTTCATAATTTTCAACCTAGTAATACCAAACATCTTATGGCCTTGTGTAAATAATACCCTCTCATGAGTCTATGTCCTAGTTTATTCTAGGTTTCTATCTTGCAAATCTCTTCCCCTATTAATGAATCCTATTGGTGCTATAATATCCATCTCAAAAAAAAGCCTGAGAAGACATCCTTGAGCCCTCTCTACTTAGATTATCCTTCTTGTGCTTTTATAACATTTAAAACATACATTTTTCTTAGTACCTATCATAATAAATCACAATTTTTTTTGTAAACTAAATCAAGCATCTTTAGTGTGAATCAAAACTTCTACAGTAATTATGTTATCATTCACTTTGAAAATGGAAAATTAATCTATTGTGTGACTTAGCAGCTTAGCATGCTCTTACAATATGCACTAACAACCCCTTCCTGTTTCATCCAGCCCAGGTAGAACTTTTCCAAGATTTTTTTTTCATTTTATTATTTTTCAATTACTTTTTTTTTATTAGTTACAGGTGTACAAAACAATGCAATAGTTATCTTTTTTTCTTTTTAAATTAATGTTCTTTAAGATTTTCTTTAAGTCATCGAGGACTGTAATCGTTTCATTTTCTTCTTAACTCCAACAGTTGTTAGATTGCCTGATAGAATAAACCCCATGTTTTAAAATAGTTACTGGATCTACTTCCTGTATGGCTGGGGTTCAGTTTGAGTCTCTCTAAGTAAACTCCTAACACAGACTTACATAATAATATAAACTCATGTAAATCTTGGAAAATTAAAAAATAAATAATAAAACTAATTGAAGATACTAGAGAGTAAACAAAAGTCCACAGTCTCTGGAGGAGAGCTAATATTTGGAAGAAGAGTAAGGCATTAGATGAGTTACGTTAATTTTTTCGATTTATCTTAAAGGAAAGCTACAGTTGGAGCCACAAGTAATGACTAAAACTTTGCTTCAAAACTCACAGACATCTTATCCTAAGGAACTAGATGACAGAAATATGTGTAATCTAAACTATGGAAAGTTAATAGAGAGCATTCTCAATATTGCTTCTGCACCATTCTTTCTTTCCTCCCCTTCAGGAAATCCAGTTACATGTAAAGAACTTTTAACTGTTATTTATATATCTTATACCCTTTTCTGGATTTTTCTATCATTTTTATCCTTTTTTTCTACTTTTTTCAGTTATCCTTCTATTTTTCCATTTTCTAGTGAGCTCTTCAGCTGGGTCCAACCTACTGTTAAATTAAAAAATTAGGAGTAAATAATTGTCAGTTCACCAAGATGACACATAAGTGATAATTAAATTTCAATCCTCAAAATAATGCTACTCAATTTTTTTGCATGCTTTCTATATTTTTTCAATTATAGTTGACATACAATATTACATGAGTTTCAGATGTACAACATAGTGATTTTCTTTTTTCTGTCTCACTTTTTTCCCTCAGCATAATACCCTCTAGGTCTATCCATGTTGTTACAGATGGTAAGAATTCATTCCTTTCTCTGGCTGAGTAATATTCCATGTATATATGTTGCCATATTTCTTTATCAATTAATTCATTGATGGACACTCAGTTTGCCTCCATATCTTGGCTATTGTAAATAATGCTGCAGTGAACACATGGATACACATGTCCCTCTGAAGTAGTGTTTTGGGTTTCCTCAGATAAATACTCAAAAGTGAGATTACTGGGCACTTCTTTGTCTCTTGTTATAGCCTTTGCTTTAAAGTTTATTTTGTCTTGTATAAGTATTACTACCCCAGCTTTTTTTGTTGTTGTTTGTTTCCATTTTCATGAAATATCTGTTTCCATCCCTTTATTGCAATCTCTGAATGTCTTTTGATCTGAAGTGAGTCTCTTATCCTTTTCTTATCCATTCAGCCACCCTATCTTTTGATTGGAAAATTTAACTTTTACGTTTAAAGTAATCTTTGATAGATATGTACTTACTGCCATTTTGTTATCCATATTTTTTATCTTTTATTTTCTTTCTTCCTCTTAAAGAAGTCCCTGTAACATTTTCTGTAATACTGGTTTGGTGAACTCCTTTAGTTTTTTCTTGTCTGGTAAGCACTGTATCCGTCCTTCAATTCTGAATGATAGCCTTGTATGTAGAGTAACTTGGTTGTAGGTCCTTGCTTTTCATCACTTTGAATATTTTGTGCCAAATCCCTCTGGTCTGCAAAATTTATGTTGAGAAATCAGCTGCCAGTCTTGGGGGAGCTCCCTTGTAGGTAGGTAACTAACTGTTTTTCTCATGCGATTTTAAGATTCCCTCTTTGTCTTTAACCTTTGGTATGTTAATTCTGACATGTCTGGTGTGGTCCTCTTTGGGTTCATCTTGTTTGGGACCCTCTGCACTTCCTGAACTTGTATTTCTATTTCCTTCACCAGGCTAGGGAAGTTTTTTTCAAATAGTCATTATTTTTCAAATAGGTTTTCAGTTCTTTGCTCTCTCTCTTTTCCTTCTGGTACCCAAATCTTGCAAATATTGGTATGCTTGATATTGTCCCCATGACCCCCAAACTATCCTCATTTTGGGGGGATTTTTTTTTTTTTTTTGCTATTCTGATTGGGTGTTTTCTGCTACTTTAACATCTGCATTGTTGATTTAATTCTCTGCTTCATCTAATCTATTGTTTATCCCCTCTAATGAATTCTTCATGTCAGTTATAGTATTTATTTCTGACTATGTTTATGGTTTCTGTTTCCATCTTTATGTTGTCTAACTGTTGAAGTTCTCTCTAAGACCATTGAGCATCCTTATCACCAGTGTTTGGAGCTCTGTGTCTGGTAGATTCCTGGTCTCAATTTTGTTTACTTGTTTTTCTGGAGCTTTGCTCTGTTCTTTTATGTGGGAAATGTTTATTTTTCTCCACATTTTGGCTGCCTCCCTGTGTTCATTTCTATCTAGGGCTGCTATACCTCCCAATATTAACAGAGTGGCCTTATATAGCAGGTGTCCTGTGGACCCAGTGGTGTAGCCACCCTGGTTACCAGAGCTCAATGTTCCATGCATGTCCCTTGTATGCATTGTGCGTGCCCTCCTGTTGTAGTTAAGCCTTGGTTGCTGTTTGGACATCAATAGGATGGATTGACCCTCACGCTGATAGGTTGCAAGGACTGGCTGTGACTACAGTGGAGGAGATGTTGTGCAGGGGCTGACCCTACAGAGCTGTGTTCACTTTAGCAAGGTTCTGGTGCTTGTCCAATCTGCCCTTTGGGTGTGTCATCCTTGGTGTTGGCCTGGTGATGCTCCGGCCAAATCCAAAGCTGGAAATTGAGCCTGTCAGCCCCAGGATCTCCTGGGAGGGGGACCTGTTGTTGTCCAGGCCTACCTGGCATGAGCCACATAGCCATTCAGAGATGGCCGCTGCTCATACTGTGCTTGGAGTTTCTTTGAGAGGACAAGGCACAAACCAAGGTCAGCTGTTGCTAACACAGGGCTTAGGTTTGCTCAGCCAGAGGTTCAGGACATGTTGAAGCCAGATGCTACTTGTTTGGGTTTTGTGAATCTTTGAGAGATATTAGGGCAGCCTACAGCATGAGCCGTGAGAGGCTGTTACATGAAAAAGTCACTGGAAGCAACTTGGATATGCTTAAAAGTTGGGCGAGGTGTGGTCTCAGGGAGGGCAGGGCTGACGAGATGTTATAGCTGGTTTGATACAGATTCAGATTGGTTCTACCTGTGTCTGCATGCAGGTAGGGAGAGAGCTCAACATAGAATCATGGCTGCCACTAGCTCCTCCGCTCAGGAGAAGGCTGCCCCTCCAGCACTTACCCTGAATTTAGACAAATCAGTTTTCTTTCCGTATGTCTCTGATGCCTTTCAAGCTGCTGCCCTAGCCCTGGAGCTCTGAGCAATTGAGCCCATCAGCAGGTAAGTCCTTGAGTGGTCCCTTTTAGAGGAGCTCCTGGGAGTGAAGCCACCCTGTGTCTCACTCACCCACAATCTCTGCTGCTTTTTGCAGACAGAACATATGGGTACTTTTCTCTCCAGCACTGAAATCCTGGGCTGGGACCTCTCGCTCCTCAGAGGAACCTCTGCAGCTGAGATATCACTCCTGATTTTAATGGTAACACATGGGTGTGGGACCAGCTGGTTTTGCATGTTTGCCCCTCCTACAGTCTGGATGTGACTTATTCTGTGAGTTAGTAGTTGTAGAGCTTTTGTTCAGCTAGACTTCAGGTGATTCTCATTTATGGTTGTTCTGTGGTTTCGTTGTAATGGATGTGGTCCTGAGAGGAAGTGAGCACAGCATTTACCTACTCCGCCATTGACCAGAAATCTGTTGTGGGTCATTTTAGTCTCAATAAATAACAAGTCTTGCTTGTGTTTTGAAAAGAGCAGTTGAGATGGCCATGGAGGCACCTTAGATGTGTATTAAAAGGTAAAAGCTACTTATTTGGGGGAATCCTTATCTCTCACATCCCTGCCTTGAACAAAACTGTTGGTCAATGAGGCTTAGCATTTCCAGAGATTTCCCTAAATGCCTGTGCCTGGTTCACTGATTGCTCATCAATGTTGATATATGTTGGTGAGCATTGTACTGCTAAGGAAAACCATCTGTGCAAAATCAGTGCCCGGTATGCATAACTAAAAGCCAATATGGTCTCCACTCAGCTGGCAGAAGTCAACTAAGTGCTCATAGCCAAGGCAATACTTCCCTCAGTGAACTTTGGAATATACTTATTATCTCTTGGGCTTTTGTCCATAGCCTAGCTGCCTGGTCTGCCATTTGGGACACTACCCACTGGCAGATTGTAGACTTATCTTTGAAGCTGTACACTGTAGGAAAAACATCCCTACTGCAAATCAGAAAGTCTGACACAAAGGCAGATGCCAATGGTGAGGACATGGCCCCTGAGGGGACCAAATGGAATCCAACCTCCCCCAACTGAAGAAATCTCTACTGGGGAAACTCCAATTATTGTAAACAATTTTTTTCTTTCTGGGGTCACCATGTGTACCATCAGGAGTACACCTCTTGTATTTATTTCCTGTGCCTGGCACAAACATTCCTGCTCCCAAAGCCATGACACATTGCATATTACTTTTGGTCATAAGAGACTTCCACATTTTTAAGGAATTCCCATTGATCGCTCTCAGATAACTCCACAAAGCTCTCCAACATGAGATGACCATTAGTTACTTGGGGAAAATTTCCACAGTGATAACTGACTTATTATTTATGCACATTCTGTGGGAATTTATTGCTATGATAGGGCCATTCAGTTAGAAAAAGCTGTGAGAATTTTTTCCCCTGATGATAGCTTACATTATCAACAATATCACCTTGACTTTTAAGGCATTTGGCTCAGTCTAATTCATTGGCCAGGGTGGTTAGAGATGATAACTTTGTCCTAGACTGTGCCCTTACAGGCCAAGGCAGAGTTGGTGCAATCAATAATAAATCCTGGATATATCTGGATGATTGGCTTGGGGAAATGGAAGGTCAAAACAGAATCTCCTAATTTCCGAAGGTAGACTCAATGACATATGTGTGTTTTTGTTGTTGTTGTTTTTTCCCCAAGCCTTATAAAGCATGTAATCATGGAAGGGATGTTTGTTGGTGATGTAGGCTGAATGTTTGTGTTCCCCCAAAATTCATATGTTAAAATTCTACACTTAATGTGATGGTATAAAGAGATAGAGCCTCATGAATGAGATTAATTCTCTTATAAAAGAGTCCCAAGGGAGCTCCCTGGCTGTTTCCCCATGGAGGATACAATGTGAAGTCTGAAACCTGGAAGAGGTCCCTTACCTAGCTACACTGGAACCCTGAATTTGGACTTCTAGCTTCCAAAACTGTGACAAATAAATTTCTGTAGTTTATAAGCTACCCAGGTTGGGGCATTTTGTTATAGCTGCCAGAACAATCTAAGATAGTTGGCCTCATCTTCCTTTTTGGAGTCCTGTTGATAGGAGGAACTCTAGATAAATCCTGTATGAGACAAATTGAAAGATTTTATCCCAGCCTGTGTTGGTCAGCTTAACTAGGGCTGTCAACAGAATACTATACTAATGTAGGAATTTTCCAGGTCAACACAGTGTATGAGTTGTTGGGAAGAAGCCAGGGTGAGTTGTTGGGAAGAAGTTCACCATAAAGTTCATAAGGTCTTGATGTGTATATTGGGATTCTGGAGAAATAAATAGTATCTCTTTACAAAGAGAAGCCTAACTTCCTGCTTGTCATAACATCAGTGGGTTTATCATGCTCAGAGTCCCTTCCCTTGGTGCAGTCCAGTGCATACTGGCTTCAACTGGCTCTCTGCATTGTCCTGTGGGACTTAGAATTTAGGAGTCCAGAACAATTATGCTGATGTGGTTACTTTGTTTTTTGATCCAGAAATCTGGCATCGTCTGTCAACATCCATGTAACTGTGGCTGGCTCATACATTAGCATTTAAACACAGCAAAATCAATTTCCTTGCACAGGTTTTTCAGTTTGAAAATCATCAATCTCAACTCTTATTGAAGCTACATATTTCTATGCATTCATATACAATAAGCAATTTTAAAGATTTAAATTTAAGTCAATAATATAGTGAGATTTCTTAGGGTAAAATGATGATAATTAAGTATGTAAATTATATTTATCATAGTTCAGTGTTTTGGTTTTTTTTTTTTTAATTAAAAAGTATTTCAATAATTTCATCCTCTCACAAAGAAAAGTAGTAATAGTTATGAGTCTTATGACCTATTTTATCTCCATAGTTTACCTTCTACCTTGATTAAATCCTACATATACACATTTGTTTTTTTTAAATAATTTTTTTTAACTTTTTAATTTTTATTTTTTGCAAAGTGAAGGCTGACGTTATCATTGATTGGTACTTTAAATGTGTTAATCTGTCAAATGGAAAGAAAAATAATGAATTTAAAATGGTCTCAAGTACCATTGCCCAGATAATACTTTTAGTTAATAAACAACAAACATGCATAAACAAGCACACACATGTACACAGGTAAATAAGGAATCAGACTCTGCACATCATTTATTTTCACATAATAATCTTGGAGATATGTTCATTTCCAAGATACCTGCTCTACTTAATTCATTGCAATGTCTTCCAGGCAGATGATTGTATGCATATTTAATAACGTGTCACCTATTCATGGACATATATGGTATTTCTGTAATTACTATTACACAATAAGTAAAATCTTGGGTAATATTCAGGCACAATATTTCAGGTAAAATATTTCCTTGAAAAGAGAATAAGTTGTTAAATTACAATTAGTAGGACTCCTGTATCTTGGGAGCTGAATATAATTCATTATTTATTAGTGATCTAAACTCAGTTTTGAAGCAGTCCCTTATTCAAAACAGAGTAAATTTTTTTTTAATTTTTTTCAAAACACCCTACATAATATGAATTTTATAGCACTGACAGTGTGTTATTTATTTACATTACTATATATATAATATATATATATTATATATATATATAATATATATATATATATATATATGTAATTTTATTGAGGAACAATCTGGTTTTCCAAGCCCTGTCAGCTCCAAGTCAAGCAGTTGTTTTAATATAGTTGTGGAGGGCAGAGCTCAATTCCAAGTTCTGGCGCAGTTTTCACTCTAGCTGCGGGGAAATTGAACAAGCAACCTTGTTGTTAAGAGCATGCAGTCTGACCAACTGAGTCATCGGGCTGCCTACCGACAGCTCAGTGACAGCTCAGCTCAAGTTATAGTCTTCAATCTAGTTGTGGAGGGTGAAGCTCACTGGCCTATATGGGAATTGAACCGGCATCCTTGTTGTTCAGAGCATGTGATCTAACCAACTGAGTTATTGGGCTGCCCCTCATTTATATATTTTATATACCACTTTAGTTATTCTTTTTATTCTTTGTATTATTTATGTATTACTTTTAGAATAAGTATCTAAAAATGTCAGGGCCTAGCTCAATTACAACTGAGTCAAGACATTTGTTAATTAGCTTTAATATATATCAAAGTATTGCTTCTCAAAGTATAAAATGAAAGTGAAAAACATACACATAGCAATGAACAAAGCAAAAATGAAATTAAGGAAACAATTTAATTTTCAATTGACCAAAAATAATAACGTATTTATGAATAAATTTAACAAAAGTAGTGCAAAACTTGTATTCTGAAAACTACAAAACATAATTGAAAGGAATTAAAGATCTAAATAAATGGAAAGCTATCCATGTTTATGGATTTGAAAAATTAATATTGATATGATAGCACTCCTTATCAGAATTCCAGTTCGTTTCAATGTAGAAATTTTCAAGATGATTCTAAAATTAATATTGAATCTTAAGGGAAACAAAACAGCCAAAGCAATCTTGACATAGAAGAACAGAGTTGGAGGACTCGCACTCCTGTTTTCAAAACTTACTACAAAGCAACTGTAAGCAGGACAGTGTTGTACTCGCATAAAATAGACATATAACA
This sequence comes from Aselliscus stoliczkanus, assembly GCA_033961575.1. Lineage (NCBI taxonomy): Eukaryota > Metazoa > Chordata > Mammalia > Chiroptera > Hipposideridae > Aselliscus > Aselliscus stoliczkanus. The sequence goes on along the minus strand of CM066727.1, from coordinate 31,907,354 downwards.
TTTTTGATTTTTGACAAGGATAACAAAACATTCAATGGGGAAAGAATACTCTTCAACTAAAGATGCTGAGACAACTAGGTATCTGAAATGCAAAATGCAGTTGGACTCCTATCTCACACCATATACAGAGATTAACTCAAATCTAAGACATAATGTAAAAGAAAAAATGCATAAAACTCATAGGAAAACATAGGCACGAATCTTTGTGACTCACAAATTTGCAATGTTTTCTTAGATATGATGCCAAAATAATGAACAACAAATGAAAAAATATATAGAACATGGACTTCATCCAAAATAAAACTGTGATTCAAGGGGCACATCAAGAAACTAAAAGAAATATAAGATAGGAGAAAATTTTGCAAATCATATATCTAATGGGACTGAAAGCTAGAATATCTGAGTAATTCATACGTCAATAGTAAAAAGATCCCAAAAAACAAAAGCCCTGGACCAGACGGCTTCACAAGTGAATTTTATCAAACATTCAAAAAAGAACTATCACCTATTCTTCTCAAACTATTGCAAAAAATCCAGAAGGAGGGAAGGCTCCCAAACTCTTTTTATGAAGTCACTATCACCCTGATTCCAAAACCAGATAAAGACATCACAAAAAAGGAAAATTACAGGCCAATCTCCCTGATGAATATAGATGCAAAAATTCTCAATAAAATATTAGCAAACAGAATTCAGCAATATATTAAGAAGATCATACATCATGATCAAGTGGGATTCATCCCTAGTGCGCAAGGCTGGTTCAACATCCGTAAATCAATTAATGTGATACACCACATCAACAAAATGAAGGATAAAGATCACATGGTCATTTCAATAGATGCAGAAAAAGCATTTGACAAAATCCAACAGCCATTTATGTTAAAAACCCTTAGCAAAGTGGGAATACAGGGATCATCTCTCAACATAATAAAAGCCATATATGATAAACCTACAGCTAACATCATACTCAATGGGGAAAAGCTAAAGCCATTCCCCTTAAGATCAGGAACAAGACAAGGCTGTCCACTTTCTCCTCTTTTATTCAACATAGTGCTGGAAGTTCTAGCCACAGCAATCAGACAACAAAAAGAAATAAAAGGCATCCAAATTGGCAAGGAAGAAGTAAAATTGTCATTATATGCAGATGACATGATACTGAATATAGAGAACCCCAAAGACTCCATCAAAAAACTATTGGAACTGATAGACGAATTCAGTAAAGTAGCAGGATATAAAATCAATGTTCAGAAATCAGTGGCATTTGCATATACCAATAATAAACTAATGGAAAGAGAAATTGAGAAAACTGTCCCATTTACAATTGTGTCAAGAACTATAAAATACCTAGGAATAAATTTAACCAAAGAAGTGAAAGATCTGTACTCAGAAAATTATAAGACACTGAAGAAAGAAATCATAGAAGATACAAATAAATGGAAACACCTACCATGCTCATGGATAGGAAGAATTAATATAGTTAAAAATGTCCATACTGCCTAAAGCAATATATAGATTCAATGCAATTCCTATCAAACTACCAAGGGCATTGTTCACAGAAATAGAAAATATAATCCTAAAATTTATATGGAATCATAAAAGACCCAGAATAGCTTCGGCAATTCTGAGAAATAAAAACAAAGTCGGGGGGATCACGCTACCAGACATCAAAACCTACTACAAGGCTACAGTAATCAAGACAGTTTGGTATTGGCATAAAAACAGGCACATCAATCAGTGGAACAGAACACAGAGCCCAGAAATAAATCCAGGCATTTACGGACAGTTAATCTATGACAAGGGAAGCAAGAATTTACACTGGAGTAAAGATAGTCTATTCAATAAATGGTGCTGGGAAAATTGGGCTGACACATGCAAAAAAATGAAACTGGACCACCTCTTTACGCCTTATACAAGAACAAATTCAAAATGGATTAAAGACTTAAAGGTAAGACCTGAAACCATAAAACTCCTAAAAGAAAATATAGGGAGTACATTTGCAGACATTACCCGGAGCAATATTTTTACTGATACATCCCTATGGGCAAGGGAAGTAAAAGAAAAAATGAACATATGGGATTATATCAGACTTAAAAGTTTTTTCACAACAAAGGAAACCACTAATAAAACAAAAAGGAAGCCTACTGAATGGGAGAATATATTTGCCAATGATATATCTGATAAGGGGTTAATATCCAAAATTTATAAAACACTCATGAAACTCAACACCAAAAAAACAAACAACCCAATTAAAAAATGGGCAGAAGATATGAAGAGACATTTCTCTAAAGAGGACATACAGATGGTCAACAGGCATGTGAAAAAAAGTTCAGCCTCACTGGTCATTGGGGAAATGCAAATAAAAACCACCATGAGATACCACCTCACTCCAGTCAGAATGGCTATCATCAATAAATCAACAAACAACAAGTGCTGGCGGGGCTGTGGGGAAAAGGGGACCCTGCTGCACTGTTGGTGGGATTGCAGATTGGTGCAGCCACTATGGAAGTCAGTATGGAGGTATCTCAAAGAACTGGAAATAGAGCTACTGTTTTCCCAGCAATTCCACTCCTAGGTATTTATCCTGAAAAAACCAAGACACTTATTCAAAAAAAAAGTTATGCACCCCTATGTTCATAGCAGCACAATTTACAATAGCTAAGACTTGGAAACAACCAAAATGCCCATCAGTAGATGACTGGATTAAGAAACTGTGGTATATTTATACATTGGAGTATTACTCCACTATAAAGAAGAATGAAATCGTACCATTTGCAATGATATGGATGGACCTAGAGACTATTATGTTAAGTGAAATAAGTCAGTCAGAGAAAGACAAATACCATATGATCTCACTCATATGAGGAATCTGAAAAACTGTATGAATGAGCAAAGTAAACAGAAACTGTCTCATAGATATAGAGGAAAAATCAGCGTTGCTAATTGGGAGGAGAATGGGGATGAGGGAGAAGGGGAAGGAATTAGATAGCAAAAATAGGCAACTACAATATTGCCACTGGGATAGAAAAAACAGTTTGGGGAATATAATTAATAATGTTGTAAATATTCTGTGGAATGTCAGATGGTCATAGGTCTTGTTAGGGAGACCATTTCATGGATGGAGTAGAGGTTTGATCACTGCACTGTACAACTAAAGCGGAGGTTGTATACCTACTGTAATTGAATACATATAGATAGTCACGGGATGCGGATTATACTGTGGAAGAGAGTCAGAGGAAGAGTAATAGATATATATGATATGGGGGGGAGTGGGGTGGCGAATTGGGGGTGGGGTGTTGTCACTTTGAGGGGTAAAATGTATAACTATTGCACTGTGTTGTACACCTGAAACTAATTAAAAATAAATTAAAAAAATAAGAATAAAAAGATAAATAGCAAATGAAAAAATAGAAAAGAATGTCTAAAATCCAAAATTCTGACAGCAAGAAATATTAGTAAAGATTTGGAGCAATAGGAACTCTCATTTATTGCTGGTGAGAATGCATATTTTTTGTTTTTTTAACAGCAACTTTGGAAGGGAGTTTAACAGGGTTTTTTTTTTTTGTGTTGTTTTTTTCTAAGTTTAATATAATCATATCTTAGGATTCAGCACAATAGGTATTTACCCCATGTAAATTGTAAATACATTTCATGTCCACACAACAAAACAAATATGCATAATTTTCAAAACTTAGAAACAACCAAAATGCCTTTCACTAAGTGAATGCATAAACAAACTATGGAACATCCATAAATTGAAATAGCATGAGTTATGAAGCCATGTATGAACATAAACAATCAATCAGTAAATGCATGTTGCTAAGTAAAAGAAGCCAATCTTAAATGGCTACATAATATACGATACCAACTGTATGACATTCTGGAAAATGCAAAATTATAAAAACAGTAAAAAGATCAGTATTTGCCAGGGGAGGGAGGGGCACAGGGGTGCAAAGGCAAAGTATGGCATTTTTAGGGCATTGAAACTTATTCTGTATGATATTGCAAAGCTAGATACATGAAATTATATGTTGTCAAAATGCATTGAACTGTACAACACAAAGAATACATTCCAATTCTATGTACTTAATACTAATGTATTTCCTCAGCTGTAACACACATACCACATTAATGCAAGATGTTAATAGTGGAAATTGTATGCAGGGTTAAGGGGGATATATGTGAACTTTCTCTACTTTCTGCTCAATTTCTCTATAAACCTAAAACTGCACTAAAAATAGTCTATCAATTATACCAAATGGCCAAAATATCCGAATAGACATTTAGCACTAGAAGATATACAAATGGCCCATATATACATATAAAGATGCTCAACAGCAGTAGTTAAGAGGGAAATGCAAATCAAAAATATAGGACTACCACCACGCATCCACTAGGATGGCAGGAATTCAAAAGTCAAGTGATATCAAGTGTTAGAGAGGTATAGAAGTTGAATTCTTCATGAAATGCTGGTTGAAATGTAAAATATTGAAGCTACATTATTAAATAGTCTCTGGTATCCTCAAACAAACACAGTTACCATATTTCCAAGCAATTCTACTACTAGATATCGCTGCATAAAAAAAAAGTAAATTTATAGCAACATGATTCATAAGAGTCAAAAAGTGGAAGCAACTGAAATATTCACCCACTGATAAATGTATAAACAAAATGTGGTATATCCATATAATACTAGAGTATCACAAAGCCATGAAAAATGAAGTACAGTAGAAATACATGGTTCAGTATGGATTAACCTTGAAAATATTATGCCACATGAAAGAAGCCAGTCATAACAGACCACATATTATGTGATTCCATTCATAGGAAAGTCCACGACAGGGTCTATAGAGAGGAAGCAGATTAGTGGTTTCCTAAGTAGTATAGAGAGGGATATAACTAAATTGGGAAGAGTATCCTTTAGGGGTGATAAAGGTGCTCCAAAATTGATTGTGATAATGGTTGAACAATTCAGTGAATATAATTTTAAAAACTGAATTGTGTACTTTAAATGGATTTATATGGTATGACAATTATAGCTTAGTAATGCTGTTACAAAAATACACAGGGTAACAAAATATTACTATGTTAACATAATGGTTAATAGCATAGACTCTAGAGCATGAAAGACTGTTCATAACTCAGCTCTACTATTTACTAACTCTAATCTTCCTGTGTATTAGCTTTTTGGAAAATCGAGGTAATTCTTTTCTCAAGAGATTTATTTGTGGTGTGTGTGTGTGTGTGAGAGAGAGAGAGAGAGACAGAGAGAGAGACAGAGAGAGACAGAGAGAGACAGAGAGAGAGAGAGAGAGAGACAGAGAGAGAGACAGAGAGAGAGAAAGAGACAGAGATACTTAAGACAAAGTCTGCCCCATGGTTCAGTTGCAAAAATATTTACTTCATTAATATTACTAGTTATTCAACACAGGAGTTTCTGAGTTTTAAAAACCAAATAACTTTTTATGGGACCTATTTTGAGAAGGTAAGACGTCATATTAAACATTAAATATTTTTTACGTCATTATAAAAGAACAACAACATATGATTGAGCAGGGGTTTTGAAAAGCACTGCAGAAATTTGGAATGATTCTTTTTTTTTTCCCGTTTAATTGTCTCAGTGGCCCACCTGTTGTAAAAGTACCCAAGGAAGGAAGGTATTTCTCCTGCATCTCTAATTATTTTTGAGAAAAATCTCTGTAATGTGACTTGCAAGCTTACATCAGATTTAAACTCACCAAGTAAGAAAGCGACCATTTTAAGGTGTGTCTCCTTTATTTTATTTTTTTGTTGTTGTTGTTTTTGTTTGAGGGCAGTGTCACTGGCCCTCATATGTGGGACGGAACCAGGACCGCTGGCTTCCCAAGCCAGCGCTTAACCACCATGCCACTTGGCTGGCCCTAATGTGCGACTCCTTTAAATAAGCTCTCCTTTATCAGGATATATCTATAGCACATGGGTACAACCAGTAAAACAATTTCAAGTAATAGAAAAGTTGCTCGTAAGGAACCTAATAAAAGAGAATGAAAAAAATCTAAGTTGACCTCCTGTGTATGGAATTAAGAGGATATCTCAGTAAGCACTGCCTTAATTCACCATGCTGTCACCAGATAATGAAGGAGTCTCAACCTCTTATTATAGTCTGTTAAACCTTGGTATCTTTGAATGCATTTTATTACTTAGAAAAAAATAAGCCTTTGTCTTTGAATTGCCAAATTATTTATGATTGAACCATGAAAAGCCATATTTAGACAGTCATAAAGGTCAGGCAAAAACCTCAAAAGAAGGAATATTAGAAGTGAAGCAGGGGTTTAATTCTTCAATTACTTTTTTATGCCTTTCTATTGCATTACATAATAAATAAATGACAAATCAATATTTCAAGGTCTCTTCCTGTAAACAAAGGAAACCAAATTTAAAATTGTGCTGGCTAACTCTTCTGTTTCAAGAAAGACTGATATTATGTTTTTGTTTTTTAAATTTAAGTAGAATTGTTATACAATATTAAATTATATGTTAGTTTTAGGTTATGCCTTACAATGTGATCACTCCACTAGTTCTAGTAATCCTCTCTCACTGTGCAAACTCTTACAATATATGTTATTGACTATATTCACCTTCACCTGTTTCACCCATTCCCTCCCTTCTGGCAACCATCACTTTAGTTTCTGTCTTTATGAGTCTGTTTTTTTCATTTTGTTTGTTCATTGTTTTGCTTTTTCTTTTAGTTTCCACTAATAAGTGAAACCATACAGCATTTGTCTTGCTCTGTTTGACTTATTTCGCTTGGCATAATAGCCGCTAGGTCTCTCCATGTTCTTGCAAATGGCAAGATTTCATTCTATTTATTGCTGTGCGCGCTTGTGTCACGTCCAGCACAACAGAGCAATGGGAGAGCAGGAAGGGACGGCAAAAGGATAAGAAAGAGAGAGACAATGCATGTGGTGCCAGGGGACTCAAGTCTCATGGACTGAGCCCCGAATCGGGCCTAAGTGCTCCTTTCCTGTCTATCACACAAGAAAGGATCAAAGTATCTTCCATGGTCTGTGAGTCTCATACATGAGAACTTAGCTCAGGGCCAAATCACCCATGCCTGCAGGCTGCCATTACAGAAAGTCCCATGATCTGCTTACATATACCTCCCTAAAAGACAGAAACCTCTTATGCCTAAACTCACTGATAGAATTACACGGAGGACAGATGTTATCACATCATTAAGTCCATAAGCTGGCTGTCAGCTTTAAGACTGGGGGTCTGTGCCCACTAGCCCACTATCATCAACTCCATGCTTTCGCCTTATGGTGCCCATGTGATTGTGCCTGTTTTAGGTTGTTCCTTCCTTGAGGAATCTTATCCGTCTTTGACTAACTAGCCTCTTGTGGGGCCAAACAGGAATACAGAGTAGGCATAACGTTAAAGCAATGTCCCTAAAAGGATCAGTATTTATAAACTGTCCACTCTTTATGGGAAGGTGCATGGGTGGTAGATGAGGGGTAGGCTGCTTCATGACAAGTGTGTGTGTGTGTGTGTGTGTGTGTGTGTGTGTGTGTAATATAATAACAGGGGTGCCAAAAATATGTATACAAGTGGACACTTTGTTCAACATTGTTCAAGCTGTAGTTTGCTATAATCAGAAGTGTCTGGATGCTGATGGTAACCACTTGGAGCACCTCTTATAACTGTAGAAGTCAAAGTGACTTTTATTCACGTTTCATTATTGGTATATATTGAATATTACAATTTTAATGCAGTTCTCTTTCTTAAAATGTGTATAGTCTGTTGCTTAAGGTAATATTTTCAACAGGTAGTGGAGGCTTAGAAAAACAAGTATAAATATCAAATATGAACTGACCTGAGCCATTTTAACCATTTATTTATTACCTGACTAAACATAGGGGAATCTGTTCTAGATGCTAGGCCTCTTCTCTAGAATGGATGTCATTTTCTTCTGTTGTTCATATCTGTGAAGGACAGAGATAGAAAGTGCCCTCAGATATTGGATATGAATTTCTGATCCTGTTTGGTTGCCAACTTCTTTTTACTCTCCTCTTAAAGACTAGAAGGTAAACCTATGCATAGAGGGTACTTTATTATTGAGCTTTCATTTTGTTTCTTTTTCCCATCCCTGTAGCCCAGTGTCAATTGACTACTCCAAAAGTAGAGAAAAACTTGAAAAAAATAATAATTCCAGATCTCAGGCAATTGATGGGGTAACTTCAGGGTGGAATCACTCTTCTCATGCAGGCAGTATGGACAAATAAGAGAGAAAACACGTTTAACACAGATCATCTTAATCTAGCACATAAATGTTTAGATTTACTTTTTTCAAATTCTTTCAGCCACCTTCTTAATAACACAGCTAAAAATCAGGGGTCATCAACTCTCTAACGTAACTAGTAGAAAATTTATACTCTATGTACTTGGTGTTCTTAGAGAGTCTCAAAACCTCGAGCATATTTTATTTGCAAAGACTGAAATCTTGTTCTCTTTATTCTTGGCTCACAGGAAATCACATGCATTCACTCTCTAGTCTTGATTTTTTTTCACCATGCTCTAGGATAGACAGCTTCCTCTCTTTAAATTGGTCTTCCCAGTATAGCTTGGCTTACCTCAGGCCTAGTCATTTCAGTTTATCTTTCTTAAAGGTATTCAAGTGCACGTAGAATCATCTTAATTAAATAGCTTTGGCATATTTACTTTATATTTCTAGTTAACCATTGCATGCATATATTTCTCTACTACTTTGTGATTTCTTCATTAAAAGATCATTTATTCTTCTTTTAATTCCTCAATATGTCCCCATGATATCAAAATAATGGAGTTAAATGAGGGTTTCATTGTAATACTCCCTTAAGGCTATATGTATCTCCACTCCAAGTTATGTGAATTTAAACTTATTCATTTCTCAAAATTTCTGTATGCAACTTCCATTTATATACTACTTTTGGAATTGATCTAGTCTATCCATTATCAAAGTTTTCAATAGAAAAGTTTCAAACAATTATAGGTATTTATTTGATAAATGATACGTTACATAAGACGTTTAGGATGAATTCTCACATGGATATTAATTTATAAGCACTAAAAAATAATGAAATAGTATTTATAATTTTGTTAATAAATCCATATGTTTTGACACAAATAACAAATGCTGTTCATTAAATTATTAATGGTGCTTAATGAGTTCCATTAAGAGTTTGGGAATTTATTTCAATATTGAAATATGTCAGCTTTCTACGTTATATTTAAAAAGCAATCAAGACAATTACAAAATAAAGTGTTAAATATAGACATTAAAAATATTTGAATATTTTAAGTTCTAATTTTTCATAAAGATAAATTATAATAATAAGGAGCTTACACGAATTATTTTCTTTTAATGTCTCTTACAAAACACATATTCCACTAAAGGAGGGATCAGCAAACTTTTGAGACTGAAGAGTCGCCAGGAGTCAGCAAAGTGCGGCTCACAAGCCACAAGCATCTCTTTGGGTACATAAATGTGGCTCTGAAGTAAAACTGAAAATGAAAATAAAACTATCATAGTTTCATTTATAAAAATTTTAAAGGGTTTTATTCACATAATGGTGATTATGTAAAAATATATTTATGGCTCTCAAATAATTTTTAAATTGTTGTGAGGGACAGGATTGGCTCTTCCAGGGGTCGGCAAACTTTTGAGATGGAACGTACCCAAAGAGCTGCATGTGGCTCTCTAGCCCCAGTTTGCAGATCCCTGCTCTAAAGCAAAGACTACTACTAGCTATTCTTTAAAGTATAATCTAACACTTTATTAATGTAGAATTTTATTTTAGGAGGAAACTCATGGAGTGATTCCATTTCCCATTCCCCTGTTTTATTTTGTTCACAAATTGCCTTCCTGTAACAAATACATCCATCACCATCATTAATGTATTTGCCTTAATATTTAGCATCCTCCTAATAAGTACATCTGGGTGAAGTAATACTAAGAAAGGCACACCTATGTCTGGAATAGCATTACTTGAGAAATTTGTTTCTAAAATGTTGTTGATGTAGGTAGTTCCCTTTATCCACTTTTAAAATATTGACTGTCTTCTGCCTGATATGTGTTGCATTTGGTTTCATATTGAATTTACTTGCTTTTTAATCAGGACCTTGAATCTGTGGCTGTAAACTGATGCAGAGTTGTTTTGTTTACTCATACTCTCATGCTCCTTCCTGCAATTAGGTAATAAATATTACAACCTATTATCATGCGAACATTTTCTTGTGCTTAATCAAACTATCAGTTGATAACTTATATACTCTTTTTTAAAATATGTTTTGTGTTTCTGATTTATTGATTGTAGACAGGGAATCAAATAAATTTGAAGTTAAGGTGTAAAGTTTAATATAACAGTGTAAAGAAAAGATAGCTCACAAGATAAAGTTAGAAGGAACCCTCTAGGAGTAAAGCCCTCCTAATTAATGGTAAACACCAAATTAGCAAATGAATTCCTCTGTGATAGTGCCAGTTGCTATGTTTTTTAATTGAGTTGAAATAGGAAGGGGATTCTGAAATCTGGAAATCATTGAGGAGTTTTCTTTATCTTTTATGCAACCTTTTTCTATTCAATCCTCTGGCTTTCACAGAAAATGTCTTTATTTTTTTTTAACAACTGACACTAAAAATATTAACACATTAACCAACGCTCACATCTATATCTTATTTTGTGCTACATAAGGAAGACAAAGTTTTGATCACTTTAAAGTTTAATCAGGGAACCCAACAAATGTACACTTCTTTGTTTCACAAAACAGAAGTTAAAAAATAAATTGATAGATAAAACTTAGCCAGATGACTAGTAAACAGCAATAGGATTTGGGGAGCTGGTGGTGGGAAATGCTGAATAAGCCATTTTAAAATCCAAAATTGGTATAGACAATTCTAAAGTCCATACTTACTGACCTAATAAAGATGTTTTGTTTTTGTATCAAAATTTCTATCTTGATGGCAAAATTAAAGCTCACTGTGTCTATCTTAAGAAGAAACATAATTAATTGGAACACTGAAAATTAGTTTGAAAATCAGCCTTGAGGAACAGGTTGAATCCATGGAAACACGGTAGGATTAAAAAAACCAGGAAGCAGAAACAACCTGGCCAACACAATACCCTTAACTTCAGGACCTCGTTAATACTTCTTGTGCAAATGAAAACCCAAGTATCCCTTCCCTTTGCCTCACTGGCCCTGGGAGAGCATTGCCTGGACCTGTCTATGTCAAGGTTCTACACTATGAATAAAATAGTGAAGTATTTACAGATTCCTGTGGTAGGAAGTGTAAAACACACATTGAAACAATGCAGATCAATGACGGATTGTTAGAGTGAAATAAAAATTATATATTTAGAAAATATCTCAAAATTATTTTCTTGTAATTATATTCTAATATGTTTATATGTAAACAACGTTTCTGAAAATCAGTTCAACATTAATCAATCTTCTCTAATCACACCTTGAGTCAGACTATCGAGGTAAGTGGTGTTTATTACAGGTAAATTTGCACCAGACCACAAAATAGACTCTAGAAACCATACCCTAAAGCAAGAATGTAGTCAAAATTTGTAACAGTAACTATAACATGATCCACCTTCATTTGGTTCTCACTTGCAGGCCAACAAAAAGAGTCCCTTTTCTGTGATTCCAATAGTTTATTCTGAATCTCAGCTCATTTCCAGAAAACAGATTTCTTATTTAAAGCATGCTATGTTAGAATGAATGAATGAATGAATGAATGAATGAATGAATGAATAAATGAATAAATGAATGAAAAGACTAAGCTATACAAGGCTAGTTGGTCTTCGTTGTCTCTTTAGAGCTAGAGAATATTGAGCATTGTTTCTAGAGCAAATTTTCAAAGATCCTACCCACTTTCAGCTGAGGGGCTTAATCGACTATGGTTCTCAAATAGTTGTTTCTCAGTACCCGCCTGGATAAATGCTTATTGAATGACACTGTCCAGTATCCATTTTATTTATTTAATGTAAAAAAATTATATAATTTTGGAAAATTGAAATATATGAGACAACAGAATTGAATGATGGAAATTTTCATTTGAGTTACTCCTTTACTTATTTAATTTCCCTATGCTTTGTAAAGCAAAATCTCTGACTTATAAACTAACAATGAAGAATAGATTTAAAACAAGCTTTTCATGCAGCCAGATCATGCTCTTAGTACTGTCATTTATCTTTCCTATGATCTGGGTCAAATCACTTAACCTCAAAGTACTTGAAGGTTGCTGTAATCTGTTCTCCTAACCAACCTCCCAAGCACACTGTGTAGTACTGTTAAATGCTATTTGAGGCAGAAATGCAATAACATTATTGCAAACAACACCAAAAGAAACTCAGAAGCCATAACTCAATATAGGTGTTTGTGTGTGTGACAGGAAGAAAAAGGAGTGAATAATGAAAAGACAGCCTTTACAACTTCAGGTGCAGTTATACAATAAAATACTAATAATTCCCACAATAAAATATATACAACTTCAACATGTAAAAATTGAATAAATATACAAAATGATATACTTAAACAACCATTATCAGTAACTTCTTCCAGTATTTTCTATTTTTTTTAATGCAGTTTTGCAATATAATTACTTTATAAGTGCCAGTCACTAGGTGGTTAACAAATAGGAATTCTAAAATGTGTTAAAATGTACCACCATACTGTTTTCCAAAGGGTTCGTACAAGTTTAAAATTCAATTTTATCTATTGGATTTTTTGTTTTGGCTATTTGGATTTCTGTGTGTGTGTGTGTGTGTGTGTGTGTGTGTGTGTGTGTGTGTGTGTGATCAACCTGGAAAATACAATAAACATCCTTAACCTTTCACAGTCTACTTAGAGTTAATATTGTACCGTATGATACAATATACGAGGAACCTTGTAATCCTGTGAGTCCATTAACTATTTCCTACCCTGTTTCATGCAATAGTTATCTTATGTAATGTATATAAATATATTAGAAACCCCATAATAAACTAATACGATTTTTATTTTAAATCTCTCTTTTTACTTTAAATAATTATGAGAAAAAAATGTTGTCTTTCACATTTATTCAAGATAGTTTCTGATGACCTCCACTTTTTCCATCTGACCTAAGATCAGCCTGGAATCTGGTAATCACTTTGGTAATCACTCTTTAAACTTTGGTTTATCTAGAAGTGTGTTTGTTTCACTTTATATTTAAGGAAATTTTTGCTGGATATAGACTTCTGTGTTAACAGTTTTTTGTTTTTCTTTCTCTCAACACTTTAAAAAAGTTGGTCCATTGCTTTTCTTGCCTCCATAATTTTTGATGAAAATGTATTGGTAAAATTCTTGTTCCCTTCTATGTATTATGGTATTTTCCTCCCAGCATTTCCAACCTTATTTTCTTAGTTTTGCTTTTAGTTAAAAATTATTTAAATTTTTGTGCCAGTACATAGTTTATTCCAGTCATACTGTTTTGGGTTTGCTGAACTTTTTTTTTTTTTTTTTTTTTTTTTGATTAAAGTTTATTGGGGTGACAATTGTTAGCAAAGTTACCTAGATTTCCAGTGTACATTTCTGTAATGCATCATCTATATATCTCATTGTGTGTTCACCACCCAGAATCAGTTCTCCTTACACGACTATATATTTGAGCCCCTTTTCTTGATTCTGAAATTTTACTTCCTTCACCAAATCATGGGTGTTTTGGTCATTATTTCCTTAGGTATTTTTCCTGTTGCGTTCTCTCTCCTCTGTCTTGTCTAGGACTTCAATTACAATATGTCAGACGTTCATGTGTTTTCCCAAAGTTAGTAAACACTGCTTATTTTGATTTCAATCATTTTTTCTCCTCTTTTTCAAATTAATTCATTTATTTCATTTATTTTGAAATTCACTGGCTCTAGTCTTTCATCACCATTCTGAATAAATATCTTTGGTACATTTTTTTTAATTCCATTTATACTTTTTTGTATTAAAAAAATTTTATTTGTTACATTTGTATAGTTTACTTGCAGACCTTTTATGATTTCTATCATTGAAAGTGTGTTTCTTTTATGTTATTGGGCATAGTAATGATAGTTATCATAACATTCATGTTTGCTAATTTTAACATCTGATCACCTTAGAGTAATTCTTGGTTAATTGTTTTTTTCTACTGTGAACATGTAATGTTTCCTCTTTATTGAGTAATTTTGAATTCTATTTTTGGATATTGTCAGTGTTGCACTATGGAGACTGTGGATTCAGCACTATTCCTCTGAAAATAATTGATTCTGTTATTGATCAGGCAATCAACAGGGTGAAAATCAATCAGCAAACTCTTTCTTAGTGGCCACTCAAGTCTATGTTCTGATCTTCTATGTTTAGCTGGGATTTCTAAAATATATATTATTCAGGGATCATCCCAAAGATGTAAAAAGAATTTACACACAGAATGTAGAATTTCCTTGGAGAATTTTCCGCTAATGCTGCAATGGCTGTGGTTGCCCTGATCTTCACCTTTGTTTCTTCAATCAAGAAAGTGTGGGGGCTGGCCGAGTGGCGCGGTGGTTAAGCGCTGGCTTGGGAAGCCAGCGGCCCTGGTTCGGTCCCACATATGAGGGCCAGTGACACTGCCCTCAAAAAAAAATAAAAAAAGAAAAAAGAAAAAAAAGAAAGTGTGTGTGTGTGTGTGTGTGTGTGTGTGTGTGTGTGTATGTGTGTTTTGGAGTTTAAGCCATTCCTCATGTTGATATCTTGGGTATACCCTCAGCTTAAGAGCCATGAAAATATGGATATTCAAACCTTACTGACCTTATATCAAATTTCATCACCAGAGTCTCTCTACATTCATTCAATTTTCAGTGCCTTCAGAACATTACTTATTTGTATTTTATTGAGAGTTTATAGTGGTGCTCTGCAGGTAGGTTGGGTTCTGCAAAATCTTATTAAGCTATGTGTATTATACTCTGTATTAATCTGTATTAATAATTACTATTAAAAAACTTTTAAAATATCTACATTTGATATCATGGTTTTGTCTTTCTGTTTGTTTTTGTTTTTATACCTTGTAATTTTGGTTGGTGAAAAATGCTATTTAATGTCTATTTTGTACTTTTTTTTAAATTAAAATTTATTGGGTGAAAATTGTTAGCAAAGTTATATAGATTTTGGGTGTAGAATTCTGTAATACATTATCTATATATCACATTGTGCTTTAACCACCCAGAGTCAGTTCTCCTTCCATCACCACATATTTGATCCCCTTTACCCTCATCTGCCACTTCCCTCCCCCAATACTCTCCGGTAACCACTAAACTATTGTCTGTGTCTATGAGTTTTGTTTCTTCATTTGTTTTTCTTGTTCTTTCGTTTTTTCAGTTTTATATGCCACATATAAGCGAAACCTTATGGATCTTGCCTTTTTCTGTCTGACTTATTTCACTTAGCATGATAATCTCAAGATCCATCCATGTTGTTGCAAATGACACTATTTCATCTTTTCTTATGGCAGAATAGTGTTATATTGTATATATATATATATATATATATATATATATATATATATATATATATATATATAATCTCACAACTTCTTTATCCAAACATCTATCAAAGGACATTTTGGTTGTTTCCATGTCTTGGGCACTGTAAATAAAGCTGCTATGAACATCAGAACACATATCTTTATGGACAAATGTTTTCGGATTTTTTGGGTAGATACTCAAGAGAGGGATTGCTGGGTCACATGGTAGTTCTATTTTTAGTTTTTTGAGGAATCTCCATACTGCCTTCTATAGTGTCTGCACCAATCTGCATTCCCACCAACAATATATGAGGGTTCCATTTTCTCCACAGCCTCTCCAATGCTTGCTATTATTTGTCTTGTTGATGATAACCATTCTAACTGGTGTGAGGTGATATCTCAATGTGGTTTTTATTTGCATTTCTCTGATGATTAGTGATGTTGAACATTTTTTTCATATGTCTGTTGGACATATGTATGTCCTTTTTGAAGTAATGTCTATTCAGGTCCTCTGCCCATTTTTTAATTGGATCGTTTGTCGTTTTGTTTTGTTGAGTTGTATGAGTTCTTGATATATTTTAGATATTAGCCCCTTATCAGAGGCGTTGTTTGCAAAAATCTTCTCCCATTTGGTTGGTTGCGTCTATTTTGTACTTTCTAATTAATTCATTTTCTATGTATTTATTTACAAGCTGAATTTACTCTTCAGGACAGTTCCTGTTCTTTACTATTTTTTTGTTGTTCACATCATTAATAATACTCTTATTTTTCATTTTTTTCAAAAACTTTCAAATTATTTTCTTTCATTATAATCATAATTTATTACACACACACACACACACACACACACACACGCACACAGGGTAGGTGCCAAAAGAAATGTATAGATATTTTAAGAAAGGAAAAAAACTTTTAAAATTGTAATACTCAATGTATACCCATAACAAAAGATGAATGCAAGTCACATTTGACTTGTGCAATTCCCACAGGTGCTCAAAGTGGTTACTATTAGTTTCTAGACACTTCTGATTACCGCTAACAATAATGACCAAAGTATATATGCTTCCACTTGTATATGCTTTTTAGCACCCCTAGTATACATATATTACTTTTTTGAGGGAGTCATTTATTTGAATTAACTTATTTATACATAAGTTAATAGTGTGTTTTAAATATTATAGTCTTAAATACAGTTTATTATTTAACCCAAAATGTTCTCTTCATTATGTTTCATTTTCAGAAGTAAAGTTTATTTTTAAACATCACTCTTCCAGATAAAACTCACAATACTTACAATTAGGTTATTTTTTTTTCCAGTCCCCCAAACAAATTCCATTATCATAGTGATTGAAAAAGTACAAAAATATAAATAAAATAAACTTGAAAGAATTGGAAATCTCACTGCCTAGTGTTTTTAATCAGAGCTGTTCATATATCTTCAGTTATTTAATTCTTCTGCCCGAATTTAAATTTTCAATTTTATGAGAAACATTTCTTTTAATAATCTTATATATTTCCGTTATTCATGGTGTATTTCTCTTTTAATACTATTTTAAAAGTAATAATTATTTGCAAGTAGTTTAATATATTTTATATTAAATTTTAAAAATTAATTTATTGTTATAAAATGTTTAATAGCCACTTTATATCTGGCACAGTGAACACTTATGAAATAGTTTCTTTCTAGTTTATCTCATTTAGTTACCATAGTAAACATAACTGTGGTATTTTGTTCATATACCCGTTTTCATTTATTTTTTATTTTTTATTTTTTTAGCTGAGCCATCCTGCCACCTGTTGGCAGCTCAGTGGCAACTCAGCTCAGGCTGGCATCCAACCGCCGTTGCTCAGAGCTCAGCTCGCACTCTTGAGCGAGCTCTTAACCAATTGAGCCATTCGGCCGGCTCCATATACCCGTTTTTAAAAATAATAATTTGCAGGTGACAGGAATAATTGTCCATGAAGGATACTAGATCTAATCGAAGCTCGTCACATACTCTTTGGGGACTATAAATTAAGTCATAGAAGATCTGATCAGTTGCTTGTGATGGTAGCTAAAGCAGAAGGACATGGTGTATTATATATGGCATTGTTTTTATAAACCAGAATGACCTATTTAGGGGGAGCAGGACCAGGACACTGAGTAGATCCATGGTCTAGGCAGATTTCTCTTCCTACAACTTTTGAATCCTGACTAAACATAATCTCTTGGACCCAATATCTTTTTTTTTTTTTTTTTTTTTTAAAGATTTTATTGGGGAATTGACGGATGGGAACAGCATTGGGGAATCGGGGAAGGGGAACAGACAAGTTGCTGTCTTTTTGTTCTTCAGTCTAGTTGTGGAGGATGTTGCTTCACTGTTGGTATCGTCATTGCGCTCTTCCCGGATCAGGCAGATCGGTCGCTGGCCTCTGGATGTCGCTCACCGCGGCTATTGGCAGCTCACGCTTGGCTGCCAGCCGCTCACGCTGGCTGTGGGCCACTCACTGCAGCCTATGGCAGCCCACTGCAACAGGGGCTGCAGCCCACACCATCACCGGGGCTCGCACAGCCCAGCTCCAGGTGGAGCTGTTGTTAGCTGTAGAGGGCAGTGTCACTGGCCCTCATGTGGGATCCGAACCGGGGCCGCTGGCATCCCAAAACCAGCGCTTAACCAATGCGCCACTCGGCCGGCCCTTGGACCCATATCTTAAATTTACCTCATTCTAGCCCAATTAAGCAGATCTCTATTTCTTTCAAATAATTATGACTGGTTAAAAACTGTTTTGTCAGAAAATATTGTATTTATTTTATGTAATGGCTTAGGAACATGCTATACTGGGAAATATTTGAATTTTGTTTTGTTTTGTTTTATTAAAGTTTATTGAGGTCACAATGGTTAGTAAAGTTACATAGGTTTCAGGTATACAATTCTGTAATAAGCATCTGTATATCACATTGTATGTACACTAGCCAGAGTCACTTTGAATCTGCAAGTATAGCTGCTATGTAAAAAACTTTTAAATTGCATTGTTTGACATTGAAAATCAATATGGAAGAAATGAATGATTTAATATGTGACTTTGAGTAAATAGTTAATTATTTTGATATTCTACAGAGATTTATAAAAGCTAGGCAAAACTAGGAACTATATGTTAAACACATAAAATAAAAAATATTTTCTTTAGAATTGGAAAAAATAGTAAAAATTACAAAGTAAAAATCACAGTGACAAAACCAATAGCTTTGATCATATATAATAGTAGGCTATTCTTTGCTGTATTTTATAGAATGGTTATTTTCCTAAACATTAAATACGGCAATGTAGGAGACATATGTAGATCCTGATTTCTTGAGATTTATAATTTAAAGAGGAGATGGAGGTAAGAAAATATTGCTGGTGTTATGGGTGTTTCGAAAGGAGAAACAGATGTTTCCGTGAAGTCATATATATTATGTATGGAACATAATGTGGGAACAGCTTCCCTCAAAAAAAGGACACATTGGACTCTTTAGATATAAATTTATGATCTGCAAAATGGGTATATGGTAACTAATTTAATTTACATTTATTTTCCTATTGTTCTTTATTAATATATTTTTAATGTTTTACAACCCACACTACACTGTAGTGCAGTACAAATGAACAGTATATAGTTAAACATATCATTTAAGGTGTTTGCTTGGGTCAGTTATTTATCACCCCCAAAATGCTACAGAATTACAAAGAATATCCACAATATTTGTAGCACATAACAATTAACATACAGTTTACTCAAAAGTCTTTGGGTCACAGCGTTAGTTCTGCTGATCTGAGTTGGACTCAGGAAGGCTCACTCTGTTGGTGGTCAGAAGAGGCTCAGTGAACCAAGCAGCTCTGCGGATCTTTGCTGGTTTCTCAGTCTATGGGTTATCTGGATACTGGGCTGGGAAACCAGGCCTGACATGGCTCATGTCTGTGTGCCACATCCTCCTATAGACTACCTTTAGCGTCTCCCACAGTAAAGACAAAAGCTACAAAAGAACAGCAGAAATTTGCACGGCCTCCTGAAGCTTTAACTCATCACTGGCACAGTCACTTCTCATTCTGTTGTTCTAGTGAGTTACAAGGACAACCTACACTCCAGGACAGAGATAACAGACTCCACCTGGTGACTGAAGGAGCTGCAAGGTCATACTATAAAAGAATGGATACAGGTATAGTAAAGAATAGAAGCAATTTTGGCAAAAATGTTTTTCTGATATGATAGAAATTGATCTAAAATATGATTTGGAGACTGTCATGTGAAAGCAATTATAGAAAGCGTTGTGTGGCTATATGCAGAGAAAAAAATATGTTCAGTTCTTTAGGTATAAGGGACATTGAAGAGACAATGGAAAACAACAGGTCTATTTTTCAGAACTACAGAAATATTTATAAGAAAACTTTAAAGAGCAGAGAAAATTAAAAAATTGAAAATGTCTGCAAAAATAGTGAAAAAATATTATCACTAAGCCTAATGCATAAAATGTTAATATCAAGTGTGCATAAGTATTCAGAAACATAATTTTTTAAAACTGAGCAAAAGAAGAAACAAAATAAGAACACAAAATAAGAAAATAACAAGTATGCAAAGTTATAGTAATTCTCAAAAACATTTTTGGTATATAAAATTAGTAAAGATGATGATGATTATAAGTCAATATTAGTGCTTCAGCAAAATATTGTTATTAAAAGTTCAAGTCACACAAACATCCTGAGTTAAAACTTTGGGAATAAACTGTTAATTGCCTTAAAGATTATACCTTTGATTTGCTAAATACCTGTATTGCTATCCATCCTTTTAGATAGATTCTTCATAAAGTAATTGTAAAATAGGAAGAATGAAAAAAGAAAGAGAGAAAAGGGTGGATCTTGGCTCATAATATGGGGATTTTTGCCAAAGCAGAAGCATCTGTACCAAATCTAACTTTGCTATGACTTCCAAAGACATCCAAAGCCTGTACCTGTTTTTTTTTGGAGGTTTCAACTTCATTAGATAAATAATGGTGGCTGCATATGGTGATTATACATGTAATCATCCAGGGAACATATCCACAGATTTTTCATCACTGTTGTTCTATCTATTGTTTTTAGGTGAACATTCCAATGTGAAACTGGGTTTATGAAAAATGTTTCTTATTCATGTAGTTTTATCTAATCATTTTAATTAACAGTGAAAATTGCAAAGAGATGGTTGCATAAGAAATAACAGTCACATACATAAGAAATTCATTTTTATGATAAATATGCATAGTCAAGGACCAAAATCTGATTCTATCCCCAAGGTTTATCCATGAGTGGTGTTTTCTACCATGTTGTTATCAGGTGACGTCCGTCTGAAAAGCTCAAAAGCATCATCATTACCGGAGGAATCCAAGCTCTCAATGACAGAATTAGCCTCAGTGTTGTAGCAAGTAGAATTGTAGTTATTTACCATTGATCCCTGTATAACATATTGTGCAGCAAGTTATTTTCAAACATTAAGGCGCTTGATAGAAGGGGTGAACATAAAAGAGCCTTACCTGTCCCAGACCCCTGCAAACAATCTAGCATCTGAATTTATTCTGCCCCTTTACTCTGAACTCCAGAAGGAGCATAATCAGCACTTGAAATTGTTAGGGATAAACTATAAAAACGTCAGTTCCCGAGGCTATTTCATGGAAATTGTATATAGTTTTTAAACACTGAAAAAGAGAACAGTGCTTGCTTCTCCTCCAGCTGTGCCAGTGAAAGAGTGATTTCTTCATCCCAATTTGCATAACCAAATTTATAGAATCTTAAATTGCACTGCTTAAAACTTTTTCCTAAGTATTTTGCAAACTTTTGAATCTAAACATTGTTATACTGAGTATATATGGCTCTGGTACTAAGTGATTTTTACTTATCCTGTTACTGGCATTCTCTTCTATTGTACCCTTCTTTCCCTACAATTGAGTAATCACATTTGGTTCCAGAATTAGGGAATTTCCTCTGATTCCAGAATCTTTCCCTCCTAAGTGAGGCAGAGCTCCCATAAAGAGTTAGTGTAGAACATTTGTCACCCCAGTGTTTGACCTTCAAGCAGTGCAGTCTTTGAATTCAAAGGTTGTTAAAATAGGCAGGAATTGCCAATAGAACTATGGTCAGCCATTTGACCCTCATCTCTGCTGTTTATTTGGTACTATGAGATTTGTCACAAATCTGTTTTCTATTGACTGTAACATCTCACAACTTTTTGTCATTTGTAAGGTAGGATTTGATACTTAGTAGTTCCCTTCACTTTGCAATCACGTCATATATCTAGAAAAAAATTATTTAAATTTTGAACAGTTTGCTTTATCTTAATTACATTCTTTGAAACATATATTCAGACCCCTGCCTCCCCATCTTATTTTTATTCTCCTTTGAACATTTTTGTCAGTTTCTAAGGAGGAAAGGCGGAAGTTAAAACTTGTCCTTTTTATATGAATTATCTTCATAATTCATACAGTTAGCTACAACTACCTAAACAAAAGATCACTCATAACTTTGGACTGTTGAAAATTTATGTTTGAGATTTACTTATATCTTCTTTAAATTATGAAGCCTGAGATAATTTTATTTGGAAAAAATGAAGCCAATCCTAGGGAAGAGGTGGGAGAAATCAGGGGTCTCAAGTGACGTGCTGATGTAAACATGATTTGTATGGTAATCAGGTTATATTATTGTTTGTTTGTATAAGTAGATAGTATGATGATTACTTTGGCTGGCTCTCTCCATCATATGTTTGGGTGAACCCAGTGCAGAGAGGGTTCCCTGACGCCTTCCATTGCCGGAGAGTAGAAACCAAGGTCTTGATGGAGGAGCCAAGGAAACAGTGGGTCTACAGAAATGAATTGGCAAGTTCTCTAGGTGAAATTTGTAGTGCTTAACAGGAGGAGGAAAAACAAGACAATCAATTCTTGGCCTCTCAGCCGGACTGCCACATTACTTCTGTCTGTAAAGAGGCTCTCCTAACAGAACTGTTCTCCGGGGCCAGCCCCTCTAAATGCCTCTGTGGTATGTCCAGGAAGGGCTGGGCGCTGGACTGTGGGGGCGGTGAGCACTGTTGAGGGAAGGGAGGGAGAGATGCTAGGGGCTTGGCTTGGGGTAGATGTGGGCTGTCCATGCTCTTCCTGCCTGAAGAAGACAGGAATATTGAATCCCAGGATTGGTTTCTGAGCTCTGGGGGAAGTCAGCAGCCTGGGAGATGGATGAGCTGCCCAGATCTACTGGGGGAGAGCAGCACCTCCCCACGTGTCTGAACCTCAGAGCACGGCAGAGATGCTGATCTTCTCCACAGTGTCAGTGAGGCCTGGAGTGGGATGAGAGAACTGGCCTCTGCTCTGAGATGCTGAAGGGAGGAGGGCACAAAGGAAGGGTGCTTTGGGCAATGGGAACCCCTAAAGCATAGAGGTGGGAATGTCCAGGGTATAAACCATAGTCATGAGGAGGCTGGAATAAACAGCAGAAAGATATAAAGCCCAAGAAGGCAGCAGAGGCCAGCTCAAGGTAGAGGCCTGGGTTTGGTTTTCTGCATCTGTAAGTACTGGGGAGCCATATAAGTACATGTGCTGCGATCTAGTGAGGAAAGAGTGAATGGGGTTGTGTTTAAGGATGCCCGGTGTGTTCAGATGGAAAACAGAGACAAACAAGTGGCAGAATGGTGGTCTAAAAAGGGCTGCTTTGCTGCTCAGTCCCCAGGTGCTGTGGACAAAGTGAGAGTAGACCAGTAGAGAGGCCAGTTGTTAGTGAGCCAACCAGTCCAAGTCCAAAGAGAAGAAGGGTGCCGAGTAACTCTAAGACTCCCAGCTTGAGAATTTCAAGTGCAACTACCTTCTTACCTTCTGTGTTCATACCAAGCTCACCATTTTCATGTTTTTCTGTCAGGTTTTTTTGTTTGTTTGTTTGTTTGTTTGTTTGTTTGTTTAAATAAAATTGGAATGTGTTGAATATCTTAAAAAGTTATATTTTATATCACATCTTTAATAATGATTGTGTATTGATGTTTGAATTCACCTATATTTTAAATTTATGTATTTCAACAATCTTATTGTTGTTTTAGCTATCGGTCTTTGTTTTGCATGGATTTTAATTAACACAATTTACTTAAATAATACCAGTTCCCTAATAACACAGATTCTTTTGTTTTTTTAACTAAAGTTTATTGGGGTGACAATTGTTAGTAAAGTTATATAGGTTTCAGGTGTACAATTCTATAATACATCCTCTATATATCACATTGTGTGTTCCCCACCCAGTCATTTCTCCTTCCATCACCATATATTTGATCCCTTTTACCTTTTACCACCCTACTTTCTGGTAACCACTCAATGATAGTCTGTCTATGTCTGTGAGTTTTTAATAATGCAAGTTCAAATTAAAGTTACCTGGGTATGTCAACTGTGAGTAATTACATCAAGTACAAGCTTGATGGTAGCTCTTCACTCCACAAATCACTACATGAATAACAAATACATATCATGATCAGAGACCAAATCATACTAACTCCTTCAGAGAATGTCAAGGATTGGCCACCTCACATCTATTATTTAATTCACATAAAAACAGAAAAGCATGTAATTGTACTGTTACCGTGTCTCTCAGGAATAAACCCAAATAATATTTTACAAAAATGGATGATCAAAAAAGGGGGATAGACCAATAAAGAAGGTGCAGCAAAGAAACGAAAAGTAAGACTGGAATGGAACTGGATGTGATTAGCCTGTTGCTGACCACGGAATGTCAATGCTGCCCTCTTTGGGAGACTCAAGATAGGCAGGCAGAGAAACAGTGAGGCAAACTTAGCATACATGAGGAAAGTGGTTGTGATGAAACATCCCAGAGGAAGTGATACTAGAAAATAAATTTTTGGTTAATGGAATTCTAACAGGTGTTTCACAACATTGAAGCACAAAGAATAAGATATTGAAAGCTGACCCAAACTTAAAAGGAAGAATAACAATTCACTAAGTAATAGAAAAAAAAAATGACTATTCCATAATATAAGTTATAAAAGGAGTTGGAGAACAAAGCACTATTCAACTACTTACCAGTGTTTTTACAAAGCCATAAAATACTCTGTCAATGTTTACAATGTTTTAATATAGTGTATACTCATTCCTCTATAATTATGTAACAGACAATAAGAGAATTTTTAATTATTCACAGGAGTTTTTAAAGGTTACAGAATTGTTATAATTTTTCCAGTAAAATTTTAGGATAGCTTTGCTCAGTTTTTAGCTCACACCATCAATTTTACAATCCTTAGTGAGGACTACCCTTATGTTAAATTACATGAGAGGAGCTACTCATCTATTCAATTCATTTAAGAAACTCAGAAATGCAGTAACAAAGCAAATAACAGCATTTCACTTATATTTACTATTACTTATCATAGTGTTCACTGTTTTTGGCAATCTGTCTACAGATCAGTTTTCTTTTTCTTCCTTGGAAGAGCTGACCCATATCTCTCAAATTCTATTTATATCATGTTACTAACAAGGCTCAGAACATGTCATATATGTATGACATATATTTTTTTTTCCACTTAATATCCAGGATATTTCCCCAAATCACCATAATACCCACAATAGTATCATATTCTCTGCGATTATTCTACACTGGCCTTTCTCCTAATCAAATGATTTGCTACTCAGTTCTCCTTTCATAGGAATGATTTTTCATCTCTGTTATAGCACATTGTGTAGCAGCAAATCATGTATTAAGTCATAGTATGAGCTTCTTACATTTCCTTTCCTTTCCTCATTCATCTGTGTCCCCCAAGTGCATAGCACAGTGGTAACATCTAACAATAATTAAGTATATTTGTTTTCCCTTAATTAAAGTGTTTTAATTTGGGGCTATTTTTTCACTCTGCAAGAAAACACATGTTTACCTTTTGAGCAGCGTAACTGAGTTATATGTTGATTGAAATGCAACTTCCTGTTGCTGCTACTTATACTCATATAGATCATTTTCATATTGTAAATGACAGAAAAAGAAGTGGTTTATATAATCATCTACGCTCTTTGGGAAAATGTCAGGAAAACTTGATTAGAGGCTATTCTATATAGCCTCTAATAACTTAGGAGACATGTATAAAAAAGTGAATTAGTAAATTCATACCTCTGTAAAATCTATTACTATCATAATTGCCCTAGAGTACTCATGTATGGTATGCTGGACAATCAACGATATATGATTCAAATCTACCCTATTATTTGAATACATAGTTTGCATATTTGCATGTGAAAAATTCTAAATTTTTTGGTGGAAGAGTTAACCACTCCTCACTCATAAAATATTTTCCCCAAGTCTGAATTTAATATCTTCTGTTTGTTAAATAGACACAAAGAGTTTATGGCAAAAAGAAAATGCATTTATGCATTAAATATGATTATGAGTTTCTGAGGATATAACATTAGACTAACAATTTTAGCAGTAAAACAAAAGGAATGTTTTTAAATGGTCAGGTAAGAATAAAGCAAATATTTTACTGGTTAAGTGAGATTCTGCTGTAAACACCCACTAAAATTTATGAACTTAGTTTCAAAATAAAATATATTGGACATTGAGTTTAAAGTTGAAAAATAGCAGTGTTCAATTTTCTAAATGACTATATTCAGATAAGTCATGTCAAATTTATGAAATACTTATTTCATTGTTACTAGATTTTTAACTATATTGCAAATGTCACTCTTGATACCAAGACCTGTGTTCTACTCAGATATTTATTGAAAAGAGTACAGAGTATGAGACAACATAATATATCAAAGTAATTGAGATAATGACAGAATTTTACCAAAACATACTTGTATTAGTTTCTTATGATTTCTATAAAAAATTACTCCAACCATAGTGGATAAAATCAACAGAAATTTATTCTTGTTTTGTTCCAGAAGCTAGAAGTACAAAAATAGTTTGGCTGGATGAAAATTGATGTATTGTTTGCATGACTTTGCTGCCTCTGGAGGCTCTAAAGGAGAATTCCTTTTTGCTTTTTCCAGCTGCTGGTTGCTGCTGGTACTCCTTGATTTGTGGTCACAGCCCTGCAATCCCTGCTTCCATGGTCACATAGTTTGCTCTCTTCTGTCTTTAATTTCCCTCTGCTTTTCACACTGTGGTTTCATTTAGTGCCCACCATGATGATAATCCAGGATAATCTTTTCATCTCACAATCCTTAATTTAACCACATATGTATATAATGATATTTGCCATTTAGGGTAACTTTTACAGGTTCCAAGGATTAGGATGCAGCTATCTTTGAAGTGCCATTATTCAGGCTACCACAATACTCAATACCATTTTCACACTTGTCAGTGAATTGTTCCACTAGTTTTCATTGAAACAATGCAAATCAATATGGAAAAAATTGCTTCATACACTTTGAAATAGTAGTTGAATCTACCTAGTCTTAAATAATTATAATTGATTACTTATTAATGTCTAGTAATAGCATATGACTTCTTTATTCTGGTTAGAAAACCATCTAGAAATCTTTATCAAAACCCTATTATCTCTGTAACCTCCATTGTCATTGAGTAAAATGAATTGACTTAATCATCATTACACAACTCATTGCATCTGAAATATGAGTGAGTATAGAAAGGCGAAGACCTTATTTTTAAATGTTAATAGTTACATTTTGCAGAGCGTGAAATTGATATATGTATATAACTGTGATATTAATTTTATGCTTTTGAAATAATATTACATTTCTCTTTTTCATATAAGAAATGGATCCAACTTTCCATTCTGTTCTTGTTTGCAAGAGGGTCAATTATGTTTCATTTGCTTTCTCTCCTACTTTTCTTTGTTGTTTTGAGAATGTCATCTACAGTAAAATGTCTGTTTTCAGATTGGGAAATTCACATACCTTTCCCTAAAGAATTGTTTTTAATACTGTTTCCATTGAGATTAATATTATTGTTATTATTATTATTATTATTATTTACTTATGGCTGGCTGATGGTACTTGTTTTTTTAAGTTTTATTAGTAGCAACAAAGAAGAAATCTGATGTCCCATGATTCGATCACATAACCATACACTTTTAGCTCTGTGCTGCCTCAAAAGTGCGAGTCTCTGTGTGCATCTATTGTCCCTAGATCTGAAATAGCTCAGGTCATTTTCTTCTGAGAATAACTTTTAGTCTCTTAGAGGAGTGTTGAAGGTTAAAGGGAGGTAGCTGAGGATAAAATTCTCCATATACATACTTTGAATCAGGCCTCCCAATCTTTGTCCTAAATTTAATCACTACCTTTCTTGGTATTTTGTGCTTCCAAAACTTGAGACTTTAAGAGGCTCAAGGAAGAGGTCATTTTTGCCCCATCTTCCAATGTAGGTGTTTCATTTATAGTCCACTTTTTGTCAACAATCCTCCCCTCCCATGTATATATATTTTTTCAATGTTTGTTGAATCCTTTGGGATATGTGGTCTGTTATCCCATGCTCTTTGTCTTGATGAGTTTAGACCAGTATATTTTATTTTAACTATTTTATTATCAGCTAACTGGTGCTTCCAGGGAAAGACATTAACTCCACTATGTTTAACCAGAATGTAACCACTACTTTTTTTTTTTTTATATTACATATATTTTCTTTCATTCCTAATTTTATCCCCATGTCTTATTCAGGTGCTTAGGGAAAGGTTATTACTCAATTCACACAAAGCAAAGAAGGACACAGATAAAGGTCAGATAAATGTCAAGGAATTCAAACACAAGTACAAGTGGCCTTTAGAGGAACTGTAAGTCACCCCATTATTTCAGTAGCGGGGAGAAGTATCAGGTAACCAAGGGATTCGTGGACTTTTGAATCACTCTTGAAGTTATACAATTATGAGCAACAGCATGATATTGGGCATGGAAAATTGTGTGTGTGTGTGTGTGTGTGTGTGTGTGTGTGTGCAGGTGCGCACCTGCGTAAAAGTGTACATGGTTTTAAGGAATGAACAAGAGAAGGTTTTCAGATATGCTGGAGTTTAATCAAATTGCCTTTTTTATGTAGTTATTTTGAGGAGCTGAACAATTATATAGTATTGATTTTTTGTGATCATTTGACCTCATGATGTCAACATCATTGTGTCTCAGCTTAGACTGTTGAGGACAAGAAGAATATGTATCATTTTGTAACTCTTTTCATTTAGCGAATTCTCTTTGTTTTTATATTGTTTTAAAACCATTTTATCACTGAAAAAAAAATGTCCTTTGAAATAACTTTTTAAACTGAATATTTAACCAATTTGACATTTCTAACATAATTTTATCTCATATTTTAACATTATGTTTGCATAATCTCCTTGTTCAAGAAAATTTCTATGATCAATTTTGAGCAATATCTCTTTTATAAATATCTGGCCCTTTACATTTTAATTTTAATTCATTATTATGTTGCTTTTATTATTTTAATTTATTTGTATTATGTATTAGTGTAGAGTATAGAGTGCATCATACTTTTTAACACTTAAGAATCATTACTTAGTTGAGTTTCAAGGAACTTCTCCAGATGATAATGTTTCATGAAAAAAATCTTTTTCAAGTAATTATTTTATAATGTATCCTGCCTTTAACATTCCAGAGCATATTGCACACTGTAGACTTGGACAAGTCTCACAAGAATCTTATCAGAATCTATTCACTGAACTTATTAAAACA
Organism: Aselliscus stoliczkanus; assembly: GCA_033961575.1. Lineage (NCBI taxonomy): Eukaryota > Metazoa > Chordata > Mammalia > Chiroptera > Hipposideridae > Aselliscus > Aselliscus stoliczkanus. Next base: position 31,878,201 of record CM066727.1, on the reverse strand, counting down.
TGTTTAGAGTACTACCTTAAATATTGGGTTGTCGCAAAAGTCATGATACATTTTTGCAAAGAAAAACAGAGAAAGTGCATCATGACTTTTCCGAAAACCCAATATTTATCTTCTTGTTCATGTTCTTGTTCTCCTCTCCCCGCTGTCTCTGCTTCCTCCGTATTCTTCTCCTCTTATTTAACATTTAATGTCATCACTTAAAACAATTATATTCTCCAATTTGGGAAGTCCCAATTAGAGAAATGCCTCTGTCTATTTTTTTTTTTTTTATATTTCATGTTTAAAACACTCTTTACTAAATGATGTTTCTTAACACTGAGATATATATGTTATCACCATACCAGACAAATGGACATGAGCTAATCCTAGCTAACAGCATGTATTTTTTCCTGTTTTGTCATTGAGGTTATAAAGAAAATTGAATGTGAGTCACTTACTCTGGGATGTCTTTTATACAAAGTTTGACAATTACATTCAAGAACTCATCCTAGAGAAAGCGCTACATACCTCATGTCTGAATATCACTATGGTCACCTGCCCCGACCGGCGGGGCATTCAACAGGGGCCGAGGGGCAGCCTTCTGAAAGGAGAAAATAGGAGGCGCGAAGAAATGGAGGCAAGACAGGGTTCTGATCAAGCCTCGTTTATTGAAGAACAGGAGGGGGCTTATATAGTCAAGGAACTGGGAGGGGAGGGAAGGAATGTAAAGGCGGGAGTTGCCAATAGCAACGGGACTAGAAGGGGAGGAGGAATACGCAAAGGCGGGAGTTGCCAATAGCAACGGGACTAGTGGGGGAGGTAAAAAGAAAAAAGAAAATGGAAGTACCGAAAGGAGGAAGCACTATGGCTGCAGGGGGGTAACCTTATAGGGCTCTGCTGATCAGAATGTGTTTGTTTAGACTCTGAGCCAAGGTTTGTTTAGACTCTGAGCCAATTACCTGTATGCAGTTGGGGAAGGTTCCTCATGCTCAGGCCCCAGCATCTCCTCCCTCTGTGTTTTAGAGGGTGGGCCTTAACCGAGTGGGAAAACAGTGGCCTGATTCCTCCCCAGGGGTCCCGGCAGGGCCGAAAACCTTTGATGCCCTTGGTACCTTTTGTGGGAGGAAAGGCAGGGCAGAGAATATGAAAGGGTACCAACCTTTATGCAAATCAGGCATGTAATCAGGGAGATCTGAAGTTGGGTCTGTAAGGACCCTCCCTTGCAGTACTCAATAGCTGCAGCCAACTCGGTGCCCAGGGCTCGGAGGCCGGCATGTCTTCAGCCCACATGCCATCTAGATATCACTATATCGGGGCCTGGCTTGGGAGGTCCTTGTTCCTCGCGTCTGCCATAGCCAACCGATGGTAATGAACATGAATGGGTTTGGCCAGAATGTTATCAATCTGCTGTTTGATAAAATTTGTCAGCGTTTTCCATGCCCAAGGCCCGAAGGAAAGAATTAGGAGCAGTCCTAAAAGGGGGCTGAGAATAGGGAGGAGGTAAGGCAAGAGACCGTGAAACCCGGTCAGGAAGGGGTTTTCAAGGAGTTGTTTCTTGCGTTGGAGCAGGTCGTCCTGGAGCTTCTTGACCTTATCTCGGACTATGCCGGACTTGTTAGCGTAGAAGCAGCATCGTTCCTGCAGGGTCAAACAGATTCCCCCCTGTTCTGCAGTTAAAAGGTCAAGTCCCCGTCTGTTTTGCAAAACTACCTCAGCTAGTGAGTCAATTTGGTCCTGGAGATCACTAATGGTGCCAGACAGGGTGGTAACATCCTCAATAAGCTGGAGAGAGAGCTTTTGATAAGTGTGGATGGCTATTCCCCGTACCAGTGGCGCCGGCCGCCATGGCCGTGGTAATGCCCAGCCCTGCCATGAGGGGGGATAAATTGGAGGGCTCGCTTGAGCGTCCTGGGAATAGATCAAGGGGCCGGTACAGGGACCGGCTGGTCTCCAGGCAGAATGTCAATGTCAGGTAGGAGGAGGGCCTGGGCACAGAGACCAGACCAGTTAGCGGGGGAGAGCCGTGAGCCAGGCTGTTGCCACAGACAAAAACGTGCCGAGGGCCGGGACAGGCGGGGGAGGTAGAATTGATGATGGAGGTGCAATTTAAAGAAAAGAAACCAACATCAAGGGTGTCATTATTGGTGACGTTGGAAAACAGGCATGGACCATAGACCAAGCCCATGGGTTGAGTTCGGAAAGGGGATGAAATATTGCAGTTTGAGGAGTTAAAAGAGGGCTTGGACAAGTTACTAGGAAGGGCAAGGGGTATGGGAATCCCCATAGCTATGCATAGCCAGCAGTCCTGGAGCCAGAGTAGGGTTACTGTTATTTAAAGCCTGTAGCGTGGGAGTTGAGGATGGACATGGTGTTAAAGTCTAAGTCAGTGGGCTTATGTTTTGGGAGAATTAAGGGGTGATACGCAAGGGACGGAAAGTGGGCAGCAGCAAGTTCCTCTAGGCGTTTTTCGACCAGGATTTGTCTTACTTGGTCAGAGGGGCCTCCTCCATCCGACAAGTGGATAGGGGGGCGTTGGGGCCAGCAGACAGTGTCTCCCACCTTTTTATTATGTCCGCAGCCGGCCTGACTGCGGTGAGAGACTCCCGAGGGGCTGGTAGTCGCCTTCACCCCCCGTGGATCCCCGAAAAGACGGGTCAGGATGGCTGTAAAATAAGTGACATTGTGTAACGTACATGTCTGTGCTGTAGCATAACCGGTACTATGGACTATTTGAGGGAGCGAGGCCCCAGCAGTGGTACAGGCCGTTGGGCAGGGACCAGGGCGGCCTCCGACGCGAGGGATGACTGTGGGCTTGGGGACACAAACCCATCGGAAAGAGCTTGTATAGCCTCCGGTGACAGAGGGTTGTGACAATAGGTAGGCCAACTTAGAGCCACAGTCACTGTGAGTAAAGGAGGCACCAAGACCGTGGATGGTGCTGGTGGTACCGCCTCCACAGTCGCATGGCTTGCCGGCTAATTGTCGGTAGAGTTTTTCTCTGGACACAGGGGGGCCGAAACCCGCAGACACATATGAAGGCAGCAGGAGCGAGGATCCCAAAAGGAGGGTCAGGAGTAGCATCTGTGAAAAGGGGAGGGGGAGGAAGCGTCTCAGGGATCAGGTTCCTGAGCGGTGGGGAGTTAGTGTTAGGGAGGTTGACAGGCTTAACTAGGCGAGCAGGCAACCAACGAGGGTTACATTCTTTGGTGTCATACACACAGGCAGATCCTCGTGCCCAGATAAGGACCGGGTCAGGCCCATTCCATATTGCAGTGAGGGGGTCTCGCCACATAACCCTGGCATATTGGTGTTTAGTTTTTTGGTGCCAAAGACGGTCAGCGGCAGAGTTGCCCTGATCATCAAGTTGTAGGAAATTGAGCACAAATAGGGCGTGATGAAGGGTGTTACGGTAAGAGCCTTTAGTGGGATAAGCTGTGGAAGCCTTGAGCTTGGACAAGGTGTTTTTTAAGGTTTGATGTGCTCGTTCGACGATTCCCTGCCCCTGGGGGTTGTAAGGGATGCCAGTGACATGGCAGATCTGAAATTGACCACAGAATTGTTTAAAAGCCTGGGAAGTATACCCGGGGCCATTGTCAGTCTTTATTTTTTGTGGTTTTCCCATCACCGTGAGGCATTGAAGGACATGAGCTATAACATTTTTGTGGCTTCCCCCGTATGAAGGCTAGCGAAAATGAAACCACTGTAAGTGTCAATAGTGACATGAGCATATTTTAAGGACCCGAACTCCGGGATGTGGGTAACGTCCATCTGCCAGATTTCGTTGGCGATAATCCCCCGGGGATTGACCCCTAAATGGGGTGTGGGCAGGAGGGTAACGCATCCTGGGCAGGCTTTGACTATTTCTCTAGCTTGATCCCTGGTGATTTTGTATAGGAGGCGAAGCGTGCGGGCATTAAGATGGTGGAGCGCGTGTCTGTGTGGAGCCCTTGTCAGAGGGTCAGTTAGGACCGGAAGGGCAAGACGAGTGTTGGCGTCTGCGAGGGCATTGCCCTGAGCCAGTGGGCCAGGAAGGTCTGAATGGGCCCGCAGATGGCCGATAAAAAAGGGGTGGTGGCGTTTGGTGATAAGCTGTTGGAGCTCGCGGAACTGAGGGACAGCGTTGCGGGAGGGGTTGATGTGGGGTACAGTTTCCAGAAGGGGCAGGGAAAAAGCAATGTAGGCACTTTCTGTATACAAGTTAAATGGGGTATCGTGTAGCTGAGTAAACACTTGTAGTAGGGCGCACACTTCTACGAGCTGCGCAGAATGATAGGGGGAGGGGACGGTAAAGGCTTGATTATTGATAATGTATGCAGCCCTGCCTCCGGAGGAGCCATCAGTGAAAACCAGGGCGGCCGCCGGCAGGGGCTTGGAGCTTGTCACCTTAGGAAAGATAAAAGGGTGTAGCCGGGTGAACTGGAGTAGCCTATCTGCAGGGTAGTGATTGTCTATGTCCCCAGGAAGGAGGAAAGAACCACTGGCCAGTCATTTTCGTTTTGCATGAGCCACTGAATTTGGGTCTTAGTATAAGGGAGAATGATTTTGTCAGGATCTTTTCCAAAATGTTGTCGGCTTTTTTCTCTTCCTAATTGGATGATGTTAGCCGTCAGGGTGTAGTATGTGGTGAGAACCTTGTTGGGTGAGGAGGGCAGATGGACCCAGAGCAGGGGGGCTCCTTGCCATAGTACTGCTGTGGGAGTATGGGGAGTGGCACAGACAACCAGGGAGAACGACTGGTGATAGGATATACATGTGATTTGTTGGTTTTCAATAGCCGACTGGATTAGTTGAAGGGACTGTTGAGCCTCTCGAGTGAAATATCGGGGGGAGAGAGGGTCCGAATCGCCCTGGAGAAGGTCAAATAGGGGCTTTAATTGTGCTGTAGTTAGCTTAAGGTATGGCCTAAGCCAGTTGACGTCCCCCAGAAATTTTTGGAAATCATTAAGGGTATGTAGGTGAGATGTCTTTAATTGGATTTTGTGTGGTAATAGAGTTAGCGCGAAGCTCAAAGCCAAGGTAATAATAAGGGTCTGTTTGTTGGATTTTATTAGGGGCTATTTGAAGACCAAGCTGGGCAAGGTTTTTGGTGAGTTCCGCGGTACATTGAAGAACTTTATCTTGGGACGAACCAGCCAGGAGAATATCGTCCATATAATGGATGATATAGATATAAGGCCATCGGGCGCGGAGAGGGTCTATTGCTTGAGCCACGAATTTTTGACACAGTGTGGGGCTGTTAGCCATGCCTTGAGGAAGGACTTTCCACTGATAACGGGGCATGGGCCCTTTAAAGTTAACGACCGGGAGACTAAAGGCAAACCGTTCCCTATCTAAAGGATGAAGGGGAATGGTGAAAAAGCAATCCTTGAGGTCGATAATAATCTTTGAAAAGTCTGCTGGGATGGCAATGGGGGAGGGAGACCTGGTTGAAGGGCCCCATGGAAAACATGGTTTTGTTTACCTCACGGAGATCCTGGAGAAGCCTCCAGGTTCCAGTTTTTTTCTTAATCACAAAGATAGGGGTATTCCACGGAGAGGTGGTAGGTTCAAGGTGGCCGGCCTTTAGCTGTTCCTGTACTAACTGCGTGGCGGCCGCGAGCTTTTCTGAGGTAAGTGGCCATTGATTTACCCATACAGGTTCATCCGATTTCCATCTTATTTTGTCTGCATGGGGTACAGGGAAGTCAATGGCCACTAGGCTAAATTTGTCGGGGTGGCCCAGGCCTGCCCGAGCGTGGTTTGGGCGGACCGTAATGGGCTGTTTAATGCCTTGTCCTGATTTGCCAAGCCCTTGTCCTGGGAGGAACCCGTGATTGAGCATCTGGTGGCCAACCACCTCATTTGGACTACACATAATAAGGTTCATCTGAGAAAGAATGTCGCGTCCCCAGAGATTGACTGGCAATCCAGGGACTATGTAGGGCCGTACATGGCCAGTATTGCCCTCTTTGTCAGTCCAGGTAAGGAGTCGGGTGCTGCGTTTGGGATTGGTGGATTGTCCTATGCCTTGAAGGTGAGTGAGGGCGACTGTGGTGGGCCACGAGGGGGCCACATGTGAGAGGCAATAACCGTGGCATCAGCCCCGGTGTCAATAAGACCCTCAAAGGCTTTACCGTCAAGGTGTAAGGTGAGTAGGGGCCTGTTAGGCGTAACCTGTTTAATCCAGTATGTGTCTGAGGATCCGAAGGCAGAATGTTGTCGGGAGTGAGGAAGGTTAGGTTGGTGGGAGGAGTTTAGAGGGAGTAGGACAAGTTGAGCGATTGTCTGGCCCTGTTGAATGGAGACCGGGCCACTGGGGGCCGAAACCGCGAGTGTGATGGTGCCTGTATAATCGTTGTCGACCACTCCCGGAACGACGTGGAGTCCGGCCAGGGCCGAACTACCGCGTCCTAATATCAGGCCGAAAGTAACCGGGGGCAAGGGGCCACGTGCATTAGTAGGAAGAAGCCTGATTCCCTGATCAGGGGTTAGTATTGTTGAGGTGGAGGACAAGAGGTCCAGTCCCGCACTCCCTGGGGTGGCCCGGCAGAGGGAAGTGACGGGGAGTTTGGGGAGGGGAACTGTGGAACAAACCGTGTCGCCCCTGGTTTGTTCTGACGGCCCGGGGCCAGGGGCTGGCCCCGCAGGGAGTTTCCCGATCGGGGGGGAATAGGGTTTCCTGAGATATCAGTCTTTGAATGACAATCTCTGGCCCAATGTTTACCGCGTTTGCAACGAGGGCAGACGGTGGAGGGAGGTTGACGAGATGGTCTATCTAAGGGGCAGTCGCGGACAAAATGGCCGGGCTGTTTACAATTGAAGCAAGATTTGTGGTTATCTATAGCAAGGTTTTTGAGGGCAGCCCCAATGGCAACACCTATGGCATGAGATGTCCCTACATTAGAACAGAGTTTGATGTACTCTGGAGAGAGGTCTATCACGATGGGAGCGAAGGGCATCCTGACAGGCAGAATTGGCATTTTCAAATGCAAGGTGTTTAATGAAGGCGCTCTCTGACTCCTCCTTGCCGATTAAGCGCTCAGCGGCTTCCGTTAAGCGGCTGATGAAATCACAGTAAGACTCGTCAGGTCCTTGATGAATCTTGGCTAGAGAGGTGCTGGCCGGTCCCTTAGGGGAAGTTTGCGCCAGGCCTTGAGGCCAGCGTTTTGGATCTGGGCCAATAAGCCAGGGGGAAGGCAGCCTGAATTTCATTGGTGTTAAAGGCCCTCGGCCGAGAAGTCGGTCCCTTGTCCAGTTACGAGAGGACCGGTTTCTGAGCATTACGCTCCGCCGTTCTCCGGCAATTTTCTGCGTACTCAGTACGCCATAAGACAAAATCGCCGCCGGACAAAGCAGCATGAGCTCAGGTATACCAATCATTCGGTGTTAGCCACCGGTCAGTAAGGCTCTCGAGCAAGGCAAGTGTAGGCAGTCGGGCCATAAGTATGGACCGCGGAGTTTAAGTCCTTAAGATATCTAATATTTAGGGGGCGGTATTTATGTCTACGTCCTGAAGTCTCTGAGGACTCAGCCTCCTCATCCGAAGGGGAGGGGTCTCGTTCTTCGGGCTCGTTATCGGACTCTACCGCAATTACCTCCTCATGGGAGGCTTCAGGGTTAGGGGTGTCAGGGTCGGCCTCAGCGGCCTGCCTTCGAGTGACTGGAAAGGTGAAAACGGGCTTTTGTTTGGGAGATGGCCTTGTTGAATGTTGGGACGCAGGGGAGCAGAGAGAGCGAGGCAGTTCAGCCTCAAGAGCACGGAGTTCCTTGAGCAGGTTAAGGTGTTGGCGTCTTGAAGGGCCTCTCTGAGAGAGGCTATTTGTAAGGTTAGGGGAACATTTGTCTGGGCCCCTGGGGCAGTAAGGGGAGCGGATGGAGGGGTCAAATTAGTGACGGGAGTGTCCACGATAGAGGCAAAAAAAGGAGGTTGGTGAGGAGGCAAATATGGGGGTGGCTGAAAAGGCGGGGCAACCTTGAAGGGGGGGTCCTCTTGATGGTAGCGGGCAGCCTCCTCATCGAGGGTGCCCTGGTCTTCGGGAGGGAGGACTGTGTCTGAGCCCGAAGAAAGGTTTTGTAAACAGGGATAAAGCCTTGTTGACGGTTGGTTTAATGACTCAGCCGGACTGGGGGCAGTAGGGGGCTTATTTTCTTGAGAAGGAATATCTATGCAAACCGACCCACAGGCAGACGGAGGACGAGAGGATTTCTTTAATAGGTTTTCCCCTGTTTTGAGTATCTCTTTAACATCTGGGTCGTGGGAATGTACTTGGAGGATATCATTAATGAGACTCCAATAAGTAAAGGCAGAAACGGGGACCTTTTCGGGCCCGAATGACTTATAAAAATCCTGGAGAGCGTTACCGACACGCTTCCAATAGCACACGTCTATCGTTCCCTCCTGGGGGAACCAGGGACAGATATTTGTCAGAAGACCGAAGAATTGGCGGAGATCCTTTTTTCTAGCCTTAATTCCCCGCACCTTGAGGGATGACTTTAAACCCGAGAGGAAAAGTTCGTGTGAACTTGTTGTTTGGCCCATTGTTTTCTCCTCGGCCCTTCAAACACTCGAAAAAAATCACTAAGATGCCCGTCTTGCCGTCACCCTCGCGGGACTAAATCTGTCTTTGCAAAATCTATGAGGTATAAGCACACGCACTGGTGGACTGGGGGCGACTCCGGGAGTTCGGAGTCGGCCACTCACAGCCCAGTCGCCGTTTAACCTTACGACAGAAACGGAACCGCAGATTAGGCCCAATCAGATTCCGCGACCCGAAGTCTTGGAACCTCCACGCACTCACACAGACATACGACCGAGGAGACTATCACACCAATTTGTCATCCCAGAAACGTCTATTTTCTGTCAGTCTGCTCACCTTACTCAGATCAGGCTCACGGACCGGCTTTGTCCGTGGAGATCAGGAAACGAGTCAGACTCGCGGGTCAATACCACGCGGCAACTCAGCGGTGTGTCCGGCCGGACTTGAAGCAGACCGTCTTCCGGAGGGCATGCAGTCCTCTGGCCCCACGTTGCGCCAGAAATGCCCCGACCGGCGGGGCATTCAACAGGGGCCGAGGGCAGCCTTCTGAAAGGAGAAAATAGGAGGCGCTGAAGAAATGGAGGCAAGACAGGGTTCTGACTCAAGCCTCGTTTATTGAAGAACAGGAGGGGCTTATATAGTCAAGGAACTGGGAGGGGAGGGAAGGAATGTAAAGGCGGGAGTTGACAATAGAAAAGCGACTCGAATGGGAGGAGGAATACGCAAAGGCGGGAGTTGCCAATAGCAACGGGACTAGTGGGGGATGTAAAAAGAAACAAGAAAATGGAAGTACCGAAAGGAGGAAGCACTATGGCTGCAGGGGGTAACCTTATAGGGCTCTGCTGATCAGAATGTGTTTGTTTAGACTCTGAGCCAAGGTTTGTTTAGACTCTGAGCCAATTACCTGTATGCAGTTGGGGGAAGGTTCCTCATGCTCAGGCCCCAGCAGTCACCTTCGAAGTATTCCCCTTGGGAAGCTATGTACCCATGCCTAGTCTACCCTTCAAAGCAATTTTGGAACTCTTTTCCTGGAAATGGACATCAGAGCTGTCCTCGTATTACCCTTGATGTCCTGAATGTCATCAAAGTGTCTTCCTTTATCTACAGGTAAAGAAAGAAGTCATTGGGGACCAGGTCAGGTGAGTAGGGAGGGTATTCCAATATAGTTATTTATTTACTGGCTAAAAACTCCCTCACAGACTGTGCTGTGTAAGCTGGTGTATTGTCGTGATGCAAGAGAGAAGAATTGTTGAAGAAAATTTCAGGTAGTCTAACTTTGTCATGCAGTCTTTTCAGCACTTCCAAAAAGTAAACTTGGTTAACTGTTTGTCCAGTAGGTACAACAAATTCATAATGAATAATCCCTCTGATATCAAAAAAGGTTAGCAACATTATTTTGACTCTTGATTTGGACTGACAGAACTTTTATGGTTATGGAGAAATGGCTCCCTTCTATTGTGCACTGTGACACTTTGTTTCAAGGTCATATTGGTACACCCAAGTTTCATCACCAGTGATAACAAGGCCCAAAACATCATCTTGCATCTCCAAAAGTTCTTGACAAACTTCAACTCTCCTTTGCTTTTGTTCATTGGTGAGCTCCATCAGGACCATTTTTGCTCACACCTTTCCCATGCCGAGATTTTCAGTTAAGATTTTCCTAACTGTTTCTCTATCGATGTTAAATTGGTTTCCTATGATTCTCTCAAACAGATGACAATTTTGATGCAAAATTTGATTAATTTTTGCAATGTTTTTGTCAGTTCTGCTCAATTACTGGCCGCCCTGACCTCTTCATCATCAGTAAAATGTTTAATCCATTTTTACACTGCCTTTTCTTCGTGGCATTATCTCCATAAACTTGGACTAACATGCCCCTGATTTCACTTCCACTCTTGCCAAGTTTATCAAGAAACTTATTATTTATTCATTGCTCTAATTGAAGCTCAGATATCTCATGAGGGCACACAAAAACATTCAAAAGCAATAATGAATGCCATTCAGCAAGACAGCGCCACATGTTAGCATGAACACAGCTGTGAGATACCAATATACCAAGGTTATGAAACCTTACTAAGCTGTTTGTACAGTGCTACCAATGTAAGCACATGCAGGCAAGTTAGCAAACTTAATTGTCAATCTCGCATGTCTGAATCATTATAATTATTAATAAATAAATCACTTCCAAACTGAAAAATCATAATTATTGGCACTAAAAAAAACTTAGAGATAATATGTTTCCTCCTTTCATTTAACACTGAGAAAAGAGACTCAGAGGATTTAGTTATATTACTTAAAGTCATCTTAACACTAGTAACCAAATTTTCTTTCTTTAAAATTGAGTTGTGTTTTCCCTAATGCAATTTTACTATTGATGTGTTTTATGTTCATATTGTTCACAATGAGGACAACTTATCACTACTGTTTATGTGTAATTTAAAAATTACTTTTTAATTTTTTTGATTATTCTTAAATCTATCTAAAAATTAGTAGATTAAATTATTCTAATTCTAAAGTGAACATGACATTAACCTTTCTATATTTAGGATATTTAACTGCAAATTTTAAATTTGAAACACTACCTTTAAGTTCCAAATTGCAGAAATAAGATACATGATCAAATTAGAAAATACTTCAAGGGCGTTGTATAAACTTTATTACAGTTGAAGGTTATGACAGAAATCTAATTCATGCACATGGGAAATTAGTTGTATATTTATGAAATAAATATCACTTTCATAAGTATTACTGAAATTTTAGACATTATCATTTTCAGAAACATAACTAGTTAAATACATCTATCTCACACTTAATTTTTGAAATTCTATATATAAGAGGGAAAATATCATCCTCTTGTCAGAAAATCTTGTATTCAATAATAAATATCCATTAAATAAATTTCATCCCTTAGAAGTAATCTTATTGTATTTTAGTTTCATATTTTGTATTAAAACAATAATTGTATGCTATTAATAATAGATACCTTAATAAGTTTTGGTTTTAATCTTATGTTTAGCTTTAATTAGCCATCAAAATTTACCTTGTATTTTAAAATGATACGTAATTCAAATCCATGCCTATCGGTACACAGATTGTAATAAAATAAATTCCAAAACATGAGGTTACATTAATTTTAAGGGAAATTGATAATCAAAATAGTAATATCATATTTTTTTTCCTATAAATCACTGGAAATTTCATACTTTTAGAAAAGAAAGTCACTTCCAAATTGCTATAGACATGTATTTACCTCCAGGCACACAGCATAACAAAATGAGTCTATTTCCATTTATTCTGTGAAAAGAGAAAAGTAGTCAATCAACCATGGAGGACATGTTTTGGAATAATTTGATTTGTGGGCTTTTTCAGACTGATAATGAATATGACGTTTTATTCAATTCCATTTCAAGTATTTTTGGAAAACAATACCAAAAGTATCTATGTTGTGATTGGAATGCAAAATTATATGTTCTCATTTAGATTTGTAATAGTCTAACAACTTAATTTACAGATGCACAAAAATGTTAAATGTCATGTTTTGTTTTGCTTTTTTTAAGATTTAGAAGCCATTACATTACTACACTGTGAATGGTTTATAGTACTAATTTGATGAAGTTGAAGGATAGATAAAACATTTTCATATGAGGTTGATGTTTGACACATTTCATTTTAGCCTTAATTATTTTGTTTCTACCTATAACCATGTTGCATATTTTCATTTTCCCAAATGAGTCAAAAATCATAAAGTCACTGCTTATGAAAATATTGTATGTAAATCATTTTAACCACTAATGAAAAAATATACCACTAGAGAACACAAATTATCACATATGAAAATGTGTAGATGTGAACAACTGAAATTGTCATTAAAGAAACTTCATTGCATATGTCACACACTAATTTATTTTAGAACAACCTGTTATATTTCTCAGGGAATATAAAATACAATGTTTATATTATTTGACTATTGTATTATGTTTGAGATATTATTTTATATTCAATATAATTCTAAAAGAGATGCGATCCTATTTTGGTTTTCAAGCTATGAATAATATTACCATTATTTATTAATAATTATACTGTATGGAGGTACATGTGAGAAGGGGTGAGAAGAAGGAGCAAAACAGAAAGAAGAGAGAGAATAAAATTTCATTAATATTGGATATCAATCTGAATTTTCTAATTTCAATCTGAAAAGCCACGTAGGTTTCATAAGTCATTGTTTTGAAATTCAAAACCATCTTTATAAGCTGTCAAGATACTATTCCAACTATTAGCTCTGCCATCTTTCTTTATTTTATTTCCTGACAAGTAATCCAAGAAAAAGGGTCAGTGTAGCATAAAGGATGAAATGCATTCTAAGACTTGTGACCCTAAGAATTAAATCTTTATTAGAAGTTCTATGAACAACAATAATTCTAAAAATGGTACAATGTCATATTATCAGTGTTTATAAAGTACTTCATTTCAAATCTGAGAAATTGGCAGTAGGTACAGGAATAAGTTCTTGTGAATGGGAAATTTCCCATGTAATGTCATTGTGAATAATTATCTCTCAAGAAAGCAAATGTTAGAGTAACATTAAATAATATTTGCTTTTAGGTATTGATTTGTCATAAGAAAAATAATTTATTAACTTAATATCAGAAAAAGAAAATTAAAGGAAAATACAAATATTTCAAATACCTGTTAAAAGGCACAAAACCAAAAAATTAAGTACACATATACAGAAACACAAAAGTAAACTTTAGCACAAGCATTTCCAAATTTGAAATATAAACTAGAAACAAAATATAATCTCGCAAATATATTTCACAGTATAAATAAATATTATATTCTAAAACAATAAATGTTATTTTCAAGCAGTCAGAAAATATATTCAAAAGTTGCCAAACATTAAGCCATAATGGAAATACCTATAAGTTTTAAAAACCAAAATATTAAGTACCACATTATCATTAAAAAAAGTAGTAGGGCCGACCGAGTGGCACGGTGGTTGAGCGCTGGCTTGGGAAGCCAGCGGCCCTGGTTCGGGTCCCACATATGAGGGCCAGTGACACTGCCCTCAAAAAAAAAAAACAAATAAAAAAATTAAAAAAGCACTAAAACCATAAATGAAAAACAATTTTTTTAAATAAAATAGCCCCAATTATTTGGAAACTATAAATTGATATATGTCTTAATCATCTTAGGTTATAATTAATCTAAGATAAAATAAAATAAAATCTTCTTTGCTATCAATTTTGAGTTTGAGGCATTAAAATGAAGAATACACAGTGGGGCAGCTAGGCTTGAAACTAGATTATAGTAGAAGAAGATTGCATATTTGTTAAGGACGATCTTGCTTCAGGCCATTTTGGAGGTACTAGTGCTGGACTTAATCTAACACGGTAAACGACTATACACCTGAACCATATATGTAAGGCAAATCTTTTTAGGTGTAGAAAAATAGGTGATACTTGATAAAGGGGAGAAAACTCAGGTGAGGCTTACTTTCAATCTGGCTTTCAACATGAATGTGCTTTTTTTAAAATTAGTTGATTTTTCTAATTACAGTTGACATACAATGTTATATTAGTTTCATGTAAAGAACATAGTGATTAGACATGTGCATATCTTATGAATGATAATCCGGGTAAGTCATGCATAGTTATTACAATATTATAGACTATATTAGCTAAGCTGAATTTTATATCCCGCGACTATTTTTATAACTGGCAATTGGTGCATTTTCAAAAAAAAATCACCAAAACTGTGAATCAAAGGGACAGAGGAGTAGTCTTTCTGAGCTGAGGACACAAAGATTGAAATTCACTTTGCGGAAGCAGCTGTAATTTTCAGAGAATATTCATGGATTATAATAAACTCTCCCAAGGTTTGGCCACAGAAGCATTCACGAGGATTTCCTATACAATTTTTGTCTGAGACTTGTTCTGGACAGGTGAAGGAAGAGAAGTTTAAATTCTTGAAGTGTCTAATCACTGCGGAGTTTAAAGGAAAATGGAGATATCAGTAACTACGCATTCCTTAGACATGTTGGAGTTCTGCGTACCCTGAGTGGAAACACATCACTCAGCACCTCAGCCATTTATTTGTGACTCCAGAATTCCTATGTTTTAATAGTAAGGGCCATGCTTTAAAGTTAGAAAATATCCTAATATAAGGGACAAATCTAACTAGATCCAATATAATCAATTAAGGCCAAGCAAGAAGATAGTATTTGCTTTCAGCATGCTGGACACACTAATGATCCTCTGTTCAATACAGATTAAACTATCTCCTTAGAAACCGGCGGCAAGGTATTTTGAAAGAAGACATAATGCAATCAACACATAGTAAAAATATTCATACCATTCCATTACCTGTATTTCAGCTAAGGGCACATTTTTTGGTCCTCTCTTCCAAAAATCTCCTAATCAGAACAGAAAATTAAAAATATTAAAAACTTAGATATGTGGCCTTATTTAAGCCTTGATACCATTCATTTTCATTGATTTGAATTTAAAAATAGGCTGCTACACTCCACAACATAATCAAACCAGTTCAAGTTGAGTACTATCTTTTTAACATGACAATAAGTTACCCAGGTTTATTTATTTAAGCAGTCATATATTTATTCTGAATTATGAATGAGTGCTAAAGAATTAAAATAAGAAATCTAACCTTGTAATCAAAACTTGGAAATTACTATGATCAAGATCTTTTGGAGTGAGTAATATTAAAAACCTAGAGATATAATCAGGGTTTATATACATAAACTAATAGATACTGGAAATTTAAGTAGTTAAAATTATTTTGTTAGTCACAGACTAAAATTTGCATTCAATGTTTTTTCATCATTAAATATTCCTATAGAAAAAATGTCATATATAGAACCTCCACAGTATAAACATAATTATAAATACACTAAACCAGAAAATTAAAATAAGTTGTTTATTTAAATTGATAATGTAAAAAATGTGTAAGTCCAGTATTTTGAAAAGTGAAATAATTTGAAATTAATTTAAGACTGTCTTGAATGCTTAAGGTATGTTTTTTCCTTCTGTATTTTAAAACATACAATAATTCATTTTAATGATTAATTCTCTAACATAAGAAAAGTTTAATTTAAAATGACAAAAGAAGAGCTGGCCAAGTGGCTCAGTTGGTTAAGAGGTTGCTCAAGAGTGCGAGCTGAGCTCTGAGCAACAGCAATTCGATGCCCAGCCAGAGCTGAGCTGCTGCTGAGCTGCCAACATGTGGCAGGATGGCTCAGATTTAAAAAAAAAAAAAAAAAAAATGCAAAAGAAGAAAAATGTAAAAATTTATAAAGAAAAGGGAAAAGTTAAATTTTATTTGTCAATTACATTTCTTTATTAGCAAAATCATGAAGTTGCAAGACAAAAGGTAAATCACATATTTGCCACACACCACACACACACACACACACACACACACACACACACAAGCACATGCACAATTTTCTTCTCTTTAATATTGCCTTTCTCTTCGAAGAGTTTACTCATTACTTATGCATCTTGCTTTGTTTTAATAAACCTGGACACTAATAGTTGTCTAACTTCTTTTTAATCATAGAATCATTTGTTATTTACCACTTTTTTTTCTACCTCACTCATAATGGCTATCTTCATTGACTTGAGTTTTTTTTTTTTTTAAATTAGTTTCAGATGTACAAACCAATGTAATAGTTAGACATTTACACTCCTCACAAAGTTATAACTTCCCCAATCTATTACTCATCTGACATCTTATTTAGTTGTTACAATTCCGTTGACTATATTTCTTATACTGTGTTGTATACCCTGTGTGTATATATATATTGCAATTACAGTTGACATTCAATATTATTCTACTTCAGCTTCAGGTGTATAACACATAACACAGTGGTCAGGCATATACACAGTCTATGAAGTGATCCCCATGATAAGTCCAGTACCCACCTGGCACCCTACATAGTCTTTATAACATTAGTGATTATGTTCTCCATACTGTATTTTATATCTCCATGACTATATTGTGACTACTTCTTTGTACTTTCTAATCCTTTCACCTTCTTTCCCATCTCCAACTCCCTCCTATTTAGCAACCATATGTTTATTTTCCTATATCTCTGAGTCTATTTCTGTGTTGTTTGCTTGTTTATTCTGTTATTTGGATTTCATGTACAGATGAGATCATATGGTATTTGTTTTCTCTGTCTTACTTATTTCACTTAACATAATATTCTTTAGGTCCATCCATATTGTAGCAAATGCTAAGATTTCATTCTTTCTTATGGCCAAGTATTACTCCATTATATAAATGTACCATAGTTTTTTTTATCCACTTGTCTATAGATGTGCATTTCTGTTGTTTCCATGTCTTGGCTATTGTGAATAGCACTGGAATAAACGTAGGGGTGCACATATATTTTGAATGAGTGTTTTGGATTTCTTTAGATAGATACTACACAGGAGTGGAATTGCTGGGTCATAAGGTAGTTCCATTTTCAATTTTTTGTGTGGAAACTGCGTGGAGTTTTCCATAGTGGCTGCCATAGTGGCTGCAATCCAAACAACAGTGCATGAGGGTTCCCTCTTTTCCATGTCCTCACAAACACTTGTTTGTTGATTTATTGATGACAGCCACTCTGACAGGAGTGTGGTGATATCTCATTGTGTTTTTTATCTGCATGTCTCTAATGATTAGTGATGTTGAGCTGTTTTTCATATGTCTATTGGCCATCTGTATGTCCTCTTTAGAGAAATGTCTTTTCATATGTTTTGCTTATTTTTTAATTGGGTTGTTTGTTTTTTTCAGTATTGACTTGTATGAGTTTTCTTTTTTATCACTTTTGGATATTAACGCCTTATCAGATGTATCATTGGCAAATATCTTCTCCCATTCAGTAGAATATATTTTAGTTTTATTGATGGTTTCTTTTGATGTGAAAAAATTTTTAATTTGATATAATCTCATATGTTTATTTTTTCTTTTGCTTCCCTTCCCCAAAGGGATATATCAGTAAAAATATTACTAAGGGTAATGTCTGTGAATTTACTTCCTTTATTTAATTCTAGGAGTCTTATGGCTTCAACTCTTACATTTAATTCTTTAATCCATTTTGAATTTATTATTGTATATGGCATAAGAAAGTACTCCAGTTTCTTTTTTCTTTCTTCTTTTTTTTTTTTTTGCATTTACCTGTCCGGTTTTCCCAGTACATTTTATTAAATCGACTGTCTTTCTCCCAACATAAATTCTTGCTTCCATTGTCATAGATTAAATGACCATATAGGTATGGATATATTTCTGAGCTCTCTATTCTGTTACATCGATCTATGTGTCTGTTTTTATGCCAATACCATGCTGTTTTGATTAGTATAGCCTCGTAGTATGACTTGATGTCAGGAAACAGGATACCTTCCACTTTGTTCTTATTTCTCAAGATTTCCATGGCTATTCAGGGTCTTCTATGATTCCATATAAATTTTAGGGTCACGTATTCTAGTTCTGTGAAAAATATCATTGGTAAGTTGTTAGGGATTGCACTGAATCTGTATATTGCCTTAGGTAGTATGAACATTTTAACTATATAAATTCTTCCTATCCATGAGCATGATATATATTTCCATTTATTTTTATCTTCTTTAATTTCTCTCCTTAATGGCTTATAATTTTCTGAGTACATGTTTTTTACTTGTTTGATTAAATTTATTCCTAAGTATTTTATTGAAGCAATTGTGAATGGGATTGTTTTCTTAATTTCTCCTTCTGATAGTTTATTATTGGTGTAGACAAATGCAACTGATTTCTGAATATTAATTTTGTATTCTGCTACTTTACTAAATTCATTTATCAGTTCTAATAGTGTTTTGCGGGGATCTATGGGGTCCTCTGTATATAGTATCATGTCATCTGCAAATAATGCAATTTTACTTCCTCCTTGCCAATTTGGATACCTTTTATTTCTTGTCTGATTGCTGTGGCTAGAACTTCCTGAACTACGTTGAATAAAAGGTGAAAGTGGGCATATTTATCTTGTTCCTGATTTTAAGGGGAATGCTTTTAGCTTTTTCCCATTGAGCATGATGTTAATTTGTGGGTTTATCATATATGCCCTTTATTAGGTTGAGATATGATTCCTCTATTCCCACTTGATCAACAGATGCACAAAAAGAATTTGACATAATCCAGCATCCATTTATGATGAAAACTTTTAGCAAACTGATATGAGTTTTTTAAGTCCCTGAAATTACACAGGCTCTTCTTTGTTGCTTCATAATGGTGAAACTGATAGAACTGGTCTGAGGCAGGAAATCAAGCATGTCCTTGATGGCTGTGTATGAGAATCTGAGAAGATTTCAATGTCATTAAGTGGTTTAATAAACAGTGCTTATAGTTGTGTTTCCATGAATACTTATGGACACTAAAATTTCAATTTCAGATAATTTTAGCTTTACACAAAAAATATTCCATTTTTGACTTTTTCATCCATTTAAAAATATGAAAAAAAAATATTTAGCTTGAGAATTATACAAACAGGCAGCATGTTGGATATGGCAGTCCATATTTGGTAATCCCTAGTGCAAACACGTTGTGGTCTTATATTTGGAACAATAGGGAATACTTTTGAATTTAAGAAATCCTAAAGTAGGACATGATGGGTGAAAAGAAATTATAGTTTCTAGAACAAAATAGGGACTTAGACAATTATTGACCAAAGGGGACTTACCCAAACAAAACAGGTAGAGGAAATAGCAAATGATCATTCTAGGATGAGAGATCAGATATTTTAAAACCAAAGCAAAAGTAACTATGAGGTTTTGGAGAAATCAAAATGCATTTAGTGAAGCCAGCTTGAAGATGACAAAATGTAGAACAGAAATTGTGTGATATGGGGAGACTCACTTCAAAGCTTTCAGCTGAGGTTCCCTCCTTTCCAAAAATGAGTAATAATATTCATCATTCATCATTCATCATTGTTGAAATAACTAAATGAGATCATTGAAATAGCTAAATGAGATCACTTGCGGGAGGCCAGCTTCAGAGCAGGTGGGGGAGATCTTTCCAGGTTTATGCAGATGCTTCTAAGGACCCAGAGTCCTTCTGCGTCCTTCATTGGACAATAATGCCCTCTCTAAGAAAACCTTGATGGATCTTATACTCCATTTGGCAGATGTCCTGCCAACAAAATCACAGATCACTTTGTCATCCAATATTATGTAATTCTAGATTGGCTGTTCAACACTGCAGATCAAAAAGTCACCCTTCAAACTGTCCAAACTTTCGAAAGTAGTTCTTAAAAATCCATGTAACACAATTTCACAATTAATACATCTTAGGTTGCTTTAGGCAAATAGTGTATTTTTCTTGAAAGAATCACTGATGGATTCAGTATCAAGTGCTATAATTTCCAAATTTAAATTTTATTCTGCTGAGGGCATTTTACTGGTAAAGCAAAAACAAATTCGTTTGACATTTACAAAAAAAAGAGAGAGAGGGAATGAATGCTCAAAGGCCCATCCTTGTTCTACAAAGCGCTATGTTCTGTGGGCTTGCCCCAGTTTCAGTCTAGTCTTAGACTCCTCTTCAAAGTCTGCCATTGAACATGACATTGTAAACACATGGAGCCAAGCTAAAACCAAGTAACTTTCCCTGGGGACAGTAAACAAGTGATGTGTTTGAATTTCCACACTGACAAGAAACTTGTTTAATGTCAAATGTAAACTGAGGAGTCTTTGAAAGAAATAGAGTGTTTGATGTATCAGAGGATATATGAGTAGAAAGCTTAAATTTTACTCTTTGTACATTAGCTTCTTTTTCAGGACTGTGCCTAATTAAATATTTTTACTTTATAAAATGTAATTATTTATCTTGATAATTAATATTTTCTAATCAATATGTTTAAATTAAAAATGTATTGTTTTCATGCTGGCCGAGTAGCGTGGTGGTTAAGCGCTGGCTTGGGAAGCCAGCGGCCCCGGTTCAGGTCCCACATATGAGGGCCAGTGACACGGCCCTGAAAAAAAAAAAAAAGTTTTGTTTTATCAAATTGATCAGTTTGATTTTACTATAAATTTATTTTATGTTTACAAATTTGTGGATATGGTAGCTAATATTATAATAACCTAAAGCTGCATTCAAACCTTGTGTTATTTATTTTGTTCTGTTGTTATTTTGATCAATAAGGGCAAGCAGAAATTAAATATTGTTTCTATTGCACTAACTTTTAAAAACTACCAATTAATTTTATTTTCCATTAAGTTACTCAAAAAATATTTACTGAAGGTACAGTCTTATGCAGCAGTAATCTCTACATTATAACTTCAGAAGATAGGAACTACTTTCCTTTAAGAACAAACCCAAAGTAACTTTAACAAAAGTTTCATTTTCTAAATGAGATTTACTTCATTAGATTTCAGGCAATATTGCTAATGGATTGAGATAGGAGACATGCCCTATGTATTATGATTGACATCAAGATTGTCTAACATTCCTTCTTGGCTTCATTCCACTGACTTATATGTGGCCTTTGGAATGTCATGGAATGAAGCTCCAGGTTACTCATTTGTGAAATGGCAGCATAAAGTTCCATAGACCTCACAGAAATTTGACATTAATAATTATTAAATTTTTGTGAAATGTTAAGCAATACAATTTTGCCCTGAGATTAGTGTTCCATACCTCCCAGCAATATACAAATTACTTGTTGATCTTAAATCACTACTGGAAACCAGTGGCTAAGTTTATGAGTCAGAGAAGTAGATTTTACAACTTCTCTTCGGTTTGTTTTCCCTTATGTAGCAAGAATAAGAATTTTTCAATAAAAGTCATTAGAAAGCAAATCAAAGTTTATAAAATTTTGAAACTTAACCAACATAATCAGCAGCTCCACAAATATTGACTGTGTGGTAATTATAAAATTTTCTGCTAGTTCATTAAAAAGTAGGATATTTTTCATACTAAAGTAAATGATCTATAACCATCAAATTGTGTTTAATATAGTTATCCTTTCATATCACAGGGGATTAGTGCCAGGACCACCAGTACCAAAATTCTCAGATGCTCAAGTCAGTATATAAGCCAATATATAAGCTATGCATATTGTGTACTTTAAATAATCTCTAGGTTATTTATAATACCTAATACAACATAAGTGCTATGTAAGTAGTCATTATACTGTATTATTATGAAAGAATGACAAGAAAATACCTGTACATGTTTAGTAGAGATGTAACCATCATATGCCTAACTACATAGTACATGTCAGCAACAACATAACATTCTTTTTTCAAATGTCTTTGACCGTGGTTGGTTGACTCCATGAATATGAAACCAAGGATACAGAAGCCTACTCTAACACAAATAGTAAAAAATAAACAGTCATATGGTTGTGTTAACACCATGTAAAATAAATATGGTGATACCTGTTTTAGTTTGTATATGTTATTAATCTTGATAAAGATTTTTAAAAGTAACATATTTTTGATATATTTTTCAATCACGAGGAAATACTCTCAGGAGTAAAGAAGAATATATTTTGACTTATCTTTAAAATATTAGAAAGCTTGAAAATATAATACAAAAGAAACAAAAGCTGTGGGAAGATATGATGGGAATGAAGGGGTGGAAAAAAAGAAAAGGGAGGTGAATTCATTGACTGTCAATATATGCCAAGTATTGACCTATACTTAATACATATCACTACTGAGTATAATTTTACCAATAAGAAAGTTGAGCTAATAGAATTAATTATTGAACCCAAAATCACTCAGTTGAAAATTTTAAGAAAAAGAATGTCAACACAAGACTAGATAACTCAGAGCCAATACAGTAATATCTTGGTTTGTGAGCATAAATTGTTCCAAAAACAAACTACTCGTGTTGCAAGACATTGCTCATTTACCAAATTAAAATGTATTAGAAATGTTTGCTCATCTTGAGGAACACTTGCAAACCACATTACTCACAATCCAAGGTTTTCCATGTATCACCATACCTTCTCTAAGTAAGAAGTGGAGATTCCTTATCTTCCTGTTCTGTGTGGTGAATTATTTTACTACTATCTACTTACTAGAATTTTTAAAAGATATAGTTTCTGTAATCTAAAAGAACTTTCATAAAAGTCTCAGAATGTAATTGAGTATTTTTTTTTAACCCTTGAGACATGGGCTAAGCAGAGAGCTTCAGATGAGCTCCTATAAGCACTTCAGTTTGAATAGTAGACAGTCAACATACTGCTTAGCAGGTAAAAGTAAAACACTATGGCCCTATCAAAATTCATCATATGATTATATTGACAACACTTTGAGCATGTAAGAAAAAGGTGACAAATATAGTCATGTATTTTTCACCATATATTAATAAGAGGTGCTAAGAAGAAAAAGATGAATGAAATAAAGCTTAGGGAAATTCATGAGGTACAAACATTATTTCCATAACTCAAATGCAGAAGCTCCCAGGAACAAAAACAGGATTTCATTGTCAACTCAGTAGGAAAAATAACTGTGCTAAGAGCCATTTTTTCTACCTCTGGAGAAACAAAGTTGAACTCTCATGTGAAACTCTTGGCAGGTAATGACTTCATTTATTCAGCTCAGGAGGCATTTAGAAATGGCTTGGGAGCTCTACCTAGGCTTCATGCCACTTTTAAACTTCTCCAAATCTTACACAGGGCTGCTAGGGAAAGAGCTTCTTATGTTAGGCAGATCTTTTTAAACCTCATCTTTCTCAAAAATAGAACACAAAATTATTTCCTTAACATAAAATAACCCCTTCCCCCAAATTATCATCTGCATTTTGCTTGCCTACTCAATCTGAGCGTTCACTTATCTATTTTTTATGTCTAAAATTTTGATATCCACAAAATTATATGCAACTTTTTCAATGGTCTATGCCATTCACTCTCATATCCGTGACAGCCATTCTAAACACATACCAGATGCTTCAATGTTGGCAATCTTTCTTATGGTGTTTCTCTTTCTAAAAGACTTTCTTCTGCCATCTTCCTTCAAAGTCCATATAGTTTTCAGGTTAATCATTGAAAAATTATTTCACAGAGAAACAATTCATTGACCTTTGTCTTTAAGTTCAATTTCAATTTCAATCAACTAAATTTAATCAAAAGCTTGCACTAACCATTCACACAGTGCTCTCACTTCCAAGGTTATATAGAAGAATGCCATAACTCCTACCCCAAACACCTAATGTTTAATTAGGGGAAACTTAGTGAACTAAACAATTACAATTCTATGTGTTATAATATGACTACCTATTTAGTGTGATAATACCTAGGAGGGACATTAAGTGCTCTGATAATTTAGGGGAGGCTCTTTGTAGGTGTTCATATCTAAGCCAATGTATGAAGAAGCAGCAGTAATCAAGCAAATGAAGAGAAGGCATTGGGGAGGAGAAGCACAAAGTGGTGAATGTGTAAAAGGCAAAAGGTAAGAGATGATAATTTAGGGAAGCAGTGGCAAAATTGCATGACTTAGTATGTCATATAAGGGGTTTCTACTTAACCTAGAGGATAATGAGAAACATATGAAAAGATGTTAAGCAAAAGCAATATATGTAATCAGATGTGTGTCTTTAAATGATCACCATGAATGATTTAATAGTTATTCTGAAGAGCCCATGAATAAAGATAGAGCAGTTTAAAAGGTCTTGCAGCAATTTAGGGGTAGAAGATAATGGCCTCTACTGCATTGCAGGATGAAGATGGAGAATAGTAAACAGGTTTTGGTAGGAAAATCTATTACTCCTCCTGATTAATTATATGTGAGCAATGAAGAAGTGAGAAAATAAAATTATGTGTGCTTCTGGCTTAGGCAATCCTTTTAAAAGGTTGAAAAAAAGAAGGGCTTTTATGTGATCTAGGGTATTACATATTCATAAAATATATGCAGTAAGTTTTTGTGATGTGATTCTGATATTCATATCTAATTCTTCCTTAACAAAAAAATAGGTGAAAAACTTAGCCAGTACTATTAAGTGAAATACCAATATCCTGATAAAGTTTAGATGGTTTTGCAGTCTGGTGGATATATGGGGGGGAAAAAAACAAAAACTACCACATGAAGTCTGGTGGAGAAATCTATACCTAACCCAGATATTCTTGGGATAAAGCTGGATGTGATAATATGATAGAATTAGTGAGAGGGCAGGTTGTGTTTTGGGGGGAAAGAAAGCACATAAATATCTGAAAGGCTAGTGAAGCAAAATGTAACAGGAATTACTAATTGCTCCCCACATTCCATTCACCCTCTATTTTCATGTGCCAGATTGTTGACATTCAGCTAACGATAGTAATTCCCAGTCCTCAACTAATTCAGTGAAGCCAAGTAACTAACTTTGGGCAATGAAATATAATGGTAATGATGTGGATTATTTCTGATTCATCTTACAGATAAAGTGACTTGCTTTTGCCTACATTTTCTTTTCATGCTGTGTGGGAAATGATGATAATTAGAACAAATTTGGGAGTTTGGTTTTGAGAATGGCAGCCTCAACAGCATCCCCTAAAGCCAGAATCTCATTTTGGGATTTTACATGAGTGAAAGTAAATTTATATTTCAACTACTATGTTTGGTCATCTATTTGTGAGAGAGAGCAGCTTAGTCTGTAGCCTACCTAATGCATCTGAAAGAGTAAATTTTTATTCCTTGTGTATTTACCTTTGTATGTATGTTTATAATGTGAGTTTTTTCAGTGAACAATTTCTTTTTTGTCATTTTAAATACAAGTGCTAATGATGTTGAGTTGGAAAGTGTGAGATTGAAGATTTTTGTAACTCTCATAGTATATGAGAGAGCTTCCAGGTTTGAAGATTAGGTTAGTCAGTTTATTTAAATGTCTGGTAAAATAACTGCCCCTGCTTTCCATCAAACATTCATAGTGAAAGTTGAAGTTTAGTCATGGTACATTTATGCATTTCAATAATACTGCTTCTCCTTGATTTTTAATGTATTACTCAACTTTCATTTTTACATACTGTGGTTCAATTCATGGTAGAACAATTCATTAATTTTTATCAAATATTGGCATTGACACATTTTAAAATAAGAGGTCTGTCACCATGCAGGAGCTAGGCTCAAAGAAAACAAATCTAAACTTCTTTTCCTTTTTTGAATAAAATTTGTATTCAGAAGGAAAACCCAATACTTCTTTGAACATTCAGGGTAGGTCTAATACAGATTTTCTATTAATCTAGCGAGGTCTTCTGAGGTTTATATACATCAGATGAAGTGAACAAACCAGCCATTACTGCATTACTGTTATTTCAAACACAAAGCTATAATATATATATATCTATCTATATATCTATATCTATATCTATATCTATCTCTATATATATATATATTTACCTTTTAAGTATCTTTCATATTACTTCATTGCTTAGTGGTTTATGTGGACCTGATTGAAAAGCAATTCAAAGATAAATCTGAAAATGTAAGAATTCAAAAGAGCCAGAATTTAAGAATTGAATTCATTCAATGCTACAATTAATACTATAATTAGAAAATAAAATTATTTGTTGATACTTAGAAGTATCAATGTAATATAAATAGTATGTTTATATAGATTTTCATAAGAGAAAATCTATCAAATAAAAAGCTAAGAGGTTTGTGACAAATGCTGGAAGGGTAGAATGGAGAGGACAAGTGTAAAGTATACAGATGAAGTAGGGAGTAGAGTGTCTTACTGAGCAATTACTCCAACCCTTCATAGAGATAGGCTAGCTATGTGAAATTATACTTTTGGAAACACTGCATATAACTTAAATTATTTCAAAGTTATCTGAAATGTCTTACATATCTACAAACATGATGAGGAATGATTGTCACCCTTCTGGAAAAATCTTTTGATAGAGTAATAAAAACACACATTTTTATAATTCTGTTTTTTGTTTTGTTTTGTTTTAAAGAACATACATAGTTGTAACATTGTCCCAAATCTAAATAATGTTCTGATAATTTTGTTTCACAGTGGGAATATGTTTATTCATGTTAATTTTAAACGTGTACTTGGCTCAGGAGAACTGAAAGAACTCTCAAGCATTTAATCGACCTTCCCTGATATCGGGGAAAGATGGTTCTTATAGGCCTCAAGAAATGTCCAAGTGGAGTTTGCCTTATGTATGGTCATATTGATGCAGTAAATTAAATATCACTAAGATTTAGTGTAGCTGCATGGTAGAATGCTGCATTTTTTAATTAATAAACTTTATTTTAATAAACATTTTTAGGTATACAGCAAAATAGAGTGGAAAGTACAGAGAATTCCCATGTATTCCTTGCCTTCCAACCTTTCAATATCCCCCACTATTGACATTCCACACCACATGGTACATTTATTACAATTCAACTAAGATTGAAAAATCATTGTCAACCAAAGTCCATAGTTTGCTCTAGGCTCACTCTTGGTAGTATACATGTATTTTTGGACATGTATAATGGCATGTACCCACCATTGTTGTCTTGTACAGAATAGTTCCCCTGCCCTAAAAATCCTCTCTGCTCTGCCTATTCATCTTTCCCTTCACCTAACCACCGGCCATCACTGATCATTTTACTCTCTGTAGTTTTTCCTTTTCAAAATGTCATATTGTTTGAGTTGTACAGGATGTATCCTTTTCAGATTGGCTTCTTTCATGTAGTATTATGCATTCACATTTCTTCCATATCTTTGAATGATTTGCTAGCTCATTTATTTGTAGCTCTGAAAAATAACCCTTTGTCTGGATGCACCATTTTTTTTTTTTTTTAGTTGAGCCATCTTGCCACCTGTTGGCAGCTCAGCAGCAGCTTAGCTGGGTCAGGAATCAAACCGGGGTCCCTGTTGCTCAGAGCTCTCACTCTTAAGTGAGCTCTTAACCAACTGAGCCACTAGGCCAGCCCCATTTTTTTTTTAATCCACTCACCTACTGAAGGACACCTTGGTACTTCCAAGATTTGGCAATTACAGACACAGCTGCTATAAACTTTCATGTGTAGGTTTTCGTGTGGACCTTATTTTTTAATTCATTTGGATAAATACCAAGGAGTACAATTGCTTGGTCATATGTAGGGTATGTAAAATTTTGTAATAAACTGCCAAATTGTCTTCCAAAGAAGTCACACCAATTTACCTTCCCACCAGCAATTAAGGAGACTTCTTGTTGATCTATATCCATGTCAAAATTTGGTGTCAGTGTTCCTGATTTTGGCCATTCTAATAGATGTGCAGTGGTACCTTATCATTAATTCTCTAATGACCTATGATGTTGAATATATTTTCATAATATATATATATATATTATATATATATATATATATATATATATATATATATATATATATACACTCGTATATTTGGTGAGGTATCTGTTCAGATCTTTTGCCTCTTTTTACTTTTTTGTGAATTTCAGATGTATAAAACAATGTAATACTTAGATATTTACACCCATCACAAAGTGATAATCCCCCTCCCCCAGTCTACTACCCCTCTGACATTCTATATAGCTATTACAATTCCATGGACTCTATTACCTATGCTGTACTCTACATCTAGTGAATATGTACTATTTAGTGAATATGTATTTCATTATAGTTGACATTCAGTATTATTCAGTTTGAGCTTCAGGCATACAGCACAGTAGTCAGACATCCACACAGTCCATGAAGTGGTCTCCCTAATAAGACAAGTGCCTGTTTTTAAAATTTGTTTGTTTTTTTACTGTTGAGCTTTAAAACTGATTTGTATATTTTGATTAAATGTTCTTTATCAGATGTGTTTTTGTAAATAGTTTCTCCCGGCCTGTCCCTTATCTTCTTAATTTCTTGGCATTGTCTTCCACAGAGCAGAGATTTTTATTTTCAATAAAATCCAAGTTACCAATTATTTCTTTCATGTATAGTGCCTTTGTTTTGTTATGGTATCTAAAAGTAATCACCATTAAATCCAAGCTCTATCAGATTTTTTCCATGTTATCTTCTAGGACTTTATAGTTTTGCAGTTTACATTTACATTTATGATCCATTTTGAGTTAATTCTTATAGGGTCTCTGTAAAGATTTATTGTCTGTGGATATCCAGTTTTTCAGTTTGTTGAAAAGATTATTTTTCCCCATTTTGCTGTCTTTATTCCTTTGTCAAAGATGAGTTGACTATATTTACGTGGGCCATTAATAATGTGATGGCAAGGTGTGGGGAAATGGGAAGTGGTCTCTAGTCCCGTATTAGTCTCAGTCATCGGGTGAGGCTGTGCCCCTGGCCCGTGATCTTCACGAGTGCACCTCAGAATTCCCCCCTTAGGTAGGACATGGTGGCTAAAAGCCGCTGGATTTGGATATTTCTCTGACCGTATGGTAGGTTAGGTTCTGATAAAACCCCAACAGGTTAGGCTCTGATGAAATATTTTCTCCCAAGGGCAGGCCCTATTAAAAACAGAATGCTGTAGAATCTAAAAAAAAAAATTGGTTACATTTCTCGCCCCCCCACCCTTTGCCTAAAGCCAGAGGTTTCTGTTTCTTTTTTTCCCACTTGATACTCGCCATGAGGATCTGGTGACTCTTGGAAGTAAAAGTCAAAAAAGCATGCAGACACACACACACACACACACACACACACACACACACACACCCTCACCCTTTCCCATGACGGGGTCACCCGTTGCTTTTATCACTCAGGCTTGACCACACCAAGACTCCTGCAATTGGTCAATTACAGCTGAGGTTTTCCTACCCTTGCACGGGTTCCCACAGAGGTTTCTGCTTGTCGGGTTTGGCTCTGTTAAGTTGTGATTTTCTGTATTTGGGAGGGAGTAGTTTGCCTTGTGACTTCATTTTTCTGCCAGATCTAACACTAGTTGCTTTTTCAGTTTATTCAGCTTTTACTTATTGTTAGGGTAAAGTGGCAACTTCTAAACTCTTCACATTCCAGACTGCAAATCTGGTTTGTTTTATTTCCAAAGAGCATATTTTAGATTGCAGTGAAATTACATTACAAAATCTCCTCTCTCTACCTACACCCTCAAGTGCTCTCCATGAATTCACATAGCAAAACATATTACTGGGTTATTGTTGTTCATGTATTCTCTCCAGCCTTTTAAAATAATTTTACGATGTTATAATTTTAACATTATTATGTCACTTTATCCACAGTAATACATAGTTCACCTTTATACTAAATTTTAGAAATATTACGCAATCAGTTTATCAAGTCTCTCAGCATATAATTCTTCATCATTAAGTAAGAATATTTTATTCTTTTACTCCAATTGCTATAAATGATATATTTGGTGCTATTTTTGTCAGTATCTTTCATTTATTCTATTTTTTGTGATTATTTTGGGGGGCTACCATCATATGCTTTCTATTGATATATGCCTAGTTAAGTTTTCTTCTGTCTCTATAAATTTAGAATGGATACACTCATTTTAAAAAACTCACCGGCATATGTATTTTAGTACGTATATACAAAGGACCTCTTTTCAGTTGAAAAACTACAGGTAGTAACCACGGCAGGGTATAGAGTTTTTTTGAGCAAGGCTGAAAGGTCCCTGAAGAGGAATGATAGAAGCCTGATGAAGACCTCAATCCATTGGGTGTCTAGGAGGTCTTCTCTGGGTGGGGCTGTGGGCCAGCTATGAGCTATTTGTGGTAGGCATTTTCTAGAGTCTCTCCTGATTCTTTAATGCAGCTTCTATCCTGCCACCTGAAGAGGCTGGCTCTGTTGTGTCAAGCAAAGACACTGCCAGAATACCATCTTTTTTTTTTTTTTTTAACCTTTAAATATCACTGAAACACCAAAAATAGCCTTGAGCTTTAGCAGCCAATATATACTAGCAGTATCCCTGGTGAAATGGTTTCCATCACTCTTTGTGATTCCCGTTGCCTTCTCTCTAAAACTGGGGCATTTGTGGAAAGAGAAATCAAAGTTGCCCTCTGTTGCATTTGTTTAAGTTTACAGGTCAGTCTTCCATATCTTATTTCATAACTAGCACAAATTTATAAAAATTAATATTATGTTACCTGTTTTTAGTACTACTAGTGTACTAGTGGAAAGATTTCTTTCTTTTTTTCTTTTTTTCTTTTTCTTGGTTGTACATTTATTTGGTAAATTAAAGGCTTAACTCAATTCTAACAAAAAATATCAGTAAACTTCCCATGGAAGACTGAATAGATAAATCTAGCCAAGATATGTTAAAAAATAGTTATTTTAGCACTTATTTTTGTGTTTGCCCTACAATGTCCTGAAATAATTATTTATAGAACTATTTGAGCAATACATTTTAGTGATTGTTGTTAATCCTATTCCATAACTCAATTTCATAGATACTGGATTTTTATTCACTGTAAACAAAACCAGTAATTTTTTCTTCATAAAAGAAATCACTGTAATATAATTTATGTGACATCAAATGTGTTAGAATGTCTTTTTCTTTGGTAGTTTTTTTTTCAAAAATAATGCTTAGATTATGTGAGAATGATTGGATCCAACATTTACTAATTGAGATTTTCTTTGGCAAGACACAAGATGCTTCATGAAGAATGATTTAAGCAGGTAAGACAGAGAAATTTCCTTTAACCATCAAGATAAATAGAAGTAGTCAATCCAGTGCACCATCATAAAAGACACTAGATCTATTTATTTCCACATTCTATCTGCTTTACATTTGTCTTTCATTTTTATGATTTAAAAATGGTGGCTGTACTTCAGGGAATCTTGTGTGAATTCCAGGCCAGGAGAAGAGTGGGGAAGCAGGGTGAAGAGTCAGTTGTGGAGTGGTTAGTGTGCTATGATTCTGCACTCTTTAAAAAAAAAATGTTACAAAGTTTGACTTTGGGCTAAGTAAAAGCACTCCTGTGGCCCCAGCAACAAGAACAAGCTTGATGATCTACAAAATTAGTATTGGCGTGACTTCCCCTGATGTTCATAAGTTTTAATGTATTTAACAGTAGGAAGATTTTATTAAGTGGGTGAATGAATAAATTATCTAATTTTAGAAATGTAGGAGATTGTTATAATAAGTTTCATGATAGATAGATTTGTACCTAGGTGGAAGTGTCTTACTATTTCAAAAATATTGTCCCAGTTAACTGTGCCATCATTTTTATAAGGTAAATTTAGAGTGAAACCTTCTAAGTTTCTCATTTACATATACAGGTATTAAAGTATATTACTCCATCAAATCATATGTCAAAATATTTAGTGACTTAAAAGTAGTGGGCTCATTTTGTGCTCTTGAATGAAATGATAATTTTCTAGATTGATAACTTGTGACAAGGTGAAATACTGAGAGAGAGTGTCAGCTACTAAACAAATGCTCTAGACTTCATTTTTTTCCCTACTGCTCATTAATTAGTTTGCTTTTGAACAACACAGTCTTGAACTGCATGATTCCACTTATGCGTGGATTTTTTTTTTCCATAAATATATGGTTGGCCCTCCATATCCCCAGTTTCGCATCCAAGATTCAGCCAACCCTGGATAGAAAACAATATCTTTGATCCATGTTTGGGAATTTGCAGATGCAGAGGGAAGGCTGCGTGAATTTTTTATACACCATTTGATATAAGGGACTTGAGCATCCACAGGTTTTGGTATCTGTGGGGGCTCCTGGAACCACTCCCCCTTGGATACTGAAGGATGACTGCAGTTGTTTTGAAACTGTCAATAGTTATGCATGGGTATGTGACTCCATGAGAGTTGATGCCTATGTTGTTCAAGGGTCCATTGCATATAGGATTTGGTAAGTTATTTACATACTTGAAGTTTAGTTTTGTCATGGAGACCAAAAATATGAGATTATTGAAGGGTTAACATATTCACTCATTCATTTAAAATATTATTAAGCATCACCTTTTGCCATTTCATGTTAAAATATCAGGCAGATGTCAGTGAAATACCTAGAATATAGACACTGAACAAATATTAGTTTTCAAGTAACAACTCCATCTGACTTCATTTATAGAAAAAAATTAATCAGTTAATATAATTTCTACTTTGAAGTAGCATATTCATTTTAAAAATCTATATAACTGTACCTCTTGGAATTTGGTGAGACGGATTGAAGTGCAAATAATAATTTATTTTACAAACTGAAATCTCAAACTGCACATGTATATTCAGTAGTAAGTTGTAAAATTTTGATTAGATATTTAAAAAGAAAAATATAGAATTCATAATGTAGGTAATATAAAAGGCATTCAACTTCTGTAATGCACTGCAGAGCCCAAATGTAATTGCCTTATTGACATCATGATAAATTTACTTTAGAGAGTTCTAATAAACATCTGTTGCCTCCACGCATAAATGTGTTCAACCACTCATGCTTCAAATGCCTATCATATTTTTAAGTGAGAATAATTTATAACCCAATTATAGTTTGTGTTTTAGTCTGCTTGAATATTATACTGAAAGAAAAGTTTCTTGATAAACTATAGTTTATGGGAAAATAATTTAAATGTGACAAGAAAAATTTTAAGAAGAACATTTGGTTTGATTATGACCAAATGATCTCACTTAATTCTTGCAGTCTACAAACCTCTAGTGGCATGAACTTAAAGTAATGTGTTTGATTTATACATCCACTCTAACAAACAGATATAAAATGTACGAAGGCACATCAACGTTTGCTGGGAGGGAAGAAAAAAGAAAGAAGTTGGAAAAAGGGTAACTTAAGGGAAGACAAAGCTGCCAACTAGTACTTTCATAGAGGAAGTTATTGCCAAAAGAGGGCTCATTCTTTCAAGCATGTTGGCAAACAAAGGTCACTAAAATGTTAGGTGGAAAGAGGGCAGGAGTTAGATGCAGAATTGAAAAACAGTCTTTACTTTAAGTATCCCTAGAGAGGACTTAGCCCAACTTTCAACCCCATTCTCTATGTAAAAGCTCTGCAGACAGCCATATAGGAATAAAGGCTTGTGTCTCTGAAGAAACTGCAAGGCCCTGAGCAAATTTTCCAATATGCTTTTCAATTTTACATATTCCCAAACATACTTATATTTAGGTATTTTTCCAGAGTAAAGCACCACTCCAAAATGCAGAATGGAAAGTAAAGCCTGTCAGTTCTAAAGCTCCATTACAGGCACAGAACACTGAAACACTTTTTCATTATTGTTGTTGGTAAGTCCTTTAAAATGAATTGAAAACCAATAACTAAATTTGCAATCTGATAGATATGGCAGTAAGGTAATAGAAAAATTGATACAAAAGGTCATGATATAATTCTATGAACAAGATGATTGTAAGTGCATGCATAAACATGTGTACATTTGTGCATAAGTGCACAACTCTACTGTTGTCCCCAAAAGAATCAAGAGTATAGTACAACCATGAAAGAACATTTACTTAATTTAAAAAAGTAACATATGGAAAGAGCTGTTAAAATAAAAGTACTGCTCATTTAAAAAATATAATGAATTCATATGCCTGATATAAGTGTGCATAGCAAAGATACATAAAAACCTAAAGTAAAAAATAAGAAAAATATCCAAAATGGGGAGGAGGGGACTGCACTAGGAGAGGCAGATATCTATAGTTTTAAGGTATAGGTTTCTACATTGAAGGAGCTTATCAAGTACTTATCAAGCAATCAAAAGACAATAACAGCCAGACCTGAACAAATCGTCACTAAGGTTCAGACACTAAAGATAAAATAAAATTTTAAGCTCTCTAAAGAGGACAGAAAGAATATCTTAATGTTATCAAATGGCTCTTGAGCAACGCAATGTAATAAAATATTACATATTCACTTCAAATTTTTTTTTTTTTTTTTTTAAGATTTTATTGGGGAATTGGTGGAGGGGAACAGCGTTGGGGAATCGGGGAAGGGGAACAGACAAGTTGCCGTCTTCTTGTTCTTCAGTTTTAGTTGCGGAGGATGTTGCTTCACTGTTGGCATTGTCATTGCGCTCTTCCCGGATGAGGCAGATCTGTCGCTGGCCTCTGGATGTCGCTCATCGCAGCTATTGTTAGCTCACGCTTGGCTGCCAGCTGCTCACGCTGGCTGCGGGCCACTCACTGTAGCCTATGGCAGCCCACTGCAGCAGGGGCTGCAGCCCACACCATCACCGGGGCTCGCACAGCCCAGCTCCAGGTGGAGCTGTTGTTAGCTGTAGAGGGCAGTGTCACTGGCCCTCATGTGGGATCCGAACCGGGGCCGCTGGCATCCCAAAACCAGCACTTAACCAATGCGCCACTCGGCCGGCCCTCACTTCAAATTTTTAAGAAAAATTTTTAAAGAACAAAGTTGCAGAGCTTCTATCTTATGTTAATATTTTGTATAAAAAACTACCTTAAATGAAAAGTTTGTTAGTGGTGAAAAACTGGATACATAGATAAAATGGATATAATAACGTGTCCAGGAGTAGATTCATATATATATATATATATATATATATATATATATATATATATATATATATATATATATATATATTTGATTTATTTTGAACAAACTGTAAAACAAATTCAATAAAGAAAGGAAACTCTCTCTAACAAATATACTGTTAGATTAATAGGATATTCACAAGGAAAAAATATCAACTTTTATGTCACACCACATTCAAAACTCAAAATGGATCATGACATAATTATCAGACCTACAAATATAAGGCTTCTAGAAGAAAGATGGGAGTGAGATACAATATTTTGAACATCAAATAGTCAAATATTTCTTAAATATAATATAAAAACACAAATCATGGAAAAACAGACTATGCTGTATGAGATTATAGGCTTTTGGATCTTCAAAAGACACCACTAAACAATCAAAAAGCAAAAAGCAATCCATAGATTAGGATAAAATATTTACAACACATGTAATAGACAAAGGAATTCTATCCACAACATATACATGTATCTTGAAACTCAATAGTAAAAGACAAATAATTATAATATAGGCCAAAAAATTTCTTTTACAATGAAAGCAATGTCCAACAGGCTTATGAAAATATGCTCAAGATTATCCACCATCAGGGAAATGCATGAAAAAAAGAACCAAAAAAAAAAAAATAAAATCCACAATGAGATGCCACTAAACACTCATAGATTGGCTAGAATTAAAAATAAAAGAGTGACTACACCAAGTGATGATTGAAATGTTTGGAGACTAGAACTCATATATTTTTCATATAACTCAGATATTTTAATTCTATGAATTACTTTTTTGAAATAACAAATATTCACTTACCATAAGACTCAGCCATTCTACCCATAAGAATTTATCTGAAAGAAATGTGAACTTATGACTACTTAGGTGCTTTTACTCCAAAGTTTATAGCACATTAATTATTGTACACCTGATGAGATAATGGGGCAAAATATCCATCAAAAGGTAAATGATAAAGAAATAGTGGTATTTTCATATAATAGAATACTACTAAGCAATCAAAACATTTTCAAAATATGAAAATATTTCAGAAATATTGTGCTAAATTAAAAAAAACAAAACAGCTTACACCTCTGCCCCACCAAAAAAAACACACAAAGAAACATGTAAATGATTCTGGTTACATAATATCTCAGAAGAGCATGTTAATCTGTATGGACATCAAGTAGATCAATAGTTCCTTAGAGACAGGTAGAGGGAGAAATAGATTGAAAAGAGGGAAGAGAAAAATTGGAAAGAATGGAAATATTTATTATCTTGCTTGCAGGGATGATTTATGGCTATAAACATGTGTCCAAAATGATCAAATGGTACTCTTTTAGTATGTGCAGTTTATTTCCCATCAACTATATATATTTAACAAAGTTGTATAAAAAAGATAGTATGTATGTCCTGAATTTACTTTTGTTAAAAAATGAAATTTGATTCTCTATAATCATCTGAGAAGATGCTCACCTAAAGTTAATAATGTTGATATTTGATTTTGAAGTTGTGTGTAATTTTTGATCTCATAGGTTTTGTTTTATATAGTTTTATTTTCATAATGATTGGATTTCATTTGTATTTCTAAAGTATGAATTTTAATAAACATTTTTTAAAAAGTCTTCATAATCAGAGATAAAGAAAAGGTAGAAATTATTACTTAGGTAAATCAAAGAACTCATATAAAACAAAAACAAAGGAACCTTGAATTACTTAGATGTTTTTAATCTTGTGTTTAAGCACCAAGCATGGTGCTTAATCTATTATAGGCATTCATAGACGTAATTGACGTACATTTATTTTTATAGTACATTAGAATGCTATTTACGCTAGAGTGTTAAAGAGATGAAGGATTTAAACTAAAATATCCTAGCTATTTTTATATATGTGTTGTTTTACGTTTTGTGTAATGTGATGTAATCCTCAGAATAAATATTTGTTTGTACTTTGGGGTAAATTTCTGCACATCTAATGAAGAACAAGATACAGCAAACTCCAGCTCTCACTGCATTTCCATTTTATAGAAAACTGGTAGGATAACTCATTATTCCTATTTGACCCACCAGGAAACTATTCCACAATTGGTTAGAACATTTTTGTAACCAGATGTCAGCAAAGGTATTTCCTTTTGAGCTTCCACTGGAATTTTCTGCAATCTTATGCCGCATTCAATAAAAAAACAGCAAGCCTCGTGTTTTGAAATTCACATCCGGCTATGAGCTTCTGCCTCTTCTACATGAGTCATTGAAATGCTCACATCACCAGCCTTTGATTTCTGTACAGATGCCAGAACATAATGTACTTAAATAACACTGATACGGTCATCAACCCTTTTCTGTAATTTCCATAAAAGGACAAGTTAAAGCAACAGAAAAACAACAAAATCCAAATAAATGCAAGTAACTAAAATTGAATAATAAAAAATACAGTTATGTAAAATTAAACTATCTGACAATGTGAGCCCTTCTCTCTTCTCTACTTTCACTACACTTCTGGTTTTTCCCTCCTTCACATCCATGGACATGTCCAAAGCAGGATGTTTTAACTATTCTCTGTATCCCTCCAAGCCTTTTCTCCTGGGCTTACATCTGTGTCTGAGTCAGGTTTTTGTTTTTGTTTTATTAAATGTATTTCTTGGTAAAGTTATATGAGCTTCAAGTGTACATCTCCATAATACGTTCATCTGTGTATTGCATTGTGTGTTCACCAGTCTAAGTCAAATCTTCCATCACCATATATTGGACTCCTTTTCCTTTTTCTACTGCCACCCACTACCTTTTCCTTCTGGTAGCCACCATATCGTTGTTTGTATCTATGAGTTTTTGTTTTATTGCCTTGTTTGTTTGTGGCTTTTAATTTTATTTCCCACATATGAGTGAAATCATATGGTTCTTGACATTTTCCATCTTGCTTATTTCACTTAGTATGATATTCTCAATATCCATCCATGTTGTAGCCTGTGACAGCATTTCATCTTTTCTTATGGCCAAGTAATATTCCATTGTATATATGTACCACATCTTCTTTATCCAATCATCTTCCAAAAACCACTTCAGTTATTTACATGTCTTGTCCACTGTGAATAATGCTGCAGTGAGCATAGGGGTACATACAGGGGATGACAAATAAATGTATACAAGTGGACACTTCGCTCAACATTACTCAAGCAGTAGTTTGCTGTAATCAGAAGTGTCTGGACGCAGGTAACCACTTTGAGCACCTCTTATAATTGCAGAAGTCAAATGTGACTTGCGTTCATCTTTTGTTATCAGTATATATTGAGTATTACCATTTTTAATACAGTTTTCTGTTCTTAAAATCTGTATACATTTTTGGCACCCTCTGCATATCTTTATGTATTAATGTTTTCAAATTTTGGGGTTAGATACCCAGAGAAGTATTGCTGGGTTATACTAGCTCTAATCTTAACTTTTTAAGGTACCTCCATAGTGTTTTCCATAGTGACTGTACCATTTGACATTTCCACCATTAGTGTATGAGGGTTCCTTTTTCTCCACAGCCTCTCCAACACTTGTTATCATTTGTCTTGTTGGTAATAGCCATTCTAACAGATGTGAGGTGGTATTTCATTGTGGTTTTGATTTGCATCTTCCTAATAGCTAATGAAGTTGAACATATTTTCATGTATTTGTTGGCCATTTTAATTTTTTGGGGGGAGTTATTTTCATAAGCTGCATTTTATCCAAATAATAAGTTACCAAGAAAACATGTACTTGCATAAAATTAAATATCTAGTAAGTGGTGACATGCCACCGAAGAGCATAGGATGTTCACTATATTTGCTGCCTCCAATATATTAATGATAGAAATGAATTATGGAGTAGAGCATAGGAGAATGTCCTTTTTAGAGCATAGCTATGTGACAGGAACAGTGTAGCATGTAAGTGTTCTACCTATGAAAATAACTAAAATGTATCGATTGATTACTTTTGGCCAGGCAATAGGATAAAAGAAGTATTCATTGTTCCCTGACCTCCAGAAGATATCCTTAAGAAAATGTACATATTGTTATCCTCAAATACCAGGGGACAAAGAATTAGCCCGCCTAGAGAGATCTGACAAATTGTGGTGGCAATATCTAAACCAAGTCTGTGTGATTCCAGAGTTTAGTGGGTTAACTACCATTCTACACTTGGCATACCACCTAAAATGCACACCAGCATTGTAGATTTTGCAGAGCCAGATAAAAAGGTGTTGAGACATCAAATAACTTTCCCAGAGTGACAACACTGGTAATGATGAAATTTCTAAACATAACCTTTTTATGCAATTTCAAACCCTTCTCATTCCACCATACCATGCTATCATTCAAATCAATGCCATTTCAGATTTTAGCAACCGGGGATCATCACACCTCCAAGTCCTAATTAGCTTTAGTCAGCTTCTTTTCTCTGGATGAGGCCATTATAGTGTGAAGCCCTAAACCCCAGTGATCTGTAAATGACATTAATTTAGGCTTATAATGTAGCCCAAGTATGCTATTTTTAAAATTGTCTTCTTTTAACTTGAAAATATGAACTATCAACTGTTATTATGTTAAGTTTAAAAATAATTATCTTTCAGTGTCACACAGTGGCATTATTTGATGAACATAATTTTAAAATAAAGGAAATCGTCTCTTAAATGTAAGGAAACTTCTTCACACTTTAACTTAATAGTCCACTTCTTTTTTTTTAGTTCTCTATTGTTTTATAATACATTTGGCCTTTCAACAAGCTTATTTTCTGAAGACAACATACGTAATGTGCTAGAGTTTAATAACATTAGTAATAGATTTCTGATTTGAAGATGATTCTTAAATTTCATTTTCTTCCCATATAATAGTAAAGTTTGTCATCCTAAAAGTTACATTATTGATCATTTCACTGACATTGTATCGATCCAATGTAGACATCAGAGTCAGAGCTCTAAGCAATGAATAAGCTTTTTTTTTTAACATATCACAATGTGTATACCTCACAATTTACTTGTGTATATAATTAACCATTAGTTTGTTGAATGATTTATCATATGAAATGTATGCTAATTAAAATAATCTGTTATAATCCTTTATAAAATAACTTCCTAAATCTTCAAAATTACCAAGATTATATGGAATTTTCCATACCAAACATATTCAAATATTACCAAAATGGAAATATATGTTAAATAATATAAGCCTTTATATTCCATTGTGTTATATTATTTTCAACTAAACAACAGTTTAGATTACATATTATGTATTAGTATGAATTTGTTAATGCATACCCAAATCTATATTCAGAGTATTGTATTTTTTATGAAAGTCATATATCCAAAAATACATTTCATTAACTATGAAAGGCTTCATCACCAAAGAACAAATGTTTTCCTAGAAAAAGGAAAGCAATATCAGAATACTTTAAAAATTGTAGACACTCATTGTTTTTCTAAATTATTTAACTAAATCATGGGAGCAGTTTAAAAAAGATAGCATGACCATTATAAAAACTTAAATCTCAGACACTACTTTTTTTATCAAAGTATGTTTGACGTACAATATTACTATATTTGTTTCAGGTGTACATCATAGTGAGTCAACACTGATATACCTTATGATATGATCACCACAATAAGTCCGGTAATCACCTGTCACCATACAACATTTATTATGATATTTACTGTATTCTTTGTGTTGTATGTTACACCCCATGACTTATTTATTTTAAAACTGGAAGATTGTGTCTTTTTTCCCTCTCACTTGTTCATCCATCCTCCACGCCAGTCCTCTCTGGCAGCCATTAGTTTGTTCTCTGTATCCATAAGTATGTTTCTGTTTTCTTTGTTCATTTATTTTTTTTTAACTTACACATATAAATGAAATAAGTCAGACAAAAACAAATACCATACGATTGCACTTAGTATAATGCTTCTATGTCCATCCACATTGTTACAAATGGCAAGATTACTTTCTTTTTTATTGCTGAGTAATGTGTGTGTGTGTGTGTGTGTGTGTGTGTGTGTGTGTGTGTGTATGTGTGTGTCTATAATATCTTTTTTATCCATGCATCTATCCATGGACATCTAGGTTGCTTCCATAACTTGGCTGTTGTAAATAATGCTGTAGTGACCATAGGGGGCATATATATTTTTGAATTACAGTTTTCAGTTTCTTCACATAGTATGCATAAGTGGAATTGCTGGATTATATGGTAATCTTATATTTTAATTTTTGGAGGAAGATCCATACTGTTTTCCACAGTTCATTCGGATTCCCTTTTTTCTACATCCTCGTCAGCACTCATTATCTCTTGTTTTTTTTCTTCTCTTTTCTCTCTCTCTTTTTTTTTTTTCCTTTTGGTTTGTTTTGTTTTATGCTAATAGTAATTCTAACAGGTGTGAGATGATATCTTATTGTAGGTGTGATTTTCATTTCTCTAATAATTAGCGGTGCTCAGTACCTTTTCATGTACCTATTGGAGAATCCTTTCATGTACCTGTTGGCCATTTGTATGTCTTTGGAAAAATGTCTACTCAGTTTGGGTATATCAGATACATGATTTGCAAATATTTTCTTCCATTCTTTAGGTTGCCTTTTCATTTTGTTGATGGTTCTCTTTGCTGTGCAGAAACTTTTCAGTTTAATGTAGTTCACTTTTTTGGTTTTTTTTTTTTTTTTTTTGGCTTTTGATGTCAAATCAAAAAAATCATTACAAAAACTGGTGTCAAAGATCTTATCCCTGTTTTCTTCCATGAGTTTTAATGACTTCAGGTTGTACATTGCAGTCTTTAATCCAATTTGAGTTTACATTTTGTTTTGAAATGATGTATGGAAAAATTTATATTCAGAAAGACACCAACATCCTAGTATCTATCAATCTATTAAAGAACATTTTTAAAGTTTAAGTCTTTTGCTATGTTTGTGGATTTGTTTGTTTCCATAAATTTACTTACTATTATTAACTTAACTATTTTGATAGTATGTTGTAAACATAGTAGTAAATACAGTTTTAAGTGTAAATTTCCTTTTGACTTGATCTTATTCATTATAACCTATTATTATGTAGTGACTCAATTTATCCTTAATAATTGTTTTGCCCCTTAAAATTCCATGCTTCTGTTTCTGGCTTTAATATTATGCACTGGATTTCTTTTGTTTTATGGTTTGTATCTATTTCCCTTTATTACTTTTATCCTTGCCATTTCCTGAAATAGGGTTATCCAATAATTGGATTTTAAAATTAATTTAAGATGAAAATCTAGGTTAGGCTAGTTTTACTTACTTGCATCTAATATGATTGTCATCATATATTGGCTGTACCTACATCTCCATTTTTGTTTTATCCACTGATCATGCTTTTACTTTCTTAATTTCATTAATTTTTTTTTTTTTTTTTTTTGAGGGCAGTGTCACTGGCCCTCATATGTGGGACCCGAACCGGGGCCACCGGCTTCCCAAGCCAGCGCTTAACCACCACGCCACTCGGCCGGCCCTCTCAATTTCATTTTAATGTTTTCTTTGTACCTATCTTGCATTGAATTCATCGATTTTAACTCTGTTTTTTTTCTGTGCATTTTAAGAAGACAGATAGTCTGTTTATTATCTCTGAGCAATTTCATTCACATACTTTAAAATGTATACCAGCATTAGAAATGTTTGAAATGTATCAGTTGTCTGTTGTCTCAAAAATACATAAGGAACTCTAAAGGAAGTCTACAGCTTACATTTTTTACCAATTTTGTTGGTCCCAATAGTTCCAAATGTTCTCCCCAAAGAAGTTAGTTTTACAATTATTTTGTCAGTAAAGCTTTCTCCTGGGGTAATATTTTGGTCTTTAAACCTTTTCCTCCTTAAATTGGATATTATAGCTTAGTAGAAAAATGTAAGTTAACTGACTGTTATAGAAATATTGATAAAAATGGATAAATATAAAAATATTGATTATAACAATAAAATAATATGATAGAACTAAAATAATAGTTAATTATTATGTGAAGTACAACATGGGTGAGGAGCATTAGTGTTATATCTGCTAAGAGCTTTAAGCAATGTATGGTATTACTTGAGCAATTTATAAATTAATTATAGACTTGTTTGTGTTCTGGCTTCTAATAATAATGGTTATAATTCTGCAGGCAGAATTCTAATTGTTTTCCCTCTGCACACAATCATTGTTCTCTTTAAGTCACTCTCTCTTTGGTGTACTAGAGGGTTAATTATGTGCCTAAGATTATATTATTAGTTTTAATTTATTGTGTTCTGACCTCTACATATTTCAAGTTTAGGACTTATATCTTTCTTTATTTCTCATGAGTTTTTAGAAAATACCACTGCAAATATGGAATCTTTGTGCTTCCCATTTTATTCTTATTTATCTATCCAGTTACATATAGATTGCACATGTATAAAATATCTTTGTCTTATAACCTCTCCAATATTTGCATTGTTTTATATCTTTGTGATACATTCTAAGAAGTTTCCTCAGATATTTCAGCCAGTTTATTGATTATCTATTGAACTATATCTAATCTGATATTTAATCAATCTATTTAAATTTTAATTACAATAAAATATTTCTTTTCTAGTATGGTCATTTGGTCCTTTTCAAATATGCCTATTCTGGTTTCATGGTGCCATAGGTATTTGATTATTTTTATTTATTATTTCATCATTCTAATTCTTTAAACCACATTTTATATTCCTTTTTTGAGTTTTTACTCGTAAGTTCTGAGAATATTAGTCATATAAATTTGGTCCAAAGGCTCTTCCCCATAACAGATTATTTCCTACGGTGATTTTGCTTTTTATTGTAAGCTCAACTTCAGAAGAAATTCTATCTTTTTGCTTATCCTGAGTTGTGGATGTATTCTCAAAGTAAAGTTTAGGTGTCTCTTTCGTCAGTTTTCTGAGAGCTTTCCCCATCCTATATCTATATTTCTCTCTCTCTCTCTCTCTCTCTCTCTCTCTCTCTCTCTCTCTCTCTCTCTCTCTCAATTGTTTTCTTGGACTCTCTTACCCACCTAGCTATAATGAAGCATTTACATTACCCCATGATTAGCATAACCTTGGATTTTGATTCTTAAAGGATTGCTTTTTCCCCTGCTTAAATGCCAGGACAGATTTATGCCTAAATAACACAAATCAGTTCTCAACGAGGGAAAATCTCTCCTCTTACCCCACTCACGCTGACATTTGACAAGACTGTATCTGTTAACGTTTTTGGTTATCTCAGAAGATGGGGTGGGATTGTACTACTGGAAACAAGTAGGAAAAAGTCAGTAATACCACTAAACATCCTATCATAAAAAGCATAGGGGCCCACAACAAGTGATTATTCAGCTATAAGGTCAACAGTGTCAAGGCTGAGAAATTAATACAACTAATTTCTATTACAAATAAAATCTAAACTTTATTTCACTGAGCAGCCAGAGACAAAATATTCTTTTCACTTTGTTTTTTTCCTGTTTCTTCACCAATTTTTAAGCTTTAAACTCTGTTGCAAAGAATATACTAATACATTAGGAAAAAATCATAGTTCCTTTTTCTCA
This sequence comes from Aselliscus stoliczkanus, assembly GCA_033961575.1. Lineage (NCBI taxonomy): Eukaryota > Metazoa > Chordata > Mammalia > Chiroptera > Hipposideridae > Aselliscus > Aselliscus stoliczkanus. The sequence continues at coordinate 31,833,838 of CM066727.1, read as the reverse complement.
AAATTGATGAGACTTTGTTTTCTTTTCCTAGTGAAATTCTTCCCAGTTTAATTGATTTTCATGTTTTTCCTTACTAAAATTGGCTTAGGAAAATACTCATTTTTTTCTAAATTACATTGAGTAGACTTGATACCTTTTACAAATTATGTTATAATCAATATTTTGTATAATGCTAAACTGAAAGACCAATAAATCTAGTTATCTGAATGCACTTGTGAGAATGTGCAAACAGAACCTTGAAAATTTAAGTCACTATGTGCACTTTGATTTCTAATAGATTTAGATTTTACTTTTCTTTTAGAAATATAGATTATCAGAAGAACATAATTCCAAAAATAATCTAGTTGTGTATCGTAGCTCATTGATACAATTACAATAACACTAAGTTCTTGCTAAAATAGGACTTTGCTTATTTATTATTTTTATTCTTTAGCTGATAGATATGTAGAAGATTTAATTCTTTGATTTATCTTTACAATATTAACATAATAATTATCCCCTGTATAAATGACAACTGTCAATAAAAATAATCAAAGGTCTTTGAGAATGAGATCAATTCCTTAAGTAATATTGCAATATATCGTGACAATTCAAATCCCTCTATTGTATGCAATTGTAGAGGACAAGATGACTTTACAACCTCAATTATCTGGGAACTCAGCCAAAAATTGGATTGCGTGCTACATTAATGTAATGGAGAGAGACTCACTCTTGAATTCCATTTATGTTCTATTGGAAAAAAACAAAACAAAACACTATAAACTTGACTGGTCATTAAGTAGAAAACCCTGATTATAAAGTTAAGGCAAAATTAAATGATATACATATTTCAGATAGTATAATAAACAAATCTTATAGTAATATTAGTGATAAGCAGAATTATAATAATTTTTTTATTAATTCATATACATGTGCACCAAGTTTATGTTCAGTTCTTACTGTATACTATGCATTCTTCTAGGTAAACATCTAAGAAAATCAACAAGAGCAAAAACAGATGAGGTCACTCCTGTATGGAATTTATTCTTTATTTGGGAAAGACATATGATAAACCATTCACTAACTAAATATGCCAAATCAAGTAATGGCAAGTTCTATGATGAAAAGTAGATCTGCATTATGAGAGTGAAACGCACTCATAGCAGGTGATGATATGGGTTGAATTGTATCCTCCAAAAAGATATGTTGAAGCCCTAACCCCTGCACCTGTGAATGTGACCATTTTGAAAAGAGAGTCTTTGCAAATGTAATCAAGTTAAGATGAGGCCATTAGGGTGGTCCCTAATCTAATATGACTGCTGTCCTTATGATAAGAGAAAAATTTAGACCAGAGACACACAGGGGGAATACCATGTGGAGACAGGCAGAGATTGTAGTGAAACACCTACAGAGGGAGAAATGCCAAGGCTTCCCAACCATCACCAGAATGGAGCAGAGGGGCATGCGATACATTCTCCCTTGCAGCCCTCAGAATGAACCAACCTTGAATTTGGACTTCTAGATTCCAGGACTGCGAGACTAAAAATAGCTGCTGTTATTTTAAATCACCCAGCTTGTGGTACTTTGTAATGACAGTTATAGTTGATATTGAACTTCAGACATAATGTATGGCATGGCTAAACTACATGAAAAATGGGGAAGATTATTCCATCTGTGAAATAAATAATAGATTTGAAGGCAATGTTAGCAAGCCCCTACAAGGCCTCATTTATGTTTCTTCAGTCATTAGCTTAATGAAAACCTCAAATATGATCTCTAATGAAGATCACCATATGGTTAAGTTACCAGGAGCAATTTTGGATTACCCGGTATTTTATCTTCATTTTTAAGTGTCTATCTTTTCATCCTCAAAAGTTCCAAGTCAACGATATGTTGGTCAATGTTCAACAACTGATGAACTACAACAACAAAAAGTGAGCAGCGCAAATATTTATTTGAGATCAAAGAATACTCACTATTCAGGAAGTAAAGATTAAGACAAAACCCAAATCCAAATAGTAGACAGATTGTAAGGTGAGGGCAAGGGGTTTTTATGATAAAGAGAATGGGAATAATTACATCAATAGAAGACAGGAATTTCTATTGGTGCTAATAAGCCAAGGAAGGAATGTCTATACCTGATAATAAGCTAAGTTATTCCTAAACTATACGTTGTGGTGCTGATTCTAAACAATGGTCTCAATTTTTAGTGTTGCAGTCAGGAGATCTGCTTTCCTGTTAGCTTTACAGTTTGGGGGAAGACAATGCTGTATAAGACAATCCCAGGGTTATTTTGCAGAGTTGCAACTTTACAAATGTTCAGGGATTAAGACATGCAATACAGTTCCTCAGGGTTGACTGCCTTGATTCCATTTTAAAATGGCTCCACTTATGCAAACTTTTCACATTATAAATTTTCAATGTTAAAAGATGTCCAATATCAGCAGTACCAACCAGGTACAATTCATAAAGTCTGTTTTGATCAAGGCATCTGTCAAATGAAAATGCAAATTAGGACTAATTTACAAAAACATGATAATGGTTTACAAAATTCTAAAGCAATTTATATTTAGATGTAATAGCAATTTCTGTTAAGATGTTTATATAACAATTTTTACTGAAGAAAAAAATCAGAATAAAGCCTAAAACTTATGTTGTGCATCTAGCACCCATAATTTCTGTAATTAATCCAGGATTTGAGTTATAAATGGTTGTTGCAAATGTCAAAATTCTCCATATTAAGGAGAGTGTTCAAAGGGTATCCTATGGGGGAAGGAGAATTTAGTTTTAATGAGTCAATCTCTCTGTTTGGTGTACTTCAGCTTCTCTGTTCTGAGTCTTAATGGTTATTGCTGGAGTGGTCTCACTTGGCACATTTCACTTAGATGGATCGTTATTTGCTCACAGGAAAAGTTCTGTAACTGACTAATTATGTAACCCATTGCAAGGTTTTCCTCTCATCTCAAAAAATACAATCTGGATAAAGACTCTATGTTGTTGCTCTTGTTGTTGTTTCATATAATTTCATCTTGATTTAAGTTAAGTAAATACAAGATACAAGATTGTCACTGAGGAAAGCATCCATTTACACATCCAGAGAAAATTATCTATACACCATCAAATAGACTATCAGAAGATAGTCAAAAACCTCATTACTTCACTAATACAATACTAACAATTATGCTTCATTGTTAAAACCTCATTATGAAGCATATATGTCGGGTATCTATAATGTTTCATTTTGAGTTGTTTCTTAAAAGGACACAAACGTGACCCCATCTTATAATCAAGCAGTTTATAATCTTACAGGGGACAGACTTTAAAAAAGAATGTTAAAAGGCAACTTGTAATGTCTTCAATATAAAAAGTAGTTCAAAAGAGTTGCCCCATGTTGTGTAAGCCCTGCCAACTATATTTGTTTGTTTGTTTTGTTTTGTTTTATCTTTTTTGTAATGGAATTGCTTGCCTGCCTTAAACTTTGATTGCCTAGTCATCCACTTCAAAGATGGCTCTCTCTTAAATACATTGCCAGCCACATGATTAGATAAAGAACCAAGCTGTTCCCCACTCCAGGCTCTTTGGATAACTGGCATTTTCAGCCACTTGTTTTTTTTTCCTTTCTCATGCTCCTATCCTCAACCCCAATAAAAGCAGAACCCCAGGATATCTATTTCTCTCTCTCTCTCTCCCTTCCTCTCTCCCTCCCCCTCTCCGTTTCCCTCTCTCCCTCTCTCCCTTTCTCTCTCTCTCCCTTTCTCCCTCTCCGTGTCCATCCCCCTCGCCCTCTTCTTCTCTGTCCCCTGCTCTCTCTCTCCCTCTCCCACTCTCCCTCCCCCTATTTTTCTCTTTCTCTCTGTCCCTCTCTTCCTCTCTCCTTCTCTACCTCTCCCTCCCTCTGCCCGTCTCTGCCATATTGTTGTTTGGTTATTGCGGAGGGCACCTTACAATCATAAGAACGACAGGGCTACAGCCATAACATTAGCTATCCCATAGGCTGAGACTCACATACAACACCCCCAAACCAATAGAAAAACAAAAAAGAAAAATAGTAGATTATATGTCTATAAAAGTAACTGAGTTTATATCTTTCCAACTATTATAAAATGTATGTTTTGGATAATAGAATTATTTCTATTCTTTTAATTCCCTATTCCCTGATGAAGACATAGGCTGCAAATGTTTCATTGTGAGAATTCAGTTACCAATAATAACAAAAAGACATTTGCCTTTCTTCACCTGTCCCCTGCCACCTGCCTACAAAACCAAATTCTACTTCATGGACTGTGTAGATGCCTGACCACTGAGCTGTACACCTGAAGCTGAACCTAAATAATAATGAATGTCAAATATAATTGAATATATTCAATTATATATATATAATTTTTATATATAAATATAATAAATATAATTGAATTTTTATATAAATTCATAATAAAAAACATACAATATATAGTCACATGATGTGGAATACAGTGAAGGGAATAGAGTCAAGGGAATATTAACAGCTATGTACAATGTCAGAGGAGTAGCAGATTGGGTAGAGGTTATCACTTTGTGAGGGGTGTAAGTGTCTAACTATTACATTGTTTTATACACCTGAAACTAAACAAACAAAAAAACAAACAATGACAACAAAACACTCCCCACCTATATCCTCCCTTCATTGAAACAAATTTGCAGCAACTCCAGATATAGTTAACCACTAGTTTGAAGGCCACCTTTTCAAATACTTCAAAGCATGGCCCTATAGATACCAGTTAAATTGAGCCATGGCTATCACTCAAAATATTGTAACCTCACAGCCTGTATTAGTTTCCCCAGGTAACTGATTATTCTGCTACTCCTCCTATGGTGCTGTTGAGAGTTTGGTGTTATTTTTATTTACCTTTTTAGCTTTTATTTGGAGAGCTCTGAAATCCACAGACACTGGCTTGCTTTTTAATTGAAGCAGGAAAATTAATCATACTAAATACTCCTGGCATTTACAGAGACAAATCAACAATTAATTTGTTATCAAAATCTGCCTGATAATTATATTTCAAATAAGAACTTTTACCATTTTTAAAAAAACATAAAACTTTATTATTATAACTCTATTAAGAAAGGATATTTAATATGGAAATATTAACATTTACCATTTATATGGATTTTATTGAAAATAGATGCAATAAATTCATGTTATCATGTCAATAAATTTCTCTTGAATAGTGTATATAAGCTTCTTCCATTAAAAATTTAATCCATGTGGGGCCAGCTGAGTGTCTCAGTTGCTTAAAGAGTCAGCTTAAGAGCGCAAGCTCTAAGCAATAGGGCCGCCAGTTCGATACCCAAATAGGCCAGTGACGCTGTGCCTGATCTGATCTGCTGCTGAGCTGCCAACAGGTGGCAGAATGTCCCAGCTGTTGAGAGCACATGCTCCTAACAACCAGACTGCCTGTTCAATGGTAGGCTATGCCCACCCGCATCTAAGACTGAACTCGGCACCTTGAGCTGAGCTGCCATCTGAATGGCTCAGTGGATACAGCCAAAAAAAAAAAAAAAAAAAAAGAAAGAAAGAAAAAAATTAACCCATGTAAGTTTTTGTCTAGGGATTTTTTTTAAAAGTTATGTATTATAATGACATTATGTTTAAAAGCATGTTGCATTGATGAAGATTCTACAAATATTGCTATTAACTATTCATTCAGCCAAAATATAATAACTGATCATAATCTAATATAAAAGGACATTTTTTCCTATTCAACAACAAAGACAAGTAAATTGCTATGTGTGTTTTTGTGATGAATACAATCTATTAGTTGGTGTGTTCCTTTTGTTTTAGGCTGAAAAAATATTTTGTCAGTAAAGCACAAGCATTTAGTCCATTATTATTAAAAATCTTTTCAAGTATAAATGAGCATTTTATTTTATTATTTTTTAAAGATTTTATTGGGGAATTGGGGAGGGGAACAGCATTGGGGAATCGGGGAAGGGGAACAGACAAGTTGCTGTCTTTTTGTTCTTTAATCTAATTGCGGAGGACGTTGCTTCACTGGCCCATGTTGGTATCATTGCGCTCTTCCCGGATGAGGCAGATCAGTCACCTGCCACCAGATGTTCACTCACTGTGGCTATTGGCAGTTCACTCTGGCTGCCGGCCACTCACTATAGCCTATGGCAGCCCACTGCAGCAGGGGCTGCAACCTACACCATCGCTGGGGCTCATACAGCCCAGCTCCATGTGGAACTGTTGTTAGCTGTAGAAGGCAGTATCACTGTTCCCTCATATGTGGGATCCTAACCGGGGCCTCCAGTGTCCTAAGCCAGCTCTTAACTAATGTGCCACTCAGCTCGCCCTAAATGAGCATTTTTTAAAATTTGTTTTTTCCCCATCCATTAACTATGTCCAGCTGTATTTTGAGTTGGCAAGTAAGTGAACTCCAGACTATTGAAATGTTTTATATTGCTTGTATCCATGAAAGGCTGAAGCTACAGTTGAACATTTCTAGTTCCTAAATGGCTATTGTTAAACATGTCTGCTGCTCTTTGCTTCAAAGTTTTGCATATTCTCAAAATGAAAGACTCATTCTGGAGATCTATTGATCATCAGTTCAAACCATTCAGTGTTCATTACAAGTCAGGGATGAGAGAAAAATATAGAGTGACTAACAGAAAAACAAAAAGAGAAGGATAGAGGTACAAAGGAGAGATACAGAAGTATTGGACTTAGTGGTTAAGTACATTTTCTTATTTTACAGATTTTTGGTTTAATAATCAAATGAATTAATTCATATGCAGCACTAACCACAGTGCCTGTCACAAAACATGCAGTTGATAAATGGTAGCCATTATTTTTATATATCATTGTGGAATACAAAATTGATATGATGGCAATATGCTTCCAATGTGTAAAATTGTTATTGCTCCTTAGCTGAAAAGAAAAAGGGTAAAGTACTTGTAGATGGGACTTAATCTATAATTTCTAGTTTAGTACAATATATGCTTGTAGGAGTTCCTAATATGTACTAGGCACAACTAGGCCATAGATATTGGTATACAAAGAGGGTTTCCAATTTAGTTTGGAAGAGAGAGAAATTACAATTGAATATGCTAAAGTACTGTGATGAAGGTATGAAAAATAAACTATGGAAGCAAATAAAAAGAATGACTATGCTTAACATTGGCGTTAGGAGGTGGTTTCTTTGAGATGATCCTTGAAAACTGACAGAGCTGTTCATACACACCTCTGTAAGGAGATAGGAAATATTAGAGCAGTGAGAAGTTAACAGATTCTAAATAATGTGATCACATTTGCAAAGACCTTGATATATGTCAGAACATAGCATTTTGATGACTGCAAGAAATTCATCAGTAGATTCAGGAAAAAATAAAAAGATGAGAACGAGACAAATTATTTTACTTCAAATAAAATACTTCTGGTAAATCATCTGTATATTTCACTGAAAGTTAGTGTATATGGCATAAAATACTTACATACTCCCCATAAATTTCCACAATGCATCACTTTAGAACACTCCATTTTACTAGACTAGCACTAAATTTTCTGATGAATCTTAATGGAGTATGTTACATAGTAAATAGTTTATTACTTCCCAGATATCTTGCCAATGGTTATTTATTCGAAATTAAATTATGTATTGGAAACTTCAACATAGCATTCTTTAAACAGGATGAAACTTAGTAAAGTGTCACTTAAATAACCAGCTTATTATTAACACAAATATTATTTGTAAAATTTTGATTGAAATCATGTCATATTAAACATATTTTTTTTTCCCTTGGATGACTTATCCTGGCCAGAGTTAGAACAGAGCTTTTGTATGTGGTAAGTATAGTTATTTGGAATCTGAACTGCAGATAGATCCCAATAGCAAAAGCTTTCCTGTTACCCACTTTCTACCTGACATGTACCTGCATCTGTAATGGTGATGGTGTTGCTGTCTTCTATTTTCACTCAAGTGCACATTATTGAAACAAAACAATCTTAATCTTTTATGATATTGCATTAAGGGTGGGTTGTCCTTAATATGTAGTCTTTCTTCATTGCAGTAAGCACATGTTGATCAATATCCTTTAATACTAAAATACTTACTCTGTGACAAAATACGTCCTGATTCCACAAAGAAAATTAACACAACGTTTTAAAGAGTACCATTTTGTTGGAGCCTAATAGAGTCTTATTTTATTTTACTGTTTCTCCAATTAGGAGATTTCTTCAACAACATTTCTTCAGAAGCCATAAATTTTTCTCTGGTTAATGAATATTTCTCAGCATGTGTACAGGGTACTCTGAAACAGTAACTAGCATTATAAAAAAAAATAATTAATTATGCATGACTGAAAGGAATAACTACTAAGCAACTTAAGCATTAAGAAGATATTCTGATCTAGGTAAATTTAATGGAATGAAAATCCAATTCTTGGTTGATTTTCTGATTAAACAAAGGAAGTGGCCAATGCTACAAATTAGGGAGGATTTTCATATTGAAGATATAGCAAACCAGCAAATAAATGTACATATAGAATTAGTTACCTATAAAATAACATCTGTGTAATCTCTTTTCTAAGTAAAATTTTCATTTTTCCCCCACACTAGACCCACAAATGAACAGAAATATCACATCAATCTTAGGCACAGCTTTAAAATATAAATAGAGCCAAAAAGAAATAGATGAAGCATGTTTTGGCTTTTTTTCCTATTCCAATTTCTGAATCTCTGATATTCTCATTTATTTTTATCTTGTTGTATTCTGTATATCTTTCCAAACCACTTCAAATATTGTGTTTGTATTTTCTACTTGGGGTTAAAATATTAAAATATAGTGTTAATTATGTTTGAAACTTTAATAAAAGCATCAATTCAATAAATACATATTCTGCATTTAAAATAACTTACTTTTACAAAGACCTACCTTGTTAAAACAACATTTGCATGATTTATTTAGTTCTAACCTTCAAAATATAGTAATAACCTAAATATGCATTGTATATATTAAAGAATATTTACATAATATTAATAACATAGTATCTGGGTTATAATTATTTATTGATACATATTAGTGTCCATAGTTATTACTATTTTTAGAATAATAATAACAGAAAGAAAAGTAAAAATGTGAGTTTAAGAAAGGGAAATATAAATTCAAAGGAGAAAATAAAAGAAGGAAACAAAGTTTAAAAGATATCCTTTAAAAATAAATGACATCATGACCACCAAAGCCACATTTTTAACTGAAGGTTTACTGTTATTAATATATATTACAATGACAATATAATGGACTCAATCAAATAAACAGAAAATAATTGCTACAGAAAATATTGTGATAGAGTTTTCCTTCCTTGTAAAGATTCCTTTAGAACCTTTGGTTTGAACTTGAATTCTCATCTCTATTTTGGGAGGATCTTCAGAGGAAAATGAAATTCTGGAAGTGCAAAAAAATGAATGAAGTAAACATATGAGATAAGCCCCACACTTACCCCTGCTCTCTACCTAGAGACAATTTCTCAAATTTGACTCAGGGAGGTAAAGCATAAGGAGAGTACAAGGGTACCACCCAGCAGAGAAAGCAGAGGGCAGAGCTGAAGAATACTGTTATAGGTGGGACGTGCGGAAGAGAACATGGGAAGGAGGGAACTGTGTGGGGTTGCGGATTCCAAGGATCCTTTACCAAAGACTGCTCCCTTCACACGCTGAGTGAAATTTTGCAAAGCCAGAGAGAAAGCAGCTGTGACAGGATGAGGTCACACTGGGCTGTGGCCTTTGACATCCCGATCCATCTGAAAGGAGAGGTTTCAATGATAACAAGCATTCTGTTGAGACCGCACATTAAAACTAAGGACCACATCGCAAAGTAAGAACTTCTCTAACCCCCCCCCCCCCCCCCGGCCCCTGCAAACAAAGACTAAATTGAAGGCTCAAAATGGACAGGAAAAGCTGCCATGCTTAACTGATTGTTAGAACAAAAATAAACAATCTTTAAAGAAAGACAACATAATATAAGCCCAGGTATTAGAAATAGCCAAGAGCTTGAAGAAGATATTATAAATATTTTTAAGGCCTTAATAGAATGGATGGTCTAAAGAAGTAAAGATGAGGACTCATAGGAGAAAAATGGAAGTGGTAAAAAGCCAAATGAAAAATCTATAAGTGAAAAGTATAATGCTTGAAAATGTTTCAGATACATTTATTAGGATACTGAACATTGAAGAAGAAAAGGTCACTTAAACATGAAAAATGTATTAATAGAAACTATTCAAACAGAAACAGAAAAGAAAAAAAGAGATTTAAAAATAAAATGATAGAGTTTTAGTGAGTTATATAAAAGTGTCAGAAATTATGAGGAAGTTTCTAGTGCTATAGTAAATATCTATCTGGAAGCTAAGAAAAAGAGAGAGAGAGCAACTAACAAATTGACAAAATAATGATTTCAAATTTCCTAATTTGTTGAAAATGTGATGATGCATATTACACCCTTAAGAGAAAACACTAAAGCTCTATGAAGAGAACTATAGTAAAAAAAAAACAAAAAAAAAACAAAACAAAAAAAAAACCCGGGATCATGTGGTAGTTTTAGTTCTGATTTTCTTTTATTTTGAGGGCAGTATCACTGGCCCTCATATGTGGGACCTGAACCGGGGCCGCTGGCTTCCCAAGCCAGCGCTTAACCACCGTGCCACTCGACCAGCCCTAGTTTTAAATTTTTGAGGAACCTTCAGTACCCTTTTCCATAGTAGCTACACTAATTTACATTTCCACCAACGGTGACAGGGGTTCCCTTTTCTTTACATCTTTGCCATCACTTGTGATCTCTTGTCTTTTTGATAATAGCCATTCAACTGGTGTGAGGTGATATTTCACCGTGGTTATCATTTGCATTTCCCTGATGATTAGGGATGTTGATCATCTTTACATTACATGTTGGCCATTTGTATGTCTTCTTTAGAAGACATTTATTCAAGGATTTTGCTTACTTGGTTGTTTGGATTTTCTGCTATTGACTTGTTGGAGTTCCTTGGATATTTTGGATATTAACTTAGCATTGGATATGTGGTTCAAAACCTTTTTTTGTCCCATTCCATAGGTTGCCTTTTCATTGTGTTGATTATTTCCTTTTTTGTTGTTTGGTTTTAGATAGGCTCACTTACATATTTTTTGCTTTTCTTGCCTGAGCTTTTGATATCATATCCAAGAAAGCATTGCCAAGACTAATGTGAAGAAACATTTTCCTTATGTTTTTTTTTCTATGAATTTTACAGTTTCAGGGCTTACATTTAAGTCTTATGTACATTTTGAGTTGATTTTTGTGTAATGATATGTGATAAGGGTTCAATTTCATTCTTTTGCAAGTATATATTCAATTTTCTCAATATCATTTGTTGAAGGGACTATCAGTTCCTCATTATGTATTCTTGACATCCTTATTAAATATCAGTTGACTGTATATTTGTGGGTTTATTTCTGGGATTTCTATTCTGTTCCCCTGATATAAATGTGTATCTTTAAGCAAATATTGTAGATACCCTTATCTGTGGAGGATCAATTCAACACCCCAAGTGGATGCCTGAAACCATAGATGGCACCAAATCCTATATATACTTTATTTTTTCCTATACATACATACCTATTATAAATTTTAGTGTATAAATTAGGCACAGTAAGAGATTAACAAATTAATAGTAAAATACAACTACAGCAATATACTATAATACAAGTTAGGTAGATGTAGCGTTATTAAGTAAAAAAAGGGTTACTTGAGCAGAAACACTACAAAACATTAACAGTTTATCCAGTAACCAAGATGGCTACTAAGTAACTCAATGGTAGGTAACCTATAGAGTGTGGGTTCCCAGGACAAAGGGATGATTCATGGCCCTGGCAAGACAGAGCTGGAAAGCTTGAGATTTCATCATGTTACTCAGGATGGTAGACAATTTAAAACTTACGAATTAAATATTTCTGGAATTTCCCAACCACGTTTGACTGCAGGTAACTAAAACCTTAGAAAGTGAAGCCACGAATAAGGGGGAGAAAAATGGCATCATAATGTTTTGATTATTGCAGCATTGATATATATATTTTGAAAGCCAGATGTGAGATACCTGCAGCTTTTTATTTTCTTTCTCAAGGTTACTTTGTCTATTTGAGATCTTTTTGGTGCTATATGAATTTTAGCATTTTTAAAAAAAATTCTGTAAAAATGTCAGTGGAATTTTGATAGGAAGAGCATATGTTCCCCATCATTAAAAAATTAAGTTTAGCCAAAATAAAATACAGGAAACATGAAATAGTTTTAAAAAACATATAAAAAAATTTGAAAACAAATAGAAAAATGGAGGATGTAAATACAAACATACAATAATTACAATAAATATGAATGAACTACATGATACAATAAAAGGAAATAAATCCCATACTAGGTTAAAAAGAATGCAACTATAGTCTATCTACAAGAAACACAGCATATATATATATAGTCACAGATAGGTTGAAAGTAAAAGGTAAAAAAAAAAAAATGCACCACAAGGTGGAAAGAGTAACATTTCGTAATGATAAATGAGCCAGTTGAACATGAAGCTATAACAATCATAAATGCATATGTGCCCAACAAGAGTCCTTTAATATACATAAAGCAAAATCAGGAGAAGTAAAAAGAATAAACCAATCCACAATCATTGTTAAGGATTTTACTACTCATCTTTCAGAAATTGAAATAAAACAAGTACGCAAAAAGTCAGAAAGGGTATTATCTGAATAACACTATTCACTGCTTTGACTTTATTTGCTTGTAGAGAACACTACACCCAATGGTACTATATATAAAGCCTTTAAATGGGTCATGAAATATTCACTAAGGTAATTCATATTCAGGACCATAAAACAAATTTCAATATAATCAAAAATATTGAAATTTTACACAGTATTTTTTCTTACCACAATAAAATTAAATTAGAAATCAATAATATATACAATGTTTATATGCATAATGAAGTACAGTAAATATATATAATATTATACATATTTATGTCTTCTATCTACACACATTTCTACTTATTAAAGCATATATATGTATATATATATATATATATATATATATATATATATATATATATATATCCTTCTCTTTGTAAGCTCCAGAATGTTTCACTTTTTGATAAATATATGTATACATATATATGTCCTTTCTAATAATTAAAACCAATATATGCCAGGTAGAGAGAAGGAGCCTATTTTTGATATAGTAAAATACAGGTTTTTGTACACATATTTGATTTTTAAAAATGCTATTACATAGAGTTCAAGAGTTATTTAAGTTTCAATGCTTAAGCAGGTGATTTTCAGAGAGTGAGGTCTGGACCAGCAGCAGCACATTACCTGGAGGCTGATTATTGTAGAAATGCAAATTCTTGGTGCTCATCTTGAAATTTTGGAAACTAGCAAATTGTGTTTTTATCAAGCTCTCCAGATGCCTGTGATACACATGTAAGTCTGAAAACCATTGATTTTAAGGCATTTCACTTTCTTCCTGTCAGACAGATGCATGCTCAGCGTTGTCAGGCATGGGGAAAGGTGATTTTCCTGCATTACCGTTTCCTGAACAATCCTTCAAAAGTACGAATGAAATGGCAGATTCAGAGATGTGAACTTATCTCCAAATTCATCAAGTGAAATATGTTGCAGTGATACATTAAATATGTACAGTTGCTTGTATGTCAATCATACCTCAATAAAGTGGTTACAAAAAGAGCCAACCAACAAACAAACCTGGCCAAGTGGCTGGCCGAGTGGCTCAGTTGGTTAAGAGCTCTCTCAAGAGACTGAGCTCTTGAGTAACAGAGTGGCAGGTTCAATTCCTACATGGGCCAGCACTGAGCTTCCAACAGGTGGCAGGATGGCCCAGCTATTAAAAAAAAAACAACTCAGGATAATTACTTTTGAAATATCCTCACCATATTTTGTATTGTTTAGAAATCAGGAATATAACTTGTAAAATACTTCTACTCTGTGTTTCCATGGAGATATTTGATCATTAGCTTAAATTTAAAAACAAATAATTCAGCTAAAATAGTAATTTCCCAAAGTGTGCTTTTGATTGGTGTTTGAACTTTTCAAACATTGAAATTAACTGAATGGTTAATTCGGTCTGGTTATTCAAATAAGTTTTATAGATTTGGTGATGGCATAGCAGCTATAATATGAAGAATGCCAATATGTTCTAATGCCCTCATTAAAATTCTAAGCTTATTGAATTATTCTTTTTTTTCTTTTGGTCTCGCAAATTTATGAAATTTAATTCAAGCTCCGAATTTCTAAAGTATAAACATCCATACTAATTAAAATTCAGTCACAACAGACAAGCTTAATTGGGACCAAAAAGCTCCTGAGAAAATTACAGTAGATTATTTCAAGTCTGAGTATTTCAAGAACTTCTTTGTTATGCCAAGACCCAGTTATTAAGATTTCTCTGTCCTTTCATGGTTTCTTCATAATAAATTTTACTTTCTAGGCAGTTTCATAAATGAATAACTGGAATGCTACTTGTAGTTCTCAGAAGAACTTAGTAATGATGAGCAAAATTACTTTGATTTATGTCATGTTAACAGAAATAAAAGGAAGCTGTGTGTTAATTATAAACACAGTGACAGGATCATCTTAACACACATAGAAATATTAGAGGCAAATGGGTTTTTGACAGTTTTACCCTGTCAGCACAAACACTCATTTAAGTAATTTTATAATATTTAATATAAACTAATCAGTCATGTCTTTATTTCATGTATAAATCGGCAATCAGGAAAGACAACAATCAAAATTATAGATTTTAAATTATATTTCTAATTTTCTAATTTTGCTTCTGAAAAGCTGTACACTCTGACATAATTGTACATCCCCAAGTTAGGATAGCTAGGCCATAACAATAAATACTCCAAAATGTCAAATAGCCCAAACACAATAGTTTATTTCTCAGTCACAAAACTCCAGTGTAGTTTTCCTGATCAGTAGGTATCTTTCCTTTATATACTGAATTAGAAGTCCAAGCCCATTAAATTATTTAGTTCTCTTATCCCCAGGGGCCTTGTTATTGTAAGACTCCAGCTGGAATAATGAGAGAAACAGTCTGGGGAGGAAAACACTTACTAAGCTTAGCCTTAAAATAGAACCCATCACTTATCTCATGTACCACTTGTCTAGTTGAGAAAGCAGTCATATACTTCTATCTAAATGTAGGGTAGGCTGGGAAAAGTAGAATAGCTGTATGCAGAAGAAGAGAAAATAATTTTTTGGTAAACAGTGTTTGCTGCGTTCAGTTACAAGTAGTTGAATATGAATTTAATATTTTTTGGAAAACTTATAGAGGCAAACTGAAATGGTACTGCTATAGTTTAATTTTACCCACAGCAAAAATACCTGGATGATCTAGATGTCAATGAAGAGATGAGGAGACCCTAAAAGAAATTTTAGAAAACCACACCAAAATGATAATCCTAAAACATGGTGCTGTGTGTGGGAATAAAAGCTATTCTTCTACATAACTTCATTAGCATTATCACAAGTAAGTAGAATAAGAAGAGTCCCATAATGCTATTGATTATGCAGTTCATATGTAAAGTTCTCTTAATAATCCCCAATATCTCTTTTATATATTTTTTCAAACTATTCAATCAAATCTCAGACACAAACTTTGGTTGTTATATTATGTTTTTAGTCTCTTTCTGTTTAGAGCACTCCCCCAACCTTGTTTTTGTTTGTTTTTTTATGATGTATACTTTTGGAAAAATTTCATCAGTTTTCTGGTAGATTTCACCCTCATTTTGGATTTCTCTAAGTACATTCTCATGGTGGCATTCAACTTGTTCCAATACCTATCCAATGTATTTTCTCTGGAATTTACTTATACAAGTTTGATTTGTTTAAGTTGAACATTATTGGCAGGAGTACTTCATAGGTGATGTTGTGTACTTCATATTGCATCACACCAGTAGCAATATTGTCAAGTTGCCGCACTATTAGTTTTGCTAAGCTTGGTCATTTGGTTAAAGTAGTGCTCACCAAAGTTTTCATTTTAGAGGCTCCTTTGGATCCTAATTAGTAAAGTAGTCTGTGGGGTGATAATTTGGCAAATGGAATGATCATATTTTTCAGTGTCCCTTACCCAATGATAATTTTTCTAATAAATTATTATACTTGGAGTTGCAAACCTTTGTTTTTCTAAATATTCTAAGATGGCCTCTTATTTTTCTTAAATTTATTTATTTTTTATTTTTTTATTTTTTGAGGTCAGTGTCACTGGCCCTCATATGTGGGACCCAATTCGGGGCCTCTGACTTCCCAAGCCAGCGCTCAACCACCGCGTCACTCGGCCGGCCCCGATGGCCTCTTATTTATTAGCCATATTTTTCTCTAAAGAAGAGGCTTTCTTACCACATTCTCTTCTTCTTTATTTTTTGAGTATTGGTATGAAATGATTTTTAAGATATGATCAGTTAGTATTATTTTGATATTCAGATAATCACCGTTGATTTAAATTAAATCAATAATTAAAAATAATAAATATTTTTCATTTATGTTGCTAAAATTTCTTCTATTGGCTTTCACTGGATGAAACTTATTCTCTAATAGATTCCTAAGGAAGGCATCATGATAATAGTTTTTTTGTGTGTGTTCTTGCTTTTCTTGTTTATTGCTATTTTCCTCTATGGAATATATGAAGATCTTGGTCAGATATAAAGCTTGGATTTAATCGTTCTATTTCAATTTTCTTAAAAGGTTGCTCCACTCTTGACTTTCCTTTTATGTTTCTGTCAATATATCTGAAGAAATTTATGTGTTTATATTTTATCTTGTAACTGTCTTATTCTTGTCTGGACTAACAAAGTAAGGATTTTTCTGTTTATAATTAAAATATAATAGCTTTTCTAAATTTGTTTTTTTTTGGTTCACTGCTTCAGATCAATTTTCCAGGCACAAGGACAACCCTATCAATATATAAATTCTGGCATTTTTTTTCTATCAGGAAGTTGTATTTTAGTTTTGAATATTAGTTTTTTCCCCACTGTTCATTTTTGTCCTTCAGAGTCTTCTCTCAATAGATAGGTAGATAAATAGATATAGATAGATAGATAGATAGATAGATAGATAGATAGATAAAGAGATACCTTTATACATACATATATATTTGTATGTGTATGTATGTGTATGTATGTGTATGTATTTATATATATATACCTTTATATACAGAAAACCTATATATTTATGCATTAGTATATATGTATATATTTAGTATATATTTTATATATTAGTATATATATTTTGTTCTTTGATCCTTTGCATTTTTCCTTATTACTTTATTATTTTCTCTTGGCTTTTTTTCATTCTTCTTTTATAGTTATCACTATATATGCAGTTTTTAATATATCCTTTAATTGGTACATTGTAACATTTCTGAGATGTCTTGTTCTTCAGTTGATTTTTTGTTGTTTATTGTTTTGGTTCAGTTTGCTCTAATCTCACATCTTCTTTTGTTTGCACCTTACAATCATGGGTTTTCATAATGTCTAATTTACTATGTTTCTTTCATAGCTCCAATTTCTTATTCAGTTTTATTTAATTAAGAGAAAAAATTGTTGTACACTGTATCTTTGTTTTTTGGGGGGGTAGGTCTCATCTCCTCACCCTCCACCCTGCCCCCCCCCAGCAGGAAGTTTTCTGTTTTTTAAAACCTAAAATTATTGATTGGCACTTTTATATTCTTATAGTAGCTTTGCATGTGTCTATATTAGCTGCTCTTGTTCACAGAAATTTTGTAGACATTTTCTATACCAGCAATAACAAACTGGATGTGGTGGGGTGAAGAGTTTGGATGGTTCATTTATTTTCTCTGAGAGTGTTACAGTGTAGCTTAGTTCTTTAATAATAAGAGTTTCCTGTGTGTTGTGCTTGGGGAAGTTGGTCAGTGTGCTTTCTGCTTCTGGTTCAGTGATGCTTTCTTGTTTGTGTAGGTTTATGAACTTCGACAGCACGATGATTTCTTTCTTTTCACCACCAAGCTTCATTGTTCTTCCTTGTTCCCTATATTTGCTTCCCAAAGCTGCCTCCTCTAGCATTTTACATTTTTCATACTTTTTATGCATCAGATCGGATCCATTTTCAACATTCCTAGGGCAGAATACTATCTCTAGGGAGCAGTTTTATTTATATGCCATCACTGTTAGGATTCCTTTACACATCCCTCTCATTTCGCAATGTTTTTAAAATTTACTGCTCCACATAAATGGGTTCCATGCTTAGGTCTGCTATTTTCGTGTTAGTGTCCCCAGTTGTATGTAAATTGAATTTTCAGGTGTTCTCTGTTTACTGATTAGCCTGGAGGATGTGTGAAGTAGTTATAATCTAAGATTGGTAGCATTGTTTTATGTATACCAAGAAGTCTTTAACCCATGTAGAATTAACGTATACGACCCTGGCCAAATATTTTTAATTAATTGATACACATAATAAATAACACCTCAGTAAAGATTAGGAAGAAATAAGAAGAGTAAAATTTCTTCTGGGGGTAAAAATAAGAACTTAGATTTTTGTAAATAAAGTCTTCATAGTCATTCAGGTGGGCAAAGATTTCATGTGAACTTAATTAGGAGATTTTAGTAATGAAAGAGGCAAACAATCGTTAATCTTTCATGAGTCATTTATTCACTCAGTACCACAAGGAAAGGACTATTTTGTTCATTTAACATATATGTTTTTAAATTAGATAAAATATAACAAAGGTTGTAATTTATTGATTTTCAAACTGTGGCTCTCAAGCCACATGGGACTCTTTGGATACATACATATGGCTCTGAAGTAAAATTTTAAATAAAAATAAAACTATCATAGTTTCATTTATAAAATTTTTAAAGGTATTATTCACATAATGGTGATTTCATTTGTTTTATGGTTCTCAAATAATTTTTAAATTATTGTGAGGAACAGGATTGGTTCTTCCATCTCAAAAGTTTGCCGGCCCCTGCTCTAAGCCATAAATATAGTCAATTGGAGGTTAACAATTCTACTCTGTATTGTACATTTGCCTCCTGAATCAGGAGGGTAACACACCTATTATATATTTTAAGAGGTACAGTAATGACTACTCTTTTTTCTTTTTTCATCATTCTATCATTTTTCTTCTTTCCTCTTCAAATCCTTTATTTTTCTAATCCCACATGCATTTCCCCTGTTGAAAATATATAGATTATTTTGAAAAAAGAAAGATGATTTTGCATCAATATGGTGTGCAAGACATTCTCATAACCTTGGCTTTTACTCTTACCCTTCTGAAAGGAGAAAAATGGATTGAATGAATATAAAGAAACCTGAACAATATACATTATTGAACATGACTATTGTCTAGATGTATCAATTATGTGCTTAACACACTTCAAGGGTCATTAAGGAACACATTTCAGGAAGCTTGCTCTTTAGGAGTTTTATACTGAAAGGTTCAGCAAGGTCTGTTTTAATATAGCATCTGTCTTTCCATGCCTGTCTAAAACTAAGAAATTGAGGAATATTATGGAATTACTAATTAAAGTTCTTTTCATACTTTAAGCAATAGTCTGAAATTCACTCTACCAAATTTCATAGATGTTTATATTTCATAACAATGTACTTTGGCCAATCATTGCAGATGTTATTTATTTATTTATTTATTCATTCATTAAATTGGCAGACTGTATTTAATAAACTTTTATTGAGTGAAAATTTGTACCTGGAGACAATAGTGTGTGAATGTTTTGGTGAGAGTGATAATGGGTACATAACTTAGACGAAGAAAGCAAACATCTGTTTACCAGGGTGTTGGAGAAAGGCAAATAAAATAGAATGCAAGGTCACTAGGATGTACTGTTTGTCATTATTTGGGTAGGCTGGATGATTTCTGCATCAACGTTCCATTTGTTTTATGGAAAATTGTTATTTTAAAATGGTTTTCTAAGCAATAAGCATGATTAGACAATTAATTATGGTGGCATAAAAACTTTAATTATTCTAAAAAATATTAAATCATTAATCCCATGAAATTTCCTTCTGACTGAATTTGAAAAGAAAACAAAACAAGACTAAAGAAAGACAATGCTTTGTCCAAGCAAACTTATGAAGAAACTATTTCAACATATTTTAGTGATGTACAAAGAAATTTAAAAAGCCCTCAAGAATTTTTCAATGTGCTCTAAAGAACACTATCTGTTTATTTAATTCGATTATAATGCTCTTGGGTACATAGATGTCAGTATCTATCAAGAGACAATATCTCAAAATCTTGAAGAACCTAGATATATAAAAATGCTAATTTTGATGTCATGAAAATGGAAATATTTCAGGAATTTAGGAGTATTCAATGTTATATAATGCAAACATTTAAAAATAGGTTTAAATATCAGCCCTCTTATAGGAAGTACATAAATTAATAGAGAAAAATTTGGGGAACTATACCAAATGCTAACATTGGCTTTGAAAGATTCATGAACCTTGTTTATAAGATTTTTGTACTTTCTATATTTCAAAAATGTGGTTATATTACATATGAGATTCCAAATTTAATTTGTTTTATGTCTCTGAGAACAGAACCTTGAATATGGTCAACATTAGCTCCCACCATTGCACCACTGGACACTTTCCTTATGACTGTTCCCATTTTCCTTGTGAACATTGCACTGCCTATGAACATGTTTTCCTTGGAAACTATCTTACTGGTACAGTGGTGACCATAATAATGTGACCACCATTATGGTCACCACTGTATATTCTTGTCAATCTCTGATGCATGTTTCTTTTGCAGATTAGTCTGGTCGTTGCTGACAATGTTCAACTGCTTCTTTATTTCTGTGCTTTAAATGTCACAATTATATATTCATGTCAGAACAGTTCAATCTCAGAATTTCTTGAGAATATGATTCAGATTTTTATTTTTTCATTTGTGGTGACGTTTTTCTACAGTTGTTTAACAATGTTTTTTTGTTGTGTGTTTTTTGACCTCATGTTTAGGTTATATAAATATAAAAAGTACAGAGGGAACTGGGCTGAGGATCTCTTTCATCAAAAGCTTTACTTCTGCAAGGCATCACTTGTTATCTATGAATGACTTTTTTTGCATTAATAATTGGCTTGCTGCTATAAAATATCAAGAGAGTCTTGTTTTTCTGTTATAGCTTCCTTTCTTTCTGCATTCTATCTCTCCTTTATGCTCTCCTTCCTTTTCTTTCTTCATTTCTTTTTTTATCAAGCTATTCAGTGGGGTATTTTTTATTCATTTTGTGTTTGCCTGCGGCGATTTTTTTTTTCTTTCGGACCCATGCTTTCCATGAAATCGTGGCTTAGCTAGAGCTCATACTACCAAGTGCATGTCTTGAGTAGGCCCAGCCCCTTGCCTCCTGAATTCTGACTGACCATTGACACATAAGGTTCTATGTTCTTGGTGCCACCATATGCTTTTTACATTACCTGGGCTTTAGCACTAGCATTTCACTATGGAATCATGTTTCCTCCCCGTTTAGCACTGGGATTTATTTTATGTGCCTATGAATGCAAATTGATTTTATTTATGTTTATTATACATCTCATAGAAAAACTTTATTTCTAATGGAAGTTTCAGACTTTATCTAAATCTTCCATTGTCTCTAGGAAGACAGGTCCGAAAGTTTCAATTAATCTATAACTTCCCTGTTGCTGAACTTTCTCAAGGAATTATATTTTTGGTATTCTAAAAAATGTAATGACTTCTAAAGGCTAATCTGTAGAATAAAATGCAAGTTTCCTAAAGTGGCACAGAGGCTTTTTTTCATTATTAAAACTTTATTTTTTTAGAGAAGTTTGAGATTCACAGCAAAATTGAGGGAAGAACAGAGATCTTCCTTATACTTTTCTGCTGCGCACTCCCCAGGTCTGTTAGGCTTTGAAAATAACCAGGTTAGACTCTGGTTAACTGGCTTCTCCTGAGGGCAAGTCTGGTTAAGAACAGAGTGCTCTGGCATATTTCAAAATGGTTTCTTTTATCCTCTCCCTGTTAGAAGCAAGAGGGCACTATGATATTTACTGTGGGAATGTGTTCAAGCTCCTGGAGGTAAATCTCATAATATTGTGAGTTCCCCTAAGACTGGGTCCCTAGGAGTTCTTATCTCTCAGAGTTATATCCTCACTAAGCCTCTAACCATTCCTTAATTACAAGTTCTAATTTCCCTTTCAGCACTAGTCCCCCAGCGGTTTCTGCTCCACTAATAAAATGTGGCCCCTGGATTTTCCTGTCTATCTCTCCAATCTTGGCGGCAGCGCTTTGCCTTGTTTCCTCCCACATAACACTTTTCAAATTGTGGCCGATGACAGACTATGGCTTCTTATTTCCTTCACTTTGAATTCTCCTAATTCCTCTTTCATGCTAAATGTCAGCAATATTGGACTACAATTTTTAAAAATGCAAATGTACTTTCATAATTCCGTTTAAATATGACTTCTTTGTGATACTGTTTATAAACTGTTAAGGCACTGAGGCAAGATATTCTGAGTTTTAGGGGGAAATTTTATTTTTCATTGTTTTAATTATTTTTGAAAGAACATAAGAACTCATATTATTTATGATATTACACATTACCTAATTATTAAAATGTAATGTCTTTTACTCTGTGTGTATGTATGTATGTATGTATGTGCAGCTCTATATCTTTATATCTTTGTATATTTGAGAAGTTAGATTTAAAAATTATAAAAACAAACCAAAAGAGTCAGGATAGTTGTATAAACAGTAACCAAAAGTAATCTTGTTAGCGCAATTGAATATTACATTTAGTTTGGAGTTTTAGTATTAGCTTTATTTATTTATTTATTTTATTTTTTTAAATTTTTTTTTAGCTGAGCCATCCTGCCACCTGTTGGCAGCTCAACGGCAACTCAGCTCGGGCTGGCATCGAACCGCTGTTGCTCAGAGCTCAGCTTGCACTCTTGAGCAAGTTTTTAACCAACTGAGCCACTTGGCCGGCCCTAGCTTGGAGTTTTATCCAAGTCATGAATGAGGGAGAAAATAATAAATAGCAAAATTCTTGTTATCTTCTCATAGTTAATCCTATATGCCTTTTAGAAGAAAATAATACCCTAATACCAAATACTAACAGGAATGTATCATACAAACCTTTTCTTATGGTCATTGCATCTGATAATGAAGCTATTTTTCTAAAAAATGTGTAGCAATTACAAAAAAAAAAATTTCTATGTCATATCATAAATGGTTTTGCATTTATTTTTTACACGAGTTTTGAAACTTTCTCTAGTAAAAGTGTATGACGCCCTTGGTGATCAAACTTAAAATATGAAAAGAAAAGCTTAAAACCTACCCAATGCATTTTTAATATGTTTCATTGACTACCAAATATAATTTTGAAACTGGAGCTTTTGGCTGGAACTTGAAAACAGTTAGCTTGACATTATGTCTCCTGGCAAATGAGACATATATGGTTTCTAGTCCAAACATAAAGATGGAAAAGCTGTCATTCTATTTTTTGAATTGAATTGATCATATTTCACTTCACGTAGCCAACCCATATAATAGTATTCTTCTATAGAATTAGTTTACACTGGAGACAAATTTCATTATATCAATCAGTTTTAAATTTCTACAGATGGCTAAGAAACACAGTTTATCCCTGAGTTCTGCACATGAATCATGGGAAATCTTTTTGAATAGGAAAATTATATTATCAGTTGACATTATCAACTGTCAGTTGATATATCAATTGACTTCTCAGTCATACAAGATTAATATTATCATTTCTGATTTTCCTTATTATTGTGTGTGCATACATATGTATTTGAATGCATATATGTACAAATAAATTATATATCCATTTTGACAATAGACTACATAATAACTGAATGAGTTAGCCTGGCAAACTGACTTATTTGTTAATATTTTTATTTTATTTTTTTAAAAGATTTGATTGGGGATTAGGGGGAGGGGAACAGTGTTGGGGAAATAGGGAAGGGGACTGGCCAATTTCTTGTTCTCCAGTCTTTGTTGTGGAGGGCGCCAGTCGCAATCTGGTTTCCCATCCTCAGCTCCTGGCCTCTAAGCTCAAGGTGCTGTATTCATTCTTAGTTGTGGGAGGGCGTAGTCACCATCCCAGGTGGAGTCGAGCCAGCAGCATGTTTTTAAGAGCACATGCTCTATCCACTGAGCCATCTGGGCGGCAGCTCAGCTCAAAGTACTGAGTTCAGTCTTAGTTGCAGATGGGCGTAGCCCACCATCAAATAGGCAATCTTGTTACACCAGCTGAGTCATCCTGCCACCTGTTGGCAGCTCAGCGACAGCTCAGATCTGGCACAGAGTCACTGGCCCATGTGGGAATGCAACCTGCGGCGGCCCTGTTGCTCAGACCTTGCGCTCTTGAGCCAACTCAACCAACTAAGCCACTCGGCTGGACCAATATTTTTATTTTTTAAATAAATGCTATTTTCTATAAGAACACCACCTGAGAAATATGTCAAGATATTTAATTGCTAAGAGAAGCTGTGCCTTATAAGTGGTTTTATTACTCACATAATAAGATAGGTTGCCTAAAGTAACAAAACATCTGTGTATCCTCTTGTTTGATGTACTGTATAAAATAAATATTCTATTTTTTATATATTCTATTATTTTCAGAAATTAATCTCTTATTTTTAGTTTTGTTGTTGAATTTTTCTCTAGACTTTTATTGAGTGGTCATTCCTAGTTGCTAACTTCATATTAAAGACTTTTTTCCCTTCCCATTTTGTCAAACCTCCAAATCATAAGTTATTGTTTTGATTGCAAGAGACCTCAAGTCAACTTTAGAAGAACCAAAGGACTAAATAAAAGTTTTCACTAAACTACTTTAACAAATGTGTGTACCTCTTGCTTAAAAATGTGTGTGTTCCTCTAGCCCTTTCTCTCATGAAAGAAAGTGCAACACCTACAACTTGTTTAAGCCCCACCAAACAAAATATCGTTAGCTATCCGATTGTGAAACCATTATACAGATTTAAATGCACAACAGTCAATACATAAACTTTTAATGTGTATTGAGGAAAGCTCCAAATACAGTCTCCCTGGTTTCTGATATTAGGACATATGAGATGTGTTGGGTATATAGCCTTCTAGTGTGTACAAATTGTTGTTGAAGAACTATTGAATGAAGATAAAAACAGACCTAGTGATTTCTTTTCTTTAAAAAAATTAAGTATCCTGTGTTTTACTTTTTCTTTCACTAATTGCCAGCACAATGGAGTTTTCACATGGTATCAGTATTTGCATTAATTTTATGTTCCCAGTTGGAACAGAGATGAGCCACTTAAGCACTGTTTTCATAGACATACAATACCATTTTTGCAGACTGTAGTTAAAACTGTCTGTTGTTCATAACTGCTTACTTTATTTCTATCACTGTTCTTTTTACTGAGAAAATGTGTTGAATTATTTAACATCTAAAAAACCAAAAGCAATTTGCTTTGTGATTTGAACTATGACTTGAACTTTTCTAAGTCAATAAGCCACTGAAAATAATTTTGTTACTTGGAATAATTGAGGACCAGTAAAAATTATTAATGGAACACAAACCTTGATTTTTAATGTTGACAACTATTTTATAGTCAAAGAGGACAATGAAAATTCTATCCTACAAATTCATAGTTTTAAGAAGAGAACTTTTGCTAGGATTAAGTATGAAAATATATTTAGAATATTTCTCATGGAATTAAAAAAAATTTGGTGACTCTAATCTGAATATTATACATAACTATCATACTTAACATTTTAAGTTGTAATTGAAAAGAACGAATAGTAATATTTTTGCAAAAGTCTATTTTATTAGCTGTACAAAGAATTCCCAAATATAAGTTAACTTAGGAAACCAATTTTGGGTTTCATCCAAGAATTCATGAATATTTCATAAACTTCTTGAAGGATTTTCAATGTTGATCAGATCAAAGTATTTGACAAAGCTTAAAAGTCCTTTGCAGTTGACTGGTACATGCATTTCACTATATGAGCTAATTCATTTGCAATGTTCTAATACAGTTTTTAAATAAATGAAATTAAAACATATCAATTGTGAAGTGACTGCTCATTGGCAACTATTGTCCTTGATTAGATAACTGCAAGGCATTTGAACTGAAAAGCTATAGACTGGTGCTTCCTGCTTTACAAAGTCACTGCATGCAAATTAAAGTAATATTGATTATAGCTTTATTCCTATGTCATTTTTAAAATAAAAATCTTAAGAGACAGAGCTTACATTTCCTTTGAATTTTTTTCAAAATTCTTATTAATTGCCAATTGACGGTTGGTACATTTCTAGTTCACATCCCATGCTGAAGAGAAAAATCAAGATATTTTTTCACACCATTAATATCATGGTTTTATATGAATGAGATAAATTGTGTTTCTTGTATTTCCAAATACCATAGCCTTTAAATAAAAAAATTCATTCAGGTATTTTATTTATAATAATTTGTATTTCTAATATGTTTGCCAATGTAATTTTTTCACTTTTATTTATTTATTGAAACAGTGCTTTGGTAATAAATATCTTTATGAATATTTTACAAAATATTTTATTAAAAAGGCATGGCATATCTCCTGCCAATTAAGCCTCTTTGAATCAGATCATTCTGAGGTTATTCAGTAGTTCAAGTAACTCAAAGGTAATTGCTTAATGAACTTCCTTATTACCTTCAAATGCCGAAAAGCCAATATAGCTTTAAAATATGTAATCTGCTCTGAGCAAGACTGCATCTAATTTTCCTTAAACTGACATTTCTAAATGGATCGAGGTAGCAGAATACATCATTTAATGGCTGGCTTCAGTAGGATATGCCAAAGAGTCTGAAAAAAATCTCAACATTTATAATAATTATTTATTTATGAATTGCTGACTGTATTCTTCGGTTAACATTACATTAATTGAATCTATGTTTTGTAGTGGTTTAAGAGCTTAGTGATACTGCATGTGTATGTCTCATTGATTGCCCTTATAAATATTAAAGAAAATGAACTCTTTCCAGTTTGTTAACATAAATAATGTATCTCTGAAGCCTGGAAACTTACTGGAAATTTCTTGCATTTTAAATAAGGCATTTCTGAACTTGAATACTCAGGGAAATAATAAAAGGACAATTTTCTGATTAAATGCCTTAGACCAATCAATAACCATTAATGAACTTAATAACTATGCAATGTGTTTTTATTTATATATATTTTTTATTAAACACTGTATTTATATGAGCATATGTTATTTTAAGATTAGGTTTGGAAATAGAATATACCAGAAATTCATTGAATGTAGATCACTTCCATTATATATATGGCTAATGAACATTCAGAAATTCTAATTGTGTGACTTTGAGGGAATTCATGTGTTCTTCAGTCCCCTAAATTAACCTTGTAAAGATAATAGGACGCCAATGTGTTCGTTGGATATGTAAGTAAGTGTTCTTCCAATTTGAATTACATAGGCCAAAGGTTATATATTGTTGGGCAGGTTTTTCTTGGGAGATATCCAGGTGAAAGGTGTTGTTGTGACATATGTAATCACAATCATTCCTTGGACAAAATGCCCCAGTGATAAGAAACTTTGAAGCTTAGCTTTGTGTGACCATAAGTGAATGACTTAAATGGTCCACATGTATCTTTTGGAAAATGAGACGTATATAATGTTTCCTTGAGTCTTTTTAGAAATAAATTTAAAAATCATATGCTTAGTACTTAGTACATTATATACAACAATAGCTATTTTTACCCTTTGTTTCCACTTCAAAGGACTGTGAAGAGTATAGAGTGGGTCCATCATCATATGTTATTAGGTATTTCACTAACGAACTAAGACAAGACTTTCAGAAATGGCATTTCCACTACCTATCTCTAGACATAAATGATAAGTAAATACTAAGAGCAAAATAGGTGTATCTAAAGGCAGATGTGTTTCAATATTCATTCTGAGCACAGTAGAATGAGATAAAAATGAACTGGAGCCAATATATTAATCACTTAATAAAAATAATATCTATCTATCTATCTATCTATCTATCTATCTATCTATCTATCTATCTATCTATCTATTTGCTTCTGACCCCATGTCATATATCTAATCAAATAATTAGAATATAAATTTGTGTGGTAACATGTAAGTAATATACACATGAATTAAAGTTGGTGAATTATATTTCTGTGTGGATGTGGATGTATATATGTATATATACATATATACATATATATGGTATATGTGTATACATTATATATGGGTGGATGGATATATAATTATATATATATATATATATATATATATATATATATATATATATATTTTTTTTTTTTTCCAAAACATTGTATGGGACATATGCTATGGATAAAATTTTGCTGTGATTTGATGTGAGGTATCAACTCACCACTGTTGGCTTTGAAGGTGGAAAGGGGTCAATAGGTCAAAGAATGTGGACTATGTATACGAGTTGGAAAATGCAAGGACATATTCTCCTCTAGAGTCTATAGAAATAACTTAGCCCTCTTGACACTCAATTTTAGCCCAGTAACCCCTTTTGGACTTCTGATCTCTAGAACTGTAAGATAAAAAATATGCATTGTTTTTAGCTTCCATATTTCAAATATCTTAAATTAGTATTCATGCATGCATAATGTGAAACTTTTATAACTTATACAATGTTTTGTGGTAATTTATGGACATTTGTGGCATTAAGGAAATAAAATAAAATAAGATAAAATGTATATATCTGGTGCTTATCTGAAATTCACATTTCATTGGGTGTCTCAATTTTTATTTATAGTTCTTCATCAATATGTATCACTTGATCAGGAACAGCCATAATTATCAGACATGAGGCATCATTGAAGAAAAAGGTAAGATCATGTACAAAATATTCAGAAATAAGAAAGCATAAAATGTATATACTTGAATTAGCATTTTCTTCCCAAACCGTTTTTTCTATATGTTTACATTTCAAATCTTCACACATTTCAAATCTTCTGACAGGATGTCTATACCATCCTAACCTGTGTTAATTTGTGTCTTTTACTTTTCAAGCATAGATTTATATCTATGTCAATAGATCCTATATAAAAGATTCTTAAGTCTAAGATGGGAAGAGGTTAAGACCTTGATGATTAAAAGTTGAGCAATCCAATTTTCATTCAGGGAGCAACAAAATGTTAAAATATTTGATGTTTTTAAAATGGCATTTACAATAAACAGTTGTAACCAGCCACCCTTCTAATTTGCTAAACCTGAAAACCATTACAACCTTTGCTTTAAAATCATTCTTTTTATTTCGTATTTACCTAATTACCATTTACAAAGAACATAACATTTCTTATAAGCCTGATTCACATTAGGAGGAGATAAATTGGCTATAAGTCACAATAAAAATCAGTCCTGATAATTAACAGTATTCAGCCTGGATACATGGATATTCGTGCATAGCTGGTGAATAATTGTGGACAATTCAAGAGTTTGCAGAATTTGTAAAGACCTACTAATGCAAAAAAAAAAAAAAGTTCAGGAAATAAGAAAAGCCCAAGCTATTTGAATAAAGCTATCTGCATAATCTTTCAAAATCATATCATTTCTGAACAAGCCTCACAAGTTTGAGAATGTATGCTTGTTTTGGTTTATCCTCCTTCAGGCACAGCCGACACATCAAAGCAACAAAAGGATTGATAATCTTTCACATTCTGTTCAGTCAGTAAAGAGTTTTAGCAAATGACACGTGGGAAAAAAGATTTGAATTTTTATATAAAATGAGCAGAACAGTCATTAACAACACCAGTATTAAACAATTCATGACTATTTATGGCTCTTCTCCATGTAGTTTGATTAATAGTTTTTGAGAGTTCTCATTATTTAAATGATTTGTGAGGGCGAGGTTATTTTAAAGTTAATAATTTTTTCTCAAATGTATACAAAGTCTCAGGCTCAAAGCTACATAGCTTGTTACAAATATAAAAACATTGCTGAGAATGTCAATGAAACATTTTTTAAAATTTCCTGGTGTATTCTAATCACTGCTTTAGGCCAGGATGGGGATAAGAGAAACAGGAAGCACATGGAAGCTAAAAGTGGGGGCAACATATGAAGGTGTAACAATTAAGTTCATGAACTCATCCTAGAAAAAGTGCTACATACATCATTGCTGAATATCATTATGGTCACCTTTGAAGTACTCCCCTTGGGAAGCTATGCAGTGATGCCAGTGCCTAGTCCACCCTTCAAAGCAATTTTGGAACTCTTTTTCTGGAATGGACATCAGAGCTATCATAGTATTACCCTTGATGTCCTGAATGTCATCAAAATGTTTTCCTTTCAATATTTCCTTTATTTTTAGGTAAAGAAAGTAGTCATTGAGGGCCAGATCAGGTGTGTAGGGAGGGTATTCCAATATAGTTATTTATTTACTGGCTAAAAACTCCCTCACAGACAGTGCGAGCTGGTGCATTATCATGATGCAAGAGCCATGAATTTTAGGCAAAAAGTTCTGATCATTTTCATCCAACTTTTTCATGTAGCCTTTCAGCACTTCCAAAGAGTCAACTTGGTTAACTCTTTGTCCAGTTAGTACAAATTCATAATGAATAATCCCTCTGATATCAAAAATGTTAGCAATGTCGTTCCAACACGTTCATGAACTTAATTGTCAGACCTTGTATCCCCCACAGAAGAAAAATGTAAAACATGTTGAATAAAAAAAGGATACGCCAACAAAAATTAACATGGAAAAAAAACAAAACCAAACAAAAACCAAAAAACTCTAGAGAATGAAAGCAATTTGTAAAATTTATGAAATTTAAATTGTATCCATAAAATATTAAAAGCACTCATGTTATTTTGGGGTAATATTATTCTGAGGCACCTGTAAACTGTACTGAAGGTTAGGTAAATTGTTGCCTGTAACAATGGATCAAATAGTGTCACAGATGGACTTTGATTTCTTATAATGAAAGTTGTTAATTGATTCTAACATCACTTTCTAAAACTTAGCTGTAAATGTCAGGGATTTTGAAATGTCAAATAAAAGTTTAACTATCTTATTAGAACAAATAAAAACAGAATCATGAAATATTGCAGCATGAAAAATGACCCTCTAGTAGTAAAGTT
This sequence comes from Aselliscus stoliczkanus, assembly GCA_033961575.1. Lineage (NCBI taxonomy): Eukaryota > Metazoa > Chordata > Mammalia > Chiroptera > Hipposideridae > Aselliscus > Aselliscus stoliczkanus. Next base: position 31,802,719 of record CM066727.1, on the reverse strand, counting down.
AACTGCAAAACTATGCATTAAACAGATTTGTTTTCTTCCTTGAAAAATGAGATAGTTAGAGAAGACTCCAAATGCCTACGGTTTCATATTCCTGGTTTAAAACAGTTTGAAATACAATATCTGTAAATATTTATCTTTCTAATATAATGCATCATTTTAAGAATGATCTCTATATTGCTTTATTTGAATCTCAGTTATAATTTTATAAATCGTGATTGGTTATGACTCTGTTGATTTAGTTAAGTTACAACTACACGGCTCAGAATTATTTTACAATATGGCCCAAGGTTAGTGTTGGTCACAAGACAATTATCTGTGAGTAAAGTTTAAGGCAGGAATGAAGTAGAAGCCATGTTTTTATACTGTGAATATTAAAAGGGGGAGCCAGTTCCCATGGCAGCTTGTATGTGTTGTCACTAATGTGTTTGGCCATCTCAATGGCACTTGGTCACCACCTGAACCTGCCCCCTTTCCAGCTATTGCCTGATCTACTGCTTCATCTTCTCTGATCTTGGGCCAGGAAAAAGGGTAGCATATACTTCTCTACTAGCTCCCAAGCTGCATAAGGCCTAAACACTGTAATAAATCCCCTGTTCTGTTTTACTCAGTGTGGTTTTGCTTCTCTTTGAATAAACCATAATTTTTAAGAAAATAGGAACACTAAAAGATTCCACAGGAACAGAATGTTAATGGTGGATTCTTTGAATTGGGCCTGGGTTATCTAGAATTGGTTCTCTAATCTGATTATATTTAAAGATATTAATGACACTGTTTCCAGTGGTTGAGTGACTATTGGTAGCCTATTGATTGCATAAAGTGGCAAAAGAATTACATAAATTATTACCTATTAACATCTGTATCAAGTATGTATGGAACACAAAACGTTGGAGAATCCATAAATTGCTATTATAGAGCAATAAGGTAAAATAAGGTATATAATGTTTCATTTTCCATGAAAATAAGGTATATAATGTTTCATTTTCTTTGATATTTTCTAAATTCACTGGGTGTCATAGGCAAAATTCTGAGGGTCTTAGGATTCCTGCCCCCTTTTGTTGATAACTTGTATAATCCCCTCCTTTGCTTGTATGCAGAAGGTGTGAATATAACAGGATACCATTCCATGAAGAATTTACTATTAGCCTTTAAATAATTAAAAGGAGACTATACTAGTGAACTTGGCCTATTTTCGTGAAACAGACTATTTTCCTGCTGGCCTTGAAAGAGCGAACTGCATGTTGCAGAAAGCATCACAGGGTACGGAACTGCTGACAGTCTCTAGGAGCTGAAAACAGCCCCTGATGGACAACCAGCCCTAGCAGATTAAAAAATAGGGAGCTCAGTCCCACAACCACAGGGAAGTTGATTTTGCCACAATCCAGATAAACTAAGAAGACCCTGAGTCTCAAATGGGACTGCAGGTGAGATTGAGACCTTGATTTCAGCCTGGTGATACCCTGAGCAGAGGACCCAGATAATCTGTGTTCAGATGCCTGAGAACAGAAACATTGAGATAATAAGTTTGTGGTGTTTTAAACCATTAATTTTGTGGCAATTTGTTGGGTAGCAATGAAAATTAGCAGAGATTTTTTGTTACCTAGAAATGGGGTGCTTCTATAACAAATATCTAAAAATGTGAGAGTAGCTTTAGAATCAGATAGTGGGCAGAGGCTAGAAGAATTTTCAGGAGCAAAGTATAGAAAAACTAAATTTCCTTGAACAGACTGCTAGTAGAAACATGGGCTTGAAGAATGCTGCCAGTGAGAGCTCAAAGGAAATGAGAAACGTGTAATTGTAAACTAAAGGAAGAAGCATCCTTGTTATAGTATGTTTGGGAAGGAATGAGACACTGAAAACAGTGATGGGTATATACTTTCAGATTTCAATAAGCTAAGGACCTCAGATTCCTAAAAGTTTTCTAAGTCTCCTTTGTCCATGGGAGCAGTATATCCTTTCTATTTGAGGAGGTGGCCTACCTTTACCCAAAGAAATTTTACTGCCCTCCCTGTGGTACTGTAGTGCAAAGGGACTAAGCCTCGTCAAGGCCTCACTCCCCACAACTCATTACCTCCAGTTCTATAACTAGACTTGAATTCGAGCAAGCCCAGAGAATAAAGTACAAAGTATGACCCACGAGATGGTCTGATGCACAAAAAAGGACTACCGGGACTTTACAAATTTATACTGATAGAAACCCGGGGAACATGTGTTGCAATTAGATTTAAAGGTGTTAGATCCGGTTTAAGAAATTGGCTGAATTTAGACTCCCTACATAGATATTCCACATTTAATATTCATTTTGATATTCAATAGAAGTAAGCATTCAGTGGCCTAGCTCAGCTGGATGAGAGCGTCTGTCGTATTTTGCTTGGTTAGCTGATTTGGACCCAAATGTGCACTACACTAAATGAAGGGGAAGTAGCTGACCTTCTTTAGTGTATTGCAGATTAAGGTGTCCAAATGCTGAGTAAGACTGGAATACTCAAGTGGATTTATCATATAAAACTTGCTAACTATGCCCTACAGAAGTTACGCTAGACAGTCCTTTCCAAGTAAAGAAAATGTATTCAGGAGTGGAAGCCTTCCATGCATGAATAGTTCTGTCATGGCTACCCTGTGTAAGTCAGAAATGATGTTGGAAACTGCTGCCATTGAACTGAGTTTTCCTAATTGAGGAAGGGTAATCAGATCCGGGCCAAGTTGTCACTCTCAGTTGTTAGAGACAAGGTATGCACATTTACCATAATGGGTGACAGAGTCAACAATTTTGGCATTGGTTAGTTGAACATTATGTCTCTAAATTGAAATGTATGGGTAGCCTACTAAACTTGTATGCGAAACAAAATTCCAACTTTGGTTAACAAGTGTTTAAATCACTATAATAGAGAATCAATCACAGCCTCTAAATGAATTTTCAGACTTTAGCCAGTTCACAGCTTTTTTTTTATTTTTATTTTTTCAGTTAGAATTGACATACAATATTATATTAGTTTTAGGTGTACAAGATGGTGATAAGACATTTATCTATCTTGCAAAGTGATCACCCTAATGAATCTAGTACCCATCTGACACCATACATAGTTATTACAACATTATTGACTATATTCTCTATGCTGTACTCTATATCCCTGTGACTATTTTTATAACTAGAAATTTGTACTTCTTGATTCCTTCATCTTTCTACCACCCCCATACCACCTACCATCTGGTGACTATCAATATTTTCTCTGTATCTATGATTTTGTTTCTGTTTTGCTTATTTATTTTATTGTTTAAACTCCACATATAGATTCAAAAATCATTTCTAGAGTTTGTTACAATATTTTGATTGAAGTGGAGGCCAAGTTACTTAAGGGAGGATCTTTCCATAAAGTAAAAAAATATAAATACTCAAAAATCCTTTCTACCTTCTCCCAAATACCCTGTTGTGATTAACAGGTTGACTGTGCATTTGCAAAGAGGAAATAATCAAACTTTTGAGGTATTACTGGGCTCTGTCTCTGAAATGATTTTTGACCCTTGGAGACTTGAAATGGCATTGTGGTTGACCAGTCAGATTTGAGACTTATGAAGGTCAAATGAGCAATGGAGTTTTGGCCTGTTCTTATTTCACAGAGGGCTAGTAGATCCCTGAACACATCCTATGGTTATTCTCCATAATTTAGAATAGTCAACTTTAGCAACTGGCACAATTTGCACATTGATTTACTGGGCTCTTATAATAAGAAAGGTCAAATGGAAGCCATTAAAACAGGTTCTGTCTACCAAAAGAGTAATTCAAAATGAATCATATGAGTTCTACAGAGATTAGTGACTATCTACAAAACTTGAAAAGAGCAATGATGGTGATTCATGCTACATTCTCATTCAACTTGCCTATTAGGGTCATACACAATCCAGATGGATCTTGGAGAATAACGATGGATTATCATCATCTCAATAACATGTTGACTGCAATTGCAGCTGCTGTTACAGATTAAGATTCATAGCTGGAATAAATTAACATATGCCTCAGCCAGCACCTGGTATGCAGCTATTAATCTGGAAAATGCTTTCTTTCTCTATGTTTTTTAGTTTACAGACCATCAAAAGAACTTTTCTTTCAGTTTATCTTACCAGTAATAAATCATTACTATCCTATTTTATAGCTATGTTACTCTCTCTAATCCTACACCATAGTCATGTCTGGAGTAACCTGATCACCTTTTCATTCTACCAGAATGGTCTATTTCATTGATTTATTACATTAATCATGCTGATTATACCTGGTTAGCATCTGTTCGGGATATCTTGTTAAAAGAAATACATGGCAAAGAATGGAAATAAATCTTTCCAAAATTCATGGGTCTAGAAAATGTTGAAAGATTATTTCCCAGTTGAAAAACTTGCTTCCTTAAGCCTCTCCAATAACTAAAGAGACACAATGCTGAAAGGACCTCCTTGGAATTTGGATGCAGAATTTGTGCATGCTAAACTGGATTGTTTACTGATTAACCCTATCAGCTGACATTTTTTTTTTTTTTGAGGGCACTGTTACTGGCCCTCATATGTGGGAACCGAACCGGGGCTGCTGGCTTTCCAAGCCAGTGCTTAACCACCGTTCCTCTCAGCTGGCCCTCAGCTGACATTTTTGAGTGAATCCCAGAACAATAGAATGCTTTGCAAAGGCTGTCATATAGAGGCCATCTAACCTAGATGATCTGATGATGTTTACATTACCCAGGGCAGAATATTGCACTGCCTCCTATCTCTCAAGGCAGATCTATGTACTTTTGAGGAATTTCATGAGTCACAGCTGATGACAAAAAATAATTGCTGTTTATTGATGTTTTTGTATAATACAATGGCACTACTTGAAGGTACATAGGTACAGTACTGTCCTGGGGTTGTAGTGGGGTCACCTTAATGAAAGATGATACCAAATGTTATTTACCCTAATAAATAATATCCAGAACTTCAAACAATGTACCTGGTTGTTAATTTTATGTGAAAAGTGAAATAACCATATGCATAGATCTCCACTGATTCAGGAACAATGATTAATGATTTGGCTTAACGGTTATGGATTTGCAAAGAACATGCAGAAACTCACCAAAGTAGAAGGAGAATCACAATATTCAGGTGGACAAATGTCCCTCGCCATACCTGCCCTTGCTCATTGTGCTCATGAACTAAGTGCTCATAGCAAGAGTGGTGACAATGAATAGGGTTAGCAGCCTTTACTTTGATCAACAAAGCTGTTCTGGCTACAGATGCAGATCTTCACCTATGTGCCCAAAGCAGAGATAACATTAATGTCCCCACCTCACAATGTGGGTTTACTAACCAACTACCCGGTAAATTAAATGATTATTTAAATCAGACATTTCCAGTCATGTAATGGGCAGCATTTTATCCTCACTGGAATAGATCCTTACAATACTTATGGTTTTGTCTTTCTTGTCCACAATACTTCTACCACAACCACCATTGAAAAACTTTCAGAATGTTCTTGTTTACCATCACAGTATTCCAAGAAACTTCTGCCCAAGAAGCTCATTCAGAGCAACTGAAGTATAACAAAGGACCCCTGTTCATGGAATCTGTCAGCCTTTCCATGTACCCTATCACCTGAATCTGCTGGCTCGAGTGACGGTATAACTTTTATAGATTCATTGATTCCATCCACTGGGCAATGACAACTCTGTAAAAACCTGTAAAAAGGGGGATTTTAAAAATCAAAACAAAAAACCTACATAAAGAATTTTCCAGGGCCGGCCGAGTGGCTCAGTTGGTTAAGAGCTCGCTCAAGAGTGAGAGCTGAGCTCTGAGCAACAGCTGTTCAAGGCCAGCCCGAGCTGAGTTGCCGTTGAGCTGCCAACAGGTGGCAGGATGGCTCAGCTAAAAAATAAAAAAAAAAAAAAAAAAAAAAAAAAAAAAAAAAAAAGAATTTTCCACCAGTCACACAGCTATTAATCGTAAGATGTTGTTAGTTTAGTCAGGGTTCTCTAGGGAAACAGAAACAAAACAAAACAAAAGACAAAACAACAACAACAAAAACAACAACAACAAATATATATATATATATATATGGAATTGCCTCACGCAATTATGGAGGCTGAGAAGTCCCATGATCTGCTATCTGCAAGCTGGAGACCCAGGAAAGTTGCACATAGAGCTTCAGTCTACACCGAAGCCCTGAGAACCAGAAGAACCAAAGGTGCAAGTTCCTGTCTTGGTGATATGTCAGTCCCAGTCCTAAGGTAGAGCAGACTATGTTCCGACTCACATAGTGAGGCAGAGAGTGGATTCTCCCTTCCTCTGCCTTTTTGTTCTACTCACATTCTCAACTGTTTGGATGCTGCCCACACTGCAAGGGCTATCTCGTTCCACAGTCTACCAATGCAAAAGCTAATCTCAGAAACACCCTTGCAGACACACCCTGAAATAATAATATTAAGCCAAATATCTGGACACACTGTAACCTAGTCAAGCTCACACATAACATTAGCATGACACATGGATATAGGATTCAATAATGTTGGGATCCAAAGCACACTCTCTTTCCCATTTACTGCACCCCTTCTCTCATAATCAGGGAAATGATTGCACTATTACCTAAGCATTATGTACTTATTCTAAGAAATGCAACTTCCTGTTAATTATTCCTTCTTTCCAAATTGAAATAAAATTGCCTCTATTATCTTTTTTTTTTCCTCCACTGGGACAGAATTTAAAATACTTATAAGAACATCTGCTTTAAACAAGACTGTATTTCATCATTTCCTCCATATCCTCTTGGAATTCTTACAAAAGTATATATATATATATATTTTTAATTTTTTAATATATATATATATTTAATTTTTGAATAATCAGAAATTATACATTTAGAGAGTCTTGGAGAAAAATATAATCCCCAAACTCAAAAATACATGTTGGGGCTGCCAAAAACCGTTGAGGCTGAGCAGAAGTTATCTGAACATAAGTCAAGACAAGAAGTACAGTGAATGATAAGAGAGCTATCCTTGACATAGCTCAAAAAAAACCTGCAAACCAAAAAAATATCTAAAATTGAGATGGTCATTCTGAAGACAAAAGCAGTAACGGATACAGCAAGTGGTTTGATTCAAAGAAGCAAAAGACATACAGGTACACAAACAGTTACAAAGATAGGTGATATTTTCAGCCACCAGCCCATCTCTGGGATAGCAAATACTCTCCCAATCTTTATGTGAGCACATACCTGCCTAGAATAAATACAAGCCTTCCGTTAGTCCCATTGTGTGGCCACATGAGTGAGTGATGACTTCAGATGGAAGCCGAAATTCCTGGAAACTTTAAAAGATCCCTCAAGAGATCTGTTAGACCCCTTTTTCTCCCTCTTCCCCCTACTTGAGATTCGGATGCAATGCCAGAGCAGTTGAGCAAATAAGAATAGCTAGATAATATATAAACATGCTTCCTTCTTGTTTCAACCAATATTATTTTGCCTTTTGTTTTTTTATGGCAGCTAACCCTAAACAAAACAATTCTTTACAAATATACATGGCTTCAACTTTCATTTGATAGCATTTCCAAGATAAAAAAGGTAATGATTCTAATCATTTATTTCTTAAACAGGAAAAAATTTATATAAAATAATAATTATATGCGTGTATGTGTGTGTTAATAATGGAGGCCACAGTCAACATCTAAGATAGGTTCCAAATTGTGTTGGTTTTAAAAGATCGCCATTGTCTCATGAAGTTCCACCCTCTTTTTCAGACTGCAGCACAACCTCTAGATTTCACAAAAAGAGGAATCCAAATTGTGGCATCTTTATGAACCAGTGGCACATAGATCTAGATTTTTCATCCAGTAATTTCAACAGTTTCTTTGTCTTGGTCAGTTATAGTTTCTGCAGAATTAGAACACTGTCGCTGGTAATGACTGTGGGCAACCTCTCCATTTATACTTTTATTCTTTGAATAACTACCTGAGAAAAAATAAATTCCAGTATTTGCTGGCATTTTTACATAGTATCTGAGGATTGTTGGCAACCAAGAATTAATACAGTAAATAATTAAAATGAAGTGGGCCTATGCAACAGAATGTTATGCATTTATGCATAACTCAAAACATTGTTAAGCAATAAATATTAAAATGCAATGAGATTTACAGAAAAATATCACTTGTGTAGATTATAAGCAGACACATTCATGAAATGATATATGGTTTCAGATAAGTATATGCATACACATCTATTGCACACTTTAAATCTAAGGCCTCTGGGAGATGGTGTGCTTGAGGAAAGGAGAGGTGTGAAAAGAGCTAAACAAGGAGGCTAACAGGAGAGAGGGACCTTATTTAGGTTGTTAGTTCCCATTTGCTATGAGACAGAGGGTACGATTAAGTTTAGACTTTGAATTATAGAATTAGAATATATATATATATATATATATATATATATATATATATATATATATATATAAAGGTGCTTTGTTTTATATTTTGTAGAGACACCTGCTAAATACTACTTAAAATGAGAAAGAGGGTCATTTCTCTGGTTACAATGTCAGATTTATTTATCTATGTATTTTAAATGGCAGATGAAATGTGTTTGCATGTATGTGTGTCCACTTTGCATGAAAGAGAACAAAGTAAAAGTTTTAGACATCCTCTGTAGCCTGTAAGCCCTAGTTTCTTAAAGTTGACTTCTGTATGAAATTTTTTACATTCCTGAAATATTCTTCCCTTTCTATGATTTCAAAATTTTCTTATATTCTAGTTTTGACTTAAATTTTAATATCTGTGTATCTTTCTATCTATATTCACACACACACACACACACACACACACACACACACACACACAGGATGCCAAAAAAAATGTATACCCATTTTACGAAAGAAAAGCTGTATTAAAATTGTAATAATATATATGGATAACAAAAAATGAATACAAATCACTTTTGATTTCTGCAATTACAAGAGGCACTCAAAGTGGTTACCATCATTGTCCAGACACTTCTAATTATGGCAAACTACTGCTTGAGCAACATTGACCAAAGTGAAAAAACTGTATTAAAATTATGCTGGTGGTATTGTATTGTATAATTATTCTTACGGTGTTTCTATCATGGCTAAGAAATTATCCCTTCTTCATTTGGAAGAGGGGGTTATCTGCATAGTTGCTCCCAAACACCAAAGGAGCTCAGAGCCCAAAGAAGGATGTAGATGAGTCCATCTTGTTGTTTAATGAGTTTATTATGGAACGTATACACAGAATTGCAATCCTGGGCAAAAGTGAGATGAAATGGATCCCTGCACCTTTTACCACACCTCCACCCCAGACCTTGTGCTTACGCAGTGACACTGCATGAATGATGAAAGGGGTTAGGTGGTGGGAGGCTCTAGTGCTAGAGGGAGTTAAGGGTTTGAAAACACCAGGTAGACTGACTAGTGAAAGAAAACTAATGGAAATCCTGTGATCAGCCCAGAGCTCTGTGCCCATAAGCCAGAGCTCACTTGGGGTGAAGGGAGCAGTTCAAATGTCTAGATTCACCCAGATATCAAGATGGCAGGTCCGGCCGAGTGGCGCGGTGGTTAAGTGCTGGCTTCGGAAGCCAGCGGCCCAGGTTCGGATCCCACATAAGAGGGCAAGTGACACTGCCCTCAAAAAAAAAAAAAAAAAAAAAAAAATCAAGATGGCAGATTAGCTTTGAAGGGGTCACTTAAATTCTGCACACTCTCCACCCCTCTAATCCGTCTCTTACAATCTTACATGCCCTCCTCTTCTGCAATGTTCCTAAGCCTTTTCAGGAAGGGCTATGTTCGGAGAAACCATGCTGAGCAAAATATTGATCACATTGTAGACATAACCTCTAGCAATAGTACAGGCAGCAGCAAAATAACAATAGTTCTAAGATAACGAATAGAGCAGACGACAACATTATTCCTCATTTTTCAGGCAGAGAGTTGAGCCACATAGCTAAGGAATCTGCAAAGGGAAGTTTTTCTACCTGTGTAAATAGTCTTTTGTGTGTGGGGCATTAGATCAGTTATATTAGCTTCAGGGTCTGGTACATACATACAACATTCTTTGCCTATCAGGGTGCATGTTCTACCCAGGGTGGCTGTTAACTATATCTAAGGCCATCCTATTTTGGAAGATTCCTTGCATTTGCACAGTTCCTGGTTTAGTAGCAGTAGCTTTAGTGAGACTCATTAAAAGTGTTAGCAGTGACTTTGGCAAATGCAGTGATTTCTAGTCTGATATTTATTCCAGCATAGATGGGTAGAAACAAAGAAATTGGCCATTCCCCCCAGAACATGCTGCATGTTCAATGTGTCCACATGGCCAGCAAACTATGAGGACCATTTGGCAATTCTGAATACATATTTTCAGCTGTAGCGACATACCCTAACCTACATTGGCCAGTACACACATAGGGAAGATAAGATCATAAATTAGTTCCACATAAGGAAGCACCTTCTTTTGGAACTGGGAAAATTCCATAGGTATGGTTAGGATTTTCCTTTCCTTTCCATTCAGTGGGTACTAGAGTGTGTATAGCTTTGCAAGCATTGAGAGGCAGCCACCCTATATGTCTGTGCATGGAGTAGGTATTAGTTCTTTGTACACATAGGGGAAGCCTTGTGGTGGAGCATCCCGTGTTCTTCCAATAGCCAACCCAATCCATCCCAAACTTTGTAGTTATTGCTAATATAGGAATGCTTTTTTCCTACCCTGAACTAATTAGAAAATGTATGTTTTAGTCTCATTGAAACTAAGTTTGGATGAATTTGTAATAATTACACTTGCTAAAGAGGAAGAGTTTACTGTCCCCATTCTGGGAGGTTGAAGGGAGTCACCATCCATGTCATGCCTTTGACACTGGAGAAAGTGTGCACGCTGCAATCAGAGCAATATTGAGTTTTAGCATATATATGTGCCCAGGCAAGAAACACATTGCCACGTATGGGTGTTATTTTGGTTAAGTACAATATGGTGACACCAGGGTCCAAAGAACAAATATTTAGTAGGCACTTGGCAAGGGAGGTGCTCCTCTGCAATCATGAGAATAGCAGTAGTTTCATCCTTAATAATTAAAATGTATGCAGCCTGTGGATTTGGGGCAGGAGGTGCATACCAGGCATGTTGCCTGAGGGGCGAGGCTGCCATGATTATTTGCATTGTGAGCAGGTAGCAAACGACCACTGTCTATTTTGTCTTCCTTTGGTGTTGGGTTCTGGTACACAGAGTGCTTGGGCCCAGACTACAGTAGGATCAAGGAGAATCATTTTATCTAGCCAAGACATTCCTTTCTCTCTGACAAGAAGTATCCTAGCCAACCTGGGGAAGGTCCTGGTTCACCTGCCATTCAAGTATCCCATCCCCTGGTTCAACGTCTTGAGGAGATCTGAGCATCTGTTGATGTTGGAACTTCATCATCTCTGGCTCCAAGGCATCAGGCCGTAGCTTTTTAATAGACACAGTCAATGGAACTTCCTTTGTAGCATTTCCTAGGCATTGGTAGGGACCAAACCCTTTGCTGGTACCAGCCAAATTTATTTTTCTAACTGCCTCAGTGATGACCTTCACCCACCTATGCAAGATGAGGAGTATGAAAGGGCTTGTAGCTGTGTCTTTAAAATAACATTTTTTTTTTCAATTAGCCCAGCCACTTATGGGTTATAGAGTAAATGAAATCTCCATTCTGTGTTCCTTTCATGGGCCCAATCTTAAACATCATGTGCAGTGTCGTATGTACCGCAGTCATCAACATGCTGAGGGAAACCATAACATTTAGGTGTTCTAATCCCTTCATTGAGGCTGCTTGGTTTGCTCTTTTTCAAGGAAAGGCTTATAATGGTCTTTCTGCAGTATCTACACATATTAATGCCTATTTCTGTCCTCGGCTCATTGGCAGAGGCCCAATGTCATCTATCTTCCAGTCTTGTACCGGGATAGGTCCTTTGTGTCTATTACTGGTACATGTAGGATGCAGAGGGGGTACAAATGAAAACATGGCAGGAATTGGTTACTGCTGCTATGAGATCACCATAATGAAGGGGCAATCCAACCCCCGTGCTGTTTGCCATCCCACCCAGGCACTGCAGTGCTAACTATGTTTAGACACCCAAACTACTAGTTCAGAGTTTTGTGGGATAGCCAGCGTCCCAATCTTTGCTAGTATATCAGCATCCATATTTTCAGGAGGTAAGTCAGACTAGGGAGCAGAGACATGATAGACTGGCTCCTGTAACCTTTCCCAGATTTTCTGCTACATTATGCCTCCCCCATCTGCCACCGTGCCCCGGGAACAGCTTCTTTAGTACTTGTGAGCTGTCTCATTCCCATTGTGCCAGCCAGATTATAAGACCCTTATACAGCCCAACTCTTTATACAGAGGACTATAGGCCATGGTTTGTGTACACACACCAGACAGATGACCCTTAGCTCTTCACACTGGCTACTCTGCCATACTCCCATTTCAAACTAAATCCTGTCTTCTGGGGTTTGTATGGCCACCACATTCCATACACAAGGATTGCCTCAGCTAGACCCATACATACACCATGCTTCTTCAGGGATAGGCCCGTGCCTTCTTTCACTGAAGAGGACATTTTTTTTTTTAATATTTGTTTTTATTTTTCAATTGCAGTTCACATACAATATTATATTAGTTTCAGGTGTACCTCATAGTGTCTAGACATGTATATAACTTATGAAGTGACCATCCGGATAAATCTAGTACTCATCTGACACCATTCATAGTTATCACAATATTACTGACTACATTCCTTATGCTATATGTTACGTTTCCATGACTGTTTTGTACCTATGAATTTGTGCTTATTAATCCCTTCACCTTTTTCACTCTCCCCAACAATCCTCCATCTGGCAACCATCAAAATGTTCTCTGTATCTATGAGTTTGTTTCTGTTTTGTTTGTTTGTTTCTTTTGTTCTTTATATTCTACATAGAAGTAAAATCATATGGCATTGCTCTTTCTCTCTCTGACTTACTCCCATCATTAAAATGTAGAGTCCATCCATGTAGAGTAAATGGAAAGATTTCATTCCTTTTATGGCTGACTAATATTCCATTGTATATATGTATTATAATTTCTTTATCCATTCATCCAATGATGGACACCCAGGCTGCCTCCATATCTTGGCTATTATAAATAATGTGGCAATGAACATATGGATGCACATGCCCCTTCAAAGTAATGTGTGTTTCTTATGATTAATACTCAGATGTGAGATTGCCAGGTCCTTCCTTATCTCTTGCTATAGTCTTTGTTTTAAAATTCATTTTGTTTGGTATAACTATTTTTACCCCCTTTTTTTTTTGTCTGTTTTTTTTTTTCCATTTTCATGAAATATCTTTTTTCCATCCCATTGCTTTCAGTCTCTCTGTGTGTCTATCTTTTAATCTGAAGTGAGTATCTTTTAGGCAGCATATGTAAGGGTCTTGTTCTTATCCATTCAGCACCCCCTACCCCTCCACCCCCACCACCATGTTATTTTCATAGCCAGAGTTCTGGGTACTTATCTTCATAACACTGGAAACCTTGGTTACAGAGCCTGATGTGGGGCAGGGACCCCTCCTCAGGGTGACCTCAGCAGTTGAAATATCTGTTCTGATTTTTAGCCACCACACGTGGGTATGGGAACAGTCCATTCTGCATCTCTGCCCCTCCTGCCAGTCTCAATGTGGCTTCTTCCCTTTGTCTTTAGTTATAGGACTTCTATTCAGCCAGACTTCAGGCAATTCTCAATGATGGTTGTTCTGTAGTTAAGTTGTAATTTTGATGTGGTTGTAAGAGGAGGAGAGCACTGCATTTACCCACTCTGCCATCTTGACCAGATCCAATGAGGACACTTTTTGTGAGAGCTCCACAGTAAAGGATGAAGTGGTCTTGTAGTACAGTGGCCCCAAAAAGGTATGCAATTCATTGCTAGTCTCATCTCTATGCTCCCCTTTCCCTTTGACCTCTAGCTAGTCTTGTCAATTTCAAATGCATCATCCTTCTTCTAGGTGTCCATATACTGTAGCTTGTGGAAAGGGCATTCATTGTGCTGCTGTAAATATGTGTACCATTTCTGTAAGGTGAAGGCTTGGGCAACAGCTGAAGTGGGCCTTGCAAATAACCCTTCTATCCACCCCTTTATTGAAAAACCTGTCTATGCAGTCACTGGCAGAGCAGTAGAGATGAATTCTATTAGTTGCAATACTTTTTATATTCTTAAGGCTTGTTATTCAATGGAGGATTAGCAGATATCAACATCATCCCCTAATTGGGACCAGAACCCAAGGGGGATGGCTTCCCCTTGGTGAGCTTGCCATAGGGATCAATTAGTTCCCTTGGACTTAATTACATCCAAAGACATGGGTATCCGAGAAAGGAGGGTACCCAAGGCTTGTGCCAAGTGACTACAATCTTTGCTTTCTCAATTGCAGCTTCCTGTTGACCTTCCCAACACCAACAAGTGCCTTTCTTTACCAGTCAATATAATGGGTACAAACACTGAGCCAGATGGGTAATGAAAACCCATCAGTGTCCTCAAGGGCCTAAAAGGTTTTGTAACATGTTCACTATTTTAGGTGTGGGAAATGCTGTATCTTGTCAGTGACAGTGCCTGATATGAGACATGCCTTACCTGACCAGGTGACCCTTAGGAACTTTACATCTGGACTTGGGCCTTCTACTTTTTGCAGATGGATGGCCTGTATTGTTGGTGGATCAGCCAGGCCTGCAAGGTTTTCTATAGCACAGGCAAATCTTCACAGGTTAATATTATGTCATTAATATAATTAACCCATTTCACAGAGGTCAGGAAACAGTGACAGGTCCTGAGCCACCATCCCATGGCATATGGTGGAGCCACATAAATAGCCTTGAAGGGATCATTTGTAAGGTATACCATAAGTGGGAAACACATTTTCTAACAGTTTCTTTGTCACTGTGAGGGCATCAGCCTCACAGCAGGGGAATGCTTCAACCCACCCAGAAAATATACATACAAAATGAGAACATATTGATAACCCATGCTAAGTGGCAGTTAAATGAAACCCAGAATAAATGCATTGTGGTATATGAAGGAATGGAAAAACTAAAAAAAAAAAAAATGGGGTTTTCCAGGGGGCCATTAAGATACAAGTGGCTGCCTGCAGTTTCCCAGTGAGAATGCATGGGTTATCAAAGGGAGTAGGAGACTGGCATCTCTGGTGCCCACGCACGTGAAGAAATAGATGACATAAAGGGCAACTTACCCGAGAAAGAGAACTAATCAACATCATGCAATCAGCTCAGAGCTCGGTGACCATATTCAGACCTCACCTGGGGGAAGAGAGGAGGTTAAGGGTCTGGGTTCACCCAGATATCAAGATGGCAGATTAGCTTTAAGATGGAGTCACATACCTTCTGCAAACTTCTGTATTTATATCAATGAAGATGTATATTCCAAATGGTGGGCATTTGTAAAGCATAATGAAATTGGTTTCAGAAAAAAAGTATAAATAATATAATAGACGTATGTTAAAACAATTTGAAAAATATAGTATGGATCAACAAACAAAACATTAACAAGATGTTGTCATTTTAACAAAAGGAAAGCTCCCCTGCCTGTCCTACTTTGATATAAAGCAGAAAAAATAAGTCCTGAAAGGTAGTGATTAATCAGAACTATAAAATTTCTCAATAGGAAGAGCTCTTTATAAGTTATTTTATTCAATGCATGGATTCATTTTTTAACATTTGGGATTCAGACAGGATGAAATTTAAGGACATTCTCAAACAAACCTCAAAATCAGCTGAACAGTTATGTTGAACTCTTATAAGAACATTTCCTAGGAATCTACAGAGAAGACTGAGAAAAGCATGTGCACATCAGGGATGGTGTTACAACTTGTGTGACAGAACAAAAGCACAACAGCAGAATGCACAATGAAATTGGAGGTGTCAGGTGGCAGGCAAAAGCAGGCACCAGTTTAAAATTAGGATCACATCAATGTAATCAGGGACCATTTCCCTGGCAGTTTCAGCAGCCATTGATTTAGGAAATGCCTAACAAGAGCATAAGGGAAAGCACTGTAAAGAACAAAAAAAAAATTCCATTAGCAATGATACTGAGCAGCAATTTGCATTCTTGTTAAGTATGCTATAAAGCTACGTAGTAATCTTATTGGTGATATTTAAACTGCGCTTAAATGAAACTTGCAAATAAACTTGAAAATATGAGTGATTCATTGGATTTGGGTTAAAAATGTGTTGTAATCATAAAGAAGAAAGAAAATTATTTCAATGCTCTCTAATAAAGTTGTCTGAACAGTACAAAACAGGTGAGTTCACCCTCTTCCTTAAATGTTTTAAATAGTGAAAGAAACAAGTCACAAGTTTAATTTAAAATTTTTTTTTTTTTTTTTGAGGGCAGTGTCACGGGCCCTCACATGTGGGACCAAACTGGGGCCGCTGACTTCCTAAGCCAGCATTTAACCACCGTGCCACTCGGCCAGCCCTTAAAATATATTTTTGATTGCATCTTTTATTATACTCAAAAATGCCATTTTCCTAAGCCATTCCCTTTGACCTTTGTCAAGGGTAGCATATATATAACATGTCACTAAAAATATCAAGCAGACATACTTCAGCAACAATTCAAAACTGAGAAAGAATATATATTCCTTCTTTAACTCTTCTACAGGTTTAATTTTATAGAATGGGTAATAAGCTAACACAATCTCTAACACACTGATTTCTTTATCCCAAAAGCATGTTAAATAATTATAAAGCATGGGTACAGGACAGAGCACCATTCATTTGATGAGAAAATAATCATCATAGTTGTATCAGCTTGTTATAAGTGCATAATTTATAACTTCATTATAGTCTGATCTAGCAAAATGACTCAAAATTTCAATTTGTGTTTTTTCCCATATTTATTGCACTTCAAAGGGAGAATCAGGTCTTTCATATATCCTTGCCTAAAACATATTTGCAAGACAGGAGAAGAAGCTACTGGAAATAAGCCTCAGTTTTATATGATTGTGAAGGCCCAAGCTTAATTATGAGACTTTACTAAGTTTGCTATTGAGGAAGTGAGTGCTTTATATTTTGAGAAGCATTTCACTGTAAATGAATTCACGCAAAACACTTATTTTGCATACTAAGTTACGTAACATGTTCCTGTTAAATATTTGCAATGTGTTTAGCAAATAGTCCTGCGTGGGATAGTTTCCATAACCTTTATATATTTTTGAAGTTTTAATGCAGTTTAGTTTTAATTTTAATGTTTTCCTTTTTTTTTTACTGTTTCAACTTCATACCTCTGATTTGGCCAATTATGGTTGTGAGCTTTAGTGGAGTTGAAAGCCAGTATGTGTATATTCATACTTCAGATACTGAATATCTCATGTTTTTCAACATACACAAACTATACGTTTCATGATATTAGTTATATTTCTGAATTGAAAATGTTTTAAAATTGAGAAAATTTTATGACTTATGAATGTATTGACATTCTACTTTACAAACATTTATAAACCAAAATTCACAAGAAATGTACTCCCAAATGACATAAGCCCGAAGTCTAAAAAAACCGAGAGTATACCTTACAGTGTTCACAGTGGAATTAGTGTGGTGAAATTGCTGCAGGCAAATAGTGAAGAAATTACAATTAACTTAAACTAAACTGTATATCCAAACTGACCAGTTACAATGCAGGAGAAAGGCTCAGAAGTTGCTAAAGCCATAACATTTTGTATAACCTGCATAGTTTACAAGTACTTAGAAAATATAATATTTGGTAAATAGGTAAATTTTTTACTCTAATGACCTAGCCACTTGATATACCAATTGTACTTCAGCCAATTAGATTTTATTACAGATTTTAACCAGTTTTTTGGCCACCTATCATGTTGGCATGTCCCTTGAGTAGGTGGTACATCCTAGAATGAAATATAACTTCTTGGTGCCTAGGGAGGCTGGCTAGTAGGCTGATTTCCATTCTCTCAAAATGAGCACGAAAGCTGCAAAGTCATCATTGGCTTTCATCAATATCCCATGGGAAGGTAGAAATATAGGACTTCTCCGTGATTTTGGCAAATTACAAGAACACTACGGCCTCTGTAAAAATCTGAAAAGGTGTATGACAAAAAGAAAAGCTAAAATTGATGACTAAAATTATATATATTTTCTGTCGAATGTCAGATTTCCAATGTAATCTTCTGGTCAGAAGGACTTACTAGTATTCTGTTTATTTTCAAATATATCTATCCTAAGAGATTCTATAGAGGATTTTCAGGTCCGAAGTATTAAAAATTAACAGGCAATTGTTGTCATTTTTTACCTTTGTCTACAGCATTAAATTTCCTGTGATTGACTTTTAGGCTATTGGGACATAATCATGGTGAACCACCTTTCCACGACCTTAAATTACTGATTTACTCAGAGTCTATCTAGAGAAAAGGTATACCTGCCACATAAAAGATGCCATACTCAACCTTCTTAACTTTTCTCATGTCAGCGAAAGATTAAGCTCCAGAAAAACAAGGCCCATGTCTATTTTTCTTGATGTAAATCCTGTTGTCTCAACTAATTTTGACAAGCAGGTCAAGAGGTACTCAAAGAATATTTGTTAAGATTCGCTCAACCAAAAAATGTATATTTATCACTATAAATGAGAATTCCTGACAGGTGTACTAGGTTTTGACATGTTTTTGTATTTTTGCCTATTTGATAAGTGAGCAATGGAATTTCCATATTCTAGACCTCCAGTAATAAATATTTCTCTCTTTCTTTCTCTTTTTTTTTTTTGACCTACTATATTTCTTTGTTTTACACTGCAGTGTCTTTACTAGATGGTACCTCTGTTCATATTGGAGTTAGAAGTGCTGACTCTTCTGCAGAAGGATAGTTATTATTATTTTTTATGATTCTTGAAATCTGCAACTTGTTTTCTTGTATTCTTCACCATCATGATTCCAACTCACCTCCTTCGCCCCAGTATGGGGACCTTCTTAAGATGATCACCTCTGTTTCTACACATCTTTATCCATTTTTTTTAAATTGCCTGAGAGCCAGTGCTATAATCCAAAAAGCTTCAGGCATGTTCCTGTATTCCCCTATTCAGGTGGGGATGTGGACATAAATAGAAAACTTGGTATACAATTCTGGAAAAGTAACATTATGACAATAATAAAAAGACAGCATTAGCAAAAAATTACTAAACTTTTTGTTAAATGCCTTAAAGGATAAAGCTAAAAATAAATTTTCAAATGTGTTGACTTCCCTATTTTTGCTAGTCTCACATATCCACAAATAAATAAAAGGTGACATTGACTATTTATTTCTAGCCTCAATGGATATAGAAGTGCCTCAAGAGCAAGTAAATATTACAATGTCACATCCGCCTGAGAAACTACCCACCACTGGTAAGTTTGAGGTCTATACAGGATGCTGCTAAGATGTTCAGTGTCATAAGAAGAGAAACCTAAAACATAGTAAATGGTACAAAGAATAGCTAGTGCCATAATATATGGTTTCTAGCAGTGAGAAATAAATACATAAATTCCAAAAAACTAGGAAGGGTGCACATGGAATACTATGGTTAGTGTGAAAGCTTGATTGTTTGTGAAGGATAAGGAAACAAGAGACAGTTTAGAAAAGACTGACAACAAGGATAATGCATAAATAATTCACTCATTAAAAGAAGGTGAATTTATTCAAATATAAACTTTAATTTGTTAGTTTTCAAAGTAATTTAAAAAAATCATGTCTTACTTTCCAAATACATTAACACTGACAATCTGAATGAGAGATAACATTTAGGAGATGAGGAATGATTAAGTACAGGAAATAAAAATCATTACTGACATATTGAGGGGTACATAAGAAAAAGCCAAAGCATATCATAAAATGGTCTTCATTAGCTTTACTTTTTTGTTTTAAAAATGTGTATATTTGTAAGAGTGTATCCATGAAAGTTGCACAGAAAAATATTGTTTAGTAGGTAATTTCTCAGGTAAAAACTCAATGATCAATTATTAGATACAATATGACAAACAACTGCAATGAATTACAACAGTATAATTAGTTATTCTTCTCAACTTTGTAAGACCCAACAATACCAACATTCTTCAATGTGACATTTACAAAACATCACAACATAAGCGAATATAAAGGGTAAACATGGAAAAACAACATTTTATGATCCTCTTGGAGCCATTAAGCTCATAATAATGTTTTATTAACATAAAAATATCTGAATGAGACAATACTCAAGTCACAGGCACAAATTAATATATTCAAGTAAGTTTTGATGCCTGCAAAATACTTCAGTTAGTTTTACTAAAAACAATATTAACTATAAAAACGCCATCCCATGATTATTTGCTTTAAAAGCAGTATCTTCATTTGGCAGATGCAATTACATGTTTCTCATGTAAGGTTTATCAATTTTACCTATTTAATAAAACTAAGTATTAAAAATTTTCATTTATTTTTAAAAATTTTCATTTCTTTTTAATATAATTTATAATACAATTCATAATAATAAAAAAATTTACAATCTAGAATGGCTTTATACACATTAATATTCAATTTCTTTCAGTGTTGATGCATATTTTATTGAGGCCTTGAAAGTAAAATATAAAATAGGCTAAATAACTCTTATCAAAACTGCGCTTTGCTGAGACAGTTTTTCTAAATCACTGGTTATCAGCCAAGGCAATTTGCATCCTTTGCAGTGTTCATTTGACAGGGTCTAGGGATATTTTCAGTTGTCACAAATTGGAGACAGGGATTGGGGAAGCTACTAACCACCCTGTAATACATGAATAGATACTCACAGCAAAGAGTTATCCAGACCAAAATGTCAGGAGTCCAATGGTTGAGATTCCCAGCTTCTAAGCAGCCTTGAGATTTACTAGGTATTTAGAAAATGTAAATTTGGAAATCAATTGGTTTATTTTCTCCCAAAGAAGTAAAAATTTCAGGTGTGATAACCGAACAATCTACACTTCCCTGAATAGACTTTGTCTCCTCTGTCTCTTTGATCATCAATTATATTTTAACACTTTTGTTGAACACGTACATGAAGAAATTACGTAAAAATTTAAAAGTCTTATTAATAGAACGTATTTTAAATCAAATCCACTTTTTAAATTTGCCTTGCTCCCATATGCAAAATTATACAAATACATATACACACACAGAGATTAAGAAAAAAATGCTACCTTAATGTTTGCATAACCCTTTCAAATCTACCGTAATGTTCCTAGTGGCCTCATAACACCAGTGACTACAATTACCTCCAATATGCTGATTTTACCCAACATTAATCTGTGTTCTTCAGTTTCAGGAGTGTTCAACATCTGTTGGTCACTTTTTGTAGACACTCAGCACACTGCCCAGCACAGAGTAAATATGCTGTCAATTTTAGTGACCAGACCAAAAACAGCATGAGAATATGAATAAGCTTGCCTAGTTTGCCAATGTATCCAAATACTTCACATAATTATCACCTCATATATTCTCAAATAAATATTTATTAAATGAATGAATGAAATGGAAAGCTTCTTGACTTATTTTCAATCCTATACAATGTCTCTGATTTCTGAGAGAACCCAAAATACATAAAATCCTTGCATGTTATATATTTTGGAAAACATATACTATTCTGGTGTAGCACAGTTGAAGTCATTGACCAAGCGTAAATGTAAGATTTCGAATGTACAAGTGTAGTAACAAGGTTAATGATCTGGAAAGTAGGTTACAGTCTAACAACCTGTGATGGATAGTGAGAGGTAGGAAGAAAACTTATTAACCTCTCAAATAGTAAAATGCTGAGATGAAGTCATTTGTTGAAACATATATATATATTATCTTTCAAATTCCATTTGTGCTTTCTTAGATAGAAAACAATTTTAATATTTGCATCTGTTTATTTCCTTAATGAAATAGGTTCAAACTAGGTTTAAAAACTGCACTAAACCTTAGATGCTGCCAGAATCTGGGACACTCGTATTCCAGATAATTTCATGGATATTATAAGGAACGCTTGAAAACTTGAATGACTATAGGTTTGACAAGTTAATATCCATTTTATTTATCTAATGTATTTTGAATTTGGCAAGCTTTCATTGAGAAAACTACTTTAATTGCAGTTATTCAGCGTTTATTTTCTTTTCTAAAAGAGAATAGATATTTTAGACATCTTACCATGTACCTGTTAATTTCTTAGGAAAATGTCTGTTAGCATATGTTTTGATTAAGCCCTCAGATACATGGCAAGGTATCTAAAAAGGAGAATGTTTTAATAATTTTCAAGAATTGTGGTTGTTTTCTACAGTCAGAAAATGTACTTTCTATAAAGCTGACAAATAAATCCAAAGGCCAAATGAAAATTCCAAGGTAAATATCAACAGCACTTACCAATTTTCAGAAGAGAGTTTTTTTGAACTTCCAACAAACTCTACTTCTCTTATTAATCACTTCTCAGTCAAGTCATATTTACTATACTTTTATTTGAAAATGCATATGAATTTCAACCTACTATGCTAATATTAAAAAGGTGATTCATTTTTTATTTGATTGCAATTACATCTCATTTTATCTCTCACTGATTAATTCTTTGAAATATAGTGGGTGATTGGATTAGACATCCAGCAAAATTTTGCTACAAATAAATTGAAAATTATATCTTTTGGTCATTCAAATGTATCATCCCATTCGAGTATATCAGGAATATGAAAGTAGCTAGATGAATTACTAGTATTTCTTTATTGTTGTGTATTTACAAAGCTTTGCACATTATTCTTCATAAAAATGAACTGTACATGTAAATACTTTGTTAGTCTTAAGTTTCTTTCTCATTAAATGATAGAAACTGGATATATTTATTGCTACAGTACAGGGAAGACTGCACTATCTCAAAAATTATTGTGAATAGTGACAAGTGCACAATTCCTGCAATATAGAGAAAAGATTGGCACAATGTACATATTTGAAAGTGGTTCATTTCTTATGCACAATCTATGGCAGGTGGCAAACTGAGATTGAAAGCAATTAATAAGCAATAACTTGGGGGAATTTTATTTATGAAATATGCCACTAATTGTTAATATTTTTGAATGTAAATAATTTTATCAACTATAATATCTAGTTTACCAGCCTGAAAGTTATGGAGTAGATTAGATTACTTCTAATTTCTATGTATGTGTTCTATAGATATCATTATGCTAGAAAACAATTGAGTGGTTTAGATGTAAATTTTAAATAAATATACTTTGAGCCAAAGGTATAACTGGGAATGTTAAATCCTTTTATTTTGGAAATGTTTTTGCATTTAATAATTGCTCTAAGTCTTTGGCTAGATTTTGTTATAATCAATAGGCCACAGAAGCTAGAAACTTACACTTAGTTCAGGGGAAAAATAGCAGGCCCTGGTGAAAAACCCATCTGTGTCTGATGTCAAATCTTCCATTCAATGGTAAAAAACTGGGCAGGTTGATGAACCTCTAACATGCTTTGTTTATCATCATTAAGTAGGGCATGATAAATCCTGCCTCACAGGATTGTCATGGTTTATGTATACAACATGACACGTAGTGCATGTGATATTAAGTGAAAGTTACATGCACTTGAGTTAATTATTGTGATGATTGTATGAAGAAGTGGTAGTTCTGAAATAGTATCAAAAAAAGAAGAATAAAGTAAAGGCAGTTTCATGAAAAAATATGAAAGATAAATTCAAAACCATCAGAATTGTCATGCAATACTTGTATATATTTTACAAATGTTAAAAGATGGTTGCCATAGGGCCAGCTGAATAGCTCAATTGGTTAAGAGCTCGCTCAAGAGTGAGAGCTGAGCTCTGAGCAACACAGTTCGATGCCCAGCCCGAGCTGAGCTGCTGCTGAGTTGCCAACAGGTGGCAGGATGGCTCAGATAAAAAATACATTAAATTAAAAA
Source organism: Aselliscus stoliczkanus (assembly GCA_033961575.1). Taxonomy (NCBI): domain Eukaryota; kingdom Metazoa; phylum Chordata; class Mammalia; order Chiroptera; family Hipposideridae; genus Aselliscus; species Aselliscus stoliczkanus. The sequence goes on along the minus strand of CM066727.1, from coordinate 31,778,775 downwards.
AAAAAAAAAGATGGTTGTCATGCACAACAGGTATTATCACACTAGGGCATTCCATCTAAATATTGAACTCTTGTCACAGCAGTTCCCTGATCAGTCTCACTGCTTCCATCTTTGTCTTTTTTATAGTTTATTCTTAACAAAGCAATAAGAATGTTATTTTAAATGCAATTAGACTTGTTCCTTGACTCCAGGCTATCTAATGTCTTCGTAGTTTACTTAGAATGGAAGTGAAATGTCTAAAGGATTTCCACTTCCTGCTCCACCATGAAAAATCCAGTAGATAGTTCCTGTAAAAGACCAATCTATCAAACAAATTTGCTTTAAAGTAATGTGGTTAATGCCACATTAATAAATAAAGATTCTATTGTATTGTTTGGACATAAGTTTGACTAAAAAAAATTTTTACAGTCCTTGTATTTATGTAAGAGATTGAAGTACAACAATAAGCCACCTCTATTGTAAGTATCAACTTTTATTAACAAATATAACCATGTATTAATATGTTTATGCATTGAAAACATGCCAATGTATTTAAATAAAAAATCTGACAATACAAATGTATTACAGGGATTTATAAGATTTACTATTCTTCTCCTCTGTCTTCACTCAGTTTACTTTTTTTTTTTTTTTTTTGAAGGCAGTGTCACTGGCCCTCATATGTGGGACCCGAACCAGGGCTGTTGGCTTCACCAAGCTAGCACTTAACCACCGCGCCACTCGGCCGACCCTTCACTCAGTTTACTTTCGCCAACCAATGCTCTGCCGGGGGCCAGGTCCCAGTTATACACTGAAAGTGATTGTGAAGGGGTGGCATATTCAATGCAGGTAAAAATGTTGCATGGTCTCACCACCAAAAAATATTAGTTTCTTAAAGGAGGCACAAATAGTAACAGTTTGAAAATTAGAAGCACAAAGTGCTGTCAGGACAAAGCAAGCAACAGCCTAAAGGATTCTGAGAGATGCTAACTAAAGGTAACATTTACCCTCAAGTGGTGTGGAACATATTCACCATGTAGAAACCTTTGGTTTGAAGGGCATGGAAATCATACTTGGTAAAGAAAATGCCAAAAGAGGGTCAGTAAAATATTCATAGCTTTAATGATATTTCAATGCTACGTTTTAAAGTATTATCAATATTTAAAAGCCAAAATAAATCATTTAAGTGCTTTATTTTTGTTCCGTTCTAGGCCCAATATTTTCAAACGATTTAAACCCAAGTGATAAAATAGGGAATAAAAATGACTGCACAATAATTACATGCTTATTTTAAAGTAGATTGTAAATAATTATTCAGATGCACACATATGTGAGTGTGGGAAGCCGACAGCCCCCAGTGTCTGACACGGCCACATTGCCCTGCTCAGCACTGGATATTAGGGGTGCTGCCTTTTGGTTGGTCATGTAATATCTCCTGCCTCTATGAACCCATGTGCCTTTCCTCCTATAAGAGAGACAATATACTCACTGCATTTATGGCAAGTTCCTGTGATACCCCAATGAGCTAACTACGCAGCCAAAAACGGGTAAGATCTCCTAGAAAAGAGGGGAGACAACCTAAGCCAGGCAGTAGTTCCATGGGGACTCCTGAACTGAGATATTGGGAACTCAAGCCCCTTGGAAACTGAGGCACAGACCTCTGACCACTTAGGCCAAAAAAATCCCTGCCTGTGAGAGGCTGATGCATTTGCCTAAGGGCCCTGCTGTGAAAAGTCTCCTCAGAGGCCAAAGGTGTCCAGGCCATGAGAGTTCCAGGCAGCTTGCTGACCATGGGGTATGTTAACAGCCCTGTGTAAATTCCTTTGTTTAGTGCCTTGTTGCAGCAACAGATACTGAAGCTTTGACTGAGAAACGGATGCAGCCCTCTGTAGGATAAAAGTGGTGTGAGACCCCTTTGGTTGCTAGGTATTGTATTTACATAGGAATAAAACTTTAGATGTTTTTACCCTAAACAGGGTCACAGCTAGTCTTTTAGTAATAATTCAACTATACTCCCTGTGAGTCTAGCTGCTGGAATTTGGGATAATGGCTAGGTAGTCATGGTAACCATTCTTTAGGAGATATATAGAGATAAGTCTATTCTTAACATAAGATAGTCATGATAAACATTCTTTGGATGATAGGCAGAGACTGGGTCTGAGTCTCAGAGGTTATCACAGTGTAAGACAAGATAAATTCTTTAATGGAAGAGTAAGTCACAGTGCACCCTGGAGAGAGCACTTACAGGGGAGTAAAAGACTGTGTAAATCCTGAGAACTAGAAACCACCAAACATGTGAAATGCTTTGTGATTGAGGTAATGGTCAAGAGTCCCTATAAAACGGACATGTTATTACATTAAAGTGTGACACACCCGCAAAACTCTTTCGGGTGTCTCCGCTCTCTTTCTTTCTCTCTTTCCTTTCTTTTCTTTTTTCCTCGCCGACTCCGTCCCACCCGAGGGAATCCCTGGTCCTCGCGGGGACCAGCCCCCCGCATGTGAGGGGGTATTTTTCAGATTGGCAAACTTTCCTTTTTTTCTTTTCTTTTTTACAATTTCATTGCTAAAAATTCACCAAAGTTTTTATAAATGAAAAAAGCATTTCGGACATCCTTGTGAGTAAAGGATATTATTATTTTTTTAGTTGAAACAATAGGATTTGTTTCTATACATTACATTGAGTTTGGCAATAAAATGGTTGCTACAGCTGCACTCACTTCAGTGAATTACATTTTAATTACCAAAAATTGTCTTCATTAGGCTTGGGTGACCAGACTAGTGTCTGGGAATTAAAATACAAAAATTGGTCTCTCCAATATAAAATCTTTCCTTAGCTGTACAAACCCTTTTTTGTTATTGTTATTTTTAACTGAAATAGCATCATAATTTTTTTTTTCAATACTTCTAAATAAATTTAGGCAGAAGGAGTCCATAGCATCAGTCACCACAACAAAACCTACACAAATAAGGTCAGTCCAGTGATTAAATTATCAGGACTGAGACCTCTCTCCAAGGGAACTACTGAACTGCAATGGCAGTTGGCATAACCTATTTTACAAAAGGGTACTTCTGCTCTTCAGTTATTGCTGTTATGGAGGACCGGTTATCTTTCAGGATTGTAACATTTTCACTGGCCTCTGCTTCTTTCAGAAAGATGAGATATAATTTCCCTGAATCACCCTCAAATGACTCTCAATAATGGAAATTCAAAATTGTGTGATTCAGTAAATGTTCCAGAGCCTGTGTACCCTTCATTCTAGACTAGAACAAAGCAGGGAAGGCACTACAAAGAGAAGGGACAGTCTTTGGAGACATGTGTAATAAGAACAAGAGAATTAAGTTATGATTTAAAACAAGGATATTTCAGAAAAGTTACTAAAAAGTAAATTTTGTATATCCAAAGAACTGAAAGAATGTCAATATGGCAGAAACGTAGGACAGTGTACAAAGGCATCTTAAAGTCAGTGAAGAGACAGGGGTAGGTTGTAATGCTCAGTGTGGGTAAAGGCTAAAAAAATGTTTTATGTTTCTTTTAAAGGCAATGGGAAAAAAATCATTCAATAGTTTTATGCTGGAGAATAAGATAATGTGATTTTTGTTTTTATAAAAATCAATGTGTCTGCAGAGCAAGGATGGAGTCAAGGTCATATAAATAATAATATCAGTGGCCCTGCTAAGAAATGATGTTGGAATGGATTGGATTGGATTGGATTAGATTGGATTGGATTGGATTGGGATAGAAGATAGGGATTTGAAGAAAAGTGAGGGAATTTGCTTTTTGCTTTGAAAGTAGTTACCCAAATTAGCTGATGATTTACATAGTAAGTTGGAATTCTAGTTTTGCCTTTAATAACTGTCTGGATGGTAATACCATATGGTGAAATAGAAAAACACCTAGATAGGAACAGGTTCTGTTTTGATCACTTAACATCTTAACATTGTTAACATTTTAACATTGATGTTGAGATGGCTATTATAAAAAATGAAAATATTAACTAATTATTAGGAAATTTTTACTTGAGTTCACAGGTGAGGTCAGACCTAGATGGTTAAAACTGGGAGTCATTAGTATGTGGATGATATTTAAATTGTAATACTGGATGAGTTGCTTTAGGATAAATTAGAGAAAACGAGGGCTTAATTAAGTGGAAGACTAAATCCAAAATATCCCAGGTATGCCTAAATCCCTTATTGCAGGATCCTGCAAAGAAGGCTGGAAAGTAACAGCTAGGTAAGTAACAGGTAGATGTGAATTCCTAGAAGCAACCAATAGGAGTGTTTGAAGGAGTGAATGGTATGGAGAGTAAAATGCTACTAAAGATTTCGGCGGAAAAAGGGGTGAAACAGCTATTGGATCTGTCTAACAATTACACTTGACGAAAGTAGCCAAATGGGACACTTTTAAGATTTTTTTTTTCTTTGTTTCATTTTTTTTAGGAAACATAGAAATAGGGAAGGAAGGACCTAGAGAACAATGTGGATATCAACACTTTTTATTGATGATCTTTGAAAATGCCATTGAAAATTAAACATAACCTGAATGATTCATTTACAAGAAAGCAGCTTTAATAAATATCAAATGTATAATAGAAATAAGTATCATAATAACCATTCCCAAATATTACTTAAAGTCCTTAAGTAAATGTGTAGTCATCACTGTGGAAATAATTTTATGCTTAAGTCCCTTACAGAGTAGCGGTATTATATAATTCAATTCAACAACATTTATTAATCATAGAGTCAGTTCAGTGTAGAAAACTATGAACAGTATTCAAACCGTTGGAGCTGTGATCTATATTCTTAATGGATCTGTTTCTTTTCATGGTACTGCATTTTATTAAATTTTCAGATTTAACATTGCAGTTACTGCTATCCATAAAAGACACCAAAGTTTTAAGGGCATATTTTCCCTCCTTTAAATATCACAAGTTTTTATCCCAATAAGTATCTTGCGTCCCAAATCCATTTTAACCATTCTCATTTTCCCAAGAGCCTAACCTGTGAAAATATTCTCAAAAGTAATAACATTTGTTCTATAATGCCAACACTATAGCTTCACTATTTGTTTACATGTTAGTTCTAAAAGTAAATAAAATTGTATAGTATTATTCTCAAACAAATATCATTTCCTGCAGAATTAAGTAAGTCTCTTTGATGGTATTTTGTTCTCAACTCTTTCAGTACAATAAGCCCTGTGCCTATCAAATGAGTCCATTTCTAGAATTAAATTCAAATGGATTATTTACTTACTCTGCATTAATTTCCAAATGATGATACATATTGATTTGGGTCATATCTGAAGTATGCTTTTCTTACATACTTTGTGTTTGTCCCTGATTTTTCTTACTGACTTTACTATTCTATTGTTGAGAGAAGAAATATATTCCTTTTTTACCTAATTCCTAATATCCCCCACCTTTTCTCTATTCTAGCTATTGCTTGAAATACATTTTGTTCTATTGAAGTTCATTAATTTTGTTATTTTAATAGAACATTTGCTTCATGTTGGGACGATGCATTTTCCTGTTGGAATTTGTAGTTGTCGTATGTATGTATGCATGTATGTATGTATGTATGTATGTTTTTTTCATAGTGTCTTTATTTTATCTTAAAATTTTTTAAAACTCTCTCTCATATTATGGAGTATATGACATCCTTAATACCCCATCCTCTCTTTAAACACATACACAAGTGCACATACACACACACACACACACACACACACACACACACACACACACACAAGCACACACCTCTCTCCTGGAACTCTTCATCTTCTTGCTCTGATCAGGCAGAATGCTCATTAGGCTTTGAAAACCTGTCAACCTGCACACCCTCCACTGCTTTCTGCATTGGAGACATTGATTTCTTTGTCTCAGATTTTCCTTTTATTTGTTTTAAAACTCAGTTTTCCATGAACACTAACTGCAATGTATTTTTAAGACTAGGTGTAATGAAATTAAATTTCCAAAACTGTCAAATCTGAAAATACATATCTTTTAAAAATATTCTCACTACTTGATTTATAATTTGGTAAGAGAAAGAATTTGAGGTTAAAAATCATGTCTTTTCCCAAGTCTAAAAACTAATTTCCATTGTCCTCTAGGATTCATATTATTGATGAGAAATGTAATATTGTTCATATTCTGATATTCTTGCAACTTTTTAGTTTACCTGTTTGTTAAAAAAAATACGACTGTGCCTTCTTCTTTGTTTTTCTGATTTTTCACAATGATTTTTCCAGGTGTAGATCATTTTACTTACCCTGTTTGTCAACTGATGAATCATCCTATTTAAAGCTTTTGCCCTTTTTAATATCTTGGAATTGTATTAGTTTGGGAAATTTTTGCTTTTTTGTTTCCTTGTTTGCAGTTTTTAGAACATACTTCTTTTTCAAGATATTGAACTCCTGGTAAATTCTTTTTTTTTTTTTTTTTTGTCTTATACTCTTTTTGTGGTACATGGTGCACACTTAATATTTCAAATCAGTATTTTTATCATGCTGACTTCTTTGAGCTATTTTTTTGACATAATGTAGCCCTTTTTTGATTTAAAATTCTTTTGTAATGAGAATAGAATATCTAGCAACTTTATTTTCTATAACTGACATAATGTTCAGAAGCTCCTTCTAGATATTCAGGAATAGGCAGGAGGACAGACAAAGGTGTAGGACATAAAACAAATATGCTCAATTTTAAAACATACACCTTTAAATATTAATTTTGCATTCTAGTGGTTCAAATCTATTCTGTGTGGATTCTGTCTTTCTCTTCCTGATTTTCTTACCTCTCCTGTTCTGTGGGGAATAAGCTGGTATAACCTCCTCCTAGCAGGTTCAAACGGTATGCAGAGCATCGCCTGAGCCCTCATTGTTCTCCTTAGTGATGGGGAGAAGTCAGCAGGGACTAACCTGATCGCCTGGCCTGCGGTTTGCCAGTGCTCTGTATGGGTGATATGCTGCTGTCTTATCCTGGCAGGGCCAAGTGCTGTGGTTCTTCCTGTAAGATAACTGGGTTTCCTATTTTGTCACTTTTTACTGCTGTAAAAAGTCACCACCAACTTATTAGCTTAATATAGCACAAATGGATTCTTTTTAAATTCTGAAGTTCAAAATGATTAAAACCAAAGCATTTAGGAGGGCTCTGTTCCTTCTGGAGTCTCTAGGAGAACAGGCTCTCTTGTCTTTTGCACTTAAAGGATGCCTGGATTCTTCCACAGCATCACATCTGAAGATTTCCCTCTGTTGGCTCTGCTTCTGTTGTCACAACCCTTTCTCTCACTCTGACCTCTAGTAAGGGCCTTCTTCTAATAATGACCCCTGTGATTACGGTGGCCTCACCTATTAAATACAAGGTATGCTCCCCATTTCAAGAACCCTTAACTTAATTACATCCTCAAAGTCCCTTTGCCATGCAAGGCAACATACAAGGTCTGACAATTAAGTTTGCGAACTCATCCTAAAAAAGTGCTACATACCTCATTGCTGAATATCACTACAGTCACCTTTGAAGAATTCCCTTTGGGAAGCTATGCACCAATGCCTGTGCCTCATCCACCCTTCAAAGCAATTTTGGAACTCTTTTTCTGGAATGGCCATCAGAGCTGTTATATTACCCTTAATGTCCCGAATGTCATCAAACTGTCTTCCTTTCAATATTTTCTTTATCTTTGGGTAAAGAAAGAAGTCATTGGGGGCCAGATCAGGTGAATAGGGAGGGTGTTCCAATACAGTTATTTGTGTACTGGATAAAAACTCCCTCACAGACAGTGCCACATGAGCTGGTGCACTGTAGTGATGCAAGAGCCATGAATTGTTGGTGAAAAGTTCAGGTTATTTTCATCTAACTTCTTCACACAGTTTTTTCAGCACTTCCAAATAGTCAACTTGGTTAACTGTTTGTCCATTTGGTACAAATTCTAATTGAATAATCCCCCGATGTGAAAAAAGTTTAGCAACATTATTGCACCAAGTTTGCGAATTTAATTGTCCAATAGCATACACAGGTTCCAGGGAATAGGATATCTTGAGGGAGGGAGTGGGGAATTACTCTGTTCTACCATGGTCTTTAATCTACTGGGTCACATTGTCATAAGTATATGGACTACTTCATCAGTTTTATCACACAGCAATATTAGGATCATCCCATATACCTGTACAAGGCACTGGGGTCTGGTGCCAACATGAACTTAGAAGACCCTCTGTCTGTTCTAGCACAACTTATCGCCACATATTTTGCTTTGATTACTCAGTGATTTCAAGTACCAGCTCCTGGGGGAATCTTCTCCAGATATCTAAAGTGTGGGGTCATGAACCAAACACAATCAGATTTTTTAATTTTTTAAATTTATTATTATTATTATTATTATTATTATTATTATCCCATCACCCTACCTAAAAACCTCTTGCTTTGTACTCTGGATTTAGATAGTAAGCAAGAAAAATGAATGTTTGTAAAACTAGGCTTTCAGTACCTCTGAATGTGTTTTCTTCCCAAGTGCCATGCACCTCCTCAGCTGAAGTCCCTCTTGTATTTCATTTTCCTATTTGGCTGGGCCTTCTTTTATTTCAGAAAGTTTTGTGCTAGTGAGTTTGTGATCATCTTTATGAACACATATTACTTGGTATTTTGTAACCTCTTCCTAACTGGACCTCAACTATTAATTCTGAATTAATTGCTATTAATACTTAAATATGTAATGCCAGAATTGTACTATCAACTATTACTTGGTGTTTCTCTCAGTGGGGAAATATCACAGCATTGGAGGTCCTATGACATAATATTCTTAGTCTAGTTCCAAATATATTATCTGAACTTAGGAAATTAAATATATTCTTTTGAGGCCTTGGCTTTTTTGATTTGGTTTTGTTTTGCTTATAATATAAAATGAGGTTATTGGATTAAATACAATATTATTTGAGATGCAAGTATTAGATTATCTGATTCAAAGAAAGCTGTTTAGGATGCATTTTCTGTTTGTAGCTAGACTATGAAGCTACTGGCACTAGGAAGATGTTTTGAGTTATTGGGGGCTATGTCCGAGAGAACCAGAGCCACATACTAGTTAATTTATAAGAATCAATTGTAATAGGGGAAAGAAGAATTCAGTATAGACCTGAGCTCCATTCTGAATATAGCAAGGACAAATGGGGTATTTATAGCCCAGGAGCCAGGTGGACCGTAAGTAGGTAGAAATTTAGTAAGAGGAAACATGAGGGGGATTCTTCCTAAAAGCAGCCCAAGTGATCAGCTCCAGGGTGAGGGGGTAAGGATTTTGATCAGATAGAGAGGGTGATTGGATAAATGGCAGGCGTGTGTGCGGGGGATTCTCCTTAAGCTGACTTGGGATTCTTGCTACAACTAAATGAGACAAACTTGAGGACAAGTCTTGCCAAGGATGAGGCATTGTCAGAAAGAATGCTCAGAGGAGCCTGTCTAAAGTTTGGCCAAGGAGGGAGCCTTTCTCAGATGCTAACAACACCTATTAGTCCTATGCCTACAAGGCAATGTGACAGTGTCTTGGTAACAAATTACGTTAGGAACCACATATAAAAACAGAGCAACGCAATGTCTCTCATCAGAAACAGCAGCGAAGCTCATTAAACCCCAGCACCTTGGTCCTAACACAAGTTCTTACAATATTTCTTGCTGTGGCTTGTGTATTGACGTCTTTTAAATAAAGCCCCCTACAAAACATTAGTTTATGTTCAGGGTTGAGAATTATTGGTGTAGATTATTATTATTTTTAGGTGTTTTAAACAACTTTACCCCTTGTTTGCAACTGTAACATATTTTTGTTTACATAATATTCAAATAATACAGAAAAAATAATGGATGATGTAACTTAAATCATCTTAATCTCATCTTTCAATCCAAAACTTATTGCCCTGTAAGAATTCTAATGAAGAAGGTGTTTGAAAGGATGTTGGGGAAGCACATATCAAAAAATTACAGCAGAGGGGTATAACATAAATAAGGAAAAGTCTGATATTTCTTGCCAAACTTGTGTCCTAAGTTGCTTAAAATGCATATTGTAGGAATTTTAATAAATTTTTAATGAAGACTATTCTTTTTGAGCAGTTTAAGTGACACAGCAAGATTGCAAGTGCAGAGATTTCCCATATATTCCTCCACCTCCAAGCATGCATAGTCCCCCCATTATCAATGTCTGTCACATTATAGCCTGCCTGTCTGCCCCCATGCACCTCTCCATAAAGGCAGATCATAACTTCAATATTATGCTTACTATATATATCCCCATTTGTCACCAAAGGATAGCTGGTTAGTCAGGGATGGGTAAGATCCCACAAGAGGGACAACTCAAGCCAGACACGGTGGCATGGGTGCCTGTGAGTGCCCATGGGTGCCAGTGGGTACCAACAGGAGGAATCACCAGTTGACAGAAATAGGACAAGAACCCCTTGCTTCAGGGTCTGGCAGCCTGCCTGTGAAATGACCTATTGATATGATAATGTCTGTCCTCCTTGCATTCTTATCAGTAAGCCTTGGCAGAAGGAATTCTGTCTCTTAAGAGGTGCATGACAAGAACCTCCTGTAAAGGCAGCTTGCAGGTACGGGTGATTTGACCTTGAGCTATGATTTTGGGCATGAGACACACAGACCTCGGAAGCTACATTGACCCTTGTTTATGTGTAAGATAATAAAAGGAACAGTCAGGCCCGATTCGGGGCTTCAGTCCATGAGGCTGGAGTCCTCTGGCCCTAAACTGTTTTCTCTCCTATTTTGTGTCTCTCTCTCTCTTTTCCTTAACCTTTTGCCGTCCCTTCTCCACATCCACCTAGCCCAGTCGTGCGGGACGTAACAAATGTCCCCCCAGAGTGATATATTTGTTGTGATTGATGAACCTACATTGATACATTAGAGTCACCCCAAGTCCACAATTTACACTGTGGTTCACTCTTGGTGTTTTGCATTCTGTGGGCTTGGACAAATGTATAATGACATATATCTATCATATGGTTCCTTACAGGGAATTTTCACTGCCCTAAAAATCCTCTCTGCTCTGTCTATTTAATTCTCCCATGCACCCTAGCCCTGGCATCCTGGCAACAACTGATTTTTTTATTGTCTCCACAGTTTTGTCTTTTCTAGAATATCATACAGTATGGAATCCTACAGTATGTATCCCACATTGATTTTTTTTAACTTAGTACTATGCATTTAAGGTTTCTCCACACCTTTTTAGGTAGGTCATTTCTTTTTAATGCTGAATAATATTCCACTGTCTGGATGGACCACAGTTTATTGATCCTTTCACCTACCAAAGGACACTTGGGTTGCTTCCAAGTTCTGGCAATTATGAATAAAGCTGCTATGAACATCCATGTTCAGGATTTGGTGTGAACATAGTTTTCAACTTCTTTGGGTAAATACCAAGGATCATGATTGCTGCACTCCTACCAGCAATGTGTGAGAGTCCCTATGGCTCAACATTCTTGTCAGCATTTGATGTTGTCAATGTTCCCAATTTTGACCATTATAATAGATTTGTACTACTATGCCCCTGTTGTGTGGATTTGTATTCCTTAGAACATACGATGTGCAGCATCTTCACATATACTTATTCACCATCAGTTCAGCTTCTTTGATCTGATGTCTGTTAAGGTTTGCACTGTTTTTTTGTTTTTTTTTTCAATGAGGTTGTTTGTTGTTTTATTGTGTTATAAGGGTTCTTTGTATATTTTGAATAACAGTCCTCTGTTAGGTATGTCTTTTGCAAATATTTTCTCCCAGTCTCTGCCTTGCCTTCTTATTTTCTTGACAGTGTCTTTCACAGAGCAAAAGATTTTAAATTTAATAAAGTTCACATTATCAATTATTTCTTTCATAGATGATGTCATTGATGTGTCTGAAAGTCATAAACGTATCCAAGGTCATCTACGCTTTGTCCTATTTTATCTTTTTGGAGTTTTATAGCTTTGCATTTAATATTTAGGCCTGTGAGTTAATTTGTGTAAAGGATGTAAGGTTGTGCCTAGATACCATTTTTTGTTTGTTTTTCTTTTTTGTATGTGGATGGTCAGTTATGCAGCACCATTTGTTGAGAAGAATATCTTCACTCCATTGTATTGCCTTTCATATTTGTCAAAGATTATTTGATTATTTATTGATACACTATTGGCTATATATAGATATACTATTTGGGGCTCACTATTCTGTTCCATTCATCTATTTATCTTTTTTAAATTTTATTTTGTCAGTACCATACTCTCTTGGTTACTATAGCTTTGTAGTAAGACTTGAAATCAGTTAGTATCAGTCCTCACACTTTCTTCCTCTTCTTCAGTATTATATTGCCTATTCTGGGTCTTCTGCTTCTTCATATAATCAATTTGTTGGTATCTACAAAATAACTTGCTGGGATTTTGATGGGTATTGCATTGAATTTATAGATCAAGTTGGGAAGAACTGACATTCTTGACAGTATTGAGTTTTCCTATCCACAAACATGCTTTATCTCTCTATTTCTTTCTTTCTTGATGTCATTCATCAGAGCTTCATAGTTTTTCTCATATGAATTGTGTACACATTTTGTTAGATTTATACCTAAGAATTTCACTTTTGGGTTCTAATGTAAATGATATTATATTTTTAATTTCAAATTCCACATGTGCATTGCTGATATATAGGAAATTAATTGACTTAGTATATTAACTGTATATCCTGCAATCCGTTTATAATTGCTTATTAGCCCCAGAAACTTTTTTTTAAAATTCTTGGGGTTTTCTACATAGATGATCATGTCATCTGTGAACAAAGACAGTTTCATTTCTTCTTTCCCAATCTTTCTACCTTTTCTTTTCTTTTCTTTTCTTGACTCTTGCATTAGCTAGAACTTCCAGTACAATTTTGAAAAGAAGTGGTGAGAGGGAACTCTTTGCCTTGTGTTTGATCTTAGTGGAAAAGGTTCAAGTTTCTTACCATGAATGATTTTAGCTTTGTGTGTGTGTGTGTGTGTGTGTGTGTGTGTGTGTGTGTGTTTCTTTTAGATCTTCTTTATCAAGTTGAGCAAGTTCCCTTCTAGTTTTAGTTTACTGAGAGTTTTTATAACGAATGGGTTTTAGATTTTGTCAAATTCTTTTTCTGTATCTATTGGTATAGCCATATGATGTTTTTAAACTTATTGATATGATGGGTTACAATAAATGATTCTGAATGTTAAACCAGTTCTGCATACCTGGAATAAATTACACTGGGTCACAGTGTACAATTCTTACTATACATTGTTCGCATCAATTACCTAATATTTTGTTGAGTGAAATAAATTTTTAAAGAGCATATGATTATCATTTTATTTTCCTCTACCAACATAGCTCTGGTTACAATATCTCTGTGCCTGGAAATAACGTTTCTACCTTGCTTTAGGAGCCCAAGACCAGGTGCTAGAAAAGGGAATAAAAAAATTATTCTTCTCCTACTGTCTACAAAGAGACTACTTGCATCTATACTGTCTTACAGGAACAATGGGCTTAGAAATACTTTCAAGTGATAATTCCATGAAAGCTTTTATCATAAACACTTCTTTGGTGTTAATTTAGCACCAAAATCCATTATGAAATTGTAAAGGAAACCACTCATGCCATTCATTTTGGGCTGTGATCATAGGGAAATCCCATTTATTAACTGGTTGAAAAAAAATACATATTTTATGTTTGACCATTAACAATGCAGTCTTTTATTTTTTCCTAAATTATGAGTTACAGATTAAAAGCACTATATACTAGCAATTTTAAAAAGTGGTATTGTGTGAAGGGTAACATTCTGTGGCATACCTGTGAAATCTATGACAGTTTTATATCAGTTATATGAAAACTAAAACTGTTTTCAAGTCAAATGATTCTATTTACATTCAAGCTCTCAAACTGTGAATATCATGGGAGGCTTCTTGGCATGCAGACTTCTTCCACCTGCTCTTAGATGAAACATAAATGTGAACCATAGGAGATGTGATTTTCAGTCCTAAACAGAAAGCATTTACTTTATAGCTTTGCACAGGGAAACTACCAGTAACCCCAATTAAGTATTAAATATTTTAAAAAGTTCCCATTACCAATCTGGAAATTTTGCCTAGATTTCTTTGGGAAAAAAAAATTCATTGTTTTGCATTTATACTTTCAAGCTAGATAAATATAATAGAAAAAAAACAAGACAATAGTATAAGAAATTCAAGTTAAATAAATTCCTACTGGATTTAATCTTGTTTAGTTTTATTAAGTTTAATTTGACTGATTGGACCCCTTGGATTCCAATGAATTTGAGTTAACCCAAAGAAGTAGATTTAAGGCAACACCTGAATAGAACCATGGTAGCCTGAAAGAGTCCATTCCATTCATCTTTCTCATGTATTTTACTTATAAGTGAGAATAATATAATAGCAAGTGGTAATAGTGAGAGTTGTAGCCCACCTCAAATTATTAATGGAAGACCTGGGATATTTAGCACGGAGTAACTTCTCTTGTACTGTCCCTGTCACCTACATAAGTTTACTAAGTGATATACCTAGTTAGTAAACTTTTAAGTACCTTATTAGTAAAATTTGTTGGACAGTGGTGGTACTTAACTCAATCCGATTCAGAACACGAAGTAGATTAATATTGAAAGTAATAAATTTTGACTGGAAAAACAGAAACTAAAGATAAAACTTGAGATTTTGGCATCTGCCTTGACGTGGGTATAATGCAAACTAACACAGTAAAGAAGAAACTGAAAAATAATCTTTAGGAAAAAGTCATGGTAGCATACAACACATGGTTTCTCAGAGGTTTCTCAAATGTCTCTTGGATCCTGAGATTTAGTATATTTCTCTTATTTCTTAAGCTGCTTTAATAAGGATTTCTATCACTTGCACCCAAGAATACCAAAATATTTAGTTTTAGTTTAAACACTGCTCTTTTCTTTTGTTTTAATAATAAATGGACTTTAATGTTGAGATGCATTTCTTGACCATTAACAGTAAATTTGTACTTGAAGCATCAATGACTCTTTTTAATATAAATTTTAAAATATTAATATTCTTAATAAATAGAGACAAATATTCAGGAACCAAATTGACAAAGTAAAAGAACAGTGAACATTAGACCATTATTAGGCTGCAGAATTATTTTTTTTAACTAAGATAGCTTAATGATATGAAAACTTTTCACTTTTTTTTTTTCAATTTGTGTGTTCTAAAGAAGCTATGCCCAATTATTTGGTGTAAAAACCTGTGATTAATAGCATTTTACCATTGGGAAGTGCGCTTAAGATAGATAAGTATTTTACTCATGAATTGCAAGATTTTGGCAACATTTAGAAAAAATATTTATTACCTGGAAGAATTTGGAAATAAATGAACTGTTCAATCATGCAAGTATTTTTTTTTTTTTTTTAAGATTTTTATTGGGGAATTGGCGGAGGGGAACAGCGTTGGGGAATCGGGGAAGGGGAACAGACAAGTTGCTATCTTTTTGTTCTTCAGTTTAGTTGCGGAGGATGTTGCTTCACTGTTGGTATCGTCATTGCGCTCTTCCCGGATGAGGCAGATCTGTTGCTGGCCTCTGGATGTCGCTCACCGCGGCTATTGGCAGCTCACGCTGGCTGCGGGCCACTCACTGTAGCCTATGGCAGCCCACTGCAGCAGGGGCTGCAGCCCACACCATCACCAGGGCTCGCACAGCCCAGCTCCAGGTGGAGCTGTTGTTAGCTGT
Source organism: Aselliscus stoliczkanus (assembly GCA_033961575.1). NCBI lineage: Eukaryota > Metazoa > Chordata > Mammalia > Chiroptera > Hipposideridae > Aselliscus > Aselliscus stoliczkanus. The sequence goes on along the minus strand of CM066727.1, from coordinate 31,763,093 downwards.
AGAGGGCAGTGTCACTGGCCCTCATGTGGGATCCAAACCGGGGCCGCTGGCATCCCAAAACCAGCACTTAACCAATGCGCCACTCGGCGGGCTCATGCAAGTATTTTTTTAGTATTTTTTAAATAATTACACAATAAAAGAAGTAGACCCATCTATTAATTATTAGTTATAATAGAGTATGGCATGGGTACTCTCAGAAACCTATAATTAGCTATCTTGTGAATTTTAGAGTAGTTCAGTATGCTCTAATTGATATGATGCACATTTTTTGGATGGAAACATTGCCCAGCTCTCTAACTAACTCCTGGAATAAATTTGAAAATATTCTAATAAGTTTTGTGGGTTTTTCAGCAAGCCCAACAACCATTCCTTATTTTTCTAGTAATGGTGTCCAAAATTTACTTAAGTTACTATTTATTTTCAATTATCTTTTCATGTTTTTTCAGGTAGTCAATTTTACCTGTGGCTCCAGGGACTGCAATATGGCCCAGTATTAACCAATCAGAATAACTGACCACAAAATAGGTCATTTAATGTAATCAGAGGCTATAAGACACCATCTCTAGATTGTCCTTAGTCTATGTTTATAGAGAGGCAGATTCTAATTCTCACATGAGCTTGGAGTACTGGAGAGCATAATCAGGAACTGCTGTGGTGTCACTGAAGGCTGACACTGCATGGTGATGTCTTATTAGACCAAGATGACAACCTTCAAACCAAAGAAAGGGTACTGCAGACATTTGGGAACACCACAGTCTAATTTCACTAAATGGATTTTGAGTAACATAACTTCTAAGTTTCATTTTATTTAAAAAAAATTATAATGGGTTTTCCTTTCCCTGGTATTTAAAAGTATAATCAGAAGAAACATAAAATAAATAAAAAAAACATAATTGGATATTCGAGACTCCAAAAAAAAAAAAAATGTAGAATCTAAGACATAGACTTATAGGATTACTGGCTTAATTATCATTTGGTATATTGGACTTTCTCACAACTATTCCTATTTTTTTCTTCTGTTAATTATTTCTAAAGGATTATAGTATAGATCTTCAAAATATATGTATATAAAATAGACTACATCTTTAACAATGTTAGTTCTATCAGGAAAGGAAATATGACCAAAGCTGATCCAAATATATTCAGATGGGATATTATATTTAAGAAAAATATTACATATACATATATATCAGGAAAAACTGAATATAATATTGGGAGCTCTTGGACTATCTTCTGCTTGTAATATAGCTTAAAAAAAACGATGAACAGGACATGAAAGAAATGTGTAGAAATATGGCCGTATAATATACTTATTTCCCCCTCTTTTAATATATGTGCACTGACTCAACTTGTTACTGGATACCATGCTGTCCTGCCAAATATACTAGTTAACTTCAATGCTATTTCCAGTACTTTTGAAGTTATGCTGGAAACAGAAACCATAGGATATGGAGAGTCTGTTTGTTATTCCATACATGAAGACACATAGCTTCCAACTTCATTTTCTCTTGTTTTCCTGTCTTATTTTCTTCCATTGCTTTCTTATCTTAGACTCCTATCCCTTGCTGTGTTTACTCTATGATTTTCCAGCAGCACCAGAGGAAGCTAGAATAAAAATAAAATTTTTATAGTGTAGTAATTAGAGAAACAGGTAGAGAGATCAGTGAATACATGGCTCAGTGCTAAATTCTTGCAGATGTGTTTGACGGAATCCTTGCCAACTAAATTTGAAAGCAATGTATGAGTATTTCAGGGAGCTGCAGACAATCATCTCTCCCTTTCTGCACTTTTAAGTCCAAGCTACTTACAAGCAACATAATAAAACATTTATATCTCTCCAGTTTGTAGAGCCAGAGACAACATTCTGAATCTAAGTGACTTTTTCAAATTTCACTTTTGAAAGGTTTTCAAAAGCATGATTGTATTATTATTATAAACAAAAGTATTTTTTAAAATCATAATTATCTGAGTTTGAAACATCTGTTGATAATTAGTACTCTTATTCATATGGACTTATTTTTAATCCAAAATTGTTCCAGGCATTTGGATTGTGAGATTATCTAGAGATATAGATTAAAGTTTAGCTACCCTTGGACCAATTCCAACACTAATCCAACCACAATCTATAGTGGAGTGTTTTGCATCCATAATTTTATTAAGGCCCCAAGTAATTATTATATTTAGGCAAATTTATAAAACATTGATTCACTCTTGATATAAATTTAAAGCCAGATCTGTCTTGCTTCCACTGTGCTTCTACAAATAATTAGTAATGAAATACCTGCATTTGTGTCTTTTGATTAATCTGTTTCTGAGTCTACTCCAAAACTTTCATCTTCTACCTGTGTCCTTCATACCAATTTCTGTTCCATAAACTGTACTCCTTTTCCCATATTTTTGTTTTTTTTGATATGCAACATGCAGTTAAAACCTTGTAAAATTATTTTTTTGTTCTTATATGCTACATAATATGAGGTAAAATCAGTTTTGACACACACACTCATTGGCATTTAATGTAGTTTCTCAGCAGCTAACATGATTTTTCCTCTATGTTAGTTTGGATTCTCGCTTGAAAACAAGCAATACTAACTGTAGCTAACTTAGGCAGAAAGAAAGTTTTGGGAAGGATATCTAGTTAGTTGCTCAAAGAATCATATGAAGGACTAGAGAACAGGTTTAGAAAACTGTCAAGAAAAAGGAAAGCTAGGCAATGTGAAATTTGACAAAGATTATATCACAGAAACGGAGTCTTTGGGATGCTCCCAATGGTCCCACTTCATTGGCTACAAATGTCACCTGTACTGTAATCTACACATCACCACTAAGGTTTGCCATTTATTTTTAAGCCATTCCCTCAATTGTCAAAGCTGTAGGTGAAAAAACAATTGTAAGTCTTGTGCTCATTTTCAGTTCTTCAGGATGTCAAAGGCTTTTGACATGTCATTATGGAAGCATTGCAGTGGCAGGTGAAGGAGGCTCACTTACATATTTACCTAAATAATCTTGTCTAGCTGATTATTAAAATCTCCTCAGAAATAGTATTCTTTTGATAAGAATTCAAATGTGACACAAATGTTACCCACCTGTAGGCCAATATACAAAATCTCACTCCAAGAATACTCCTCTTTCATTTCCTTGACTATCCAACAACTATAACTACCCTTGCAATTAATTGTGGGATATACTTATCTCATGCCTTATCTCCTAAATGAAGTAGACCATAGATGTACCACTCTAAGAAATATGTCCTGGCAAGCCATGTCTTGTCTCCATGGCAAAAAACACTCCTGACAAGTTGATTCTAAAGTATACAAGCTGATTCAAAGGACCAAGAAAAATAAAGGGATTTAAACATGAATAGAGAGGGATACTAACAGTACTATGCATAACAAGTTGTTATAAAATTTCACTAGTAAAGTACTCTGCTTTATTTCCTAAAGGATAGGCAAGGATTAGGACAGCAAGTTCAGAAAAGAGCCTGCTTCATTGAATAGAAGGTAATATTGCAATGTTGAGGAAAGATAACTTTAAATGGTGCTTGGTCAATTAGATAGACATATAACTGTTTTAAAAAAAAATCACACCGACCTCAAACTACTCATATAAATTTTGTTGTTGTTATATGTATAAAACTGAAAGGTAAGTCAGTGAATCTTTCAGATCAGAGAATATCTTCATAAACTTAGAGTAAGAAAAAATCTTAAATGAGACATAGGAAGTTGTAAACATTAAGAAAAAGATTGATAATTGAACTACATTAAAACAACTTATTTTCATTAAAAGGTAGAGACATATGGAAAAGTAAGGCAAATAGGGAAGAAGCTATTTGCTACAAATGTAACTAATGAAATGCTTTTTCAGAATAGAGTAAGAAATCAATAACAAAATGACAGAAAACCCAATTTAAAAATTTAACAAGTGCTTTAGGAAAAGAGGATATTGAAATGCCCAACATGGCCATTTTTTGAGGAGTGCAAGCGAAAAGAGACTCTATCACCAACATCAGCAGCACTGTTACCAGCAGCTTGTCCATGAATTAGAGCGATGGTTTGGCTCTCCACAGAAACACATCCTCGGGGCAGACATCTGCAGAGCCCTCTGTGCCTTCAGTGGGATTTGTCTGCAAAGCTCCTGATGTTTCCATTGATAACAGCATAATTTACCCAAGCAAGCCACAGTAGTTAAAAACAAAACAAAACAAAATGAAACAAAAAAACCTATCATGGACTATCAAGAGAATTACATAATTCTTGGGAAAGGTCCAGAAAAGGTCCCGACATACCCAGAGCAACAAGGAAGGAATTGGATTGGACACAATTTTCCACAAAACAATAAGGGCATTCCATGGATGGCATCCTGTGAACACTCTATATGATTGTTACAATGACCCTCTTCTGTCATCACTTTCATATGGCAACAAAAATATTCTTACATGAAATACATATCAGTGAAGTCATATTGACCATAATTCTGAGAATGTCAATGAGCTTTAATTAATTATGAAAACTCTCGCTGTTTCTTTTGTTCTTAAGCTTTGCTTTCATTTAGCAGACTTACTCTAATTTGAAATGAGTCCTTGGGAAAAATCTATACTCTGGATAAATCAGACTCTCATTATGAAACATTTTTTTTTTTTTTTGCTTTCTAGTTTGTTTTTTGCAAAGGCCTTTGACTGTTAAATGAACTAAGTCATCAAGACTGAATCCCCCAAAGTTTCTTAATCACCTTATTTTGACTGTTCTTCAGAAAAGTCAGTTGAGTTTGGAAAAGTAGCTGGTTTTTTTAAAAAATCAAATAAATTAACACTCTGAATGCATAAGTTTAGGAACAGGATTTTTTTTTTTTTAATATGTGAAGCAAGAGTTACTTTCTAGAACTACGTTATTTGATGTTCGTTTAAAGATGCAACTTTAGTCTGTACTAAACATAAATAATACTATCCTCTTTCAAGCATATAAGAATTTTTTTAAAAAAATATTAAATGACAAGAATAATTTTAAAGGAAAAAGGTGGCCCAGAAAACTTGGATATGACATTATTCCAAAATCAGACATTTCAAATCAACTCATGTATTTGAAAGGAGGGCACAAGGATAACATTCAGACTCAAATATTATGAAGTTAAAGAAATGTCTCAGGATCATTTTGGAAATGGAAGTTGGCACTAATTTTATATAGAAATGGGTGCAACTCAGAACAACTCAAGTCTGCAACAGTGTGTCTAAGACATGACTTGTGGCTTTAATTCTTATACTGTAAGACCTGAAAATATCTCAGCCCAGAGTTTGTTTTGTAATTCATATTCCCTTGCCCTGAATCTGAATTTCTCCTTCACAACAGTTGGATTTAATCTACTTTCTCCTTATTCTTCTTCTATACAGTCTGATTAGATAACAGTCTCTTCATCATGGGATTTCTGATTTCTGGTTCATCAACTCCTCCAAGCGATGTTTGTATCCGTTGTAACAGTAGCTGCATCCTAGGGCTCCAAAGGCAAAAAGACTGGTATGAATGTTAAGTAAGATAGAAAAGAAACCAAGGCAACAATAAGAATTAAAAATATTTTGGAATCCAGTGGAGTGTACCTTTGAGAGTATAAATAAATCAAATGTTTCTTCATGTATAATAAAACACAAATTTAAAGCTTCAGCATTCTAATGAAAACTGATTTCTGGAAACCAATTTTAGAATTTTCATACATTTTAGTCAATAAGACTAAAATAAATGTTGAAACGAAGTCTCTGCCAATCTGAATAAATTAATGTCAAGGTAATTGAATAATTAATATTGAAATGAATTTTTTGGTAATTTGAGTAAATCCACAAATCTTCATAAAGAATTCCAGTCATCCTGCCCTAATCTCATAAACATGTCCATGACTGATTTATTATATTGTTTTTGCTGCCATCATTTTTAATACATTTAATTGAAAATAAATACTTATTTGAAGCATTGATTTACAAGTTTAGAATGGCTTTGTATGTATTCCTCCAACTGAGAGATGTGGAAATACATGAAGATCACTCAAATGAGAACAAGCAATGGGCTATTCAGGCAGAGCTTGCCAAGAGGTAAGGAGCCATCCTTTATCACCTGGAATTGGCAGAGACTCAAAGGTGGGAAAGCTTTATAGTGGAAGTAAGAAAGGGCATCAGGTGTGTACTGTTTGGAGGTTTTGGGCATGGAGGTGACCTGGATAGAAGTGAGGCATCTTATGTGACTGGTTAGGACAGCAAATTTGGCTTTCTGTGGTTGGATGCTGGAGTAATAAGAGGGACAAAATTAGGAAAACTGCCAGTTAATGATTAAGTTCTGACCATTATGGACCAATTGCTGCAGTGCTACAGAGGTTGTCCTTTAGCTTCCTGGGCTGTAGATGGTGGGACCGAATTTTAGTTGTCAGTGTTCTGTTTTCATATATGGTCTGGCCATTGTACACTTGTATATTTAGCCTCTTAGAGAGAGTGCTAATATAATAAATCTCAAGTTTTCTTCTGTTAGATATTTACTTATTTGATATTTCTTATTTGTTTGTTAGATATTAACCCACCTTATTTGGATGCATTTATTTATATGCAGACATTCAATTTCCAATATAATTAAAAAGTTCACACAAAGTTTTACTCATTTCGTACTTAAAATATAAAGAGACATCTTCACTTAGTTATAAATAGCAGAATGAAATGCTTTTTGACAGTGAATAGACAGTCTTGGCAGGTCTTTATGTGGAAACTTGGTTTCCAGAGAAATAAGTCCCTGTAAGAGAACAGTGTTGTTTCATCACTTATAAGATACAAATATAATATAAATAAGCCTTCAAGGGTCATCTTCAGCATTCTCCCTGCCCAATGGCAATTTTGGTGGCATTTTCCAAATTTAATCATTCTCAGGCTCAATTACTCAGAAAACAGAGAGGAAATTTGCCTTGAAAAAATCTTCTAGGAGTTTATTAAATTTGTGCAGCGCCAATTCAGATGTGTCCATTGAGGATAATGCACAAGGGTCCAGGTGGTACAGAAAGGTAGTCAAGGAAGAAATTTTGTGAACAAGCTTCATAGGAGTCGCCATCATGCCTGTAGGATGGAGAATTGGGGGCACAAAATTCACACTTAGGTGTTCTGGGGTATTTACCCTTTACTAAAGAGTGTCTTCTATGTTCCTAATTTACTGAGAGATTTGGTAGTTCACTTTTTTTCAAATGATTTTTCAGGATCTATTAAACCGATCATATGTTTTTCTTCTTTATAAAATCAGTTTGAAAGCATTTCTTCCTCTTCTACTTTTGAAAATTGTATAGGATTGGTGTTCTGGATATGAGTAGAAATCAATGGCATCGATTGTTATAGCAGACAGTGCCCCTATTTCCCACTTTGTGTGGGAGACTTTGCTTGGCACTTTGCTCCAAGTTGCAAAATTATTTCCTGTCCCAAAGATATGAGAGATTTGTTTTTCTTTTGGATAAAGTCAATTAACAGATAATCACTGTAATTACCAGGTGAATCTAAGATAACTGTGTGTGACAGATGGCACTGTCAAGCCCTCTTACTTGAAAACTGGTTATTATGTATCTTGAGAGCATATATGTAATGGGTTTCACATACTTGGCTTTATAAAAGGGTGGGACTTGGTTACATCTTTGCAATGTCTTTAATGGACTGCCTGCAATGAGCCTTACATTTTGGATTAATGTTTATTCAATATTAAAACCGTTTTGTTTCTTTTCTACCTTTGTAGAGAGGGTTTCTGGATTGGGAGGGGATGTTGTGTTCACTTATTTTTCCCCAGCAGTTGCATTTTGTTAATATTCAGTTTGAATTTTTTTTAAATTTATTTTGTTTTCCTTTAATACTTGTGTTTCTTCATTTTCAGATATTTGGGTTTAGTCACTTTTTTCCTGCTTTTTTATGTGTTACTAATTAAATTAAAATTCAAAGTCTTATTTCAATACACTGAAATTTCACATGTAGAATTTAAATTAATATTTCTTGACCTAGAAGTGCAGTTCTGTCACTTAATATGTGTGATTTTGGAGATGTTAGTTAACATCTGTAAGCCTTAGTTTCCTGTCTTTAATAATACTAAAAAAAAGAATTCCTTTGTTTATTTTAATATGGGGGAGGAGAGAGAGAGAGAGAGAGAGAGAGAGAGAGAGAGAGAGAGAGAGACAGAGAGACAGAGAGACAGAGAGAGACAGAGAGAGAGAGAGAGAGAGAAGAATATTTGTGTTATTAGTGCCTTTATGTTGTCATACGAGACTCATCAAACCCCATTGCAAAATAATAATAATCATTATTCAAAATTACATTTCACCTCATATATTTAGTTTGCATTATTAGTATCAGATATATACTATGCCTATTATGCTCCACCTTTGGAAATAAATAAATTTTAATAGCTTTGTTTTTTTTTAGGTGATTTTTGAGTATCTGGAATCCCCACAAGTTTTTCTGAATGTCAGACATTTGCTATCAAAACTACCTGAAAGGTTGCTTTGTGTAGTTCCTACATAAATAAATGGGTAACGCAGGTTCTGTAGTACCCTTTAATTAAACCTACACCCTAACTCCAATTATTTTCTCACATCTTGTTTGGATTTGATTAACATCTATTCTAATCCTACAAAGTAATTCCAGTCTCTGCTAAATTATTGTACTATAAATAAGAAATAATCATTTAAACTTCAACCTTCTCTTTTCAAAGATTATGACAATCAGGTTTGATGGTATTACCAGAGAAATGTCAGCTCAATTATTTTTAGAATAATTAGCTTCATTATATACAGAAGGTATGCAGATATAAAATTCAGTTTCTTGATTCTTAAGTGGATTCGGTAGCAATCAAATCCAAATTGAAAGAGGCTCCCATCTGCTGTGTTCATCCTTTGTCACTCTCCTATGGAAAGATTTGCTATCACAAAATCTAAACAAGTATTAAGTATCAGCATAGAAATGATTTTTCAAACATCAACACAGGTAGCCATAAGTTACTGAATTGAAATTACCTAACTTTTTCCTTAAAATTGGAAAATATTGTTCTGTGTAGGGTTGTCTGTATAACTAGAGTGTAAGAAGTACAAAGAAAATGTATTATTGATCAGGAAAAAGTTTGCAATGGGACTCAGGTGTTCTGAAATAATCAGTCCTATTACATCAGTGCATCAGTTCATCACATTCATAGAACATAAACCGTTTCAGTATCAACTGAAAACTCTTCTAAATGGAATAAAAATATTCCTCCAGATCAGAAACTTCAAACTGTGATAGGCTGATATGATTGTCCAGGTACACGATTTTTTTTGAAGAGCATGCGATGAATAATATATAATTTTAGGAGAAGAAAGTAAGATTAGGTTTAATTGCAGGAATGAGGGTGGGGAATTAAGATAATTACACGTAGTATAAGTCAGGGAAAAATAGTAAGAGCTGACAGATGTGCTTGTCTACAAGTTAGCCCAGAGGGATACCTTGGGGCCTCTCAGGTTTTATACATCAGTTAGACAGGCAATGCTTTCATCTGAATTAACATGATGAAGATATTCAATAGTTTTGAGGGAGTAACACTAGGTGTATCCTTTCCAAAATGTGCTCATACCATAATTATGTTTCCTGATGAATCAATTGCTAAGATAGTTACATCAAAATTAAAGTTGAGGTATTTTTTTTTCCTTTTAATACCTGTCTTGTACAATTTATCTGAGCATGGTATATACAATGTTAGATATTTTTCTTTACCCAAGAAATACAAGGTGTATTACTAGGTATGAGATATACTTTGATTTTTTTTTTAAATTAATGCAGGAAGCATTGTTACTATGAATATTGGATATACATTTCTAATTATATAAATCATTTAAAATTGTAATTTAGTTCTATTTAATCTTCTAAAACTGGTGAATACATATTATGTACAAAAAATATGTCTTGAAAACAAATGTACGTACCTTGTTTTTTGAAGTATTACTAACTTGAAGACTACTGTGAACCATGAACAGACCAATGGGGTTATTTAGATTAAAGGGAGGGCTTTTCTTATCTTAGATCTTGCACGGAAACTTTGCTATCCTGGTCAGTTATCCCTTTTATTCAAAGGCAACTAAGTTTCCCATTGAATAACTTAGGAAAGTGTATTTAGGCTTTTTTTTCTTTGTTTTTTGTTTTTCTAGCAGATTTCTATTGTTGAATGATCATTTGAATCATCTGATGAATGTTGGTAGAAGATATTTTCTGGATGTTGCAAATAATCAGGCATTTATTTTCATTTTTATGATAAAAAGAGGATCAAATTAGTGATTGGAGAAGACCATAAATAAAACCAGTTTCAAAAAGACTTTTTTTTTTTTTTTTCTAGCTGAGCCATCCTGCCACTTGTTGGCAGCTCAACGGCAACTCAGCTCGGGCTGGCCTCGAACCGCTGTTGCTCAGAGCTCAGCTTGCACTCTTGAGCAAGCTCTTAACCAACTGAGCCATTCGGCCAGCCCTCAAAAAGACTTTTGATGTTGTCCTCAAAGCGTCTTTAGGGCAATGAAGATGGCAGTGGCAATCCATAGTAAGCATTATATCAAGTGTTATATTATTTTATGAATGATTCAGTATTATGTTGTTTACATCATTATATAAGCTATATAGTAAAAACAACATAACTACAACAAACATATACAAAACAATTCTATATTATGATACAGATGACCTTTTCTCCCAACTTAAATATAAACTCCATGACAGGATATTCTGACTTCTAATTTTTTTCTCCATGATGAAATTTCTTAAGTAGTAGAAACCTAATGTTTTTACTTTCAATTATTTTTAATTTTATTAAATGTATTAGAGTGACATTGGTTAATAAGATTATATAGATTTCAAATGTATAGTTCTAAAATATATCATCCACATATTGTGTTCAGCATCCAAAGTCAAATCTTCCCTCACCATATATTTGACCCCATATACACATTTCTATCTCCCCCCAACTCCCTTTCTCTCTGGTAGCCACCATACTACTGCCTGTGTCTGTGAGTTTTTGTTTGTTTTTCTTGTTTGTTGCTTTCAGTTTTATATGCCACACATTTGTGAAATCATATGGTTTTTGACTCCTGTTGCCTGACTCATTTCACTTAGCATGATATAGTCAAGATCCATCAATATGTGGCAAATGGCAGCATTTCTTTTTTTCTTATGGCTGAGTAATATCCCGTTGTACATATGAGTATGTTCCACATCTTTATTCAATCATCTATCAAAGGGCACTTTGGTTGTTTCCATGTCTTGGCCACCATGAGAAATGTTGTAATGAATATAGGAGCACATATATCTTTATCAATAAATGTTTTCAAATTTTGGGGGTAGATACACAGGAGAGGGATCAGGGTTGCATGGTAATTCTATTCTTAATTTTTGAAGAATTACCCTACTGTTTTCCACAAAGGCTGTACCAATCTACATTACCACCAACAGTATATGAGGTTTCTTTTTCTCCACAGCCTCTCCAACACTTGTTATTTCTTGTCTTCTTGATGATAGTCACTCTAAAAGGTATAAGATGGTGTCTCATTGTGGTTTTGATTTGCATTTTGCTAATAGCAAGTAAAGCTGAGCATCTTTTCCTGTATCTATTGGCCATTTGTATGTCTTCTTGGGAAAAGTGTCTGTTCAGGTCCTCTGCCCATTTTTTTTGTTTGTTGGTTTGTTTTGTTTGAGGGCAGCACCACTGGCCCTCATATGTGGGACCGAACCGGGTCCTCTGCCCATTTTTAATTGAATTGTTTGCTTATTGTTCATGTTCTTGTTGTTGAGTTATATGAGTTCTTTAGATATTTTAAATATTAGCCCTTTATCAGATGGTGTTGTTTGCAAATATCTTCTCCCATTCCCATTTGATTGGTTGTCTTTTGTTTTGCTGATAGTTTCTTTTGTTGTGCAGAAAGTTTTTGGTTTCATATCGTTCTATTCATTTATTTTTGCTATTACTTCCCTTGCCTTTGAGGTCAAATAAATAAAACCTTCTCTGAAACCAACATCTATAAGTTAGTACCTATGTTTTCTTCTATGTGTTCTTTTGTTTCAGGTCTTATATGATTAAAACACTCAACAAAATATATATAGAATGAAAGTACCTCAACACAAAAAAGGCCATATATGACAGACCCTCAGCTAATATCATACTAATATCATAATTTCACTCCATGGTAAAAAGCTGAAAGCTTTTCCCCAAGATCAGGAACAAGACAGGATGCATACCCTCACCACTGTTATGCAATATAATACTACTGGAAGTCCTAGCCAGAGCAGTCAAGCAAGAGGAAGAAATAAAAGGCATCCAAATTGGGAATGGAGAACTCGAATTGTCACTTTTTGCAGATGACATAGTTTTTTTATATAGAAAACCTTAAAGACTGCACCAAAACAAAATGTGTGTGTGTATAGTATTTATATAATAATTATTATATTATATATTAATAATATATAATAAATATATGTTTATAATATATTTATGTAATAATATATATTAGAAAAAATTAAAAATATGGTGACGTCGTAGGGTATTAAAATCAGTATGCAGAAATCCATTGCTATCCTATATACTAACAATGAAATTTTCGGAAAAAAATAAAAAAAAATATTTTCCAATCGTAACAAAAATAATAAAATACCTAGGATAAACTTAAATGATTTCAAGGATACCACACTGAAAACTATAAGACATTATTGAAAGAAATTAAAGAAGACAAAGTATTCCATGTTCATGTATTGGAAGAATCAGCATAGTTAAAATGGCCATATTACCCAACCAATATACAGATTTAATGCAATCCCCATCAAAATCCCAATAGCATTTTTTAAATAAATAGAATTAACAATCATCATATTTTTATGGAACCACAAAAACACCCTAATAGCCAAAGCAATCCTCAGAAGAAAAGAACAAAGCTGGAGGTATCACACTCCCTGACTTAAAACTATAATACAAAGGGGCAATAATCAAAACAGCACGGGACTGGCTGAAAAATAGAATCACAGCCCAATGAAACATAATCGAGATCCCAGAAATAAATCCACATATACAGAGGGTGCCAAAAAGTCTATACAGATTTTAAGAAAGAAAAAAACTATTAATTGTAACATTCAATATATGTTGATAACAAAAGAAGAATACAAGTCATGTTTGACCTGCATTTACAAGAGGTGCTCAAAGTGGTTACCATCACCATCCAGACACTGCTGATTATGGAAAACTACTTCTTGGGAATAAATAACACCTCTTAAAATGTGTGTGTGTGTGTGTGTGTGTGTGTGTGTGTGTGTGTGTGATATATATATATAATTTCTTTTTTGGAACCCTCAGTGTATATGGGCAAATAATTTTCGGCAAAGGAGACAAAAATATACAATGGAGAAAGAAAAATCTCTTCAATAAAGGTTCTGGGAAAATTGGAAAGTCACATTCAAAAGAATGAAACTAAATTGCTGTTTGTCACCATACACAAAAATTCAATTCAAAGTGGATCAAAGACCTACATATAAGACCTGAAACAGTAGAAAAATATTTTTACATATTATAAAGGCTTGCATATAAGGAAGGACTTTATTGTCCCCTTAGATATAATACCAATGTATGAAAATTACAGAGCTGCACAGACTTCTATATGACTGCTGCGGTTTCTTTATCTTTCCAGGAGTAAGCATAATCAGAGAAGAAAATTTAGTCTATATAAGCAAGCCTCAAAATGTTAACTTTTTATTCAGTCATTATTAACTTAAATGGCACAGTAAATACTTTGAGCACTGACTAAATGTAAAACTGTACTTTAGGAACATTGAAAAACATTTAAAAACCTACTGGAGGCCTGCAAATGAATAATTTTTCTTAAAATAAATTTCAGAAGAACATCATTGGATCTCATTGAAAGTTACTTAGTTATAGATGCAATGTGCTCCTCTTGTAAAATGACCGCGTCTCCATGTCTGCATGCCTGTATTCTAAAGGACATTACATAACCAAGTTATGGGTAGAGTTACATATTTGTATAAAGCAATGCTCTGAAATACACCTCCAGCTCCACATGGCTACTTTTGGTATTTATCAGATCAATGGATGAGTCCAAATAAAGCAGGATATATCACTGCTTACAGATCCTCAAACATGTTTCTCATGAAAAGGTCAGGGATTAGAAGAATATCAAGGACTAATTTGCCAGGATACCAGATTCTTTTCAAGTCACTTTGGAATTGTTCTCAACTGCTTGACTCCTAATACTTTTCCATCTCTTAATCAAAAACAGTTAGGCTCCCAAACTACCAAGCTTAGTCCAAACCAGCGGCTACCCCACCAGACATTTCCAGTCTCATGCTCTCAATGGGAGGGCTCAGGGAACATAAGCAGCTAAAGCCGCTCCTCTCTTTATTCAGAGAAAGTAAGAATTGTTTTAAAACCTTTTGTGTTAAAAGTGCTGACATTGATTATGAGAAATTAACAGATGTGTTTTCTTTTAATTGAGAATTCCCCATGTTTCTCTAATATAAGAATCACAAAGGGTGTCTATTTATGATAATAATAATAAATACAAAACAATAAAGCAGATATCGGGCCCCTTTCCTGGTTGAGTATAATTCATTATATCTCAGGTTCACAGAGGAATCTGTCTTTTTATCAAGACATTTTGGGAAACACAACTAATAGCAGATAACGCACACAAAATGCCTCAGGAAATGGCATAGTTTTAAAAACATTAAATATACTTTAGCAGAAGAAGACAGAATCTCAGATCATAGAGGAAAAAAGTGTAAAAGCAATGTGAGAGCAGAAAAACCTGCATTTCAATATACAACAAAATCTGGAAAAAAATGCTAAAAGACTAATAAATCATGTTATGCACCCCAAAGAGAATTTATGATATTATAACAAAACACTTAACTTATAACTTAACATTGTGGATGTATTTTTAGACTGTAAAGTTCATCCTTCCTATTGCTGACCTAAATAAAGATCTAAAACTTATCTTTACTATGTGTTAGACCTGGGAATATCTATTATATGCACCCAATTATTGCTCTCTTCACACATATCTTGAAAACCATATGGACATAGAGCTGGGTCACAAGTTTTAACACATACTACAACTTGCATATATAGAAATTGTAACTGCCGCTGAGCTACCTAGAGGTTTTTCAGCAACAACACATTCACTCTGACATAATATGCACAATCTGGTTTATAGTCCAGCCTTAATACATCAAACACGAATTTCTGTTTCTCTTGGATAAGATTGATCAGTCTCTCAGCACCCCTGCTTCTTCATTCAGAAATGTGCCTACTCATTTTGGCAGAGGTGATGTGGGAAATTTTGGGCACCATGACCTCTGTCCTCTAGGAAGCTCTGTTTTCACCACCTGGAAGCTCCTTGTTCTCCTAGTCCCTCTTGCCTGGAATTTGAGCATGCAGTGTGTGTTGCTCCCTGGCTGAGCAGCCGTCCTGTGTTTCAGCCAATGCTGTGAGCCTCTGTGGGCTCTGGGACGCCCTTTGGCACAAATCTGGCAGTCTGCTCTGCAGGCACATTATAGAACTGGCTTTCCTAAAGCAAACTCCCTACGCAGATTTCCAGTAATATCTGGATCCAGCCATCAGTACATAAGAAGGAAAGGCAGAGATAAAAGCTCAGGGACTTGCCTCTGTCTGAGCATGTAGCACCCACATATACTCTGATATGACCCAACCTCAGGTCATTACGGAACAGCCAGCACAGCAGCCTCTCTGCAGTGTCTCTAATGTAATTACCAGCCCGAGTCTGCCTTCAGTGGGAACTTGCTTACTAAAGCACCTCCTCATTCAATGGGGCAAAGCCCAGAGAGAAGAAAATCCTTCTCAATTGATTGTCCTCATTCCCATAACCCTCTGTATCCCCCAAATAGGGGAGTTTTCCTTTCAGATCCCCTATTTCTTATACATATTAGTTTGCTATAACTTGCATAGAACTATTATAGTTGTAAAATATTTTTTTTCTGTATCACAAGTGAGCACTAGGAACTGAGCCTTTCTGTATTGAACCATGATTTACTTAAATGGAGGGGAAAAAAATCTAGAAAAATGATCTACTACATACCTGCTTCTAAATGCTACTGTCTAGCTCTATAATCCCATTTTATATGCTGGAAAGTATTATATTAGAATTATCTGTTATTTCCTTTTGTAGCCAATCCTAAATTCCCTACAGACATAATAAATAACTTCAGCATATTTGCGTGTACATTCTATGCTTTAAAAAGACAAGACATAAAATCGTATTAGTCATTTTCAAAATACTGTCCCCAGTAAAACACATTTATATCAATAATGTTATTTGACAAAGATAACAACAATGTAAGTGAAACATGAAAGGAGCATCTCTCCAGCTCCCTTCTCAAGCTGTAACACTCTTGTAAAGATATTTGCTTTCCACGGAAGCAATTACTTCAATAAAATGTATTTTTTTCCCCATTACAACCTTTTTGATATTCACACTTAAATATGCTTTATTCTTAGCTGATTCTTCAGCTGTTTTATGTCTTTGCTCTCATCTATTACCCTCTCCTTCATGCAGAGAAAAAGAACCATTTAGTTTCATTGTTTCTCTGTTACATTCGTTCAGTTTTCTTCTCCCATCAATTACCCCAGAAAGTTAACACTGGTTTCTCTTTTCATCTCCCTTTCTTGTTCCCATTAGGAACCCAGGTAAATTTTCTCAGTCCTTCATATTCTACTTCTTTCTATAGCGGGTTGGCATACCACTTAGTTAATTTTGTGGAGATAAATTCTTTTGTATGCTACAATGTCTTGAAGAGGATAGGGGACCCCCCAAAATGGAAACTTTTTCTATAACATATAGGGAAATATATTGATATTATTGCCACCTTTGCCTCAGATTTCTAGAAGCTGGCAGGATGGTAAAATGCTATGTTTTAAGCAGTGTAGTTTGTGCTAAGTATTTTGATATATTTTTTTTTCTTTTGAGACAGAGAAACTGAATTTATATTTAAAAACTTATAGTCTGTGTAGGTGGGTTTTAAATGTTGATATAACCTAGATTTATGTTCTTTATTCTTTCATAAACATAGCTCTGAATATTTGAAAACTCATAATTTAAGATAATGAGAAAACAACTATTTACTTATTATTCATCACCCTTACAATTAGCTGTTCCTGTTGTAAATGCCACTGAGATAATTCACATAATTGCAGATGGCTTGGAATGCCAAGTTGCAGTAACATAGTCCTAGTACAGAATGATCAACCGCTGCACTATAAGTTTACAGGGACTGTGCATTTCAAGTGAACAAAATAGATATGTTTTTTTTTCACTTTTATTTATGAAAAATAAGTGCAATTACAGAATTTTAAAGTTAGAGCAATAAAAGAATCTACATGTGCTATAACAATTGTCATCTATTTTCTCATATATTTAACTCAAGTTGATTGCTTCTGAGGAGTTACTTTGGTCTTTTTCCATAGAGGTTGATTGAGTTAAACTTTTTCATTTCTTTTTCTGATTACATAATGTATTATTTATGTTACCCTTAAACATTTTCCTTTCACTTTAAAATCACTCCAGAAGTCTTTTAATTTGCTTAGTCTTCTCAGAGCTTTGCTGAGCAGGTTTAGTGTCTGAAAAAGAGACTACAGCAATTTCCCTTTAGGGCTTTTGCATTGAATAAAAGAGAGCAATCAAGCTTATCAGCTGGAAACAGTCTTTGGCTTCAAGTGAATAGACTACTTCATTTACTACATTTAAAATGTCTTGTTGGGGCAGTCCAGCTCCCCTGCAAAGAAACCACTGTCCCAGCATAATAAGAGTCTTGAATTCCAACTGTAGTGTTGTTCATATTAACCAGGACCTGCAATAAGGAACTAAAGAAATAGCCAGTATTTTATATGATTTATGAGAATCCTGTCCATTGAAAATAATTGTACAAATTGAAAAACCAGAATCTTACTATTTGTAATACATTTTTATCACAGTATATGGGCAGAGCTCCTTGGGGATTATACTCATATTTTAATTCAATATATATCCTGTAACAGGATATTGGGATAATGTAAGGAAAGAGAATTAAGTTCATTTCACTATGAATTTAGCTTACTTTTTTTTAAGCCTAAAAGTGCTGCTTATTTTATAATTTTTTAATTAAATGTATTGGGGTGATCATTGCAGCATTATTTACGGTGGCCAAGACATCAAACAACCACAATGCCCTTCGATAGATGATTGGGTAAAAAAGGTATGGAACATATACACCATGGAATACTATCCTGCCATAAGAAAAGATGAAATAGTGCCATTTGCGATGGATGGATCTTGAGATTATCATGCTAAGCGAAATAAGTCAGACAGAAAAAGTTGAGAATCTTAAGACTTGACTCATATGGGATATGAAACTGAATTTAGCTGACTTTTTTAAATAAAAGTATTCTCAATATAGTTGATAGAAAGAAAATAATTATAAACAAGGGCTTAAAAAAAAAGGGTGTGAGTTCTCTTTCAGCCTAGAGAGAGGGAAATAAGAATATGAGAGCCAATATGGCCAAAAGGGAAGAAAGAAAGGCATACTCCTCTACACCTGTGCTCAAGGGAATATATGCAAAATAAAGGAGGCCTGCTAATCAAAATATATAACACAAACCCTAGGAAAATAAAAAAGGGAAAATATATATATTTTTTCCTTTCGGTACTGAAGGGACTTGCACCATAAGAACCCAGAAGTCAGCTCTGAACAAGCATATTATACTTCATATAGGCTTTGGGTTATATACTTATGCTCTTCATAGAGCACATTGTCATGTCCAACATTGCTTCCAGGAAAAAAAAACACACGTTCGTATTTTCAACAACTATCTCACAAAGTAATACTTGCAACAAAGATTAGATTTAAAACGGATTACCCATAATATGTTTGAGGCAAAATTGTGACTCCAGTAGCTTTCTAATACAAATTTTGGCAAGTCAAATCATCTTTCTAATTTTTAGTTTCCTCATAGATAAAATTGAGACAGTTGAACTGGGATGAAAGATTTCCGTGATTTTCAAATCCATCAATAATTATTGTTGTTTTTTTTTTAAATAAATAATAGCATTCAATAGCATTCTTTTATATAACAGCAACTCGAAATACCTATAAAAAAGTGGCTGTTTACAAGTTGTAATATATCTTTTAAATGTTAAAAGTTGAAAAAAACATAGTAATAGAGCTCTAAATAGTTCCAAATTTGTGGGTGTACTCTTAAATAACACACATGTGTACTTTCATTCTTCCAGAATTTGTCATTTAACTGTCTCATGCAAAAATAAGTAAATGTTTCTTGGCTACATTTTGCCGTGTAAAAATGAAAACAAATAAAAAACACTTAATATTTGCTCACTGGCCACAGACATTTTGATTTTATTGCTGTGATTTTGAACTTTGAAATTATGTTACAATTTTTTAGACATTTGTTATCAGAAAACATTATTTTCAGATGTAAATTACAAACTATCCATTGAGATTTCACCATGAAGCAACACTGTAATTGCAACCGTTTTCCTAAGGGAATTTGCTTTTGAAGTGTCTATGTTTCTTTTTTATCATTTCCAGTCTCTTGCTTTGTTTCTGTCCTCTGGGTTTCGAAGTTTCTTTTTGGTATTTCCAATTAAGATTGAAGTTTGTTGTATTTTTTCTTTAATGCTCATATAAAAAGAAGTTTTTTGGAACAATGCCATTGTCTTAACCCACAAAGCTGTTGCTGTGAGTAGGCTTGCTCTTAGATAACTCCTTCTGTAGAGCTATTCATGATTAATTAGCATTTCTAAAGAAGTAAATGCATGTCTTGCTTTTTACTTTCTTTGCAAAATGTTTGACATATGGTGAATGTTTGATTTCTCTGTATTGCTCTTACTAAATGCTAATGCATGCTTACAATGTGATAGAATATGGTAGTGATTAAGCAGGTATAAGAATTTCAGTGAAGTGATTAAATGATTTTCTTCTTTAATAGTATGGTGACATAGTAGCTTGTCTATTATTGGCAATGATATCATAACAATAATCTAAAAATGGAAAAGGAAGTGAGTGGTTTCTCCCCCGCCACCCCAAGAAGTTAGAATTTTTATATTCTTCTCAATTCTTAATCTCCAGGATGGTTTCTAGATATACTGAGGTACATGGGGAAAAAAAAAAAAATTAAATGTTTTAGATGTAAGTTTAATAAGCACAGGAATTTTCTATTTGTTCTCTGTTACAACCTCAATTCCAAAAACAAACAAACAAACAAACAAAAACTTTTAATAACAAACAAACAAAAAACTTTCAATAACAAACAAACAAACTAAAAACTTTTAATTTTTTTTTCACTTTTAATAGGACTATATTTTTTCAGATAGTAACACATTACATAAAATAGATAAACACTAATTTGAAAAAAGAAGCAAACCACAAAAATATAGTGAACTTATCTTTGATAAAGGAGCAAGGCAATTCAATCGAACAAAGCTGGCCTTTTCAACATATGGAAGAACTGGACATCCATGAGCAAAATAAATGGATCTAAACACAGATCTGACACTCTTTATAAAAATTCTCTCAAAATGAACCACAGACTTAACCGTGAAACACAAAACTAGAAAACTAGAAGATAATATAAGAGGAAACCTAAATGACCTTGGGAATAGAGATGCCTTTTAGATATAACACCAAAAGCAGGACCCATAAAAGAAATATTTGATGTCTGTCTTTGAAAGACATTGTCAAGAGAATAAGAAAACAAGCCACAGACTAGAAGAAAATATTAACAACAGATATATGTAATGAGAGACTATTATCCAAAATATATTAAGAAATACTAAAACTCTACAATAAGAAAATGAACAACCCGATTTAAAAACGGGCAATAGATCAGTGCAAACACCTCATTAAAAGATACAAGGTGTGATCAAACAACATGGTGAATGTTTAAATTAAAAAAAATTATTACAGTAACAAACACATTGTCATCAATCCTCCTCTAAATACCCCGCCCCCGCACACACTTCAAACACACTTATCCCATCATTCTTGCCACTTTCTGAAGGAGTTTTGGAAGTCCTCTTTCATGAGTGTCTTTGGTTGCACTCTCGTGGCTGCCTCGATGTCCTGTTCATTCAAACATTTACATTTCATGGTCATTTTGACTTTGGGGAAAAGCCAGAAGTTGCATGGTGACAGATCCAGTGAATAAGGTGGATAATGACACATCGTAATGTTTTTATTTGCCAGGATTGCTGTATACCAGAAGTGAAGTGTGACACTGAGCCTTGTCAGATGGAGGATTATTTACAGCACATTTTCAAACACACCTTCATTCAGCCATAGCTCACACCTGGATGACTGCACTAAACAAGTTGAAACATGTCACACATTGTTAGTAAGGCCCAATGTACCGCTTCCCGTATTAAAGATCCCTGCCTTTCTGTTGGATGTAATGTGGCAGCAACATTCATTGTATTTTGTGATCACAATGGAAAGGTTCATCATCCACCTTATTCACTACACCTGACATTGTGCAACTTCTGGCTTTTCTCCAAAGTCAAAATGACCATGAAAAGTAAATGTTTTGAATCTATTCAGGGCATCAAGGCAGCCACAACAGCGCAACTAAAGACACTCATGAAAGACGACTTCCAGAACTGCTTCAGAAAGTGGCAAGAATGATGGGATAAGTGATTTCAAAGTATGTGTGTGTGTGGGGGGGGTATTTATAGGGAGATTAATGGCAATGTATCTTTTACTATAATATTTTTTTTTTAAATTTAAACATTCACGGTATTTTTGGATCATACCTTGTATATACATGACATATAAACATATTGGAAGTATGCTCAATATCATGTTATTAGGGAATTGCAAATTAAAAGAACCATAAGGTACCACTACATACCTACTGGAATGGCCAAAATCCAAAACACTGACTACACCAAATTCATTGCTGATAGGAACTCAAAATGTAATAGCCACTTTGGAAGACACTCCAGCAGTTTCTTACAAAACTGAACACACTGTTATTATGTGATCCAGCAATCATACTACCTAGTATTTACTCAAATGAGTTGCAAACTAATGTCCACATAAAAACCTGTATGTGGACATTTATAGCAGCCTCAAAATTGCCAACACTTGTTAGCACCCAAGATGTCCTTAGGCATGTGAATGAATAAACTGTGCTACATCCAGACAATGGACTATTATTCAGAACTAAGAAAAAATTGAGCCATCAAGCCAAAAAAATAAAAAAAGAAAGATAGGGAGGAATTTTAAATGAATATTACTATGTAAATAAGCCAATCTAAAAAGGCTATGTACTGTATAATTCCAACTCTCTGACATTCTGGAAAAAACAAAATGATGGAGACAGAAAAAAAGTCAGTGGTTGCCAGGGGTTAATGGAGAGGAAGGAAAGAATAGAATTTTAGGGCAGTTAAACTATTCTGTAAGATGCTAAAATGGTGGATGCATACCATAATACATTTGTTTAAACACAGAATGTATGACACCAACCTAATATAAGCTATGAATTTTGGATAATGATGTATCAATGTAGGTTCATTGATTTTTGCAACTGTACCACTCTGGTCCTGGATATTATTAGCGGGGGAGACTATGTATTTGTGGTGGCAGCAAATATGTGGGAAATCTCTATATGTTTCACTCAGTCTTGCTGTGAACCTAAAATTGCCCTAAAAATAAAATATATTTAAAAAAAGAAGAAGAAGAAGAAGACTATGTTAGAGCTTACATTTTTTATTTTATTTATTTTTTTAGGTGAGCCATCCTGCCACCTGTGGGCAGCTCAGGCTGGGCATTGAACTGCTATTGTTCAGAGCTCAGCTAGCACTGTTGAGCGAGCTCTTAACCAACTGAGCCACTCAGTCAGCCCTAGAGCTTATATTTTTTAAAACCAGTCTTCACTCATTAGAGGAAGGGAAGACAGCTGTCTGATGATAGGTGATTTGCCCAAGGACAGAAAGGTAATTAGAGACAAATTTGATTCCCTGTTTACTAACCTCCCTGCCCCTGCCTCCCACCAAATCTTAGGGAGCTAACTATTTGTTAAATATATTTTCTATGTCTAAATACTATTGCCCTGTTATGCCAATCTATGTCTCCATGTTGTTAGTGTACCTTCTAAGACAACTTTACCCAACAATGATTTCTGTTCCTGATCACCATAGTGTTTGAATACCGTACAATTCAGGAAATGAATTTAATTCTATTTCATGCTTTATGTTATACAGTCTTTTCATTCTGTAATAGTCTGAATGCTGTATAAACTCTTTCCAAAAGAAGTAAGCTATTTTAAAGGTGGGATCCTGGCAAACAATTTCCACATGCACCCTTCACCTAGCTTACCCGATCGTTAACATGTGACACAACCATGGTACAAATATCAAACCAGATAATCAGCATTGCTATGATACTATTAACTAAGCTTTAGACCTTACACAGTTTGCTCCAGATTCCCAATTCATATACTTTTTACTGAACTAGGATCCAATTAAGAATCCTACATTGAATTTATTTGTTTTGTTTACTTAGTCTCTTAATTTGTTAAAGACAGATTATCTGTTAAAGATTGTTCCTCAGTCTTTCTTGTCTTTTATCATCTTCATATTTTTCATCAACCCTTCCCAGTTATATTGGAGACTTTTCATTAATTTCTGTTTGCCTGGTGGTTTCTTATTATTATACTGATATTATGCATTTGGTGCAAGAATAACACAGACATGGCATTATGTTATTCACAGTATATCCTGTCAAGAGATACATGATGCCAATTATCTTATTGCTGGTGCTGTTAACACTTATTTAAAATTGTGTCTGCCAGATTTCCACATTCTAATGTTATTAATTTTCCCTTTCTAATTCATAATTCTCTTTTGGGGAGATATTTTAAGACTATAACATCTTCAAACCTCATAATTCTTTGTCTTACTAATTTTGATGTCCTTCAATTGTTTTGGCTTGCAATAATTAATACTATGTTGTTTGGCAAATGGTAATTTTCTATCTCAATATTCCTTCTATGTTTATTAATTTGAAATTCTATTTTAATAAATTAATACTTTTCATTCATTTATTTATATCAGTGTGCATTCATGAGTATTTATTACATGGGCAAAAAAACTAATATTTTCAGTATTTATTTTGTACAAATTGTCTCATTTTTGGCAACTGAGAACTTTTTCAAGTTGCTTCTTTTATCTATGTGACAAGTCCTTATTATTATTCTTTTGAACTTCATTACTTCTTGTGAACACAGTGGAGAGAGGTAAGAAATATAAGTATATTATATGTACATATAATACATACACATACACATCTATATTTATTTTATATCTATTCATTAATTATATCTATTAATTAACTGTTATATATATACAAAAGTTCCTATACTGAATAACTACATGTACTCTCAGCTTTTGACCCAACAAACCTACTTCAAGAAAACTATCCTGTACACCACATCAACAAAATGAAGGATAAAAATCACATGGTCATTTCAATAGATGCAGAAAAAGCATTTGACAAAATCCAACAGCCATTTGCCATTTATGTTAAAAACCCTTAGCAAAGTGGGAACACAGGGATCATATCTCAACATAATAAAAGCCATATATGATAAACCTACAGCTAACATCATACTCAATGGGGAAAAGCTAAAACCATTCCCCTTAAGATCAGGAACAAGACAAGGTTGTCCACTTTCTCCTCTTTTATTCAACACAGTTCTGGAAGTTCTAGCCACAGCAATAAGACAACAAAAAGAAATAAAAGGCATCCAAATTGGCAAGGAAGAAGTAAAATTGTCATTATATGCAGATGACATGATACTGTATATAGAGAACCCCAAAGACTCCATCAAAAAACTATTGGAACTGATAGACGAATTCAGTAAAGTAGCAGGATATAAAATCAATGTTCAAAAATCAGTGGCATTTGCATATACCAATAAGAAACTAATGGAAGGAGAAATTAAGAAAACTGTCCCATTTACAATTGCTTCAAGAACTGTAAAATACCTAGGAATAAATTTAACCAAAGAAGTGAAAGATCTGTAGTCAGAAAATTATAAGACACTGAAGAAAGAAATCAAAGAAGATACAAATAAATGGAAACACATATCATGCTCATGAATAGAAAGAATTAATATAGTTAAAATGTCCATACTGCCTAAAGCAATATATCGATTCAATGCAATTCCTGTCAAACTACCAAGGGCATTTTTCACAGAAATAGAAAATATAATCCTAAAATTTATATGGAACCATAAAAGACCCCGAATAGCCTCAGCAATCCTGAGAAATAAGAACAAAGAAATAAGATCATGCTACCAGACATCAAAACATACTACAAGGCTACAGTAATCAAGACAGTATGGTATTGACATAAAAACAGGCACATAAATCAGTGAAACAGAACAGAGGGCCCAGAAATAAATCCAGGCATTTATGGACAGTTAATCTATGACATGGGAAGCAAGAATTTACATTGGAGTAAAGATAGTCTATTCAATAAATGGTGCTGGAAAAATTGGGCTGACACATGCAAAAAAAATGAAACTGGACCACCTCCTTATGCCATATACAAGAACAAATTTGAAATGGATTAAACCATTTCAAATGGATGAAACCATAAAACTCCTAAAAGAAAATATAGGGAGTACATTTGCAGACATTACCCGGAGCAATATTTTTACTGATACATCCCTAAGGACAAGGGAAGTAAAAGAAAAAATGAACATATGGGATTATATCAGCCTTAAAAGTTTTTTCACAACAAAGGAAACCATCAATAAAACAAAAAGGGAAGCTTACTGAATGGGAGAATATATTTGCCAACGATATATCTGATAAGGGGTTAATATCCAAAATTTATAAAACACTCATGAAACTCAACACCAAAAACACAAACACCCCAATTAAAAAATGGGCAGAAGATATGAAGAGACATTTCTCTAAAGAGGACATACAGATGGCCAACAGGCATATGAAAAAATGTTCAACCTCACTGGTCATGGGAAATGTAAGTAAAAACCACAATGAGATACCACCTCACTCCAGTCAGAATGGCTATGATCAATAAATCAACAAACAACAAGTGCTGGCGGGGCTGTGGGGAAAAGGGGACCCTGCTACACTGTTGGTGGGATTGCAGATTGGTGCAGCCACTATGGAAGTCAGTATGGAGGTATCTCAAAAAACTGGAAATGGAACTACCTTTTGACTCAGCAATTCCACTCCTAGGTATTTATCCTGAAAAACCCAAGACACTTATTCAAAAACCCAAGACACTTATTCAAAAAAATTTATGCACCCTATGTTCATAGCAGCACTATTTACAATAGCTAAGACTTGGAAACAACCAAAATGTCCATCGGTAGATGACTGGATTAAGAAACTGTGGTATATTTATACAATGGAGTATTACTCCACTATCATACCATTACTCCGCTATAAAGAAGAATGAAATCGTACCATCTGCAATGATATGGATGGACCTAGAGACTATTATGTTAAGTGAAATAAGTCAGTCAGAGAAAGACAAATACCATATGATCTCACTCATATGTGGAATCTGAAGAACTGAATGAATGAGCAAAATAAACAGAAACTGTCTCATAGATATAGAGGAAAAACAGGGTTGCTAGTTGGGAGGGGGTGAGGAGGGGATGAGGGAGAAGGGGAAGGGATTAGACAGCAAAAATAGGCAACTACAATATTACCACTGGGATATGAAAGACAGTTTGGGGAATAAAATTAATAATGTTGTAAATATTTTGTGGGGTGTCAGATGGTCATATGTCTTGTTAGTGAGGCCATTTCATGGATGGAGTAGAGGCTTGATGACTGCACTGTACACCTGAAGCTGAGGTTGTATAATATTGTATATCAACTGTATTTGAATATATAGATAGTTATGGGAAGTGGATTATAATGTGGAAGGGAGTCAGAGGAAGTGTAATAGATATATATGATATGGGGGGAGAAGTGGGGTGGCTAAACGGAGGAGGGGGATTTCACTTTGAGGGGTAAAAAGTATAACTATTGTACTATGTTGTACACCTGAAACTAATTAAAAAATAAATAAATAAATAAAATAATAAAAAAAAATAAAACTATCCTGAAAATACATCTCAATGATATGAAAATATATAGCATAAGGTTATTTAATGTAGTATTGTTGTTTTTTTGGTTTTTTTTTTTTTTTTTTTGGTTTTTTTTTTTTTTTTTTTGGGCAGTGTCACTGACCCTCATATGTGGGACCAGAACCAGGGCCGCTGGCTTCCCAGGCCAGTGCTTAACCACCGTGCCACTCGGCCGGCCCTAACAGTTTTTTGTTGTTGTTGTTGTTGTTGTTTTTTGGGTTTTTTTTAGCTGAGCCATCCTGCCACCTGTTGGCAGCTCAACGGCAACTCAGTTCGGGCTGGCATCGAACCACCGTTGCTCAGAGCTCAGCTCGCACTCTTGAGCGAGCTCCTAACCAACTGAGCCACTCGGCCGGCCCTAATGTAGTATTATATGTAGCTACAAAATATTGGAAGCAATCTAAGTGTCTACATATAACAGAAGGTGAATAAATTATACAAAAAATATATGAGAAAGATCTATTCAAAATTATATGGAGTGATTTCCAGGAAATATTTGAAGTGCAAAAAAAGGCAAAGTGCAAAAGAGTATCTATAGTGTATACACATAGTATATAGTATACTCTGTATATGTATTATACTATAGTATAACTACTCTTCATGTAATAAAAAATAATATAAGAAAATAGAGATGTATCGGCTCATTCATGCAACAGTATATTTTTATGATCTGAAAACAGCATAAACTACTGGTAATTTAATTGCTAAAGCAATTGAAACAGCATGTGAGCTAGTAGAAAAACTGTAAATGAATTATTTATAAGAAGGTCCAAAATCTACATCAATTATATGAGTACATATAGATGTGAAGAATGAACATTATTTGTGATGTAAATATGTGTTAATGCAAATATCTACATTCATATGCAAGGTGTGATAAAAAATATGGTGAATGTTTAAAAAAATATATTACAATAAAATACACATTGCCATTAATCCCCCATAAAATATCCACTCTTCCACCCTATCCCCACCCTGAACACACTTATTTCACCATTCTTGTCATTTTCTGAAGCAGTTCTGGAAGTCCTCTTTTATGAGTGTCTTTACTGCATTCTCCATCATGACAATGCTCCATGTCACATATCACTTCTGGTACAGAAATTTCTGTCAAATAAAAACATTATGATGTGTCCTCATCCATCTTATTCATCGGATCTGGTACCATGGGACTTCCGGCTCTTCCCCAAAGTCAAAATGATTCAAAACATCAAGGCAGCCATGACAGCACAACTACAGTGAGTTTTAGTCATAAAACTAGATTCATACCAATATTTTAAATATAGTAATCCAGATAATTCTGAAAGTTGGTAATTAATGACAAGATACAGTTTTCAGGTAGCATTTTATGTCATTGAAGCTAAGACTTAATATATAGGCCCTTAAACACTTCATTTAGTTAGGCCTAGAAAATATATGCCTTTGGGGTAAAATCTAGTATCTTAGATATAGAGAATGTAGATAGATGATAGATTGATAGATGATAGATAGATAGATAGATGATAGATAGATAGATAGATAGATAGATAGATAGATAGATAGATAGATAGATACATGATAGATAGATAGAAATTTCCCTAAGTTCCAACGGGAACATATAGAAAAATTAGTTTCTCTCCTAATCTATTATCTAGTGTTTCTTATCAGTATGTAAATAATACCAAAGGTATTATAGACACACACACACACATATAAACACACATACATATTTAACATACTGAACACACACACATATACCCACACATACAAGTATGGACATACAAATATATTAATATACTTAGATACATATTTACACATAACATATAGTCTCATGTATGCATGTGTATATGTGTGTGAGTTCATATGTAATATATTTAATTTTGTACACAAATGGTATCCTATGTAAATGGACTGTGGCTTCCTTTCTTTATTTTTCTTTTAGGGCAATGTCACTGGCCCTAATATGTGGGACCCGAACTGGGGCCGCTGGCTTCCCAAATCAGTGCTTAACCACCGCACCACTTGGCCGGCCCTGTGGCTTCCTTTCTTAATCTGTCTTGGAGATCCTTCCTCCTGAGTAAAGTCTTCATGTATTTACTATAGTATTCAGAAATCATATTAATTATTAAGAATCAGTGACTAAGAAGTTATTTCTTTTCTCAAACAGAGATCAATGTTTGATAATATATCTTTTTATCTTTTTCTTTGTGACTTTTTACCCCAACTTCTCTCTTACCTACTCATTAATCATATCCCTAAATATCCCCACATAGCTCCATGTTAAATATCTTCTTGTCCTTCAGTAAGCATAACTCTAAAATGTTTTTTGTTGATTTGTTAAAAAGATTTCCAATCTTTATCACAACTTATTAATATATATTTTTTTCTTTTGAAATGTCATGGATTCTACCTCTTATTTCACATCACTTATTTTTACAACTCTTTTTTCCAAGTTCTTAATTGTCTGCTTTTTAAATTTTTTTATTCCATGTTCATAATGTATTTACACCTGTCAAAAAGCTGGGTAGAGATTCTGTATTTATGAAATAATGTCACAGCTGAGTCAGAACACACTGGTGTGACAAGAGTCTCAATGAGTCAGCATTTGTTCTGTGTGACTGACCTGGCCTCACTCCATAGCTGACACAACTTAAGTTAAACAATCAACCAGAGCTAGGCTGATCATATTTCCTCTCCTGTGTCTGTAAATTTGGAGCAGAGAGACACAGGGATTTATTGTATTTGGGTCACATTAATTGAAGTGGTTTTTTTATAAGAATATCTGCATAAGGAAAACCAGGAAACTTGTTAAAATGCAGATTCTGGTCTAGGATATCATGTACAGTTCTACCTTTTTGTAAGCTTTCAGATAGTAAGGATGCTACACTTCACATAGTAAAGATATTCATTAGAGAGAAGATCAGTGAAATTCTGCCCTGGTGTCCTTGAAGTTTCCAGGTTTCTTTCCTACCTTTGAGTTATTTCCTCTTCTAACTTCTTGAGATAGCCCACCATCTTTTCAATAAATTCATGTTTCTTGAAGTCAACCAGATTTAGGTTATTGTGATTACAAAGAAAAAACAAAAACAACTAATAAATTAATGCTGCGTGTCCAAAATCATATAACAGGTGTCCATAAAGAACTTTATTTAATAAATTGTCTATTTTTTAGGTCATAGAGCAATAACTGAATTACCAGGGTATTTGCAATTCTTGCTTCCTAGAGGCACCTGCTCTGTTGTTGACAAGTACCATTAATACCCGAGGGTGTGATAAAGTAAGCCAATTTTTTTCTCTTCCTCTATGATTCACTGCACGTAACTTCTTTTTCTCTGATAATTGTGGGTCTATTTACTTTATGTTATTTCACAATGCTGTCAGAATTTTTGAGGTTTATGTGAGCATCAGATACCCAACTACATTGTGAAATTGCGTATTTTCCTATGTAGGAAAATAAAGAGTGTAAAGTGGATAAGATTCTATTGTGATTCTTTCCCTCAATTCTTGAATTTAGGAGAATATAATTTTGATATATATTTTTTTCTTATTTGTAGAAAAATATCATAAAAGGAACATAATTTTTAGTTTTAAAATAATTTGTACCCTCTGCAAAGAAAAAGTTCTTGGTTTAATAATCATCATCACCATAATCATAATACAATGATAATAACAACTCAAAGCATATATGAAATAACCCTTTATATTTGTATATTTTATTTGATGTATTTATAGTATAATGCATACATTTGCAAAACTTGCATGACAGGAAAAGTGCCTACTGTAACTTACAGTGAAATATTGCTTTTAAAATGTTCTTGCACTCTAATTCCTTGTGTTTTAACTAACCAAGAATTAGAAAAATAACCCACACAGTACCATTAAATATTTGACCTATGGTGGATATCTGCTGTTTTTGTTATCGGGAAGCCTGTCATCTTCCTGGCAGAATAGTACCCTAGATTTCCTTAGGTAGCACACTTCACAACTGCCTCCCCAAATTCACATACTTTGGATGTTGTTGCCCCAATCGCTAGCTAATTGGTAAGTTCTCACTGACCATCTCTGATTAGCCTAACCCCCTCAGGGTGACCTAAAGTGATTGGTTAAAAAATGGGGTACTGACTCAACAGGGGGCAGTGAGATCTGCACCCAAGACTTTCGTTCCTCTGTGAAGGGAGAAGAACAGCTCTCCTTGTTACAAATACATGAGGACCATTTAAAACTTTGGATGTGGATGTGTAGGTCTTATTGCAGACAATTAAGATTGAATCTGAGGAGCTGGGTTTAGGTTAGGGCTGTTGTTGAAAGCTCCTTAAGTGAGGCTAATGAACACTCCAGATTCAATCACTGCTCGTTGTGCAAATTTACTATCAGTATCTTGGAGAGCATGAGTGTGAAGGCATCAGAGGGGAAGGCAGAGCCAAGATACAGAGAGAAATTAAGTCTTGATGACAGGATTTGAATCCATGTCTGAATTCAAAACTACCCCCAAAGACTTTTTGACTGCTTTGCAATCAATTAATTTGGGGCACAAGTCAGTTTTAAGTTAGGTTTCTGTCAGTTCCAATATAACAGACCTAATAATATGGTAAATAAAGAACTTTTAAGTATTTTTAACTTTTTTATACTTTATTTTATCACTGGTCTCTTGAAATCTGTTTTGCATCCATTTATAATATTAATGTAGTGATTTTCAGTAGCATTATAAATTAAAAACTATAGGATTATTATACACATATTCCTAGATCTCAGCAATTATCCATACAAATGAGGAGGTGCTTGATCCAAGAAGTACTACTCATATAAAGTCTTATTCCATTCCTCCTTCTGAGATACAAAATAAACATTTCTGCTTATTTTGACTATTTCTCAGATGAATAATAAAAGTGAGCAATACTAAAAGAGAAATATTAAAGTAGATTTTGCTCAATTTCATGAATTAAATTATGAGTTTTATAGTATTGAGTATATGAGTGTTATCTTCTCAGTGAACTGGTAAGCTGCTTATGATAAACTATGAGCAACTATAAAGGGCCTCTCAGTATGACTAGCAGTTTTCACGTATTGTAGATATTTCCCCAAACAAAAGAGGATTGCAACTAGATAAACAGCATTATGAGATCTACTAATAAAATGTGATTAATGCAATTAAATAAGTATAGGATTAAAATAATCCAATTATAATACTAACAATGGAATTCTGCCTCTTCTCTCCCTTATGTACCCCATATCATTATTTCATGGTCATGATGCTTGTCTGTGACAAGAACACCAGGTGATCTGAGAGATACATGTATCTTTATAAAAACACAAACGTAAAAAAATTACCATGCAAAATTCTTGTTTAGACCGAATACATTTTTCTGATTTGATCCAAAGACTGAGATAAATATAAATTTTATCAATTCTGTTACAAACAAATTGTGTCCTTTTTAAATAAAAAATTCCTATTTTTATTCTACTCTCATATTTGTAATGGTGATTAGAATATACCTACAATGCCCAACCATTAGATAACTGTTTATGGTTATCTATATTATAATACATGCTACAAGAGATCAGTGATAGCTTCTTTTGTTACAGTTATCCATTCCGGCATAAAAATAGCTCCGATACACTGTAGTTTAGAACTATAAGAATTTACTCGTTCCCATGATTTTGTGGGACATAAATTCACCTAGTTCTGGTCTGGGCAGTTCTGTTCCACACGTTGGGAGTGGTTATTCTCTCAGCTATATTCAACTGGTGAATGGAATGAACTAGACTAGAAACATAGAGAATACACACACTCCTCAATGCAAAATCTCCCCAAACCAGCAGTAGCACAAAGCCCAGGCTTGTATCATGTAAATCAGGTTCAGATAAGCGGGGCTTCCTTATGGGCAGTTTCTCAGTAATAGCATCTCTGTTTAGCTCTTCTTGTTTCAGAACTGAAAAGAAAAATTACCTGAGCTTTCTCTAAATCCAAATATATGTGTACAAAAATAAGTTATCTTTTCCACTTACACTACAATGCAAAATATAATGCTGAGGCAGGAACAAAAACAAACAAACAAAATCACAGAAACGCCAAAAAAGGTAGGGAGTAGAAGCACATAGTCTTCACTGGTCCACAGTAATTTAGGAATCCAATATATGCATATAGATTGTAGAGCCTTACTGCTGGAACAGAAAATGTTCTTCAAACAAGGCCTGGTTTTTCTTCTCCCTGGGAGTGTTTTCTGCAGCTTTTAGCACTACCTTCTGGGAGCTTATCTCTGCCCTTTGAGTTCACCCTTATAGCGCTTTGATAAAAAATAGCCTGTGTTTATAACTGAATAGCTTTCCCAGCTACTCACTGCCCTTTAGGACAAGAAGCCCACATTTCTTTTTTCTTTTAAACTGCTCTCACCCCTTTTATTCCATGCTGTTGATTCTTTACCCAATACATTTCTCTCAAAATGTATTAGTTGTCAGTTTTAGTAATTAACATTGGGATTCACTCAATGTCCCTAATGACCCATCCATAATTCCATTTGACTCAGACATCCCTCTATGTTAGGCAGATAAGGTTGCTATGGGACAACGCCCCTTAAAATTCTTAGAATCCATTTTGTCTAGCTGCAATAAATCTTTCAAAGACTGTCATGAGAGACATGCAGCCTCACCTTGTAGTTTACCTTTACCCTGAAGCTGCATTTTCCTGGGAGTAATATGGATTAATATTTATCTTAAGGCTGTTTCTCACATTCTGTTAGTTGTAGGGAAAAGTTATATTTTGTAACTTGGCAATTTTAGGTTTGAAACATTTCCTCCCAATTCTGCTTGAAAGAGGAACAGACCCTTTTTAAATTTGTCTGTTTCTTTTACAATACCGTGTCATAGGTAGCATGTGTAAAGGAACTGGCAGTTTGAACATCATGCCTTAACATATGTGTAGTTTGTTCTCACATTCATTAGGCACAGTTTCTATCATACATGTAATGCAGTCAGCAGTCTTACCAATTTTTCCACTCAAACATACATGACTTTTTTTCTTCAGTCTCTAACATCAGTTTTCTCACTAGATTTTCTGTGTCTATTAATAGTCTTCTTGATGTTTTCCTGGACTCTGCTTCCTGCTTGATTCCAGAGCCAATAACATGTGGATTAGTTTTTCTTTAAAGCAGCAACCACTTTCAAGGAGAGAGGAAGTAGATTCACTTGCTGAGAGAATTGGTGTGTACAAAGAGATAGGAAAACAATTACAAAGGCTGTCTTTGTGGACTATGTGCTGCACGATGTACATCTGCATGAGATTTCTTTTGAGTTTGGCACAGTGTCGAAGGGTGGGGCTGTGTGACTGAGCTGAAAACTGCATATTTAGTAAGTCATATGTGTTTAGAATGAAAAGATAACCTATATTTTTTTGTATGTGATGTTATATATTTTAATACATATATAATTTATATAATATATACGCATGGATAAGCAGTAATATTAATTTATCATTTTCTCATTACCATTAATTTACCATTTTACCATTCCAACAATAGGAATATTCATTCTGGTTGTGACTTCTAAAGGAAGTGGTTATTGGATAGAGGCAAGTAGTTGTTCAGGGTGTGAAAAGAAATATTTTCCTTTTTAAAAATCTGTCAATTGTATTGTGATATCTTTATCAATCTCATTTACACTAATTAGCATAAATCCATCTCTGGAAGTCCCGATAAGTGCTGATTAGTAAGCAATATACACAGTAGTAAAGATAGATCTCATTCTGAATCCCATGTACTCTATGTCCTATTGATGGTGCATTAATTAGCTTGCTCAGTGATAGAGTAACACTTTATTCATAAGTTTGTTTTGTTTTAAATGAACCATATTGATAGACTTGTAGATGAATAATTTAGCTATTGAATAAAATCAAGTATTTATACAGGAAAAGGGGAAACCACCACACCATTTCAACCAGTGGACCATTTCTGAGAGGCAACTAAAAATTCCTTTACAAAAATCTATTTTAATTCTCTATAATGTTAACAAGTCATAAAAATGCATGAAAATATTTATATGGAAATTTATTTAGGTAGTAAAAAGGGAAATACATATATAGATAACGTTTATCTAATACAATTTTCAAATGTTGCTCACATTTTTTATTGGTACTTAAAATATGAATTTATTTAAAAATAATATATTAAAAGCCCAAACATGTATTTCTTTGTGAATATGTGAACGTGTTAAACAGAAGTTGGTCGAAATTTGAGCATATATTTTTCCCAAAGCAGAGTTGAAATGTTGAATCTAATTTTCATTTCTGTGCTCAGCCAACCAATAAAAAGGTCAAGGCAGAATCTATCTGTTGGAGTCCGACTGCAGTGTAAATTTACCATAATTTTTCAGTGTACTTTTTCTTAATATGAAGTGATAACACTGCAAAGAAAGTCATTACAACACATTTTCTTGGTACTAGTTGTATATGCTATTACTTGTGATTCCTTCAATGATTTAAAAAATATTTTATGCCAATAATTTCTTCAATATTTGACTGAATTTTTCTCTTGACATTTCATGAGCCTGTTTTTTTAAATGGTATAATCTTTGTACTTTGTTTTATTATTTTTTTAAGCTCATAGTATCTTGAGGATTTTATGTACTATGAAAGACCCAAGTAAACTGCCAAAAGTCACTCCTTTTCCTTTGGAACTTGTTCCTATATCTGTTGATTTATTAACTTGCTCAAACAGCAAAATTTGGAGACTGTAATATATCCATGGTAAAATGGTCAATATATGTGCCCCATCAGCTCTGAAAAAGTTTGTATTCTGTATGATTCCAACTATAAGACATTACAGAAAAGGCAAAACTATGGAGACAATAAAAAGATTGTCGCCAGAAATTTGGAGGGATGAAAAGGTAGAGCTCAGCAGAATTTTATGGCAGGGAAACAATTCTATAAGATACCATAATGGTACATACATGTTCTTATACTTTTGTCAACATCCATAGAATGCACAACACCAAAAGTGAACCCTGATATAAACTATGGACTTTGGGTGATAATAATAAATCAGTGTTTGTTCATCATTTTTAACAAATGCAACATTCTGGGGACAGAGGGTCTCTGCATGTGTGAGGGGAGGGCTACATGAAAATTCTGTACTTTTCATTCAGTTTTACTGTGAACCAAAAGCCTCTCGAAGAATTAAAGTTTATAAAAAAAAATAATAAAATGCAAAAATAGAGATCTCTTGCAATAACAATGTGAAGACTTGACACTCTGGCTAAGAAACTATACCTTAGACTTAGATGTTCACAAATGAGCATAACAAGTGTTATAATTTAGGTAGTTTCGAATGTCAATTTAAAGAGCAATTGCAGCAGAGATAGTGAATAATGATGCTCATCTTGACTCTAGATGGGCTTCTCATTGGTAGGCCATGCAGAGATTGAAGAACCACTATATTCTGACTTTCAATATGGAAAACCAGTGGGTAGGCCATGGAATCTGGAAATTCTCCCAAGAAACCTATTTTTTAAAGACAGTAAACATTTATCTCCTAAAATTCAATAACATTCTGCATTCAGGCCTTTTTTGAATGCAATCATCTTCATAGAAAATCAGCACCAGCAGTTGGATGGTTCTTTCTGTATCACCTCAAAAACCTCCAATTATAATTACTAAAACTCACATGCTAATATTTTCACAAAGAAACAAAACAAAACAGAGAAGTTGCACCATTTGTATTATTGTTTGTAAAAACCCTACTTCTCTTGATCTTGCATTTATGTATTAAAAGTCACATTTTCATTTAAAATTGTTTAATATGTGAAAATTATCATTTTCACATATTAAACAATTTTATTATAATATGCAGGATGATCTGAGTTCACCCAGTCTAGTGTTCCAGGAACACCAAGCGACAGCTGAAGGGCTCCACCTCCTGGCGCAAGACCACAACCTCAGATTGAAATTTTGCATGTGATACAATTAGGTCAGGAATAAAAGCTTAAATATTTTTATGTCCTAAAACATTGACATTTCTCCTTGCTTCTTTCCTCCCACATGCAAATACACAAAGCATATTTCTTAGAGATTAATTATTGAAGCCTAGGTAATAATTGTAATCAAAGCAATATGTTTTCACATTTAAATTATTCTAGGTTGCTAAGCTCTTTTGAGTCCAAACCCCAACGATTTAGTCACTAATGAGGATTGTTTTCTCTTTGAGGGCTCTAAGCTTAAGTATGTCTTTATGTAGCTTATTTTTTTCCCCTCTATCTTAAAGCTCATTAATTAGAAGCTGACTTTCCCCAGTTGCTGCTTTTTAATGTGCTGCTTTAGAAGAGCTTTCACAGCTTAGCATTAAAACGTCACTGGATCCAAACAAGTTTTACTTCCTCTTAAAAAAAGCATTTTTACAGCAAGTCCAATTACACTGTAAGCAAAGAAATAAAAGAGTAAATAAGTTTTGTATTTGTGAATTCCATATTCGGCTTTCGTTTTTTTCTTATTCATTTTAAAAAGTGAAGAAAATATTTTTTGCAATTAAGGATTTTTCTCATTAACATAACCCTAGAATCAAGGTGGTGTACTCTGGGTAAGGTAAGCCTTTAACTTTCAAATTACAAGCAGTTACAGCATTTTGACGTATGATTTCCATAACTGTTAATTTTAAGAGGGCCAGAAGTTCCTACTGAGTGTTTCCCGTCTCTATAAATCATAATCTCCTAACTTTTATAGCTTACTTTAAGCATAGTTATTTTTTGGACCTCAGGTACAAGCAGTCAATCATATACTTTTGTTCATAGCCAGACATCACTGACATCCATATGTTCCTGTCATCTTTTACTTCATTCTCAATTCCCACTTCCAGTCCTGTTCTATTATAAGCAGCCATATAAAATGTGTTAGATGTGTAGTCTTTTACTCATATGTATCTTTGTAAAATATGTAGTGTAGTTATAAGTACACATATTTTAAAGGTTTCTAAGAACAGTGTTTTTTTTGTGTGTGTGTTTTTTTTAACAATATACCCATGTTGCTCTGTGTACATTTATTTCACCATTTTATTCCCTGCATGAACATCATTCACATTTGACTTATATATTCCTCAGTTTTGGACATAGTTATTCCTAGAACTCCCTTTGATCATGTGTGCGCATACACACACGCGCACACACACACACACACACACACACACAACCCTCTGTGACAAATGTTAATACATATGTACCCTGTGGATGACTATGAAATTTTTCTGTGGCCAATATGCAAGAGTGGGTTCATGGAAACCTAAGGTTTGAGCATTATCAATTTAAACAAGCTTTGCTCTCCGGAATGACGGAAACAATCTCTATTCACATGAGTGATGCTTTGGGGGTCATATCTTTTGATAATGGAAAAAATAAAATGGAATAAGCATTGCTAATCGAGTCACTTAAAAGAGACAAGAGGTCACAAAGAAAGTGAAGCCCCCTGCCTCAGTTCTCAGTTAACTTGTTGGTAAACTCAGCCCAAGGCTGAGCCTTAAGATCCTGGAACAACAACTGCTGCATGGACACATGTGGACTTTACTTCGACCTTGGAGTCCCTCCCCTGAATTTGTATATTGGAAGGAATCAATCCTGTTAATCTAGCCAGAATCCTTCATTTGAGTGGATGACCAAAATTGGAACCACATTTGTAAATTTTGCCTCTAAAACCCTGCGTTTCTTTGTTTTCTTTGGAGCACAATTTAAGTTGCTTTCTGAATCTGTGCCTCCCAGGTCATAGTCGTTTTTGCTCAAATAAATGCTTTTTGTTCTTTATTGCAGCCTGAACATCTTCTCTGGTTAACATTACAACACTCATTATTATCCAGACTTTTATTCTTTGCTAAATTCATTTTGGACTTAAAATATATTTCTAATTATTACACTGAGCACTTCTTTATATTAATACAGTGATTTAGCATTCTCCTTAAGTCACCTGCTTGTATCTTTGGTTTACTTTTCTAATGACCTGTTTTCTTCCTTTTAATCTTCTGATATTATTAGACGTTTTGAGTGTTTTCTCCCAATAGGTCATCTTTGTTATCTTTGCTCCAGGTATTGTTCTTTTAATAGAATTTCTTTCTTTTAGTTAAACATGTCAATTTTTCGTGATACAGTGAAGTTTTCTTCCTGAAGTTTATCTTCTATACCATAGTTCTATTATCTTTACAGTTTTAACTTTCTAATTAAGGCCCTGAATTCATCTGGAGTATACCTAAATAACCTGCTCTATCGGGACCCAGATTCTGGATGTATACATTTTGTTGGCATCCTCTGTGTATATACATCTGTAATACCCCAAGAAGGCAAGATTTCTTATATCCATCCATAAAGAAGTAAAAAGATGAAGTCAGGAAGGAATGAGCATACTATCATTGGCTGAATATTTTCATAAAGCATGTACTATTTGGAAGAAATTAACACACACAGCTGGCAAGCCTCAATAAGGCTTCATGATCACAATGTACCTGTGTTCAGCATTCCAGGATCACAGCTAATAGTGAACCTGACCAGCATGTATTAGAGGCAGAAAACTTTCTTCTCTTGTGGAATTTACAAGGTGTTATCACAAAATACAGTGAATGCTGCTGCTGAGTGCCATCCAACAGAAAGGCAGGGATCTTCAATATGGGGAGTGGCACATCAAACCTTAGTAACAATGTGTGACAAGTTTCAACTTCTTCTGTACAGTCAGTTGGATATGAGCTATAGATGAATGAAGAAGATGTTTTTTAAAGTGTGCCATAAATCTTCCTTCATCATGACAACACTCCATGTCACACGTCGCTCCTGGCATACGGCACTTTCTGTCAAATAAAAACATTAAATTGTGTCCTTACCCACCTTATCCATGGGATGTGGCACTGTGAGACTTCTGGCTCTTTCCCAAAGACAAAATGACCATGAAAGGTAAATGTTTTGAATCTATTCAGGGCACCAATCGAGGCAGCCATGACAGTGCAACTAAAGACATGAAAGAGGACTTCCAGAACTCTTTCAGAAAGTGGCACAAATGATGAGATAAGTGTGTTAAAAAAAAAAAGGGGGGGAGTATATTAAGGGAGATGAGGGGCAATGTGTCTTGTATTGTAATATATATTTTTTTAAATTTAAACACTCACCATAGTTTTTTATCACACCTCATGCAGGAAATAGGTAGATATTTGGAAACCTGAATTAAAGAAAAATTGAGACAAATTAGTTCCTAAAGTATGAATTCAATATGAATGTAAATTAAAATTAATGGATTATCAAACCCAACATATTTGCATATTCATTCTCAGTCCTGTTTATTCAATGAAATGTTTTTTTTTCCCATGTTAAAATAATTTAAGGCATTCTTAAGTATGAATTTACTGATTTATAAAGGAGTCTATTAAAACAAGCTGGTTTTCATTGTATGACCACAGAAAATTGTATCATTGATCATAATTCCTCTATGCATTCTCTGCTAAACAGGACAGAGCAAAGTTTATGATCTACCTAAAGCAAGAGTAAAGCAAAGAAAACCAAAATTACAGCATCTTTTTCTGTACTCATCTCAATCCAAATTTGCCTTGTTTTTCCTTCTTTTCCTTATTTTATAACACCTTTGTCTCAATTCACAAAATAATATATAATATACACGTATTTTTTTTTGAGTTCTGGGAAGACTACTTGATGAAGAGGTAAAGGTCTCTTAAATCATATTGAATGAGCAACAACTAATGTTTGAGGTCAGACTCAAGAAAGATCTTTAAATTAATTTTAGAAGATTTTTTTCCCTAAGATGAAGACTCCCAAGAAAAGGCTTTATTGAGTATACCCACAAATTCTCTGCCATAGTAACTGATTTAATGAAGACTTATTATAAAACTACTGGATAGTCCAAATGCAATCTCTTTTACCTGATTAATTAGTATAGTTCTTAGTTTTACACTAATTAAAAAAGTTTATATTTAGAGCATAAAGAGATAAATGCAGATGAAAGATTTTTTTCCCTCAGACTACGTGTATGAGATTTTAATGTTAACAAGAAAATGCACAAGTTAGTGATTTCTTCAATGCTATATTTACAGCAAAGCAAACATTTCCATTGTTTACTCTGTAATGTAAGATAAGGTGATTTATCATATTTCTGTCTCTTAATCCTTCCAATCTAATTTTGGAAATGTCAGTATTTGAGTTAACTTTAAAAAGGGTACATAAAGCCAATTTCAGTTTTTCCTCTAAGACTAAACTTTTTCTAAGAGATGAAGCATTTTAATTATGCCAAGCTCAAAACTTGCATTTTTTTTCAGTCTTCTTAAAACCTAGAAAATTTGTGTATTTTTTTATATTTTGACATTGATCATTATCATGGAACAAAATGTGGATTTCATCAACACAAAGAATTGAACAGATTGTACTCAGTAAATTAATGAACACATAATTTAGGCTAATATACAAAATAACCACTATCTAGTTCTCTTGTATATTTTACAAATAAGTGCCAGAGTTACTGAATGTTTTTAAGGTTTTCATTGGATGTCTGATATGTAAAAATACCTAAGAAGTTTGGACAGTTCCTATAAAGACTAAGTATTTCTAATGGTCAAAGAAAACCCTTTAATTTCCGTAAGAGTACATAATTCTTTTTAATTCCGCTGTCCCTATAAGCTACAGCACAAGAGGATCTACCTTTCCCCTCCTCCTTTAGCAAGACTTTTTTTTTTTTTTCTTTTCTAACCTATTCTCATATCCCTGGTCTCTTGTTCTTAATGCATTAACAGTTTAGGTTGGATGACTGACGAAGAGCTAGAGTTTACTGTTAGAAGAATTTATAAAAATGTTCTAAGTATTTTTATAATTTAATCTTCACAACAATTTTATGAATGGTACTACACTCTCCATGTTTTTCAGGTGAGTAAACAGAAGCATATGCGTAGATTGAGTAACCTCTAGAAGCTCACAGAAATCTAGTTCAAGTCTATAAGGTAAGTGTCCTATTATTATTGTCTCTCTTGATTTCTGTTCGCCTCAGATATTCTGCCATTTTTATCATTCAGTTGGGCTCTCTACAACAAGCAGATAAAGTAACATAGAGCGTACCCTCGAGACCTACTGCAATGAGCCTAAGGACTCCATTATCTAACTCTTGTCCCATGCTCCAATCCTATTTACTGTTTATCTTGAAGAATTAATTAAAAAAAATAAAATTAAGTTATATAAAATTTCATGCAGAAACAGCAATTTGTAACATAGATAAGTATGAAATCAAGGCATATAAAATTGTCATTAGTTTCAATTCAGTCCAAAGTATTTATAAAAGATATGCACACCAGAGCCAGAAAAGAGTAAGACTCTACCTGAAGAAATAAAAGGGTAAAAATAAAATATTCAAAAATGTTAAATGTGGACCGGCCGAGTGGCGCGGTGGTTAAGCGCTGGCCTGGGAAGCCAGCGGCTCCGGTTCGGTCCCACATATAAGGGCCAGTGACACTGTCCTCAAAAAAAAAAAAAAAAATGTTAAATGATAACAATTTGATATGTATACTTCACATCCACTAGGATACCTTTAATTAAAAAAAATGGAAAATATCGATACTGGTGTGGATGGAGAGAAATTAGAACCTTGTATTTGCTCAGGGGAATTTAAAATGGCACAGCTGCTGTGAAAACAATTTGGTGGTTCTTCAAAAAGTTAGACAAAATTTCTATATGACTCAGCAATTCCACTGAGATATATACCCAAATAATGGAAAACAGGTACTCAAACAAATGCAAAAAACAAACAAACAAACAAAAACAACATCATTTGTGACACCTGCAGGCCAGGGCTGGCATCTGGTCCAGGTGGGTGTAATAAGGGGTTTCCCAGGAAGACAAACATCACTGTTAGAGCCCGCAGGCTGTGCTATGTGACTTTGGCTGTGTTGGGAGAGCAAGTGCTGGTCATGATTGAAGGCCAGGGAGATGGTGGGCTGGGATGCACTGAGCTTCCTGGTCTGCCCCAAGAATGGAAAAATCAGGGCCAAGGCTGGACCACCCTTCGTGGAGGAAGCTCAATCTCGTGGGATCTCAGCAGTCCTATAGGGGGCTGGCTGGAGTCTTGTGATGAGAAACACCGGGATGCTTGCAGTGGTACACATATGTAAGGAATCTGGCCATACCCCTTATTAGGCAAACCCCGAGGCTCTTGTAAGCCTTGTCCACCTTCCCCACCACCACCACCACCAGAGACACAGTTCAGTGCCATGTCCTAAAGGCCCTGCCAGGTATTGGGGATGACTCCGGCCTGAAGGCTGGGTAGGGGAAGGGTCAGAGGAGGCCGGAAAGGGGACATGAACTGCTCATGCCTGAGCTGCAGATCCCTAGCCTTGGGGAAGGACCAGGCAGCAAAGCGGTCTTCTCGCATGGGAACTCTCCATCCTGAATCTCAAGTATGGCAAGATCCCAGGCTGCAGAAAGTCCAAAAAAAGCCATTTCATTATTCTCGGGGCAAGTTGTTCCTCCCGACAGCTGTGAGGCATCTAAAATTCATCACTGCCTGTTGCTTCAGCCTTTCACTTGAGGAGCAGCCTCAAAGGCATTATTTTCTCTGACTCAGCCAACGCTAGCTGCTATTCACAGTCAAAAGATGGAAATAACTTACATGCCCATCACTATCTGAAAGGATAAAGCAGCTGTGGTATATGAAAACAATGGAATAGTATCCATGTTCCAGCCGGATCCAACATCTAGCTTTGTTCTCTCATAAACTGTTCTTCCTGAATTTGGGGGCATGGATCCCCTCTGCACACACTTGCCATCTTCCCAAGCTATTGGTCCAAGAAAAAGGAATAAGAGTCGTCTCTTTGGAACACAACCAACTCGGCTTCCTCATCCTTTTTCTGGTAAGTTTTCTCTTCTTTCAATCCACAGTGTCTAGTATTAATTTAGTGGGTGGAAAGCTTTTGCTAACTCACCTTTCTCTCATGTATTTCAACATGTCATTTCTTACCCTCCTTGATGACCGAA
This sequence comes from Aselliscus stoliczkanus, assembly GCA_033961575.1. NCBI lineage: Eukaryota > Metazoa > Chordata > Mammalia > Chiroptera > Hipposideridae > Aselliscus > Aselliscus stoliczkanus. Next base: position 31,718,964 of record CM066727.1, on the reverse strand, counting down.
GCTTTTTTTTCATTCAAAAGTCAAGATGAGACTGTTTTATCTGTGCTTTATGACATTATATTCTTTCCCTGAATTGTTCAATATCCACTAAGACCTAGTTGTTACTTGCTTAGGGAGGATGAAAAGGGAGATTGTACTAGTTATATTATTACTGTGTAACAAATGACCACAAATTTTAGTGGCTTGCAATAACCACATTTGTTACCTCAGATTAACTGTGGATCAAGGATCCAGACCCAATTTAGGTGAGTCTTTTGCTTCAGTGTCAATAAGATTGTAATCAAGGAATTGGCCAGGTCTCAGATGAACATTTAACTGGGACTCTACTTCCAAAGTTACTTATGTGGTTGTTGATAGCATTTAGTCCCTCAGCAACAGTTTGATGAAGTCCCCAGTTCTTTGCTGGCTGTTGTCACATGGACCTTCCCAACATGGCCACCTTTTTTTTCATAGCCAGCAAGAGAGAGAACTGGCTAGCAAGATGAAAGCCACAGTTGATGCAGCTTAATCATGAAGTGACATTCCATCACTTTTGATATATTCTGTTTGTTAGAATCAATTTATTAGCATAGTCTATACTCAAAGGAAGGGGGTTTCACAACGATATGGATATCAGAATGTGCATATCATTGGGGTGGGGGTGCATCATGGTGTTTGCTTATCATGGTCCTGAAGAGGCTTCATTAAAGAATGAGTTAATATTTGAAAAAATATGTTTTGCTAAATGCATATTTTAAAGTGGGAGGATGTGGTAGGTAGAGTAATGGCTCCCCAAAGATTTCCACACCTTAATTCCTGGAATCTGAGAATGCATTACATAATAAGGGGGAATTAAGATTGCAGGTGGAATTAAAATGGCTGATCAACTGAAATTAAGATAGAGAGATAATCCTGGATTATCCAGAGGCATGGTATGCAATCACAAGTGTCCTTGAAATATGAAAGACAGAGTCAGACAAGTCAGTGTCGGAGTGGTACAGTGTGAAATAGATTCACTTAGCCACTCCTGGGTTTGACGATGGAATGGGCCTACAAGCTGAGACTGTGGCAGCTTATCAAAGCTGCAGATGGCAAGTAGGTATTTCATCTCCCAAAACTTTCAGAAGGCAGTCCTTCTAATACTTTGATTTTAGCCTAGTGAGATTCATTCTGACTCCCACAACTGCAAGATAATAATTTTTGTGGTTTTAAGGCACCAAATGCATGGCAATCTGTTAGCACAGCAATAAGAAATGAATACATAGGTTTTTTTGCCATTTTATTATGAAGGAAAAAGTGAATCAACATTAAATGAAGTGATATAGAGATATATAGATTTATGATTGGTAAGAATATATTTGTATATGTGAGTGATTTAAGGGTGTAAGGTTAGATTTGACAGAAATGCATAGTCAAAGTTTGTGTAGCTGTAACAATTTTGAATAAAGTTCTTAAAATACACCATATATCAAGTGCAAGCTACAAAGTCTAATATTAAATCATTAATTTAATGATTGATTTTAGTTTTTCTGAGAAAGTAGACTGAAATGGTAAAAATTACATTTGTTTGATAATTCAAATTAATGCCTTTGATCACATGATAAAAAATTAGTTCTCATCATCTCGCCTACATAGATACATAGCTTTTTAATCACTGCTTCAGCCAGAGACAGTTTTCACCTAAATATGGTTACTGTGTTTGTCACGTTGGTTTAGCACTAACTCAGAAGCCCACTTTCAAGTACATTTGTAATTTTCTGGATTTTTCTGGATTTTAAAATTTCTATTAAGTCGTTTACTATCACCATCCACATTCAGCTTCAGAGGCTTGTAAATGTTATGTTCCAATGTGATATATAATGTCTTAGACTTGTTTTAAGAGGAATGCCATGTGTTATTAATGGCAAGAAGTAGTTGACGGCATATATTATGCATTGGGGATTACAGTTGATTTACAAAGCCAAAGAACTCCAAAGAAAATGTGTGGATTTATAGCATTTGGGTATTGAGCTCTTTTTAAATTTATGATACTCCAAGGGGACATTTTTTCTAATATGTAACACCTATGAAACTTTTAAGAAAAGTTCTAGATCTTTCAGATTGAACAACAGTCCCATGAGGTGTTGTAAAAGTTAATAAGCACCATGATTAAGAATAATATGAAATGATTTTATTAAAATTAATTTTATTGGAGAAAATTTATCTCATACTGTACAGAATGACAGAAGTTCTATCTTTTTACGTAACAATGCCCTCCTTATGTTAAGTTATGGATTCCAAAAATTTTAACCCATGATGACTATACAGTTTTCCAAAACCATAATTATGTTATTAGCCAGTACTCATGCTTTCCTTCTGCTTTGAGATTCATGAATTTTTTTTTTTTTTAGAGGGCAGTGTCACTGGCCCTCACATGTGGCATCTGAACCAGGGCCTCTGGAGTCCCAAGCCAGCTCTTAACCACCGTGCCACTCAGCCGGTCCCATAGGATTTTTATATATAAGGTGAGTCACAGAATGTCAGACTTTGATGAATCCTTAATGATTATCCTGACCAATATACTCATTTTCCAATTATAGAACCATGTCTTACAAAGATTATGAAAGGTACATGAATTTACATATAGTGAGTTACTAGTAGAGCTGACTATCTAACACAGCTTTTAACTCCCAAACTAAGGGCTCTTTTCATTCTGTATACCTCATTATTAACACCCCCTGTCTATCTCAAGGCATTGAAGAGGATCCAGCCTCACTAATATAGAATATTATCTATTAGGAAAAAAAACTTTTATAAAACAACTTTATTTTTAATGAAATCCCAGAATTGGAAAGAAGGTAACTCCCATATTAAATATGTTTTAAAGAAAACCACAGAAAATTCAGTGTATTCAGGTTTGTTTGAGACAATCCTAATTTGCTCTTAATGACCCCAGCCTAAATGTTGGAAGCTCTTAGTTTCTCATTCAAGTAGTATGCAAAGCCATCAGGTGAGTGTTGGGATAGAGTTGTGATGAAGATAAAGAGAAAGTTGAAATATTGGTTACAACAGTAACAGAGAGCTTCCTAAGGGCACAGAGTAAGATCAGCAGACATTGTTGAGTAGTGACTTGAGGTGTGTTATCATTTATTTAAAATTAAACCTGTGAGACTGATTGTATGGTTTTTTTAGAGGATAATTGAGTTCACCTGTGATTGGGGTTCATTAATTAAGTGTGATGTTAGAAAGGAGGGGCTAATTGTTTGAGAAGGTTTGAAATAATTTGACTATATAAGCAAACCATGAAATCAATTCTGGAAAGGAGAGAAAATGTCACTGCAATGCCCATTTAGTTGACAATGATAATGGCAGATGATTTTTTCAGTAGTGAGTGGGAAAGATGGGAGGTGGTGATCCAGGGCATTCATAAGTAGTGAAGTTACCAAGGGTAACAAATGTGTGACTAAAGGAATTAGTGTCTGTGAACCAGGAGTTTATAAGTGATAAGCACAAGATGTCACTGAAAAACAAGTGGCTAAGGGGCCTATACATTCATTATGGCCGAGCAGAGGTTTTGGAAGCACTACTGAGCAACTGAGGAAACATCTGGTCCATACCATCACACCTCTGCCTGTGGGCCCTGAGAGCAGGTAACAATAAAAAGAGCTTCCACTTAATAATGCTCCAACCAGATGGTGTTTTCAGGAGCATCTGTTAATAAAGGCCAGAAAGTGGAGAGAACATTTGTAGAAGTCAATGATAGAGCACAGTTTGCTGCTAACAGATGTGCGGTTCCCCATGGCAGAGAGGAGTGTAGGATGTGGTCAGAGTCACAGGATTCTGAAAGTCATGGTCACGATGCAGAGGAATTCTGCAGCTGTACAAAACCTAGCAAAATAGGGTGCTCCCCACACAGAACAGTGTTTAGGCAGGCAAAGGCTGTGTCATGATATCAAACACTAAACATCATGGAATTTATCCCTAGGATAGACCCCTGGTTCTCAAAAGTATCCATTTATGTTCAGTTTGTTTTCCAGGTAACATGAAGATTAAAATCAGTAAATTGACAGGAAAAACATGAAAATAAGCAGGCAAAAACAGCAATAAAGAGAAACAGCTAACAACCTGACTGAGGGAGAGCATAAAAAATAAAAAAAAAAGAAGGAAGTCAGCAAATGTGAGAGAGGGAAGGAAGGGGGAAAGGGAAGGATGAAAAAGAAAGGAAGGGGACAAGTACTAAAAATAATTACATGTCCACTGCAAATTGGTATGCTAGCTAGAAGTCCACTTGATATCAGCCACAGTATTAGGGGGTAGTATTATATTTTTATTGCTTTATATTACAACACATTGGCTCTTCATAATAATCTTAGGGCCTTCAAGGTGCTATATTTATACACTATTTTTAGTAAATGTCCAAATCACCAGGACCCATCTTGTACAGGAGCAGGATGAAGCTCCCTTGGGCGAAAGACTATTCTACATCTTAACTAGGTTCCTGGTTGTATGCATCAAACAATATACTATAAATATATGAATATTTTGGTACGTAATTTATGAAGCACTTAAGCTGATGAAAAATACTTATGCCTGGATGTGAACCCCAGAGGTTCTGATTTAACTGGTTCTGGGTGCCACTTAGGTATCAGGTGGTTTAAAAGCATCTTGGTGATTCTAGTTGAGAACAACTGCATTCAATTATTTTTCCCCTCCCTCAGGAATGGAAATCTCAGGCTGTTAATAGTTAAATGTAATAATCAAATTTACCATGAGAAACACTCCATAAATATACTCAAAGAAATAGTCTACAAAATTATTGCTTTGAGACAAAAAAAATCTATGGTCATGAGAGCCAAGAAAAGCTGAGGAAATAGTCAAGATTGAAGGAAACTAGAAAGACTTACTGAGTGCAAATTGTGATCCTGGCTTAGATATTTTTGCTATAAACAAAACAAAATATTTTTGGGATTATTGGAAGATCTCTGGGTGATAAGTATAAGAACATCCTTTTATGGTTCTTGCCACTGTTTATCAAGCATGTTGTCCGTGGATATGAATGTATTTAAATAATCTAATGAATATAGAATGTAAGGAATTTCAATTAGTTTATAAAATAGTAATTCTGGATTGCTTTATTTTCTATATTCTAAATTTGAAAGTGATCACTTACTTCACGAAGAAAAACTTATGACATAAAATATGTTAATCACATTTTAAAAATGTGATTAAAATTTACAAAAACAAAAAAGCAGAATTTAAAATTTAAGTTCCACAGATTTCTTCTCCCATTTCTTTTCTTTTTTTTTTTCCAATTTTTCAAACTTTATTAAAGAAATAGCAATGATGATAAATCTCTAGAACATAGTCATTTTGGGGGTATTCTTCCCTTGAAAATATGACATTTGATTTCCAAATGCATGTCACAGCATACATAGTTCCTAATTGTACTCAGCGGGTGAGAGGCTGAAATCCTAAAATGTTCATCTTCTTTCTCATCTGTGGTTTTTCTTTGGATCAGCAATAATTGCCAGAGTAGCTACTGTAGCTTCATTAATTTTTGTCTGTAGCTCTCTGAGATCTTATATATGCAGCAATCACAGAATTTGAGCAGCTTCGCTAAGAACTGCATCTCCTGTGTCAACACCAAGAATATGCTTGTCGAAAGCAACAGGCAAGACCTTGTTCTTTTGATTTGCTTTAGCAGCTACATGCTGTGTCAGATACTCCTGGACCAAAATGTGAATTGCCATCCAAATTGATCAATGGCTTTGCATTTTCAGCTGCACTGTCAGCATTTTTTGAATTATCAGGTACCAAGTCCTTGTAGTTTCAGCATTATCTCTGTATTCTAGTTTAATAGCTAAACCTAAAAGCCAGTCAATTGCTTCTTGTGGAACCTGAATCTTGAAAGGACAATTAAAGTCTCTGATACGCTTTTCAAAGAGCTCGGGACAGTCACTGCTGTGGATGTTTCTTAAATTACTTCTGTGTTCAATCTTGTAGTGTCTGATTTTCTGGTCTTTAAGCCAAACCACAAAGTTTCTAAATGTTGTTTCATCTTTGTAGTTGAAGCCAGCAGGGTTGTGGTAGCAGAGGGCAGTGAGCTTGTGTAGGAACACAGCTCCACTTTTTTCTCTGGTCTCCCTGTCTTAGGCAGCAAGAGGAAAGACAAGGGGGAGTGGGCAGCCCAAGCACTGGTGACATAGTGAGAGGGCCTCTCCCATTTCTTTTAATTGCAGATGAAAAAACTTACACATGGCAAATTTGTTCCATTATTCAGGGCTACGAGTTCATTTATTTTAAATTTTGAAACGTTTCAAACTTACAGAATATAGCAAGAATGAAATAGAAATCATGTGTTCTTTTGAGAACTAAGTTCGTCTGTGGAACTTAGAGTTAGAGCTGGCCATAAGAGACGTACATTACTAGGTGGCTGTGTATGCTATATTGTGCTAAATGGAATTCGTCCAACCCGGGATAATCTCTGCAACTCTCTGCATAACTTTATATTGAGAATAACTTGGGCACATCACACCATAATTTACGTGAGCTCATTCAGCTGTAAAATCCCTAGTGTTTTATAAATAACTCCTAGATATGGCCTACTATAGATTCATTCAACGTGCCCCTGGAAACAGACTAGTAATTCTATATTAGCTTTTATGATGGTGTTCAATCTCACCTATTACCTCAAAAGTCAGACTTGAATTGTTTATAAAATTAAGAGTTGAAAGCAGTTCCTCTTTTATTATAGAAATAATTATCACATAGCACATATAATTATCTGGTGAGTACTAAGTAGTTTGATGTTGACACTGGTGTTCTTTGTTCTTGCTTTTGGTAAAGTCTGTAGCTATCGGAATACTGCATGTTTTTCTTTTAAATAACCTCCTTTGTATATATACAGTTAGTCAGGTAAACTTTAGAACCTAATATTTTTCCTGAATAGTGGTATGAAGTAGTTAGTGCATGTAACAAATCCACATTACAGTCTAATAGTTTTTATCTATCATGTGTTTCTATTAAATTTAAAGCTATTATTTGATTTTACTCTACTATTTTTATAATGAGTCTAATTTAGTTACTACTTACTGTAAACAAGAAACCAACAAGCCTTTGAAGATCACTCTTCATCCTTTGCCATCCATACCCAATCAGGTGTTAAAATCTGCCAATACTGTTGCTTCAATATCTCTGTAATATGATTACATTTTTATACCTGATGGCTATTGATAATTTAATGAATAAATACTAAATGGTGGTAAAAGACTCTTTATAACCTGCACCACCACTTTCTTCCAGTTGTACCCTGGTAACCAACACTGGCTGAATCTTAGGTGTCGTTGGTTTTCCATGCTGCCTGCCTTGTATAATCTGCTTCATAAAGCTGGAAGTGAATACCTCTCTCAACTTCCTTCCCTTCATGTCTGCCTTTCATCCTGTGAAATTCTTCCTCATCAATCAAGACACAACTTAGGCAACTTGTCCTTCACTTGCCTTACTTGACCCACCGTTGAAATAGGACTCGTAAAATATTTCCTTAACAACTGTCTCACAATATTGGAATTATGTCTTTACATGCTACCCCCACCCCAGTGTACATATATACACATATATGTATGCATACATACACACGCACACATTATAGATGTATGTATATATGTATATACACACACTCAAATATGTATAAACATGCTCCCACATATACAGAGGGTGCTAAAAATGTATACACATTTTAAGAAAGTAAAAAACTGTATTAAAATTGTAATACTCAGTATATACTGATAACAAAATATGAATAAAAGTCATGTATATACATTTTTTTGGCACCTCTGGTGTGTGTGTGTGTGTGTGTGTGTGTGTGTGTGTGTGTGTGTTTACACACACACATACCCACACATATCCCTCAGAATAATTCCTTGTAATTTATCTTTGTGGCTACAGAAAAAAGTAAGTGCTTTACCAAGCCTAGACACTCAAAAAATAAGTGATTGCATTAATTTAAAAAATGGTTATTATAAAAATGAAGGGGAAAGAAAAGGAATATATAGAACCTATTAAAAAAGAACCTGTAAAAAAGAGGGGAGGTAGATAAAACTCTGTTGGTTCAATAGATACCTCTTCAGTGCAATTTTAATTCCAATGCCCAGATCTTCAGTTTTATTTTCTTTCAAGAAATTTGAAAAATTAACACCAATGATAATTCAATATTGTAATATTTTGATCATATGTACAAGATGCTGCAAGTGGCCATCAGTTCTATGGGAGTATTATATTATAAAACCCATGTTCTCTTGCAGAGCATTACATAATGATACAAAAATACAGTTTGGAGCAATTAAATATCTGTCCAAACTTACCTACTTTTGAAACACGACTTACCATAATTCTTTTCTTGCTCAGAAAATATCAATAGTTAATATATATTGAGCAATTACTCTCTTCCAGGGGTTATGCTTTGTTTCACTACATTTAGTCTTCAAAATAGCCGTATGGAATAGTACTGTAATCATCCCCATTTAACATGTGAGGAAACTGTAAAGTAGGGGTGTGAAATATACTTCTCAGGTTCACAGAGCTGGTAAAGTGCTGCACCATTTTAACTGGGTGATGTAGCTCCTGAGCTCTTGTCTTTAAGCACTAAGATGCTAACATATTGCCGAAATATGCCTGTCTCTTCAGAAAAGTATACACAGTATAGATCAACTTTTAATGAATATTAGCTTGTTTATAACAATTTCATTGTTTTCATATTTCAACTAGATGGCTTAAAGGTTTTCCACATATTTCTAACTACATTTCCCTTAGGATTATTGGGCTAAAAATACACAGGTTTTCCTTTTAAGTGTGTGTGTGTGTGTGTGTGTGTGTGTGTGTGTGTGTGTGTCTGTGTGTGTCATTTAACCTGACAGATATATTTAACCTAAACAACCATATATTTATTTTTGGAAATATTTTCCCAATAGATTTATATAAGATAAATTAAACATACAATTTTGGCATTCAAATGTCAACCAACATATAGCGTATTTTTATCTCTTATTTACTTTCTCTTATAATGTTATAGCTTATTTTATGCTCCTAATTTTAACTATAATAAAACCTCATTAATCTGAGTATATAAGGAATGAATTGCAGAGTTTCTAATTCAACTGTTATCAATAAAAATATTTTCAAAATATTTGACTCAGTCAGAGATCTCTGGATTGGAAAAAAGACGTAAGATTCAACATGCTAGTTAATAGAGAATGCCTAAAATGTGTAATGCTACTTTACGATTTTTTTTTTTTTTTTTTTTTTTTTTTACAATTTAACAAGTTTTTCTTACATAATGTTTAAGCAAATGAAAGTAAAATTGCCTATATATGATGTAAGTTACAAAATGTTTGGGGCAACTTTTTATCCACAAGCTTTCTTGTGGCTATGATTGAGATTATTTATCATCTATAGCTTTAAGTCAGATATTATCACTTCAAGAATAGGAGACTGCCAAAGTTCTACACAGTTTCCTCTCAGCTTTATTATGGGATGGATTTAATGTCATTGCCTTTATATTTTATACACAGATTCTAGGTTCTAAACAAATAGGTAAAGCAATGAAAACTATATTTTCTCTTACCCGGGAGCTGGAAAGTAGACTTCAGGGTACTATATCACTCAATATAGGCTGCAATAACTACAAAATATCAATATCTTAGAAATACCAAGCTTTATGTCTTTTCTACACTCTCTAGATGTCTATCACTGGAACTGCCTTTTAAAAGTTTCTGCCTGCATATCACTGGCACTCAGGTTTCATTGGACAGAGCATGTCATTTAAATCTACTTTATTAGGGTAACTGTAGTGATCCAGTATGCAGATTGGGTCTTCAGAAAAGTCATGACGTGTTTTGTCTATGTTTTTCAAAGCCCATTTATTTATATAAAGAACAAGATCAATCAGTGATATGTGGCCCATTTTGTTCGATAATCTTTTGACATCTTCCAGTGAGCTTCATAATTCCTTGTTCATAGAAGGACCAGTCTTTATTTGTGAACAACTGAAAAAGGTGCTCATTTACAGCCTCATCTGAATTGAACATTGTACCACACAAGGAGTTTTGAAGAGAGCGAAACAAGTGTAGTCTAATGGCGCAAGGTCAGGCAAGTATGGTGGGTGTGGCTACACATCCCATCCAAGCTCCAATAAATTTTAACAGGTGGTCAAACTTGTGGGTGGTCTCACGTTGTTGTGATGGAACCCAACTCCGTTACAATTAACCAGCTCTGGACATTTCTGGTGATGGATTCATTCAAACTGTCCAATTTCCAACAGTATACATTCAAACTGATTGTTTGGTTCCTTGGTAGGAACTCGAAAAACATACCTTTAAAATCCCACCACACTGAAAGCATAACCTTCCTCTGATGAATGTCTGCTTTCGATATCCTTTGAGGTGAATCATCACATTGGAACCATACCGTTTGAGCACCACATTGTTGTAAACAGTCCACTTCTCATCACCAGTTATCAGTTGCTTCAAAAAAGGATCATTTGCCTCATGTTTAATGAGCATATTGCAGATGTTTATATGGGTCGTCAAACAAACTTCTTTGAGTTCCTTCAGAATCCAAAAATCGAGCTTGCTTAGGTATCCCAGCTTCTTCAGGTGGTCATGAACACTTGAATGATGGATGTTCAATGTTTGTGCAATCTCTCATGTCGTGTAATGTGGGTTTGACTCAATGCCTTTAGTTTGTCATCATCAACCTCGGTGGGCCTCCCTGACCCAGGAACATCATTGAGATCAAAATCACCAGGACGGAATTTTGTGAACCATCGTTGGCACTGACATTCTTGTAGAGCATTATCACTGTAAACTTTACAATTTTTCACAAGCTTGCTGCGCGTTCTTCCCTTTATGGAAGCAAAACAGTAAAATATGGCAAAAATGCACAGTTTGGTCTTCCATTTTCAACTTGTTGTAGTCGCCAAAACTCAACCACATCGCTCAATTTTTTTGTTTTTTGTTTTTGTTTTTAGAATGAAGCTAGAACTGCCAGCTGTCAAATGACATGCGAATGGTATAGATGTGAATGACTCTAGTACTTCCAAAAATAAAATAGTGTCATCTGTTACAAACATGTGTCATGACTTTTCCAAAGACCCAATAGAAATAGAGGAAAACTAGATATTGGCAAACAGTAATAACATCTACTGTCAGTACCAAAATAGTAGAGAAGGACATTTTTGCTGTATTCTCATGTTCCTTCTATTAGGTTTATTTTACATTTTTTTCCACAATTTTGTTTTCTAACATATTTTTACTTTTCCAACTATATATATATATATATATATATATATATATATATATATATATATATATTTGTTAATATGTTATTGCATTGTGCTGTGGCAAATCCATTTCTTCTCTCCCATTTCTGGACCACTCGCTACTTATTGAAGACCTGGGAGAAGTTCTGAGTATTACATGTTTTCATAGAGGATAGGGAATTTATTTGCCTTAATTCTTTCAAAAGATTACTTGCTTCTCCATATTATATGAAATTTACTTGTTTAAAATAGTATTTTCATAGCAGTTATTTTCTGTTAATTATTATTTATAAGAAACAGATGTTAGAGACTAAAAAATCAGCTAAAAATGTCTAGCAATATCAGAAGAATGACATCATTAAGACCTACAAGGGTTCTGACAATGGAAAGAAGCAAATACAAGATCAAAAGATGATTAGAGCAAGAAAATACATTTCTTGCTAGAGTCAAATCCTTTTTTTTTTTTAAGTTTATTGGGGTGACAATGGTTAGTAAAATTACATAGGTTGCAAGTGTAGAATTCTTGAGGTTAAGAAAGAAGAAAAACAAATCCAGGAAGTGTCAAACAGTATCCCAAAAGTCTGCATAAATAGAAGGTACGTTTAACCACCATTATCTTCTTCTTACAAGCTCTTTGGAACTTGAGACCCTGAGGCTTTTGTGTTTTGTACTACTCTCACATAAGCACAGATTTGTGGAAATCTCAAAAAATAATTTTATATTGATACTTCACTATCCCATCACATATAAGGATTGAAAAAAATAAATCCAATTCTGTGAAGGAAGTTGGACATTATTTCAGTTACACCAAATCACTGCATTGCTGCTTATAATGAGGCCTGTGACAATGTGTGTTATGAAAAATGTGTAATTCACTTACCTTTGTTTGAGATACTGACATTACTTGCCCACCTGTCACACTCTCTACCCAATGCTGAATTATTACAAACTAGAGGCAATAAAACAATAAAGTAAACTTTATTTTATGTAGATAGGTATAAATGTCCCTACGAGGTGCTTAAACATACTTTCCATTTCAAATACATTTTGCATTATTCCCTGTACAATATGAATATTATATTAATAGCTACAGGGTTTTAAATATATTATGCATGGCAAAGAATACAATATGAAGGGATGAAAAATGCAGGAATTAAAACAATATATTTAAATCCCTTTTCTATTACATTATTGCTTTGCTTAATTTCATTGAAACTCAAGTCATGCCCTTAGCAATGAGCCAAAGACAGTATTATATAAATATGATGGTATGTCATTTAAATAAAATTGTATTCAAGAATTAATGCATACCTTGACCTGTTTACAAGAATAAATTTTATTTTGAGATATAATTGTAGTGCTGCTATGTACAAAAGCAAGTGCTTTGTAAATTAAGATACATTATAATGTTATAGCATATTATTAATAAGGAAGGTGATTACATATGTATCTATACTTAAGTCTTAATATAAAATTTTATTTCGGAGTTCATGTCATGACTACTATAACAATAGACTCCTAGAACAATAACATTGGATATTTCAGGACATTTATCTCCCTATGCAGATCCACACATACCTTTTTTTATTGAAGTCTCTGAGTGTTCAAATAAGAATACAGTATATTTAGGCAATAAACTATGGCCATTCTAGAACAATTCCCAAATATTAAATACACAGAACAACTTAAATATCTACATCTATATCTATATCTATATTGAAGATTTCTATTTCCTATGTGGGTATCTATCCATCTGTCTATCTTCAGGTAAGCCTGTTTTTTTTGTTTTGTTTTGTTTTGAAGTGTATGAATGTGTATACTGACAGTTTCTTGAAAAAGAAAAATTGTTGAAGACTTCAAATCATTGCAACTTGAAGATCATGAATTCTTATAAACTGTCAGAAGTTACAATCATATGGACTGTTTTCTCCAATTTTATTTTCTTTGTGCCTTGACCAATATAAATCAGTAATATCTTTTGATGTTTATCTAAGTTAAATTTAAAACATAGTCCCTCCAACAGGTTTCACAGGCATCTTAATGTACTTATATGTAAGTTATATTAATAAAGGCATGCATTTTCTAAAAGTTAATAACTATAATATTTTCATTAAAAGAACCATAGCAAAAGCAACCCCCAAAAAGCATTCCTACTAAAATCTGCTTAATTATGTATATTGAAAAAATTAATTATCTTCTTTTATAGTCTTCTTACTTCAAAGAGATTATTCAAGAGAAAATAGAGTGGGTGTGAAGCCCATTGATAAGTAATATAAAGTGATGCTTTGAAAGAACGCTGAATTCTAAGAGAAATACTACATTTTTGGAAACTAAATTACAGATAAGACATATAATCTAGGTAATTAAATCTAAAATATATACATTATATTAGGACAGTTTATTTATGAAATCAATTCTTCAGAGTGTTTATCTTCTCTGCGGTGGCTTGAAAATGCTATCTTTTAAGAGAAGAGAGCGAAGGCTAAGATGGCTCAGAATGCAAGTCTTGGGGTTCAATAAAGAGGATAAAATCATTCAAAAGAATAGTGCTATGAGAGCCCTGAGTTACTATCAAGGACAAGGTGACAATCAAATAAGTACAAAAAGACACTTCCCATCAGGTAGTTTAATTTCCCAGTAAAATATTACAGTGAAAGATGTCTCACTTGAAGAGGAATTTATTCATCAATCTTGTCCCTTTTTTTAGGTAATGCCAGTTTATTTTATATCTTCTTCAGTTGATTTTAAGGTTTTTACTTGAAGGTATCAAGCTTGAAAACAGCTATGAAAGGTTTAAGTAACTCCTTACACTTGTGACACTTTTCCCCAAATTACCTATGTATCAGTATAACCAATTCCTTCTGTGGTCTCCAACTCACTGATACAAATGGACTCCAAACTCAGAGCTGTTATGTCTAGGGACCATGTTTTAAACATCATTGTATTGCTACTACTGAGAACAGTGGATAGCATATATGAGGGTCTTAGGCATTGCCTATCAAATGGTAGTAACCCAGAGTGAATTCACTTTTGTCTCTACCTATTCACCTAAGACTTTTCTATTTTCTTACATTCTAAGTTTATTTTTTGAGTTCCCAGAATGTCAGAGATACTCAAAGTTACCCACTGTGCTAAACTGGAGCATTCCCTTTGCACTTTCATTGGATGTTGTCACTTCAGTTATATCCTAACACGTTTTTGTAACACACTCTGACAGACATGGCTTCTATTACTTGCTAAGACCAGGATCTCTAATTAGGTACCTGATCACCACCAGATATTTCCACCACTGACAGAAAGACCTTACCTAGAAACAGGTTTATATGAATTATAACTTTCATCTTATTAGCCAATGGCCCCATTGCTTAGATCTTTACCTCCCTACAAAACCATAACCATTAATAAATAGTAGATTACCAAGCATAGCATTTTAGCAACATGACGATGATTGATTTGGGGGAACATTCTCTCACGATTTTATGTTCTTGTGGAATTTTAGCTTGTAATATTCACTAAACTGAATCAGTCTAGGATATATCTTCTGGCAGTTTAGAAAAGGATAAAATTAGATCAGCATTTTCAAAATGGGTTGATTTGAAGCATAATGATTGCTTGACATTCATTTGATATATAATAGTTGTCATTTTAAAAGTTAGTCTTTTGTGATGCAACTTTGTGAATCACTGTGTTATTATGTACCTCTCCCCTGAAAAGTCAAAGTATAGGTCAATATAATAATAATGTTTCTAAGATTTCCTCCAATAAAAACATCCACTGACTTTTAACACAGCATTTACAAAACTTATTCAAGTATGGAAAATATCTGTGGATCATTGTTTCATGGAACAGGCATCGGCAAATTTTGGCTTAAAATGATGATGCACGTATTCAACAATGGCTAGTATCAACAGATAACAAAACCAAAACTATGCAATTTCTACATATAACCCAGAGAAGGGTGAAGTTTCCCATTATAATTTTCTAGAGTTACAAATATAACAAAATGGGCCTCTCCATAAAATTGGCTAGGGAATATAAAAAACTATATATGTCTTGAAAAATAAAAGAGCATAAAGAGAAATAAAAGAGCCTATTTAATAAAGATCTTTGCCCCTATTAGGTATTTAAAACACACACGTTTCATTGGTATAATCTCTAGAGATGAGCAAAAGGTCTTGAAAAAGGAAGTAAATTAATTACTTTAGCATTTATGGTGGGGGGAGGGGAGAGGCGGTTAGGGGAATATATAGAATTTTATCAGATATTTATAAGATTTTTTTGAGCAATACTGAAGGTATATTGAAAAGTATGAACAAGGACTAAAGGCCAAGAAAGAGCAGAAATTATTTGGCCCTTTCCAAAAGAGTATGGCAGCAAATGGAATCAGGAGTACGTACTGGAGAGTTAGTGAAGCTCAGAGAAGGTAGTCATGCTTACCATCCACGGTATCTCTTCTTCACCTTCAAGGCCATGTGAAAAAACTCAGGGTTAGTAGAAGAACATGATCGTGATCCTAGTGATCTGTAGAAGGATCATACTGAAACATCAGTGACTATAGTGCACAAAAGTAACCACTGAGAGAGAACTTGTGGTTTGGGAGTCTATTGAAATAGTGACCCTGAGGGAGATGAAGTCCTCCATCTGGGTTAGTGAATGCATGAATGATAGTATCATTGAGTACCAAGAAGGGAGAGTTAGATGGAACAGATTTGAGGCAGGGGGAATACTGCTATTCAGTAAGGTCAGGTTCAACTTTTAGTATCTTATGAAACATATAGATGTGACTTGCCATTAGATACTTATGTGACTTGAAAGCAAGGTGAGAAATAAAAGGTGAAGATACAATGTTACACATCACTAGTACTAAGGCAGTGTATCACTGCATAGCAGAAAAGCTAGTGGAGACATGATGATATTGAGAAGGAGCCATCACAGAGAAGAGAACCAGAGCAGACAGGTATCAAGAATAGAGAGTTGTTATAGAAGTTGTGTTGTGAAGCCATCACTGCAGTCGGGTCAAAATGGTACATTCATTCACACAGGGTTAGTTGAATTTACAGTTGAGAAATCGCTGTTACTTTGCATAAAGAGTTCTGTTTGTTTGTTTGTTTTTAACTTTATTATTATTATTATTATTATTATTATTAGTTACAGATGTACAAAACAATGCAATAGTTATCTTTTTCACCCCTTACAAAGTGACTCTCCCTCCTGGTTTTGAAGTAAAGGAACTGTAACATAAAATTAGAAACATTAATCACAGAAAGCTTCTTGTTCAACTCTGTGTTTACAGATTAGGAAACTGATGAATGGTGATGTGGAGGAAATGGGAAACACAATGATCTTCAATTTTCTTTATTTGAAAACCTTTGCAACTAGTAATTTAATGTATTTTAAAACAGGCTATAATATAGCATTAAAATGTGGAAGAAATCTCTGTGTTTTTAAATTTGATCACTGATACACAGAGATTTGCCTCAACTCTGTAATAAAAATTGGATTTAATCATGACAATATGTTGACATTTACCCAAATGTCATCAAATAACTAATTGAACTTAATTTCTTTCATGCTTTAATGTAATTGCATATTATTTTTGGTTCTTGTTTTAATGTCATCATGACATAGCTTCAGTTGCATAACAATAGAAGTCAGAGATTATAGTTGTTTTTCTGAATTTTTGTTTCAACTAAATTATATAAAAACAAAAGGCAAAATCACTATTACTAACTTGTAATAAAACAGAGTTTTATTTTTTGAATCACTGTCTACATAGAGTGATTTTTCTTTAGTGGAAACAAGAAATAAAAAAAAAAGTCTTTCCCTGGAGTAGCCAAAAAGAGCAATTTGCTGGTGACCACTGTAAATTGCTTTAGGACAATAAAGGATCTTGATTCATTGGCATTGCACTGAGACTGAGGACTCAGAGCAGTAAAATGCCAGGAAGAGCAAGTAGGGTGATAAGATGTAAGGGGAAGACGTTCAGTTCCATTTTACAATAGTAAAATGGAAAGAGGGAAAGCACTAATATAATATTCTGTGGCGGAACACTTCAGACCTGATGCAGTATTTAAAAAGTAGCATGATAATTCAAAAAAGAAAAATGCACTGTAGTTACATAAATCAGAATAGTAAGACAAAAACAAAAGGCAAAAAAGGATCAGCAGACCGAAAATAGAAAAGGATTACAGTTATGGGAATTGAGAATGAAGAAAGAAGCTAAACAAGACTGACAGCAAAAGAATAATGAGAGGTGAAAAAGCTGATATGCAGTGAAGAGTGAAAGCAGCAAGCTAACAGCAGAGCAATCAAAGAGTAGCGGCTGTATGATGACAGGAAAGACTGACAGTACATCCCACAAAAAGGAAACTATACACTGGTGGGTATAGGAGGGGAGATGTTAAATTTGTTTAAAACAAACCCATCTAGCAGCAGAGGGAAAAACAGTATCATGTATTTCTTGAGGCTTTGCTTCATTTATACAGTAAACTTGGTATCAAATTTCAATAAAATGCACATTTAGGAAACATACTTATGGAGCATATCTGGCATTTTTGTGTGCACATATGGATAATTTTGATTTGTTTATTACTAAACTCTATTAAGGAAGCTGTGAGTTTCAAGGTAATACAATAGGGCATTTAAAATTTGTGAGCATGTAAATATGATTAGGTGCAGTAGAGAATACTCACTAAATCAGTTAAATTTCCCCAAAGTAACATTTTTACAAAGCTACCAAATTAAATCTGAACCCAAGAGGTCAATTGGATCAGATTAGTTTGTGTCTGGTTCAGAATGGGGGTAAAAGGAACTTATAGATGCTACTTTCAGATGCTAGATGATTCCAGTTTGTTTGATGAAAGTGACTGTTTTCTCCTTGTGAACATTCTCTTTTCATGGTTCACATGACACTGTGTTGTTTTCAGTTCTCTCTCTCTCTCTCTCTCTCTCTCTCTCTCTCTCTCTCTCTCTCTCTCTCTCTCTCTCTCTCCCCCTCTCCCCTCCCCCCCTTCTCCCCTTTTCCCTCTCCACCCCATCCCTCCAAAGCAGCAACCTCTGTCTATATTCTCTGCTCTCCCAGCTCATCCACTTTCAGTAATGCAATACTTAATCCAGGAAAATAACTCCAATATCTCTATCACTAGCCATGAACTTCTTCTAGATCTTCTCATTAACTAGTGGAAAATTTCACTTTTATACTTTGCTGCCTTTTTGATCACAATATAGCTAATCCTGAATTTATTTTAATGATTGTTTTTTTCTATTCTATTTTCTATTTTGACTCTACCTCTCTTTTTCCCATTCTGTTAATGACACCAGTGTCATCTCAACTGACCAGACTTGAAACCTTGGAATAATTTTCCCTTCACATTACCTCCCACAAATCATTCAATCAGACCTTCCAATACTTCCCAGTAATGCTCCATATGATTTGTTCATGCATTCATTCAACAAAACCCAATCCACTGTTTTCCAAGTATTGTTGTGACAGCTGGGATATGATAGCAGATGTACCATCCGTATCCCTTACCTCATGGATTTTCCAGTGATAGAAGATAAAGAAAAAAATACAGCAGTTTAAGTAGTATGTGTTTCTCGGATAAAAGCTGAAAGTAAACACATTTCTTTTCTCAGGCTCAATAAATCTTGAAACTCATTTCAAAATTGTTTATAGAAAATTCAAGTTAAAAACAAATTTTACCCAGAGTTGCAATCCATTGAAGTTCTTGAATGTATTGAATGACATTGTTTAAAAATATTTTATCAATCATCAGATATGACTGAGCATTGGAAGTGCAGACTTTATGAAATGCCTTGTATGGCATGGCTGAAGGATGATACACGTGTGGAAGTCTATCTTACTCTTTAAAAATCCTTAAAATGAGATTTTTTTACAGCATCCTTTTTAAATTGTTTTGTGTGACAGTGCCTATAGTCAAGTATGCTTTCTAAATATCACTTGTACTTTTTTTTCACTTTCTCCTCAGTAAAACTGATAAAAATAATGAAAGAAAAAGCAAAACAAGACTTGTAACTTCAATACTTAGACAAGCATTTAGAGTTTTGAATGAGTCATGTTTTAGATTAAACAATCTGTAATTCATCTAGCCATTCTGTGTGAGCAGAACTGTTGAACCTAACTAACATTTGTCTTCCTAACTCCCACCTTTCTTTTTGCAAGTCTCCCCACTTATGGTTTGTGGATATTAAAATGGTGCACAGTATTCTAATACAGTTCTGTCCTTTTTATATTTGTGTTTTACCTAAAACCCTCCTCTGAACTGTCATTTATAGCCTACTAATGTTTACATCTGCTCTATTTTTCCAATTCAGCCTTGTGTAATATTATATCTGAATTCATCATATTGCAAAGGTAAAATTTGTTCAATAGTTATGGAGAATGCATAATAAATGAATAAATGAGTAACTGCCTAGATGTCATTTTTTTAAATTAACGTTAGTAGCATATTGTAGGTGCATTCTACAATGAAGTACATAACTTATTTACTAGAAAATTAAGATACTGGAGGGAGTTTTCATTAAATATATGGATAACTAAATAGTAGTTTTTCATATTATTTTTATTTAGTTAATTTGAAAAGACTAGCTATCACTACCTGTGCCTGTTTCAATGCTCCAAACCAACTTAACTATTGCCTGTCACTTCTGAAATAATTTCCTGTTGATTTAACAGGTGAAAACACAAGAGTGATTCAAAAGTCAAGAAAAATTGTACTGTTCATTCATATCATCCAGTTTTCTTCTATCACCGAGTATGAGCATCTCTGATTTATAAGATCTCTTCAGTTTTTCATGTGGCAAGTTTATTTCCCTCCTTTCTCTCTCTCTGTCATTCTGTCTTCTCTATCAGTCTCTCTTTTTCTCTCCCATCACAAACACACACACATGCACACAACCCTGTCCCAGAGAGAAGCTACCTTTTGTTTTTCTGACCAGATTGGTACCTGTCATAACAAACATATTAAATGTTTTAATTAGACTCATGGGAATCATATAACTTACCCCAAACAAAACTTACAAATCATTTTAAGTGCAGGCAATCACTATGCATGTTCTTTTATTGGAGAACCACAGATGCAGCTACTGATTTAGAAAAAAATGTATATTATATACCTTTTCTTATCTATCACTTTAAGACAGGCTTTGGTTTTGGGTTAGCATGCAAGACTCTTGGTGAATGCGAGGGAAACATTATTCATGCAGAGAAAAC
Source organism: Aselliscus stoliczkanus (assembly GCA_033961575.1). Lineage (NCBI taxonomy): Eukaryota > Metazoa > Chordata > Mammalia > Chiroptera > Hipposideridae > Aselliscus > Aselliscus stoliczkanus. Next base: position 31,698,460 of record CM066727.1, on the reverse strand, counting down.
CATTTCAGTTATTGATCACTTCTGTCTCATAACTCATTAATTACACAGATTAGCTTAATTTTCCAGCATCAACCACTCTCCTACTTCCCACAGACCCTTCATCCCTTATTGCCTTAAGCTTGACTGCTTCCTATTTATAGTTAACTCCATGAATTCTAAAGTCATATCCATTTGAGAACCCTTTAAAAGAAAGAAAAAAAACACAACCTTCTCTTTTACATAGTGATTCCTTCCACTTGTGCTCAGAATATTAATCTGCCTCTTTTTTATTATTTTTTTAATTTTTATGTTTTTACTGAAAAGGGCGTGCTTTGCTTTCATCATTCCCCTTGGCCTCAAAGCTTACTCAAGCCTCCCTTATTTTATTTTTTAAAAACTTTTTATTATTATTATTATTATTTTATTATTAGTTACAGATGTACAAGACAATGCAATAGTTATCTTTTTCACCCCTTACAAACTGACAACCCCCTCCCCCCTTTACTGTTCTCCCACCCCCGATATCATACATATCTATTACAATTCCATTGACTCCATCCCCACACAATACTCCACATCCCATGACTATATATGTGTTAAATTATAGTTGACATATAATATTATTTAGTGGCAGCTTCAGATGTACAGTACAGTGGTCAGGCCATTACACCGTCCATGAAGTAGTCTCCCTGACAAGACATGTGTCCCTTGTTTTAAAACAGCCTTTACTTAAAGCTGAGAACAAAATTAACAGCTAAACTCAGAGGAGAAGGCAATAAAGTCAACTAATTAATGTTCATGATTAGGATCTCAGTCTTCAAGAAATGTTTAATGGATATCCAATATATAGTATTTAACATAACATGGACTATTTGTATTGAAAATAGTAAAAGACATTAGTTCTTAGCAATTTCAAATACATTGAAAGGAAAATACAGTTATATATAAAACTTCACTCCTATATAAACATGACCTTTTAGTGGTTGGAAAGAACATTAGTCAATTTCGTCTTTCAGTAGCAAAGAAACTGAGGCCCATAAGAGAAATTGCTCCATTCTACGATCTGGGGTGTGGCAGAGTGAGTATTATAAGTCATGTCTTCCCAATGACTGATATGTGTTTATTGAATACTTACTATGTTCAGGCAACAGGCAACGTAGACAGATGCCCACAACAAGCTTTCCTAATGACCCCTTTTTCTCCCCTGAAACAGTGTGCCCTAAATACTGAAACAAACTGGTTCAGTGGTCACTTTCTATTTCCTACTGTTCCCAGTCTCATTTTTCAAGTTGAAACTGCTTTCTCCTTGCCCTTCCTTTTATATTTTTAATGGCTGTAAAAAATTAAATATGGATAAACTTAGATGAATGCAATATTACCATAGCTGCATTTGCCTCATAAAAGTCAGAATGTGTTTAAAAAGTATGTTCTTAAAAAAAAAGAAAAGAAAAGAATTCATTCTAACATACTATGCCTTATTATTTTGTGAAACTACATTTTGGCATGAATGTTCAATAGTAATATTTGTAGTTTTAATAGCTTAATTGTGTAAGGAGTATATCATACCAAATTATAATTCATTTAAGTCTTTTATTATAAATCTCCATAGGTTTTTATTTGTTTAATTTATAGAAAAAATATTTTGTTCGTAGTGTTTATTTGCTTTATATATATTTAAGGTTAAGTACAGATTGGAGCATCAGCTTCCTCTTTTATTTAAGATTCCTAAGAGCTTATAACCAATACACTTTCATTAATGTTATATTTTTCACTAAGTCTATGTATTTCCAACAAAATGAACTGATGTTACTGTGAAGGTATTGTCGAAAAGATCAACAAGAGAATAGTTTATCACTAAGCCATCCATCTGCAGGACAAACTCTTGGAGTTCTTCCCCGTAGCATTAGTCTTCTCTGGTTAACTTAGTTGGCTTGTAGTAAATGACTTGAAGGCTGACCTAATCTCTAAATATTGCTTTCTGAAGTGCTCTGTATTTTGTGTCCTCTATTTACTTTTGTGGAGTCGATATTTCTCTACTCAACTGCAAACCTAGTTTTGTGTTCCCTTGTTATTTTCCTTTCAGAGCAAACACTATTATTATTATTATTTTTAACTGTGATAGTTGACTGCTGCCCTGAAGCCCCTAACTACCCCAGTTCCCCGTGGTTTTCAAACAAAAAGATTGGAAATGCACACATTGCAAGTTTCACAAATTCATTGAACTTGAAAAACAAAGGAAATCTTGTTAAATGCTAGAGCAGCACACAAGAAAAAGTCTGAAGCAGTTCAGGAATATAACAGAGTTAATGATCTCACTTTATAAAGAAAAGGAATCAAAAAAAAGAAAGAAAAGGAATCAAAGTGGATGAACCAAAAGGATACCAAGAATGGAGTGGAAGTTGGGTAATAAATGTATTTTCTAAGTATAAATTAATATAGTTTTAACATCTAGCTTTAAAATATTTACATACATACATATAAGTCAGAATATTCAATTTTCTTATTTAAAAATCCTTATTTTAAACTATGGAATGTGTTAGACTATGTTCTAGATTTCCATTGACTTCAAGTCTGAAAATTTATTTCCAAATAATTCATTTATGTTATTTTATATTTTTTTGAAAATTTCATGAATAATTGGGATTTCAGAAATCGAATGAGAACAGAAGACAGTGTAATTAATAGTTTTCTTCAGGAAAATATTTCAAACTTAGAAGACTAGAAGATGAATTGTGAAGTGAATCCTGAATGAATGACAAACATTTAAATTGGCTGAAGGAAAAAAAAACAAAGAACACTTTATTTAAAACTCCCATCACAGTATATGCTATTCTTTTATTATATGTGTCACATTTTATCTTGTATACTATATCTTTGTGTCTTAATTCCAAAACCTAAAGTCTTTGAGTAGAAGATGAATGCTTGTTTCCCTTTCTTATTTGTAACATTTTAGCATGGTGCTTTATTCATGTTGCTATGGTGAATAGAATGAGAAAAGAAAAGTAGGAGAAATGGAAGAATAAAGAAAATCTTGTTTGGTTAATTATATGAGAGAGGTTGGAAATGATATGTGTAAATAAGGACAGGAAAAATAGAAATGTTTGAAGTCAGGAGGATTGTTCAAGCAAATACCCTACTTCTTGTGTCTCTTAAGGCACAAGAAACATAGATTTTGTTACTTTACAAACCAAATTTTCAAATAAGAACTCAGTTGACCATATGCCAAACCCTTTAGAAGACTTGCAAACTATGAGCCGGAAGCAAATCTAAGTGGCAGTCTACATGTTAATCACTCCATCTCATGGCTGAGATATTCACATTGTAAGAAATCATTGAACTAAAATTGTAAAGTTTTCCTTTGTTCTCCCTGTGGAACACAATTAGTGACCACAGGAAAGGTATCCTGCACTTTTATAACGTGGACTTAATCAACATTGAAATAACAAGCATAGCACTACAAGTATGTTTTCAATGATAAATATACCAGTCATTTTAAAATTCTAATAACTTAGCTACTTGAAGAGAAGCATCTTAAAGTGTTTTCCTCCTGTGGGGAGCCAGCCCCCGCGAGGACCAGGGGTTCCCTCAGGTGGGACGGCATCCGCCAGGAGAAAGAATGAGGGAGACAGTGGAAAGTGGTTCACAGGAGCGGCACACACACTTTATTATTAAAGCCTGACCCCTTTTATAGGGGCTTCTGACCATTACCTCAATTGCAAGTTATGTTTCACATGATCAGGATGTTTTTCTCTTTCTCAGAGCTTTTACCTTTTTGTAATTGTATCTTTCCAGGGTACACCGTGGCCCGTTCAAGGACTTTACTTATGTCTAAAGAGCGGTTACTATGACTACCTTATAGGGCAGATACTTGAACTTAGTAGCAGAAGGAGTCTCAAATTTTTCCTATCCTACGAAGAGCTGCATATTATTGCAATAGGAACATCTGTTTCTCAGTCAAAGCTTCAGTTTTTGTTGCTACAGCAATGTACAAAGCAAAGAGTTAAAACAAGGCTGTTAATTAAAATACCTCATGGTCAGTAAGTTGTCTCTTATCAGAACGCTAATGGCTGAGAGACCTTGGTCTCCTGATCTCCAAGGAAACCTTTCACAGCTGCATAGGCCAAGGGGCTTGAGTCCCCAGTATCTCAGGGGCTTGAGTCCCCAATATCTCAGTTTAGGGGTCCCCTCGGGCTGTAGCCTGTTTTAGGGAGTTTCCTTTTCTTTAGGAAATCTTGCCCCATCATTTACTTACACAGCCAGCTATCATCAGGGTACCCCAGGAACTTGTCACAAATGCAGTGAGTATATTGTCTCCTATACGAGGAAAGGCACATGGGTTCATAGAGACAGGAGATATTACATGACCAACCATAAGGCAGCATCCCAGACATCCAGTGCTGAGTGTGGATCTTTATTTCAAGGTGGCCTTGTCAGACACTGGGAGACTGTCGGCCCCCAGCATCCTCCCACTTTGAAAATTAAGTGGACACACACACACACACACACACACACACACACACAACAGTAAAGGAAGGATATTACATACATGTACAACCATACAATGTGAAGACAGGTATGTATTAGTATATATAGACTTATCATCATTTCTAACATTGTATAAAATAACAGTCAGATGTTTGTTAATGGGGGAGGAAAATAAATTCTAAAATGAGCAGTCATAGATTAATAACAAAAACATGATTGCATTTGTTTCATAAAAGTCAGGTCTGTAAAAAAGTTTATGCTATATAAATAATACTCATAATGTTAATGATTTAAGTGTTGAGGGAGTTTTTGTTGTGCTGAATTATAGCTCATCTCCATTGTTTTAATTTGCAAAAATTTATGGAATGAGGACCCTTTGTCTAGGGTGTTTTTTCACTTTATCATTTTAAATATTATATGTAGAGTGGAGAGTCGCTTATTTTTTTTATAATTGCTAAAATAATCTTTCACTCATGTGACCTCTTTCAGTAAATGTGTACACTTCAATAATATGATATAATTTTAGGAAGCTATTCTCAAAAGGATAAAACAAGGGAAATGTGGTTTATAATTATATAATCTATTTACAGCATGGCGTTTTGAGTTCCTCATTGCAAAAAGATGGTCGTTGAAATCAATTATCTCATGCCACAGGTTAATTGTGAAAGATTACATAATGGGCATTAAGGTATTTTCTTTATTAATAGATTTTACTTTTTGGAAAAGGATTTGGTTTACAGAAAAATTATTCAGAAAACCTAGAGAGTTCTCATATGCTCCCAATCCCACTGCATAGCCTCTCCTGTTTTAAAGTCCTGATTTAGAGTGGTACATTTGTTACAGCTGATGAACTAATAAGAATACATTATTATTAAAAAGTCCATAGTTTACCTTAGGGTCCACTCTTTGTCTTGTACAGTTCTATGGGTTTGGAAAATGCATAATGTCACATTATAATGTCATTCATCAACCATTATGAGGTGATACAGAATAGTTGCACTGCTCTAAATACCTGTTTTCCACCCATTCATTTCTCTCTTCTTCCCTACCACCGCCTCCCCCAATATCTGGCAATCACTGATATTTTTACTATCTCTATAATTTTACCTTTTCCAGAATGTCATATAACTGGAATCATACAGTGGATAGACTTTTCAGATTGGCTTCTTTTCAGTCAGTAATATGCATTCAAGGTTCTACTGTATTGTTGTGTGGCATGATAGTTAATTTCTTTGTACTGCTGAATAACATACCATTGTATAGATGTATCACAGTTTGTTCATTCATTCATCTATTGAGGGAAGCCTTGGTTGTTCCAAATTTTAGCAATTATAAATAAAGTTGATGAGAAAAATCATGTGCAGATTTTTGTGTGGACACAAGCTTTTAATTCATTTGGGTAAATATCTAGAAGTGATATTGCTAGAAGATATGGTAAGCCTATGTTTAGCCCTTTAAGAAGCTGCCAAACTATCTTCTAAAGTGGCTGTTTCACTTTTTAAATTCCCACCAACATTGTGTGAGAGTTCCTGTTGCTCCACATCCTTGCCAGCATTTGGTGTTGATGGTGTTCTGTTTTTTGACCATTTTGATAGGTGTGTAGTGGTCTCTCATTGCTTTGACTTGCAATACCCTAGTAACATATTATATTGAGTGTTTTTTCATGAACTAATTTGGCATTTGAATATCTTATTTGGTGTGGTATCTATTTATATTTTTGCCTACTTTTTAATTGGGTTGCTTTCTTATTTTTTTAATATTAATTGTTCTTTGTATATTTTAGATACCAATTATTTATTAGATAAATGTTTTGCAAACATTTTCTTCCAGTCCGTCTCTGATCCTTTCATTTTCTTTACAGTCCTTTGCACTTTTAATTAAGTCCAATTTATAATTTTTTATTTTGGCCACGCTTTTGGTATTGTATCCAAAACTTCATCGCCAAACCCTAGATCAGCTAGGTTGTCTTTTATATTATTTTCTAGAAGTCTCATAGTTTTGTGTTTTACATTTCGGTTTATATCCATTTTGAGTTAAGTTTTGTGAAAGGTGTGACATCTGAGTTTAGATTCATCTTTTTTAATGTAGATGTCCAATTGTACCAGTGATATTTGTTGAAGATTATCTTTTATTCTCCAATTACTTTTGTTCCTTTTTCAAAGATCAGTTGGCTATATTTGTGTGAGTAGTTTTTTTGAGTTTTCTGTTCTGTTCCTTTGACCCATTTGTCTATTTTTTACACCAATACCATACCATATTGTCTTTATTACTGGAACTTATATTAAGTCTTGATGTTGAGTAGCTTAAAAAGCATTTATATCAGTAAAGATTTTAAAATATAACATTTTATGTGTCTTTTTTACTAAACAGAAAAAATTACAAAGGAAAACATTTGTTTCTTGAAATTTATGCACATATTAGTTAAATTTAGCAGCTGAAACATTATTATTGCATTTTTATAATCTGTGACTTTTTGTTTTCTTTGGGGAAATTCACTTGTCTATTAATTCTCCCAATATCGTTGTGTTCTGATTGTTTTAGTTGTTTTTATTTGGTCTCATGCCGTTGTATAGATGTATTCCAGTTTGTTTATATATTCATTTATTGAGAGAGATGTCGTGGTTGCTTCCAAGTTTTAGTAAGTTATAGTGACTGGTTATGTTTTAAGTAGAGGGGTGGTTATAGTAGGTTATATATGAAAACAAGAGACAATTGAAAGGAGATAAATCTAAGAGAAGAAAACAAATGAAAAATCCTCCAAGGGTGTATTTTTAACAGTGGAAAATCAGAGTTCAAGGCTTCGGCCTGGTGACTGTCTCTCTAATCAGACTGTCTCTGCTCACTGTCACACAATCATACTCTCCTCTTTCCACATTTCATGGTATGATAATAAAATTATTTCAAAATCTCACAACAGATTCACTGGTCTCATTATTAGAACATACATGATTAAATTGGAAAATATAATATGTCAAAGAAGTAGGTTGTTGAAAACTTTGGCCAGTTTTTCTGTTATAAGAATCTGTTAATGTCAGATCAAATATTAGGTATAATACACACAGTCTTTTACTCTGGCCTTTTCGTTGTCCACAAGCTATGTGTCAAAAGTTCCCACATTTGGATAAAGGTAATAGGCAAGTATCATAAAAAATAATCTGTTAACAGTCCACAGGCATATATCTTCATCACAGTAATTCCAACATAACCTTGCCTTAAAGGGAAACTGTCTAATAATTTTACATGTCATATATTTTCTAAGAACAAAATATTTATGCATACAGAATCATTGCTGAAAATATATTTAATTGATGAAGAAATTTTTAAATCATGTTTAAGCATTTTAATTTAGGCACGAAAAATGTAATTTTTAATAAACTGCGTAAGCCTAAATTTTTGTTGCTAGCAATACTATTTCTTTGTGAGGATCAGGAATTTGAATAAACCAAATATCATAAAGTGCCCATATGTAATATGAATGAAAATTGAAAATAATTTTACAAATATTTGTAACTCCAACACGAGATGAGGATATGAATAGAAGTACTACATGCATTAAGCCCTAGAATGTGGTGTAGGATGGTACAATATTGTGTTAGGAGAAGTTTATCTACTCCTCACTCCTCTAGGCAGTAGTATGTGACCTTCAGTAAGTCATTTAACTCTACGATTTTTAATTCCTTTCTCTGTGAAATCAAAAGTTTAGCATAGGACTGGCCGAGTGGTGCGGTGGTTAAGTGCTGGCTTGAGAAGCCAGCGGCCCCGGTTAGGTCCCACATGTGAGGGCCAGTGACACTAACCTCAAAAAAAAAAAAAAAAAAAGTTTAGCATAGATAATTTCAGTCTATACACTAAAGAGTGATTATTTTATAGATGAAGTCAGTTAATGTTAATCTTATACTCTGAAAAAAACCCTCCAATATTAATGGGCCCTTTACTAAAAAGTGACCTATGATCCCTATGTAATAGAAAGTTTCTTGTCATTCCTTTATGTGCAGTGATTTTTACTGAAACAGTATAATAATTATATTTATAAAGTTATGAAAAAGAGACAAAGTCTTTTTTCCCTAATTTTACTACATGTGATTTTATGGAACTTTACTTCACAAAAGATAATCAGTCTCTTAGGGAATTAGAAGCACTTACTTGCCTATTAATTATCCTAATATCTTTGTGCTCTGATAATTTTGATAGCTTTTATTTGGTCTCATTTTCAAATGTCCTGTTTGTGTAGCCTTATTGTATGAGAAAGAAAAGCAATAGCCAGTTATAAAAAAACCTATCTGTAATTATTTTGATCTGTGAAAGCTAAAGGTTAAATAACCTGAGAAAAATTGAGCTCCTTTTAAATTTAATCTACTTTAAGCATCACAGATTCATAATTTATATTAATTTTCTTTTCTAATTTTTAAAATTAATTTTTGAAGATTTTAATGTAACAAAAATGATACAATTGATTGATCCACCTTGTTCTTGCTTTAGAAAATATGTAAATGAATGATTTAACTTGTTATTAGTATTATATGAATTAGGTCTTAAAATTTTATTTTATTATATTTTAGCAAGATTTTACAGTTTGTTATATAATTTAAGCATATAATCTTTCTTTTTTTTACTTGCTAACTCAAAATTTATGAGATTTTACTGGACTCTGTGAATATTACCTTTGTTCTATATAACACATTGGAACCTGACTAATAAACAACAGTATCATACATAAATCTTGAAGTTCACGTTACATGGCTAACCTTCCTTAATGTCTAAAATACCTCAGATTTAAATAAGGCAACATTACAAGTTGTATTTATTTTGAGGCTTCATACTCATAGATTCCAAAAGGCTTAAATTATACCTGTGACTACTCAGATTGCTCAGAAAATGTATTCATCATTTACAAATGATTCTTATAGTATTATTGATGTACTCAAACTGTGCATATATAAGGGGTTTGCCTAAATAATAGATAAGCATAGATATTTTTAATTCTAAGGAAATGATAATATAGAAGCTAAAGTCATTAAGCTTATGTGACATATAAGTTTTAGAAAGGATAATTCATTTTAGCATTTGTATTACCTAAAATAAATGAAGCCACTTTCTCATCATTATCTGTTACATGAATCAGAAACAAAAGGAGATGTCAAAGCAAAACAGAATCTAGTAATTAACCTGGAACAGAGAAGTCTATTATAAATAATTCTGTGTTTTCTCTTTAAATATATAGTAGTTCAATTTCTAGGGTAAACCAGAAATTAAAGACTGAATGATATGAATTGACAGACAAAACCAGAGAAACTTTTCTTCAGTTCTTACTGTGTTTCTAGTAGCAGTTTACATACTATATTTGATGGAGAATTGTGGGTAATTTATGAGCTCAACTGAGAATCTTTGTAATTGTTGGTCTTCCTGGAACATTCTTCCTGCAGATATCTGAAAGGATCTATCCCCTCACTTCACTCATTTGGGCTCTGGTCAAATGACATGAGACACATGCCTTGATACACTTTGTAAAATAATATTCTTTACCATATGACAAACTGTTGTAGTCATCCTGCTTAATTTTTTGAATGGATGTTTTGTTTTGAATTAATTTTAAATTTACAGAAAAGTTGCAAAGGTAGTACAGCGAGTTCCCCTATGCTTCTTACCCAATTTGCTTCCCCTAATGTCATTACCTTGTAGTAAAGTGGTAAATTTGTTAAAATAAAGAAACTGTATGTTGCTGTTACCAAAATCTAAAACACTTCAAATTTCACCAGTTTTTCTCTAAGCATCCTTTCTGTGTTACAGGAACCAGTCCAGGGCACTGCATTTAGTTGTTATGTCTTTGTAATCTCCTCTAGACTGAAAGGATCTTAGTCTTTTTTTTTTCCCCATGATTTTGACAGTTTTGAGGATAATTGGTCATATAGTTTGTCCCTCATTTTGGGTTCATTTGTATTTTTTCTCATGTGTAGACTAGAGTTATTATTATTTTGAAAAAAAATACTTCTAACATTTCTGAAAAAAAAACTATAATATATACATATGTTGTATCTGTATACCATAGAGTTTCTTCTTTTACGATAAACTTCTCTCTGTTTTTCTCTTTCTCAATTTGCCTTTCTCTCTGTCTACACCTTTATCTTCATATCTCTCCCTCTTTCCACCTTGATCTGTTTTTCTTTCCGTCTGTTCTTTATGTATTTTGTTTATATTTTTATCCTCTGATTTATCAATTTATGTAATTAATCCAACATATATTTTTGAGGATCCACTTTGTAAGGCTGTCTGCATTAAGCTAGGGATACAACAGTGAACAAAATATGATGGTATGGGAGTTAAATTCATGAAAGAGGACATAAATACAATGTGGCAAATAGAGCATGTCAGATGGTGAAAAAATAAAAAACAGGGTGAGATGTTAGGGAATGATAAGGAGGTAGAATATTAATTTAAATAGAGTAGTCAGTGAAGGATTTATAAAATGTTTTTTGTGGGAGGAAATCTAGAGACTTAATGAAGTGATGCATGGAAATGCATGAGGAACTTTAGGTAGAAGAAAGTACTTTCATTTGCCCTTGAATGGAGATATACTTTCTTTTAAAACCATCAAAGAGGATAATGTTGCAGGATCAGTGATAGCATTAGTGGTTAAAGCTGAGATCAGAAAAATAACTCAAGTGTAAATCATGTAAGCTCTGTAAAGCTAGTTTAGGGACTTTTACTATAAACAAGATAGGATGCTATTAAAATGTTTACAGTTATTACGTGACTTAGGTTTTTTATTATTATTATTTACAACTTAAAAAATAGTCTTGGGTAAGGTGAACAGTAAGGGAGAAATCAGAGAGAGGAGGTACTACAGTCATCCAGCTGAGGGATAATAATGGATCATAAAAGTGAATTATTGGGGCCGGCTGAGTGGTGCAGTGGTTGAGCGCTGGCTTGTGAGGCCGGCAGCCCCGGTTCAGATCCCACATTTGAGGGCCGGTGACCCTGCCCTCAAAAAAAATAAAATAAAATAATTATTAACAGAAATGATGAAAAGTCATTAGCATCTCTATAAATTTTGTAAAGCTGATCCAGTGAAGTATATTGGTGAAATAAAGAAGAATCAAAAATGCTCTAAAAATTTTGGGCTGAACTGATGCAACAATTACCTTACAATTTATTGAGAAGGGGACAATTTCAGGAAAAAAAAGTGACATTAGGAGAGTGACAATATGCATCAAGTTTTTGAATTGGTACATTTTCATTTTTTGATACTTAGCAGACATTAACTGATAACATTATTTAGGCAGTTGGTTATGAGTCTAGAAATCAGATAACAGGTTCTTCCTGGAAATACATTTGAAATTCATCTGAATATAAATAAAATTTAAAGCATGCTTTCTCATTAAGGGTGGTATCTTCCTCAACTAGGTGAAACTGGTTCATCAAGGGTGGACAAATCTTTGATATTACAGTGGTTGAAAAATTCTTATTCCTTAATATTTAATTTCTTTCATTAGAAATAATGTAAATTCAATTTAATTTTTCTCCTGAGAAAGAGATTAATTTAAAAAAAAAGGTTTTTGAAAGAGCATTTAAATTTATAACACTTGATCTGTTATCTAAAATACGAGTTCAGATAAATAATAGAAAACTTTGAAGAATAATCCCTGGGGCACCAAAAATTATAGAAGTTAGAGAAATAATACAGAACTAGTAAATGAAATGGAGAAGGGTTGGCCAGGGAGGTAGCAAGAGAAGAGAGTGTGGTCCTGTATATTAGGTGTAAGTTTTTCAAGAAAGAAAGAATAATATTCTGTGTCAAGTGCTGCAGAAAATAAGTAGAAGAACGCATTATGAACAATTATTTTGAGTGTTAGGAAAAGGGAAAAAAGCGCATGAAATGGAGGGATTTATTTAGTTTTTTTGTAAATAATGAGACAATACTACATATATATATATATAGTAATGGTAATGATGCACAAGAGAGGTTAAACGGATATGAACAGAAGAGGAGCCAATATCTGGATCAATATATTGGAGTAAGTAAGCAGCTATGGTTCCTGTGAATGTGAAGAGTTGGCATTAGCTTTAAGCACAATCACAATATCCTTAACACCAGGCAAAATGACAACAATACAGCCGCAGAGAAAGAAATGTTGGTATGTGGCAGTGAGAGCATTCAGAACACTTTTCTCATTGTTCTTATATTCTCTACAAAATGAAAACAAAGTCATCAAGTGAGAGTGAAGGGGATATAAAGTGTGTTGGAATTAAAAGAGAAATAAGAACACATGAAATGATGCTGAAGTAGAACAAGTTAGAAAAAAATATGGTGAGATCCCAGGTAGTTGGGGTGGCCCATTTGAGATAAAATATCACTAGCCTAAAGTGAGCTGACTTAGTATGGTTTTATGTTTCCCTCTAGCCATGTTAATCTGCTTAATGGAAGGCAGAGAGTATGTGGAACTTTGCACTTTTTTGTTTTCAGAGAAGGAAGAGAATGACTTGAGGGCATATGCAAGGAAGGATAATAATGGCCAGTGGGCTCTGGGGTGAATAAACAGGAAATGAAAACACAAAAGAAAAGTGCTGAGACAAGCTGGGAAGATCAATGGTGGGCTGTCTACAGGAACTGAGAAATTGTTGGAAATCAAGTGTGCTGTTCATATGGAAAAAATAGATGGTGATAGAGTTTTAGAATATGAAAAAATATTAGCTATTGGTAATGTGCAAGTCTAGGATATTATCATTATATCAAGGGTTGAGGTTAAGTAGAAGACATTTATAGTAGGAGAAAAGTTCAAAGCACTAAGAATAATAGCTATTGAACACACAGTGTGATATATAGATGATGTATTACAGAATTGTACAGTTGAAACCTATAATTTTACTAACCATTGTCACTCCAATAAATTTTAATTAAAAAAAAGAGAGAAAGATTATATACTTGGTTATTAAAACACCAAGAGCTATAATAGGGTATTGCTGTTAATTATCTTAAAAGAATGAGGGAAGTTCAAGAAAAAGTCTTTAAATGATTCCAAAAAGGAGTAGCTATCATCATATGATTGAATGAACCTTAACACTGAGGACTTTTAGGGAGAAAAGTGTATGATGACCTATAAACAGTAATGGGGTCCATTCCTTGTCTTCTCTGCTAAACTTTTTGCATTTAGCATAGTTCCTGGAATTTAGTAATATCCTCAAACATTCGTTAAATGAGTAAAACTATGAATCCATGAATGAGTCTGTAAAATGAAGGGAATTGATTGTAGTTCTTAAAAGTCATTCCCAGTTCTAAAATTTAAACATTTACACCTATGAATATTATTCAATATGTGCTATACTTAAGGATGATTGTAATGAAAATGATGCTTAACAATTTGTATCACATCCAGCTTTACCTAATCCCCAGTCCAAATATTACTTTAAGTTCTATGCCATTGTCCTACTTTAATAGATATTGGGCTCAGTAGTAAGTCATTTTTATCGTTCAGTTTTGGATTGCTCTAGAGATATAATGGGTAAATTTTTAAGTTCTTTGAGTACCAGTCTTTGAGGTAAGGTTCCTAACATCTCTTTACTGGTCTTAGGTGCCTTATTATTCTAATTTTCACTAAATTAAAATTTTACTGATAGCCTATCACATCTCTCCCCAATGGACATTCACAATCTCAGAATTGCTTTAAGTGATCTAAACATATGTCACTACATTCTGCACACTTTTACTTTCAATTAATATTGATCTACATGTGTTGAGATCTGTTTATATTTGTAATCATATCTTTGCTTGCTGATCTCAATTTAAAAGCTTAACTTGTATTCCTAAATATATATATATATATATATATATATATATATATATATATATATATATATATATATATATATCTTGACTTTATCTATATTCCAAGCTGTCTTGTTCCTGTTTCCCATGACTGCTAAAACCCTGATCTTGACACATGTGAAGATTTCTTCAGGGGGTATTTTTGTGAGACACAGAAAGAAAAATGTGTGATCTGTTTCAGCAAAGCCCAAATAAATGTATAGCCCTTTAACTCACTACATACCAACAGTATGTGATGGCATGTATAAATGGCACAATGAAGTTGATCTGAGTTTCAGAATTGACAAGAATATCCCATGAGGAGAAACTTACAGATTAACTCTGTTTAACAACCGATAGGCAGCCGAGGAAGGTCTCTATTCCACAGAAATTTCAAGCTATAAAAGAAGTGAATATCTAGTTAGACATCTGTTTTATTAGGCAAAGAAATTGAAGCTTAAGGTAGTATGTATTGGAGGAAGAAGGCTCATTCCCCACTCCTGCTGATTCCTTCAGTGTGGGAGCGATGTACATTAGCACTGCACTCCTGTTTTCACGCTCTCACTGATTTCTCTCCTGAAGCAATTAAGAAAAATCAACCAGCCTTAACCATTGCAGCGCCTTTCCTCTCTCCTTCCTCAGAGTCTGATCCTCCTCTTGCACATACATTTTTCTCTGTTTGGGTGAAGGTTTTAAAGTGTCTTTAGTTGTTATACTTGTAAGTGCCTTCTAGTATATTTTAAAAATTATTTTCCAGCGTACTGGTATCTTTTTGCTAGACACTCTCTTAAGTTTGGTTTCTCCTTTGCTACTTTTCTCTTCAGATCACTTATATAAATGTGGGTCTTATGTTGTCCTTGTTTC